>OU342646.1:16217500-17467500 GCA_910589605.1 Chrysoteuchia culmella | reverse complement strand
CTATCACGTTTTAAATATTTACTAGTGGCATCCCTAGAAGCGCGTACGCATCACCAAGTTTCGATAATCTAGAGTTCTATTATTTAATCGCTCGTATGACTTACGTCACACGCGTGCGACTTAAGTGACGCTTGTTTCGCTCGACTGCAACGAGTGCGTGAGGGCACTCGTTGCGGTCGAGCGATTCAAAACTACGCAAATTCGTATGTCCAACGAAAATCAGTAGAAACGAAGCGCTCGACGCGCGACGAGTGAATCAAAATTGAGCTCCTAGTCGGTTCAGACATGTTGCATAACCTGTTATCAAATCTTGGCCTGACATTAGTTTAGTTACACGCACTTCCCTATAAGGAAGAATGTTTATTTTTAGACTAACGAATTTTAAAATGTCAGTACTTTTATTTGAGTATCGTATATAGGTATTGCATGATTATTGCGGATGCCTCCGAAATATTACATAAAAGATTGGTATTTATAGATATCGAATATAAATAAAAATGTTTACGATTTGAAGGCGCATTATCGTAGCATATCCGTTAGCTAAAAGAAAATATACGAAAATACAAAAAACCTTGGCCTTACCTTAAGGTGAAGAAGCAATTTACAGGGCGCCGAAGACGTAGCAGAATAATAATAGTAAAAAAACAAAAAGCTACAATATAAGTAAACATTTAAAAGTCAAACAATGCAACTAATTTCATCAGGGAGAACATTCATGAAAGTAGTAAGAACTTCAGCTTAAAAATAAATATCAAAGTTGAAAATGTACAATGTATTTTCATAATTGTGATAAGTTTAAAATTATTAACCAAGAAGTAAAGCGCACGGCGCGAATAGCGAAAAGATGCTAGACGAATGCAACCTTTTCGAAGAGGTCTTATTTTTCGTTAGTCGGCGTCTCGTGACTAGTCGTGACGTAAGCGATTTTGAATTCGTTCGCCTAGACCACGTGAGTTTCTAAATGTTAATTATTGGTCCTTTTATCGAACTTCACTTGTGGTGGAGGTCCTCTGTTTACCGTCTGAGCAGTAATTAACTATACTTTTTCTAGTACCTACTTCAAAAGTCCACCCATTATGTAAAACAAATAGCATAGTGAATGAAAGAAGAATAATTAAGAAACACATAATATATTTGTGATTTTAGAAGTTACCAGAATAAAGCAGGTTTTTTAAGTAGTGTAATATATAACTTTTCAAAATACAACTCATGCTTAAGTGTGTAAATATTTATTTCGAAATGACGTAGATGGTGTAAGAAAAGTTAAACACAATAACAATGTGCTTAATAAGTGTTTAATAATACAAAAAGATAAGTCATACACGCGCGTAACGGAAAATATTTAAAATCAACATTACCTAAAGATATCCTTTAATTAGTTTTTCCATTTCTTTAATAACTTGAATTCGTCTTAATGTTTAAAAAGACTAACTTTTAACATTTTGACAACAATAAGATTCCAATTTAATATTAGGCAGCGACATACATTTGGTAATAATTTATTAGACTGTGTATTGAACACGAAAGTTTGGCTTATCAATTAATTTTCATGAACTTTAGTACAAATATAAATTAGGTTTAGGCTACCTTTAACGCGGAAATAAATCTTGAAGAAAAGTCTGTTTTGCTATAGAGACGAACAACAAAATCTAGTAAAATGTATACGAAACTTCTTACACATTTTACCAGTTTGATCTAAAATTTTGCACTTTGAAACGAATTCAATGTAATAAAGCAAACCAATGTTGTTATAAGAGCGTACTTGAAGCAGCTATATTTCATACGATTTCGCATTGTGAAAAATTTGGAAGACCCTTTATGGGGTCCGATTCAATTTGCTGTCTCTTTCATTTCCGTGCTTTTTCGTGTCTTTTGTTCTACTTGTCAATTGTCTGCGTCAAAGATTTCTACGCAAATAACTGTTAAAGGTAACATTTCTATTATAAAACATCATTGAAGCAAGCTATAAAAGTGAGATATCACCATCACATGTTTACACCATGCCTTGTTAACATTTAAAGCGTTGAATTATGGATACCTGTTTATTACACCATTATACAAACCGTCATCCGTCACGCGGCCCGCAACATGCTCCTGCGCATGACGACAAATGCATGTGCATTAATGATAATCACCAAATTATATATTGGGTCAAATAAATTGCACCAACTGTTCTATTACGAATCAAAAGATAGTATTTAAGTTCTTAAGTCCAATAATTTCAAATGCCATTCTAAGCCAGGGCCCTTATTCACTATGACTACTTTGCGAATCCTTGCTTCAAAACCACGCCAATATAGTACATGGTTACGACATTTACAAAATTCGTATTCTCTATGACACTTGAATGAAACCGTGTGATATGAACGTGACTTGAGCGTGGTTTTAATTGTCATAAATTCCACGTTTGAGAAACGCGTGGATTCAACGTGGAATCTGCAAGGAATTGTTGTGACCGTGAAGAAATTGATTGTTTTTGTTTAAAAACTATTTAAATAAATCTATAAGTAACGTAAGAAATATTTGTTTTTCGTGTTACCTTCTAATACACCATCTTTTTCTTTAAGTATTTCAGTGTAATTTAATGTCAACTACCTTATATATTATGACTATTATTACTAAGATTTTGTGAATATTGTATCGAATTAAACCACATGTAAATATAAAACTTTTTTATTATGAACTTATTAGTAACTATTTTGCACGAAACCACCGAAGACAATTCTTGATCTACAGTTATTAATGAACTTGTGAATCACATTTTTAAACAAATTGATTTCAATGAAGTAAGATGTTTTAGTTTTACATCGCTTTTAAATCTGGAACAAATGCAAAAGACAAATATTAGGGGTTATGTAAGTGAATTCGATATTCTAAGACAAGTAACTAGTAAAATTTTTGGTTTTTCCTTTGCTGCGTGCAAGTTGCGTGTCTATTTAAATTATTGTGTATTTTTTTGTTATTGTAAAATTGTGTTGTTATAATATAAATGTTTAAATATTAATGTGAAAATAATAAAATCACGGATAATTATTGTTAGTGAAATAAAATTTAGCAAGTAATCAAATTAAAATCTTAATAGTTTTAAGTTTAGTTTTCGAACGCACTCGTGTCTTCCTAACGTACCACAGACAATTTCTCTTGGAGCGCCTGAGGCACTTACAGAATAGAGTTGACCATATTCCTTACCGTGACTCGGTATAGACAAGACACGGTATTGACGTGGATTTAAGTGGTCATAATGGTCATATGGTAATAAGGACCCAGAAGACAGTTAATTGTTAACGATGAGAATTTTTTATTCTGCGACGTCAGGGGGTATCCTTTAAAATTATAAATGTGAAAGTATGTCAGTTTGTTCATTTCTTTGTTTGTTACTCTTTCGCGCAAAAACTACTGAACAGATTTAGATGAAATTTGGTATGTAGAGACTTCAGGTAGTAGACTAATACAAAGGCTACTTTTTATCCCGATATTCCCACATGAACGGGACCCACGCGGGTGAAAACGCGGGCGGCCGCTAGACTAACTATAAGTAAAAACAATTTTTGCCACGTGCTTGCAAAGAAGTCAGTTGTTGCACAGAAAAGTCCTCTAAGTATATGTTACAATTTCAGCCAACTGGTCGTATCAGTCAAAACCCTTAAACCAAAAAGTCCAAACGCAGTGCGTGGTGTTCATCTTTTTAAATTTTCGAAGAGGTTTTATGTATTTTTTGTGATTTTTTATTTTTTGCATTTTTCAATGCTATTTTTTCTATTTAAAATTTATCATAAGATTTTATGTATCTAGCAAATAATAGAAAAGTAAATAATATAACGTTTCTTTTTACTCACTGACTCGTTTGCATGAATAACTATGTGGCCTATTAAGCTATAATTGGAGCAATTACGAAGGTCTTCAAAGCTGAAAAATCACATTTTGAATCTTGGCAAGTAGATACCTACTGTTCATTAATCCTTAAATTTTGTTTTATTCAAAGCAGAATAAATTTAATATTCACAAAAGTAATGTATTTATTCGCAACTAGCAATAAAATTAACTAACATATTCCACTAAAGTACATAGATTATTGGCGGCGAAGATACAAAACCTGGAAATACAGGAAAAAATTTCAAGTCATTTGTCTGAACGCCTAGACGGAAAAACAAAGTGTTTAAAAAGTGAACAGTTGAGTTAACAAAACAAAAAATAACTTGATTTAAACTCAGTTTCGTTACAATCAAGACGCAGCTCATCCGCCACTTTATATATTTTTTTCAATAAGAAGTAATTTGTTACTTTTTTATGTGAAAATACATAAAAAAAAGTCATCAAACATCCAGAATCTGTTTGTTTTTGAAACATGTACCCACTGTTGCATCACACATCAATGAACCCGAGTCCGTGGTTATATTCCATTTCCAACTGCGTAATCCGTCTGTCTGGCGACGAACGCGTGAACGGTCAAAGCTCAGTAGGCCTAACACGAATAACTATCGAGTAAGTATCAAGGGAGTAAAGTAAAAAAATATATACATATTGAGCAGAGTTCCTACCGGAGGTAAACGGAACTACGGAACGGAACTACATTTTCCTATAAATTTTTTGACATTACATGCTCGATACTATTTCGATAGTTTTTGGTGCTAGCCCTGGGCGCTTAGACGGGGTCAGTCCGACCTCTTATCGGTCGACCTCACTGGGGCGCCTGATAACGACCTTGACACAATTTTTTTTTTATTACCGACGAGGAAACTCTTAGCTTTTGGCGTGTAGACCCGCCTCGTATGTAGAGGTGGCAGAGGTTCCAGGTTCAATTCCCGAACAAGACAAATATTTGTATGTATGCAGAACATGTCTATTTGTCTTGGTCTGGTTGTTTAATATAAAATATAGTTCTGGAGGATATGCATAACCTTTGCAGAATGCTTCTATAGCTCTTATGGGACCCAGAATGCCACCAAAAATAATTATTAATATTAGGTGACGATTAGGACCACGGTTTGTGGTATTATATAAACTACATACATATGGATAACTATTACATATCCATAAATAGTGATACCGGCACATACCAATTAAACAATCAATTATTTAAATTAAAACATCGAATGTACGAGTACACTGACGCACTAAGCCATATTTGTGTTGTGACTGGTGAAAGTGTAATATGAAATATTTTTTTACACTCACACCAATTAACCTAGCCCCATAGTAAGCACTGCAAGGCTTGTGTTAAGGGATACTAGGGTAACGGATCACACGGTATACATCTAAACTATAACAATCCGCATTCTCCCGGATACTTGAAATCCAGTTTCAGTATCCCTGTGACTCTCATGACCGCCATCTTCGCTCTGCTAATACTCTTGCGCTCACTTCCCATCTCTTTCATTCTGGCTATTTGTCTGACTCCTTCACTCTGCAAGCTTTGCGATTCTGGAACCGTCTGCCTGACGCTATCAGAAAATCTCCCAGCAAATGGAATATTCGTGCTTTTCTTTTGGATGGGTTGAGTGCTTAGGTTCGTGGTTTGGTAATTTATCATCAACTATGAATGTGTTTTCTCATTTTTACGCTGGTACGGTATTTTGTTTATTTATGTTATTCGTCTAATATGTATGAATTTGAATATTTATGTATGTATTAAAGTGATGTTTCTTTATATATTAATGTTAACAAATCGCATTTTGTACCGCTATCGCTGCTCTCTGTTTCCCTAAAGGTTGACTGGTAGAGAATACTATTAGTATTAAGACCTCCTATTGTACAAAAAAGATTTAAATAGATATAACTCTTTATGTGTAGAAATATATATAAACGTCCATGACTCAGGTACAAATGCTCGTATTCATTATACAAACATTTGCCCTTACCGGGATTCGAACCCAGAACCTCAAAGTAGGCGACACCTTGAAACCGGTATTCAAACCACTCTACCACAGACCGCCATTAATAAGTAATGATTTCTGATATCTTTCACCAATTAAAAAGCTACAAAATAAGCAATAAATAAATAAAATATAATAAATATAATAAAAAAAATATGAGGGACATATTATCCTCTCAAGGTCAAGTTACGAGTAAAAAAATTAAGTGTGTACTTTTATTAAAATAAAACATTAAAAAAACCAAACTTGATGGGCCATAAGCCTTATTGCCACAAAATTAAACAAGATGACAACGCACATACTCAAGGCACATTCTCTCCACAACCACAACAGAAAAGAATCATTTTTCAACAATAAAGGCACAAAAACAAACAAGGAAACTATAATTGACGTCAAAACTCTTTTAGGTTTACGTCTTTAAGTTAATAAGCATATAATGTAAGATATGCTTACCTGATTTTTTTTCCTGTTTTTTTGCTTGATGCCATATGGTTCAATTCGACAATGATTTATGAGGCTTAGTCGTATTTATTAAATATTAGTTAGGTATACATCCTCTATCATGAGTAATAAACTAAAGTAAAGGAGATTATTACAGTTCAAAAATTTCTGCAATATCTATTAAAATCTGTTTTCAGTACACACACCGCTATAAATATTCTCAATTTTAAAAGTTTGTTGAAAAGTTATCGGCTAATACAAACAAAGTAGCCGCACTTCCTATGACGTATGCACCGTCCTACATTTGCGCGTAGCATCGTGTTATTATAATATGCGTATCTACGTACTCTTGCCCAAGATCGGTCAATATTTGGTGATGACGATCGATGACGTGAGCGACGCATCTTCCATTTAGTCTAGAAAAGGCAAGACTAATCTATGAATTAAATATTTCGTTTAAAACAATTTATTTATTCAAGTGAAATATTTGTTTAATGACGTCTAAGCGTCGAAGCATCAGTGATTCCCAGAGGCCGTTTTAATTTCAAAACGGAAATACCGGATGTTAAAGAGTACCCCATTAATGCTGATTCAGAGAACTGCGGCTGAGACACGTCTCGGACGCAATCACGAGCTGCGGTTTACCGTGTAAGCGGTCAACGTCACGCCACTAACACCAGCTTAAAAGCTTTAGCACCCGTTATAGCAGTCCAGTCGCCACATGTAACCCTGATGACGTTGGGTTGCATATTAAAAGTAGTATTTTTACCCATCAGTACCTACGACCTTTGGAAATCCGGTCCAATGTTACCTCGGTAGCTCAGTGGTAGAGCATTGGACTGGACTTCCAAAGGTCGTGGGTTCAAGTCCCACCTGAGAATTCACTTGTGGCCGAGTTGATTTTTTCCAATATTTTTATATTTAAAATTTAACAGGACACTCTCGGGGGCAATTTATGTTCAATAATATAAACTATTTTTGTTAAGTGCAATTTGTGAAATAAATGCGGAGCTATTCACAGCAGCGGGCATCCCTCACAGGCGTCTCAGACCACTCGTCTGCGAGAGAAGTGACGAGCGTTTTCGGTGCGTGCGGATATGACCATCAGGAGGAACCCTATATAGGATACTGCCTCAGTGGGTTGGTGACCGTGATCTATAAAATACGGGCATGACATAAGAATCGTACAAGAGCACAACTTTACACCTAATCGATATTTTTTTTAAGATAAAAAACCAATATATTTTCCTCTCCAACAGAAGTAGGTAGTATTTGACTTCCAATATCAGAAGACGTATACAAAAGCAATGATTACATTGACCCTAGCATGTTAAGCGAGTTTTTTAGTTGTGGCTGAATTTATTTATTGGCGTCTGTCTCTACTAGCAACAAGACATGTGTAAAATTTTCAGCGGTTATTGAATAATTATTTAAATGTACCTGTCACAGAATCTTCCACATTTTAGCAACTACTTACATTCGTGAGCCTATTACCACGGAATTAAATATGAATGGGAAGTGGTTGACGTCAATGGCCTCTGAGTGAAGTGTTCGAGTGGAGGAGCGACGCGGGCGCACCCTGCCCGTACGGACATTTACCTTTGTCCCATGTATTTCTAGAGAATTCCTTGAACCGACGAACTCTCCATAATTTATTCATTGCTAGAGACCCACCAAGACAACCCAAGATGAATTTGGAACTCCATCAAAAAGGTCCGTAACACAAACTTTTTCCCCGATGCACAATTTAAAAGTTAGGGCTTGTACTTATGATAAATTTTAAATAGAAAAATATTGGATCCGGTCCAATGCTCCGGTCAATGCAAGAGCATTGGACCGGATTTCCAAAGGTCGTGGGTTCGATTCCCATCTGAAAATTCACTTGTGGCCGAGTTAATTTTTCCAATATTTTTCTATATATAATTTATCATAAGTATAAAAATAGCATGGAAAAATGCAAAAATTCAAAAATCATAAGTTAGGGTTTAGTTAGGCTCTTCATACAAAATGCAAGAGTTTAGAGAACCACTCGATATTTTCAAAGGAAAATTGCACGCCTAAAACGATAAACGCGATACCATAAATAAAAACTACATGCGTCATGCAAAATCTTATACGTAGGTATACACATACATACACATTAATAAAATACACGTTGTAATAAAATAGGGAAAATCCGGGCATAAAACAACAGTTCCTAAAAACAGTCGTATTTATTATCGGGGAGAAAGACCCAGGACGTTGATCGTGATACAGGGAAAACATTTCGGTTTCCTACTGAATATATTTATATCAATCAATATAAACAACGTGTACAACGTTTTGAAAAATGGTTTCTAGTCGCGATAAGTGCTTATATATTTAGGAAAAGTGGAAACATACCTATAGAATAACTACGCAGAGAAGCAACAGTTATGTTGGTATCCTGAACTAACACATAAACCCATATGGTACTTATACGGAAGGTAACTGTAACAACAAATGACGACTGTTCGGCGCAGGGGTACTAAACCTACCTTCTGCGCCAGAGGTCCCGGGTTCGATCCCCGGACAAGACAAATATTTGTTTGCTCGAACATGTCTATTTGTCTTGGTTTGGGTGTTAAATATGTATATTATGTATGTATTTACAAAAACGTATATAAGTATGTTTACCCGTTATCTAGTATCCATAACACAAGTTCTTCATGAAACTTAACGTGAGCTAGATAATTGGTGTGATTATATGCAATTATTTATTTATTTATTTTATAACTTTACGTTTTTATAACGTTTAAGTGATAAAAATCGTACACGGGCAAAATGGAGCAGAAAGTTTCTCAAGCGCTCATGATTTGCCCCTTACCATCCCGTCACAATCGACGGAATCGAGTTTACATTAGGATCGAATCAACGTCAAAAATGTGTTATTTTGGTACTCTGAAAACGGTTGTTAAGGTTTCCATAGTTCCATAGTATCATGATGTGAACTCGATTTCGTCGAGTCTATGGGAGAGACAAATAATAGAACCATACAAACCAATAGAAAGACCATTGCACGTTTCAACACGAGAAATGATTCGGGCCCTGTTCGGGCATCGGTTAGGGGACGAGTAGTTTTAAATGGTCCGTTTAAAATATCGTTTTTTTTTACATTTTGAACTGCCAACGCGAATTATAGGTTGTTTTACTGTCAGTAATGGATCATAATTCATATCATAATAACCAATTATGAGTTGGTGTTGCCTCATAGATCTTAGAGTATTTATTTTTAAAAATAAGTAAACCTCTTGCTATCACACAACCTGTTAACCGCACTAATCCGCGTTATTAGAGTGGTCCATATAGATCAATAATTAATATATATCAATAATTATGGCCTTTAATCGTGAAATAATGTATCAATATCAGCTTCACTCCCGCGACTTCGTTCGCGTGAAAATTTCAGAAAATCCTTAGGGAACCTTTAATAAGTACATCTTATGTTTTGGCGCGCACTGTTCATTGATATAAAACAACTTTCATCAGTCATCCCGTGACCACGGTAGCTGAAAAGGTGCCGAAACGTCGGGAAAATCAACAAACCCTTAAAAAACCTAAAAATACGGACAATTACAACTTAGTTCGTGAAATATAGCGCGTTTGATATCCGTAAAAGTTGTTTTATTTCAACCTTTAATAAGGTTAGTAATTGTTAAAAAACTGAGGAAATGGTTATATTTTTTCTTAACCGCTTTTGTGGTCTAGTGGTAGCACCCTTCGGTATCAGGTACAGAGGTCCCGATTTCGATACCCAGGGTAGGGTGTGTAATTATTGTAATCGGTTTGGTTGGTGGTAGGACTTGTTCTAAGTCCGCCTGGCTTGCTACCATCATCTTATCTAAATCTATCGCAATAGCAACTATGCTTTCAGCATTGTTAATAGATAAGATAGCCGTTCCGCAGTGGTTGAGAATTCCGTAAAAAGTGGTTCACCACCTTCACCTTTATCATCATTACTTATGAACATCAGGTATGAGAAGGTTAATCTATCTATCCTATATATAGAAAGGCGTGGTAATATACTTACTAAGCAATGATGCATACATAGATTTTTTCATGTACTTATATTTATGTCATTTCACCGGCTGGCCCATTCATTTACTAGTTATAGAACTTATATACCTAGCCAAAGTAATTGAAATACGCAAAGAACAGTTAGTCGATAGCGCAGTTCAACCTGCTACTGTAGCGGTTATGAAACTTTTACTATGCTCGGGATTAGTGTCAAACAGTGGAAAATCACTAAATTATCAACAAATCAATGATAGCGATTAAATCGGTGGCGTAGCTCAATAAGATGTGTGCGATTTTCTTTGTCTTTAATAGACACGAACAAACTCACGATAGCCCACCCAACAATGTAGCTGTATAGTGCGTGAGCCCAAGCGATTTCTTCAGAAAGTTGGTTTGGGTGCTTAGGGAGTAAGCATACTAAAAATCCCCGCTTCTAGGAGTTACACCGGAGTGGGGGGAGGGGGGAAAGGTCCCACTTTTCAGTTTTTCATGAATATATTCGGACGGTGCGTCGTTGTACACAATTAGCTTCTACTCGTATGTAATTGAAGCCTGCCCATTTTCTAACTACAGGTTCTGGAAAAGTGTACATTTTCGAAAAAACATTACCTTTTGCATGCTACTTTGTTCACGTTATTTCGGGATGAAGAGTAATCCATGTTAGTCCAGATCTTGATCTACCTACCTAACAAATTTTATCCAAATCCGTTCAGCCGTTGAGTTATCTAAACTTTTATCTATGTTTTATTGTATATGCCATTCATCCGCGTGGTTCCCGTTCCCGTAAGAATATCGGGATAAAAAAGTATCTTATGTGTAAATCCTGGCTACATTGAGTTTATTCGTTACAAAGACACAAAAACTAAAATATTTCTTCTTTATAATATTAGTATGGATGTAAGTTTTAATCCGTATAAAACTCCGGCGCACCTCCTAGAAGCGAGGATTTTTAGTAGGTATGTTTACTCCCTAAGTACCCTGAACAACTTTCTGAAGAAATCGCATAGGTTCCAGCTCACGCACTCTACACCCCATTTTGAGCTATACGTTGAGTGGACTACGAGCAGCTCTCATACAACGGAGCAGTAAAGAATCTATTATTAAAATCGTTTTCAGTTTCAGTAAAACTAAGTGAGGAAGTCGTTGGCCAGTTTATTTATTAAATGCATAATGCAATAACCGAGGTGAATAACCCAAGCGTAGACGAATATTGTTGGTTTGTCTGTCTGCGCTATAGAATACGATGGTCGATGTCTGGTATGCGTCACACGAGACGTCGTATTTGTGTTTAACATGTTGTTGACATTAGCCCTTATGACTTACTTTATTACTTTTTCATACTTTATTTATTTTTCGTAAGAAATTTCATGAAAATGTACTACTTTTGCAGCCTTAGGCTTATAGGACGAGTTGTTAAAAAACTCGAAAACTTATTTAAATGCAATCTTGGTAGGAATCCTACTCAATTACCTATGTTGTAACTTGTAACATAGAAGACTAGAAGAAACTAAATTTGTTTTGTCCCTTGTTGGTCTAGATTTCTAGACTATAAATAGCATTAATTATTCCTTCCGTCCGGTCGTTGTAGTAGAACGTAGTAATTGAAAAGAAGTAATCTCTTCTTTACCTACTATGTTCTCCATAAGATTCTCAGCCCTAGCCTATTGAAGATTATAAATATATGTAGGATATCTACGAGTATAAAAATGTTTGACATATGCGTTTCCTGAAATGTTTGCAACCGTGACAGCTAGTCAGCGAATTTTCACCATTATATTCGGTGAAAGCCTTGAAAAGTTGGGCATAGTTGGTAACACAGATGGAAAACGACCCAGAGGCCAAGAAACCAGGCAAACCAAATTTTTGCACTGTCGCCAACATCATAACTGACAGGAGTCGATGGAGACTGTTCATCCGTTCCAGATTTGCATCTCATCATGACTGCCATCTTCAGACATGAAGGACCGACCAGAGATAGAGATTCGGCGAAACGGGAAGTATTTCTTCCGAGCTACTAGGTGTCTGTGCTCAGAGACCGCGGCACATCGTCGCTACCTTACAAATCTTCTGTGCTGTCATACGAAACCTACTTACGACCATACACGACATGTCCAGTATGTCGTATGTGTGCCGTCAAGCTTGCGCGTCGTGTGTTTACATTCGTACTATTCGCTGATCCTGCATTTCTTCGATATAGAACATTTACGCTTACGGTGTGAATGCGTCGCTACAAAGCAAAACCCCATATTTGGTACCATATCCGTGTCTGCCTTACACCCTGAAAAAACCCTCTGGGATACCTTTAGACTGCACAGCGTACATGACGTTTACATGAAGGTTAATTTACATTTCTATTTCTTCACTTTAAGAACAACATTAAATCAGTAAGAATAACCAAAAAAAATATTTTAAAGGAAAAAAGTTCGAGAATAAATCTTGGTCATCCATAATGATGACTTAGGTACGTATCAAAAGTTGGTTAATCGATGCAAGCGCGGACAAAGTACACTTGCACTAGCCTACTGAACATTTTTTGTTAATAAACAGGGCTAAAACTAAAACTTCTGCTTACGTCTTATATGAAATTCGTAGACTCTCGACTCAATGTCGACAATGTTACTACTGTTTAATTGTCGTTAAAACGTTTTTGCATCGACAATGCGCATATTAGTCGGTATACACGTTATCAAACTCAAAATTATCAAATTTCTGTAAAAAAAAAGAAACATACAAAGAAATGAGACGAAACTGCTACATCCAACGAGGTGGTTGATCACTTACCTTTTTCAGTTTTGAGCACGTACTGCATGCGTTACTTCTTGACAGCGGTTGCATAAAAATCAGCTAGGAGAACTCGACAACTCCAACAAGAGGGCAACAACACTTAGAAACTTACTGACTTGGCTCAGCGAACCAAGTGAGTTTCGGCAGCAAAGTCTTTGCTTTAGTAAGAAAACAAAATTTTTAAGCAATCAATCCGACTCAACGCATGGTTTCCAAGTTTAATTGTATGAGTCGCCGGGTTAAATATAGGTACATAATGTATATTGAAGGGTTTTTCCGTTATCCGTTCGCAATTTCGCTTATCATACGGGCGTCAGAAGTCGTTGCATTGCTTACTCTTTTAATGGCTTTCTCTTCCTCTTGCCTGTTCTGTTTTGATGAGGTCGACTCTTACGACAACCTCGGGAGGGAGATAGGATATGATATTCTAGATCGACACTGACACCATGCTGTTTTTCTAGGCTAGGAACCCTCGTGGGTGTCCCCAGAACACTTGTACTATTAAGTATTCTGTGTCAGAACACCCCACCAAAGTTTCATCACAATCGGATCAATGGTTTCGGAACGCAAAGAGGACAAACATTTATATAGATAGGTAGTAGTGACCGCCCTCGGTTTCGCTTATGTGGTTACCGTACCCGTGAGAATATCAATATAAAAAGCATCCTATGTTTGAATCCAGAATATAAATTACCGGCGTGCTAAATTTAATCGAAATCCGTGCAGCTGTTTTTGCGAAATGAAAGCAAACATCTAAACATCCAAACTTCAACATTATAGTATTGGTAAGATTTTGTATTCCACGAACTTTGTGCAACCAAATAGGTGAAAAGGTACGAAAGTACCACTAATTAGTTGACACTGAGCTGGGTATGAACAACAATCGCTTTAATGATCCCAAAGCTTTATCTTAATAACGTTTTGTTTGCGTTTTGTTTTATTTGAAGTTGTCACATTTTGACACAATTCACATTTTGGAGGCGATGCTTGTCCGAAGACGTCACAAAACTTCCGGCAATAAACAAGCTTACTTGAAGAGATTCGTAGCACGAAATGGCGTAGCATGGTAACATTGAATCAATCCTGCGCTAAGAGATGGCGGTAGGCTGAGCTGTGTTTAATGTAAACAGTCTGATATTTTGAACATAACATTTCAACTGTTTACAAACCCACGAGGTTGGTAAAAAGACAACAAGTTTTTAAGGAAATAGGTAGCTATAATAAGATCGAAAAGCCGAATATTTTCATAAAAAAACAGGAAGCACATGTCATGCATAATAACGCACACGTCACCTAATTTAAAATTTATATGAAGTCGGATAACAAAGACTTTTATTAGGAAATGGTATTTACTACTAAATGGAGCGTCTGGCAGCTGGACTGTCAATAGTATATCGAATTCTTGACATAAACTATTCGGTTGTCGCATTAGTTTCCCGCGGCCATTCATCTCCTGAATAAACAACGTTGCTTTGGGAACCGAGTGGGTAATGGATCCGTATGCGCGGGAGTTGACGCTGTCGAGTAAACAAAAGAAACAATAGCTTTGTTTGCGCCAACGCAATCGCTTGTGAGTATTCTTGAAGTAAGTAACAGATGCGCAGAGTTCAGTTTATTTTACTAACATAGGTACATAAATACTTATTATAGGAAAACATAAGCTTCCTACATGTAAGTATTTTATTTTTTTACATGTCAGTTTCTTCGGTAAAAGCATTACACACTGTTAAACAAAGGTTTATGTATAGCTTTCATATCTACCACTATTTCGTTCTATACCGTCTGGGGCCTAGAACCGGGGATAATATTAGAAACGGAGGCTTTTTATGTCACTAGTGATTGAATCATTAGGGTCCTAACTAATTAAAACCTAATCTTTACTTTTGTTTTTTTCTAACAAACTTAATCGTGAATTCAATGTAATGCAAACAACAGTACCCCTCAACTTTTCGGAGCTACTCGGAACGTCTTTTTGACAATTTATGTGTCGACAAATAGAAAAATAATACTGTCTGACTTACTATCGTAATTCATGAATCCACGAAGGTATTGTTTTCTTTCTGGAGTGTTTTTTGCACTCAAAGCCATTTTCACATACATTGTGTAAATGAATCCAATTCGATTACTAAAATTGGAATCAATTTAAACTGAAACCAAAGAAATTCCCATGACAATATTCTGACTTTACTAATCAAAAATATTCTTTTGAATTTACACTCTTTTAACACTATGATCTTCTTTATAAAAAGATCATAATGTAAAAAGCGTAGAATCCATGGAATTAGCAGGTACTACGTACTAGTACTTAATGATTCCATGGCTGAATCTACTTGGTACAAAGAGTATACTTGGTATTGATTGACATGACATGTCATGCATGATGGATAAAATTATAAACAGATAACTGTCATTGCGATATTTAATATTAAACTAATTTTAATTAATTTGAAACAGAGATTTTAAGCTGTGGGAAGTAGCAGAGGCTGTTGCTATTCAATGAGATAAAGGTAAATTTTCTAATGAATGGTGATATCGTGATGTTTTGCGGTAAGTTTTTGTTTGTTGTACCACGATTAGTTCGCAACGTTAGCGATAATATCGTTTTGCAATACTACACTGATTATGAATCGTAACTTTAAATTCTTATTGTGAGTAATGCATGGGTTTTGATTAACTGAAATCTTTTCAGAATAAATACTAATACTCTAGAGAGTCTCTATTTTCAATATTTTCCCCGATTATAGGCTCCACGCGGTATAGGTACTTTTATTGCTTTTAGTCGCTATTTCGACTTTATCCCTATTTCACACTCCTCGTAAAGAATTATTTTATGAAAGTTAATTCAGTTGTTCAGGCCTGCGGGGCTATTACCTAAAAATTAGCAATTATCGCGCAGATTCGCAGTTCCGCAGCTCCGCAGCGATTGCGCAAATGTCGCGCTCGCTGCGGAACCAGGCCTGTTTCACTTCCATACAAGCGGCGCAAAATCCCCGAGATATTTACCTACCATTCTGGAAAACAACCTTATTTCAACCTTTTGCATTATGTATATCGTTCATAGTACAATAACTGTCTGCTGTCTCGCTTCAATCTGCTAGGGCTGTCAGTACCTTACGGTATTAACAGTTTACTTTTGTTTCGCGGATGCGTGCGCTGCGTGTGCGACTAGTCGAGCGAGTGCCTGCCTATTGAGACTAGTGATGTGCCGTTCCCGGGAATATTGGAAACATTGGGAATATTCCCAGAAGCGTTCCCGGCAATATTCCCAAAAGCGGAAATTTAGGGGAAAATTGCTTGTGTTGTATTAACAGTATTTTTTTGTTGGATGCTAACCATCCTATTGGCAGTATTACAAGGCTTAATGAATATGCCAAAGGTTAATTATCACTTATGGCGAAAATTTCCAATTTTCCTGGGAATATTCCCAGTAAATTTCCAATGTTTACGGGAATATTTCCAATACCCATATAGTTAATTATAGTAAACCTGTAAGCGATCCAATTCTATACATTGAAAAGAATTAATAGAAAAAAATACCTCCCACCAGGGTCTTCTTAAACGAAACAGATACCAAAAATATAGTTTTTGAACTTTTTGTCTGTCTGTCTGTCTGTTGTCCGCGTTTCACGCAAAAACTACAGAACAGATTTTAATGAAACTTTTTTTGTTATACAGCTATTGGTCGTAGCCAACATATAGGCTATAATTTATTTTGAAGATCGCAATATCTGATGTGGAACCATAGCAGTCCAGTCAAACTATGAGAGATATACAAATACGGTCTTAAGGAAAATTGTTAAGCGTGATGAGCATTTTCTATTGACGTACCAAGTTTGAAGATCTGGTACACCTGATGTGGAACCCTAGCAGCCAAGTTAAACTATATGAGATACAAACATAGCGTCTTAAGAAAAGTTGTTTAACGTAAAGAACATTTTCTATTGACGGAAAAATATCGAAGGTCTGGTACACCTGATGTGGAACCCTAGCAGCCCAGCTAAACTATAACAGATACAAATATAGTATCTTAAGAGACATTGTTCAGCGTAATATGTATTTTCTTTTGACATACAATCTATACTAATATTATAAATGTGAAAGTGTGTTTGTTTGTATGTCCGTCTTTCACGTGAAAACGGAGCAACGGATTGACGTGTTTTGTAGTATGTGGGTAGTTTACGAGCTAGATAGTGACATAGGCTAATTTTAATCCCGGAAAGATATCACTTTCCCTCGGGCGAAACTTTTTAGCATAATATAAATATAAATATATAAATTTATAGCATAATTGCTGTATGCAGGCAGGCGTGCAGCATGCAAGCAGGTATGCAGCATGCAAGCAGGCAAGCAGCATGCAAGCAAACAAGCAGCATGCAAGCAGGCTCTGGCGGTCCCACGCGAGCTTATCGTCGCAGATGGTTTTCAGTCACCACCTGCTCCTCAGATCGCGGGCCGCCTCGCCCCTCCGCGCCTACGCGGGCTTAAATTACGCTCTAGGGGTAGAGCATACAAGACTGCGTGGCTATTATGCAAATAAATTGAAAAAGTGTTTTTTTAATAAGTAAAAACAATTGTTTCTGGCGCTTTGCCAGCCGCTGCCGCGGCACGCTCGCATCGCTCGCTCGGCTCGCGCGGCGTTTTGGTCACAGTTCTAACCTAACCTAACCTGAAACGTCTGTTACAGTTTGTTGCTGCAGACCCCCGTCCCCCTTCTCTGTTTTTTTCCAAATTTTTTGAGAGGAAAACAAATATATGTCCGTCGGATTCCGCCTTAGTGTCTCCGGGGGTATCAAAGGGGGGTCGAAAATTTTGTTAGATTTTAGCTACGACGCACCGTTTTCGAGATATTCGCATTTTTATAACCTATAATATGCCAAATAAAATTGGGTTTTTCTATAGTTATGGCAAATAAAATTATGCTAAGGGATTTTAGGACTGCGTAATATTAGGCCAAATGAAATTAGGGATTTCATTTATTATGCTTCATAATAATATGCCTTTAGACAGTTATGCTACTTAAAATTTATGCGAAGGAAAAAATATGTGACATTAATGTAATGCTATTTGATGATTATGCCAATTGATGTATGACAAACGACTTTAGGACAATCGACATTATGCGAAAAGTTCCGCCCCCGCCGAAAATCACTATTCCACGCGGACGAAGTCGCGGGCAAAGCTAGTAGTTATTTTTATATTTGTATACAATTTTACAAAATGAACATATATCATTTGTTTGTTCGTTAACAGTTTGCAGAAAGTAATCAAAAATTTTACTTTTTGGTCTCATTATGACTAACACAGCTAGCACAGCACACTCGACAATCAAAGCGGCAAAACTAGAGGAAAGGGGAGGGGGCGGCGCGGCGGGACCCTCCCCTCGCGGCTCAAGCAAGCGCATGCACATACTTGTTGTTGCGTAACCGTGGGATTAAGAAGAAAATATAAATAGCACAGAATTTTTACCATACTTGAAAATATATTATTTTGGAAACTTTGGGAAAGTTTCCGGGAATATTGGGAATATTCCCGTAAGTTTACAACGAGTAAATTACTTGGAAATAGAAATATTCCCAGCGGCACATCGCTAATTGAGACTAGTCCGGTTACCGGACGCTTGCGTTTATCATAACTAAACTCGGGATTGAAATTTCTGTACCGTAAGGTACTAATATATATTCTGTGGCGGAACGTAAAATTAAAAATGATATTATGTATGAGATTGCTCGCTGATGGTTCGTATAGCGGCGTCTCACTCTCTCGCACTCCTACCTAGGTGCGATAGTGAGACGCCGCGTGTTGCTATGACGATAGCGCCAAAAACACAAACCAAAAAAAATAAAAAATAATTGGTAGTAATAATAGGAACTAAATGAATGCACATTGTAGTTTATCGTTTGTTCCGTAGAGGCCACACTGTTGATACATGACGTAAAACTATTAGGTATCGAGCAATTTCTGCTGTCGCGTTGCTGTTGCAAATATAGGTACTTAATAGCCCCGCTGAAAAGTTGACAGACAGAGCTACCTCATTTAAAATATTCATATTCATTTATTCCATACCAATTTGTAACAAAGTAGTGCACATTTTGTGTTTTTATAGGTAATTAACCTAGGTGTTATAGTTACAAATTTACTAAATATTAGCTGGGATTTGGATCGAGGGAAGAATGTATAAAATTTATGGATATTTACTATAAAAGTAGGCAGAGCCGGCAGATTCACATATTGACTGATACGAGTGTTTTTCTTTGTGAAACTCTTAAGCTTGCCGTTCCATCGACTGAACTTCAAATAGAAAAAAACTCGTTGAATCTTAACCATGATTTGACCGCAACCGCTAGTCATCAATTCGTTACATTTACGTCATTACCGTCCTTGATTTTACCTACGTTACTTAGCATTTCACTTCTCAATATTATCACAACCAACTTAGCAAATGGTTGGTATTTTACTGATCACCAATCTAACGTAACTTTAACTAACTACAAAAATACTGATTGCACATAAAAAATACTGAAATACACATAGAAAAACGATTTCATTTGTAACCAAATACAGGCTAAACGTTAACTTTTTTTCCGTTTCCTTATGATGGATCGTGAGTTGTTGAGATTTTTATTTTTGAAAGTAGCAAATATTTACACTTTTACAGATAGCCATCAACTATTGAATAGATTCGTTAATAATCACAATAGTAAATAACAATTACGATTTATTTATTTGGCTGATTACGACTGCTCGTTGAACTATTATTTAGCTTTTTCATGTTGTAAGTAGCATAAAACAAGTTTTCGAAAAAATACTTCAAATCGTGTCAGTATCATTTCAGAGTTGTAGTTGAAAATGTATTATTATATTATTATTTTCAAATTTTTTAGAATGGCGATATACCTACATTATATATTCAGTCGTCACCTACTCTCGATCAAGACATAAATAACAACAAATCCGAATTCCTACGCAAATCACCATCAAGCGTATTCAATCAATTTTACTCACTATCAACGCGACACAGATTACTAGTTAGTTACCTATTTCGTTAATATTACTTCCTACAACGTCCACAGTCCATTCAAGAAAGATAGTGCTAATGAGGCCGATTAAGTGACGTCACAGCTCATTAGGATTGAAGCTGCGCTTGCGCGACGACGTGACGCGACTGAAGAGGAGGCTGCGTGCGTGCACCATTACGCAACCGACGCACGACAGACGCTCCGTGCCAAGAAGGAAGCCGAGACCGTAAAAAACCGGCCAACTGCGAGTCGGACTAGCGCACGAAGGGTTCCTTACCATTATATGTATATGTGTAGACGGACAGCGGAGTCTTTGGGTACGGAACCCTAAAAACGATCCCTTCCTATAAAGAGGATTATGATAACGAACGCTTGAAGACTCTTTAACTATTAATGTCCGTAAGGTACATCATTAAACATTATATACTTAGGCAAGTTTTTTATTTAAACATACGCTGAGTTGAATTTCCGACCAATCGAAAAAGTGTTTGTCAAAATTCTTGGACAATTAACACTTTTTGGTCAGACAGAATTGTTGGTCGCTTAAAATCTGAGATTAGAGTCCATAGTCCATACAGTGTATCGTAATTCTGTATAACACTTAAAACCAGACCAGGGTTTTTCTTCTGTTTCAAAAAAATCATGGTATAGGGGCAGATAAGTAAAACGCTACATCTACACAAAAGTGCTCTACAGACTGATAACAGTTTTCACTGATAATCATGTTTTGCTTTCGCTCTGTACGTCAGCGAACGTCGTAAAGTGAAATTGTAGATAGCGTACATAAAGTCGTGGTCAGCGAGAGCGTCTCGCTGGAACATCGGCTCGTGCGGTGATGAAACCAAGCACCGATTGACGTCACTCGCGACCGCCATAACCACCCTGCACTTTCTCACGCTGCTGTTTCGGCCAAGTCGACTCTGCGCGTGAGACTTTTGAATATTATTAGATCTGAGACGTGTCTTTACGTTCATTTCAAGATGTAGTTGATAACGTGATGACATTGATAAGGTTACAATAAATAGGATACAAAAATAGTAAACGAAAGTAAGTTATATTCAATTAAATGTAGTAGCTATACTAATTAATATTTTTTTTACCATCTGAAGCTACTAAGTAAGAGTAAAACGCACAATTAAAATCTTAAAATACATGCACATTTTAGCAGCACAATTCATGTGAGAACCGTGAGAAACATGATAATTGCTCGTTGTAGTTATAAATCTAAATTACTTAAGTTTAATACTCGTGGAGTTAACCCGAACCCGTACACTACGCGCTATTTTATCGTTTAGTGATCTAGTGATATTTATAAACATTTGTAATAAAAGGGCTTGTAATAAAATAAAAATCTGATTTCGAAAAAAAGATTTTATTTTTTACTTTTTACTGTCTGTAATAGGTTGTTTGGTAAACTACAGAAGTTTTTTTTTCTAGATTAGATTAGGTTTCATGTACAATTACAAAAGTATCGTGCAATATTCGGTTATGATGACATCGTCAAAGTTAACAAATATGAAACATATAATGCTCATAAATGCTCATAACATAAAAACTACTAGGCCAAACTGAATCAAATTTTTATAGGACCAAATGGCAACTATAAAAATACTATACGACTATAAAACAATTATAAAAACAAAACTTTACAATATCTTTCTAACCTGCCAACCCAAGGTGACTTGTTTTCTCTTAATCAAGTTTCAGACTGTGATGTGAAGAAAACTATTCTGTCAATCGACTCCAGTGTTGTAGGTGCTGATTCTATCAGCCGTAAAATGATCCTTCCTATCCTCGATATCCTTACTCCTATAATTACCCACATCCTTAATACTCGTACATCAATTTCTACTGGTTCTTTTCCGGCATCTTGGAAGGATGCAAATTTACTAAACTCAAAGCGCCTGAATATCTATACAGCAAACTGTCTTGGATTTCAGCACATAGGCCCCTTGGTGCCCGTAAGCAAGCTCAACAGCTGTCTACTGCTCGCCATGCATCTGCTGCGTTTCGTGGTAGTTTCCGCTATGCCGCTTCTAAATGTTGGAACAACATTCCTCCACCCATCAGGGACCTAAAAAGTATAGGCAGTTTCAAGCGTCATCTAAAACTTCACCTTTTGGATGCACAAAAAACACAAGAAAATTTACGTCAGGATATAAGCATAATATGAACAGGTCACTCACCTTAGTTTTCTGTCTCTTTTATGTATATGTAAAGGTTGTCTCTGCATAGCGGATTGCTATTAACCTTTCTGTTATACAGTTAATGGAAAAGCCCTGCAAATAAACAAAAAACAATATTTAAGAATGTTGGTTGCATTTTTGGTTGTATCGAACAAAGTATGATGATGTTATGTTACTCACCGTAAGGTACGTACCTACTATTGTTATGGCTAGTCTTCTGCTACTTTGGTGTTGCTTTATCAGCTTGTGATCTTGTCTGACACAATTTTTCTGTCTTTATTCACTTTTGTAATGATAAGTAGATTGTAAGAAAGTTATTTGTTAAATTGTATTTTATAATTGTTATTATTATTATATTTCTTCTCTCGTGGTGATATGTTGTTGTTTTGTTTTGCATTTATTGTAATTTGTTTTTTAGTTACACCAAGTCTGATTTTGTTTTGTTTGTTTCGTTTGGCTTCTCAAATTTTAAAGATAATGTTTGTTTGGTTTGCTTGTTGTTGTCAAAGAGTATGTAATCACCACAAATTATATAGTAGTAGTAATCACTATGCCACAGATGATTGACAATATTGTTACCTACCAGTTCCAATTACCATAGACAGATCACACAGACTAGAATACTTTCATAGTATATTGTATCATGTTGGTGCCCCTGTGTGATCTGTCAAAAAGGCTGATAGGTTGATTTTTATTTTATTTTGTTAAATAATAATATATATTTTTTTTTTAATGTATTTTTTGCTGTGCCGGTTAACATGGCTCTCAGCCCCACCAATACGGTACCGACGGAAGATCAGCGCTGGCCAAAAAGCCAAGCATTATGCTGAGTCGGTACCGTTTTGGGACAAACCTGTGCCTTTTTGTGTTATTTTTATGTACTTTATCGTGTTTGTCTCAAATAAATATAATTTTCTTTCTTTCTTTCTTTCTAATACCTCTTAAAAAAGGCAAACCTAATTCCTTTTCAGATTTTCATCCGATTTCAATCCTTCCCTTTCTTTCCAAAGTCCTCGAAAAACTTGTTCACAATCAGCTCACTGATCATCTCAATAAAAACCATCTCCTTAACCCTTTTCAGTCTGGCTTTCGGAAGGGCCACAGCACATCTACAGCACTTACGGATTTACGGATTTTTAGATTTACGGAAGATTACGGATGACATACGCCTTGCGATGGACAATCGTCAACTAACTGTAATGGCATTGCTAGATTTTAGCAATGCATTTCATTCAGTTGATTTTGACATTCTCCTTGGTGTATTACGTTCTCTGAACATATCTCCAGCTGCAATTGATTGGTTTCGAAGTTACCTGCTAGGACGACGGCAACGTATCCGCACTGGAGATTCCTTCTCCACGTGGTGTGATATCAATGCCGGTGTTCCTCAGGGTGGCGTTTTATCTCCAATTCTCTTTTCTATATTTTTAAATTCTATCACACAATCCCTTTCTAGTTCCGATCACCTCTACGCTGATGATCTGCAGATCTACACACAGGCACCATTACCTGAACTTTCACGTGCAATTGCAACTGTTAACAAAGACCTAGCTCACATAAATTATTGGAGTAAGTCATACGTCTCACCCTTAACCCTTCCAAAACTCAATGTATTATCATTGGTAACTCTCATTTCGTTTCGAGGATTGATTTTGACGTGCTTCCGGTAGTCTCTTTAGATGGTATTAATATCCCTTTCTCAAATACTGTCAGAAACCTTGGCATAACGTTTGATCAGCACTTATCTTGGAGACCTCAGGTGGAAGGCGTTAGGAAAAAAGTATTCGCTGCGTATGGGTCTTTACGTCGTCTACGTAATTTTTTGCCGACCAGTACCAAGATCACTCTGGCCCAATCTCTCTTGTTACCTATAATAGACTACGCTGATGTCTGTTACACTGATTTATCTGAAGAACTACTCAACAAACTAGAGCGTCTGCAAAATGTCTGCATCAGATTTATCTTTGACCTCCGCAAATATGACCATGTCTCAACCTTCCGTAGTAAATTTAACTAGCTTCCTATTCGCCGGCGCAGGGACTTACACACACTCCAAGCTTCTCTACTCTATCCTTTTTCTACCAACTTCCCCACCTTATCTCAAAGAATGCTTTTCTTTTCATACCACATCTTCACATTGTACCTTGCGTTCTTCCTCTAACCTCACCCTAAAATTTCCTCCGCACTCCTCCAGCTTCTATTCCTATTCCTTTTCCGTGCTCGCGGTCCGGCTTTGGAACGCACTACCACAGGGCATCAGGAAGGCTCAGACTCTAAAATCCTTTGGGGATCAAGTTAGAAGACATTTCCTTTCTCTTTCTCCTAACTTATAAATTACCATATATTTTCTCTCTTTCAGTATCTATCTATTTGTTAATATATACATTTTCTTCTCCTTCTTCGTGCACCCATTCCCCAATTACCTTATTTATCTGTTTTCTTTCATCCAAGGTTGCCTGAAAGAGATTGCTATGTAGCAATAAGGCCGCCTATTGTATGTTCTTTTGTATATTTATTTTTCTTTGTACTTGTTTTGTATTTATCGTGTGTAATAAAGATTTTTTATTATTATTATATAATACATAAAAATATATATCAACCGAATTGAGAACCTCCTCCTTTTTGGAAGTCGGTTAAGAATAAATAAAACCAGGAGAATATTCCACATGCACCCTAGGTATAATTAGGAGCAACGATCTATTGTAGATAAAAAAATACAGAACACACAAAAGAAGCAATGCTGGCTGGATCTTTTAATGTCGCTTTTATAACAAAATGTTATTGAGTTACACGAATGCGGCAATAACTATTTATATGAATTATAAATAATAAAAATCTCATCATTTATAATAATATATCAATTAAACATCTATTTGCGTCGTATTTTTATACAAAATTCATGGAAAAAAATTAATGAATTATTCAATTTAATATTTACTATTCGTTTTAGATAGTTATCTAAATATAGGTACCTACCAGGTCTACCAGTTTAGCTAATTCTGATTTTTTCGAATGTTAAACCTGTCCAGGTCTACCAGTTTAGCTAATTTTGATTTTTTCGAATGTTAAACCTGTATACTTACATAAGAACTTAAGGCCAAGTAACGCATATATTTTTTAAAAGAATTTTGACTGTTTAGTCACTAACTGACATACGAGAACGATACAAGTAATTTAAATTTAAAAAAATCGCTCTAAATTTAATGAAACGACACCATCTTTCAGATGTTGTTTTTCCCACTTAATTCATCACGATCAGCCTTCGTATTCCCACTACTACACTTTTAGGTGATAAACAAATTAATTACATTTATTTATTTATTTATTCATTTATTTATTTACTGGAAAACCAACTGCTTAACCTAATACATTAAAAAACTTAAATATAAACATAAAGCCATTTACAGGTCTTCACAAATAAGATACATAAAAAAAAATTAAACTAGCCTAGCCTAACTATTAAATATACACGTACACATAAATTTAAAATATGACTCATTTGTGACACATTGAATTTAGCAGCTATCACTGAAAAATAAGCGGCTTACAATACGCCTAATCGACGCCTCTTTATGATTTTGTAATTTTTGATTTTTTTTTCAATGCTTTTTTTATACTTAAGGTAAATTTTAAATAGAAAAATATTGGAAAAAAATTAACTAGGCCACAAGTGAATTCTCAGACGGGAATCCCGTCTAGATTTGCGATCGAAGCGCATCCATTTTTCCCGTCTGAGAATTCACTTGTGGCCGAGTTAATTTTTTCCAATATTTTTCTATTTAAAATTTACCATAAATTAATTACACCTCAAAAGGTGCGCTTCGACGAATAGTTTAAGTGCGCTTGAAAATGGATGCGCTTCGAGGAATATGTACCTCCAATGAATGGAGGTTCTCAAGTCGACGGTTATTTTTTTATTTTTTATGTATGTTTTATCATAACTTCGTCAGTTGTCAACCGATTTTAATGATTCTATTCTTATCTTTTTTTTATTTATTTATTTATTTACCGCATAAAAAGCAAGTTATAACAATTTTCATTACTTAATCACGTCCTTTAAGGTGGAACGACTTCTATACAAACAAACATTACACAATTATTGGTTCATCATACCTTAATAATTCAAAAATACATGCGCAACTAACTCGTTTCAGTCATTTGTTTGCGCGAAATAATTAAAAAAATGTACATTCATACATAAAATCGGAATATACTAATATCATATAATTTCAATAATTCTACGTATGTGTGTGTGTGTAAGTATTTTTTTTAAATAATTTCGCGCAAACAAATAACTGAAACAAGTTAGTTGCACATGTATTTATGAATTATTAACGTATGATGAACCAATTAATGTGCAATGTTTGTTTGTATGGAAGTCGTACCACCTTAAATCACTAAGGTTTATTATGATGCGATTCTATTTACTATAAAACTTACAAAAATAATAATTTAAATTATAACTACAATACAATTTTTAAAATAAATAGGTGTTGGGTAAATAATTACTTTATTGTCACAATGTTTTTTAAATTCGTTAAACAATATTCTTTTCTCAAACATGCATGGAAATGTTGTCATTATTTTCGAAAAAAGAACACGCGAAGTTTCGAATTTACGAACAAAGAAAATCAAATCCATTGCAGGAGCGTTTTTTGAATTTGGAACATTACAAAGAGTATTTAACAACTCCAGCACGCCCGTTTCATACAACATTGCCGGAGCGCTGTAATGTTCCAAATTCAAAAAGACGCTCCTGCAATGAATTTGATTTTCTTTTAGTAATAAAATTATTAAATGAATAATATAAAAAGTATGTTTTATTTTCCTGCATTTTTTTGAGAAAAGCACTATATATGCCTAGGCGGAAATGGCAATTGCCTGTCTCGTATTAGAGAAGTCCTCGCCTACGGCTCGGCCTTCAAACTCATACTCGACCTGCAATTGCCTATTTCACGGCCTTTGCAATAATGTACTATTAAGGTTGGTTTTTACATTAGATCATGTCAAAAGTACCACATAGTTCATGCGGCAGCTGGTTTATTAACTGAGGAACGAGATAGGCGGATCTGAAAGAACGTACTTCGCGTGGTCCCATATTTTTTTACAGAGATCTGGCAAATAGTTTTTTCATAATAGTCGGATCTGAAAGAACGTACTTCGCGTGGTCCCATATTTTTTTACAGAGATCTGGCAAATAGTTTTTTCATAATAGTCGGATCTGAAAGAACGTACTTCGCGTGGTCCCATATTTTTTTTACAGAGATCTGGCAAATAGTTTTTGCATAATCCTGAAAAATATCAATAACCTATTGGCAAGTAGTGATTACATATTGTGTATGGGCCGATTTATTTTTTGTAAGTAAGTACAAAAGAGAATCTAAAAAAAAAAAACTTTTAATAAAAAATCAAAACCGACTTAAACACATAAAAAAAAATAAAACCACAACTTTTTTGTCCTGACTCCAAAAAGTATATTTTGAAGACCGTTTTTGTTACGGGATGTTATTTATTTGCCTGTTTTTTGGTTTTCGTTTTATTTTTTACTTTTTGTAGCCACTTATTTTTTTTTTATAAAAAGTTTTTTTCGTTACCAATAAACGAATGAAGTCTTTGTTAACGAAGCGATTAAGATGATTATTGTTTTTTGTTCGACAAAGGTTGGGATGATATCATTTTTTACTTTTTAGCCGACTGCAAAAGTAGGTTAACAATGTCGCGTATATATTTTCTGACTCTGACGGCACCGACTCCAAAAGTTTATTTTCTTCTTTATCACCTATTAATTTTTTACTTTGTGATTTTGTTTTCGTATTGAAGTTCATTGATGGTAAGCATATTTGGTTGTATTTCTATGCTTATAATGGCGCAATATATCAAGGCACACGTGAAATGTTTACAAATGAGAAGGCCTTAACTAACAGTATTCAAAAAGTTTATGGTCGTGTTTATAAATACGAGGCGTTTGCAACTATTTATGGCAAACCTCTTTATCTGAATTGGACCGGCCATTGACGTCATTAGAACACGTTTTCTACTGTACGTTTATATATTACGAGACATTTGTTTTTAGAATAAGTATTTAATTTAATTGCTATATGGAACGGTATCATGAAAAAATAATTATTATAAATAAGGAGGTGGTGCAGTCCCATTTAATAAGAATGAATCAATTGAAAATATGCATTAAAAAGTATAAATAATTGTTTTATTGTATACAGCGCTCCATCAAAGTTGTAAGCAGGCGTTGTGCCTATATATTATTAAGATAAGTTGAATGTATGCGGGAAAAAACTTGCAGAAGGCAAGCTGACGTTAGGTACGAACAAAAAATTGGTTCAGAAATATTATTCATAACAAATACCAATTCATGCAAGATGAGGTTATCAAAAAACTAGGTATTTCGTTTGTCAAGGGGCATTACTGCAACTGGGAATTACATGAGGCAAACTCGGAGGCAAATCCTTTTATCCTACAAGTTATATTATAGCGTGATTAATCGGTTTTTATACATATTTTTAAAACTAGCTGTACCCGCCAAGGACAATTTTTGGAGCCAGTAATCCTCCCGGGCGTCCCCAGAATACCTACCGTACCAAAGTTTCATCACAATCGGATCAATGGTTTCGGTATACATAGAGGACCAACACAAAAACATATTCTTTTTTTATTTAGATACGCTAGTGTAGTGACTAATACGTTTCGGCCTGCGATTGTCAAACTAAACTTTAATAAATTAAATAAAACTTGAACTTAGAAGTTATAAAACATCTGATATTCAGATCTAAATACTATAAGTACGATATGAATTTTAACATTCCTCTTGCTTGAAGGAATACTGTTTAAGCGGGTAAAATCACTGGCGGTCTCTATTATGATTTATGATACAGTAATTAAACTAAACTCTTTGCTAGAATTCTAATATAATGAAGGTCATCTAGGATTACGTCTGTTTACCCACTTAAATGTAAGTACATAAACACAAAATAAGGAAAAATTAAAATTAGCACGCATAAAACTTCGCAGTAGATAATCTAATATTAGCTAAGTGATACCCTCATGTTTGTAGTTTAAAACTAAAGTTTGCTCTATAATGGATGTACTGACCGAGATATTTTAATATCTTATTTTACTTCCAATTCCCCGCCAAAACTTTTAGCAGATACCAGATTTGTACGAGTATTCACCGACCAATCGACTCTAATACGAATATTCAACTTTGTTCGAGTTGTTTAAGAAAATGTAAGTACCTACAGCACACGTCATGCGTCAGTTATAAGTCAAAAAAGTGACGTTATTAGAATTGCGGGTAAAAACTGTATGGATTGGATTTTGTAGAGTCCATTTGGAGGTACTTTTATCAAACAAAAATATATATATCATATACAAATTTATAGGTTTAAATGTCAAGAACGGTTCTTTCGTATAATTAGTAGGTAACAAAGATAACCCTATAAATTGTTTTGATAACCTATATATTTTTTAGTAAAAAAAAGTACCTCCAAATTACCCCGTTACCCGCTGTTATAAATATAAAAGTTTGGATATTTTGCTCAATCATGCGAAAACAGCTGAATAAATTTGTATGGAATTTTGCACGCAGATAGTTTACATCCCAATATTCCCACGGGAACGTGAACCACGTGGATGAACAAAACTGAAATAATATGAATGAATTCATTCATTTATTTTATTACAGTTACATGTTAGACGCTGTGACTGTGTCTGAGCCTTTATACTGATAAGACGCCCGAAGGATAGCGAGGCGAATTTACATATTAACACTTCCTTGAACTTGACAACGTGAAATTATTAAGTAACATTTCCGCTTTACTGATAGTACTTTTTTATTTGAGGTTTTTACATTATACGTATGAAAACTTTTATTTCGGTCTACCATATCTTCGATCAGTGCTAGTAACAAGCTACCTACACCAAAATCAAACTGTAAGTATGGAATGTGGTAGAGTAGATGAATATGGCCACAACCGGGACCTAAAGTGGCCTAAACTAGGTAATCTACCTTACCTAATCGGGTGGAAAAGGCAAAGCTAATGGCGCCACCACCGTTGGTACCTAAACTCTCTTGATTGGTCTAAGTCAAAACCTGACACATCTATCATTTTGACAAGTTATTGACCAATCAACAGATTTTTGTACCAGCGGGGGTGGTGCCATTTAAGTAGTTCCGGTTTTCCACCCCATTGTGAAACACCCATTTGTTTAGCTTAATAATGACAAATGCTTTGTTATTAATTATATTCTTCTTATTCATGACTTCTACATAACATACTTTATAATTTTAATATCTAGTCGCTTTTACCCACTAACAAAACAAGTTATTTGAATATAGTAAAATACTTTAGCCTAGTAATCGTGCTCAGTGGATGAGCACAAAATGTACCTAAGTACCTACACGTGTATGACGTATGATATGAGCCAACCTGGGTGGGCAGCGCAGACCAAAAGTGGGCAGACGCTGTGGCGTAATCAACCATCTGTATGCTCCTCGTGTTCCTCATAAGGCCCGCGGACCTAACGCGAGGTGGGGTCCGCACTCCGAAGATGTTTTAAAAACTATTAATCGTTCTAAGAATGTAATAAATCGAGAGGTGAGCGAAACTCGATAGTACGAGCCACGTTGAACTTATATTGAAGTTAATACCCGTGTTGCTGACATAGTTTATGATATAAAGAATTCAAACACTAAAATGGAACTCCTTAATTTTAAGGGTATTAAAAAAATATATCAACTCGCCTGAACTAAGAAGTAACTACACTGATGCGTCCATTTAGATTTTAGAGTATTGGTCTATAACGAGTCCTAAACTCATTTTTGTTCTCTAGTGAGAATGAAGTCCTCTGTGGTCTAGTGGTACAACCACCAGTATCAGACCCAGGGGTCCCGGGTTCGATTCCCAGCGGGGGTACATATTGTATTCGGTTTGGTTGGTGGTAGGACTCGTTGTAAGTCCGCCTGGCTAGCTACCACCATCTTATCTAAGTCTGACGCCATAACAACAATGTATTCAGCCTTGTTGTGTTCTGGCAGAGAGCTAAGATAGCCAGTTCCTCAGCGATTAAGGATTCCGGGAGAGGCTCGCTTCCATCTTCAGCCTTATCAATACTTAACATCAGGTATGATGAAGGCTAAGAGTCTGCCCGTCGTTCATAAAAATAAAATAAAAAATGTTATTAATTTGTTATATTGGATATAACAAATCTCCTCCTTCTCTATGCACGCTTATCGTTTATGGAATTCTCTTCCAGAAGGTACAGGAAAGGTCGCTAGCTTTTTCGCTATCAAGTGAAAAAACTTTTCTTTTCTCGTTCCTAATATTTACATAGTTACGTATGTTTTCGTTTTCACTTGCATTATACCTATATATTCTTTTTTTTATATATAAATGTGGCTACATCTATATCAATCAACTATCTTTCTGATAATTGCACCGTTTTCTCTCAGTCCTTTTCGTTATTATTTTTCTGCTCCGGTTGCTTGGAAGAGATGCTATTAAGCGTTTAGCAATACCTGTTTGAATCCTCTATTCCCAGTCATCACCACTGGATTTGTCACCACTGAAGATTAATTGGAAAAATAATCCCGTCTGCCACCATGTGTTATATCACCGGGGGGAGGTATAACACATAGTTTCCCAGTCGTAGCTACTAGCTTTGTCACCACTGCACTGGTGTCAAATGAGAAAAAAAAATCCCAAATATCGCCAGTGGGGACGAACGACACAAGTATGGTCTAAACTGTTACCACCATAGTATAGTAAACAAGGAAAAACAGGATATTTTCATTGATGAACGACGGTGGCCAACACCGTAGAAAGGTGAATATACTAGAAAATTCGAAGTGTCCTCATACGTCTCTGTAGCATAATTGATCAGTGCATTGGGCCGGATTCCCAAGGATACGAATTCGAAACCTTTCAAGGCGACACGACACCGGTTGTTTTTTTTTTTTTCTTGGTTAATATTTATTACTTACATAAAAATAGCATTGTAAAATGCAAAATTAAAAAGTTATAAAAACAGGATAGTCATTAAATTAAAATATTATTAGCTAAAAGTACCACCATCACATAGCTAACCAGGAGTTTTTAGATGGTTTCGAGTTTTTTATAGGCAGCAGTTATAATAACTCCTAGTTGGTTATGCTGCCCTGGTACTTCACGTATTTTTATATATATATATTATTTTGTATTTCACCAAGCAACCCCGTAGACCCACTGTATTAAAATAAATTATATAGATTATTTATTATATTTTGTATTTTTTTAATTACTTGACTGTACTGATCAAACACTATGCTGGTAATATTTATGACCATATTTGTGTCGTACGTCCCCACTGGCGATAGCTGGGATGTTTTATTCTCATTTGTCTCCAGTGACAAAGCCAGCCAGCTACGACTGGGAAATTATGTGTTATACCTCCCCACACTGGTGACAGTCGGGATTATTTTTCCCATTCATCATCAGTGGTGACAAAGCCAATGGTGACTGGGAATAGAGGGTTTGTATGCTATTGTTTTTTTTCTTTCTTTGTCTTATATGCAATAAAGTGTGTCAATATTAAGGGTAGGTACACAAAATATGGTCGTGTCCATTCCTAAGCGACCGGCGTCACAGCTATTTATAACACTTCGGGACACAAACAAAATATAACTAGTTTCAAATTAGTACAAATCTATTCACAACGAAACTTCGCACCTATAGCGAATAATTTCTGCGAAAATTTAATAAAATGGTAAACTCGCCTATCTAAGAAAAGAAGCTGTTGAATGAGATAAAAATATAAATCATACGAGTAATCCATTAGTGTTATCCATTCTAATGTTCCCTCCAGCGCCATGAGTATAACACCTACAGCCTTCACTAATATGTTCAAAAATCACAAAAAAAATGTAAACGGCCGGAAAAATATAATTATTATATGTGTTTCTAAAACACACAGCGCTGGATGAAGAAGCGCGTTCTAGATTACCGAATAAATACCTAGTTTATCTTCATATAAACATTTTCTTTCACTTACCACTAGGCTGAATGATCTGCCATACCTTTGTCATGAAGCTCTCATTCGACGAACGTCAATGTCACTTGTCATAGCGTTTTTTAGATTTTACCGGTAACGTGCAAAATTTTTCATTTACCAAAAAAATTGTGTAAAATACAGTTTTTTCACCTATTGTGAAGTTAAAACTAAGAATATTTACTGCGAAACAGACCGGTGGGTAAGTTTTTACCTATAAGTTGACGAAAACGGCGAGATGGTGCATCGGTAGAAGTGCGCGTTTCGCGCACTATCGTCGATTTTTTCTTCCTCATCAGGTGATGAAGAAGGATTCACAGCTCCTTAGTCAAACAAACGATAGTAATGGAACTGAAACAGAGCACCCTCACATCTCGCCATTTAGTCAAAAGCATCAGACTTTTTGTGAATATTCTAAACAGAGTGATAGCATCACTTTATCAAAACCGACATACGGTTTTCCATAAATTCCAAGTTCGGAATCACAATTATTGTTCAATCCAGATAGTTCAAAAGACAGTTTTGAAGGAAAGTAACAGACCAAGTTAAACAAGTTGTCCAGAAACTTATGGTGAGGTTGAAAAAGGTACTTAAATTAATGTATTAATGATTTGTAAACAATCTTTGCAAGGAATCAAAATAGTTTGAGACTTTATTCTGGTACCTCGAGCTTCAAGGCCTTTAAAAAGCAAAACAGTTGTCATTTAAGAATACCTATGTTGGCTCAGTTGACTGGTATAATAAGTAACTATTGCTAAATTAGAGCATTGCGAGCGGTTAAAATAAACTTGTACTCAGTTAGCCGGTAGCTTAGGTAATTGAGTTAACTAAAGCCTAATTAAACCACTAACAGTTTTAACTGGTCTATCAGTGGGTCACAAACCTATTTGGTTATCGCCCTCTTTGAGAAAGACTGAAAACATGCCTCATAGTTCCACAGGAATTTGTTTGGTGACTAAAAGCCACACAGAACACAAAGTCTGAATGCATCTCTTGGTAACAGTTGGACTGCATTGTTTATTGAAAAAGGAAGTTGCCTTTCAGGGAAATGGTCCGCATAAAGAGATATTGAATTAATACATATTTGTGGCTTGTGAATCTCAAAGGGCTTGCAGTGTACACTACTAACCAAAACAGGCTTGAATCTGCAGTATGCGCTCGAACTCATCCAGTTGGATAACCAAATTGTTCCAGGCCCACCTCCGGAACGAGGGTGGTATTCGGTCAATCGCCTTTACTCAAAGTAATAGTAGAGCTTATCAGAACATCCAAACAGCTCATTATCACGCTATTGGCAGCGTACCTCTCGGGGGGGTACTACGGCACTGCCGGCCGCCTATCACTAAGAAAGCCCGTGCCGGAATGGCACTGTCGCCCCAGGCCTCGGAGGCTATAATCAAAATAGGGGTGTCCCAAAGGTGGACGTATTAGCGTGATCGCGTCATAAGAAACCGCCATTATTTTCCAAAAGCCTTTGCCTGACATGGCTCAGTATTATTCCAAGATACAAAGAACAAAGTTCTAAGATACCTAAACATGGCTTGGTGCACATTTGTAGTAGTAGCACCACAGTATTTTTGGCTGGCGAGGCGATGAGCCTAAAAGAACGGATTGATAGTGATACAGGATCTTCAGACCAACTTGATAAATGTCACAATGGGCATTAACCCACCTGTAATAGAACTTTTTCCATAAAAAGTTAGGGGGGGGGGGTAATAAAATACCCCATTGATCTAAACATGAGAAAGACCTTCTGTGAGTCCCAGCATGACTCGAAATTAACAATAAGTTGTTAAATGGTTATTATGCAATTATAAATTTGTGTGCAGGCATTTATAAATAATCTGTTAGAGCTCCCATCATGAGATGGATCAATGTAAGAACCACAAAGCAATAACATATTATTAAGAGATAAGTGATAGCAAGGTGTCTTGCAGAAGTTTATTTATGTATCGGAAACAAACAATATTTTGTGTATGTATACACATAAGAAACAAATGACTAAGCTCAATCAAGTCTGCAAAGAATACTAATTATAAATGGCAAACAAAGTATTTGTATTTCTAACGGTTGTAGTTATTGATAACTTAAGTAAACAAGAAATAGAAACAAAAAATCAAATCACCTTCAATTTTATTGACCAATAGTTTCAAATAATTATTAGAATCATTAAACTTAACAGAATTCAAGTATTTAGACATAAAAATAGAACAAAAATAATAATAACATTTTGATAATCATTTCAATAGATTGAGTTGACCTATTTTCTCTAAGGAAAGATATAAACTTTGATCAAATTGTCCAAGAATTTGATTGTCTTATTATACAATGTTACATACTCTATTTACAATTGAGTCAGCAGCATCGTTGTAGTTATACAAAATAATTTATTTCTAGAACTAATTCAGAAACAATGAAATGAAAGAAGAACAATTCTATTGTACAATTAACAATCATGTATAAATGTATATATATATATATATATATATATATATATAAAAATATTTTTTATTAACTATCTGGTCAGTGTGTGCTCTATATAGAGAACACTTTGGCGGCGTACCTCTCGGGGGGGTACTACGGCACTGCCGACCGCCTATCATTAAGACAGCCCGTGCCGGGATGGCAGGGCTGTCGGCTCAAACCTCAACAATTGACGTATAGGTAGGTACTCCAAAATGTACCTGACAAAATAATTTAAAAAGGGGTAAGTAAGTTCAATAGGGTTAAAAAGTTTGTATCGATTCTCATAATAAATCCTAGCAGGTAGGTAAGCTCTTGTGGCTCATATACCTACATTCGATATGATTATTAAGTGATAAATTGTATCGAGAATTAAACCAAATCTCTCATTCCAGTAAAATGAGATAAAGGTTATTTTCTAAGATAAAAACTGTAAAGGAATAAATTATAACACAATACTTTTTCACCCTCAAATAAAAAGGATTGTTTACTTACACAATAAGTGTCAAAAATAGCTTCTAAATGGAGTAATGCAGTATTTTGAGATTCAGAAGATAGTTTGACTTTCGCACAAATCTTTTACATAAATATGCAATTTCCAGGATTGCATAGCAGATTACAGTCAATTAATGTTCTGTTTCTGTAATTAATGAGGTATATCAAAAATCTTTTTATACATACTTCTCCCTGTAGCCCTAGCACAAGTGACTTTTATCGAAGCTCGTAGCTCGGTAACGTGTCACTGGCACGCTCAGCTTAGCAGGGTAAGCAAGACAAATCAGATCATATTGTCACGTGATATATCAGTGTTCATGCTGGTGGGCCTGACGCCAGATATGCTCTTGTGGGTTTGGCGGAGCATCAAAGGGTGCAGCTTGAGAGTTCAAAGTGTACCTATAAACTTCAGTGTTATAGCCTCACATAAACAACGCAACATTTGCTACTAAGTGGGGTATATAATGTAGTAACTATAGTGACAGTTTGTCACCACATCACCTACAATAGTTTCATAAGATGCCTTTTCCATTTACAGGCTTCTGTTCTGGTTTCTGGCTATTAGCTGCACTGGAAGGCAGAAGCTGGCACTTGCTGTCTTTATCGTTTTGCTCCCCGTCTAGCATATGGGAAAAACACTTTTTCATACATCAAGGGTTAAAATAAGAAGCTACCTCCTCGAAAGCCCAACAAAACCTGTTAAATTATCTTTCTGAACTACAGAACTTCAAACCAATTACCAATTTCAGACCTATTGTTTGAAAGGAGAACAGCAATAATACAACTGTTGGCCTCTGGAAGGAGAGTATGATCTACCCTTAATAGAACTTAAGATATATATAATATATATATAGTGATGTGCAGAAGGTGCTTTACTTTTATCTAGTTTTGGGTGTAAGATGGATAAATCTAGAAGAAGTTGTTGGTTAAAAGAACATCTAGAGAGTTCATAAGTCCAGTTCTGTATAGAAAAATAATAATAATAAGTACTGTTATTTCACTTCTGCGGTGGACAACCCAGCTACAGGCACCATGATTGGATGGATAAGATCAGTTTTTGAGAAGGAATAATAAGTCTTTAATGGAGTTTTCAATGGAGAATACATTATGTTCAGCTATAGCATAAGAAAGTTGGACCGAAAACCCTTCTACTGAGAATATGAGTAAACAGGTTCTGATTCAGATACAGGTAGTAGAAACCTTTTATTAAGTCAATAATTTTTGTAATGTTAAATTTCAAGTAAGTAAATAGTTTACCGCAAGGTCTAACTGATCTGAAGTGTTTTGATCTAACGATTATTAATTTTATTTTACAAAGGTACAATTCCAGGTTAATTGGAAGAAAATACCTACAAGGGGATTTTTGTTATTTAAGTTATTATTCTGTAGGAAGTTTAGATATGCTGATACCTTTTATATTGAATAAGTAACAATTTTGAAATTCATTATCTTGGTTGTATATATTATCACTGAGAATAATTTTAATCACATAGCGTTTATCTTTCTTTCACCAGCAGATATCAAACAGGTCTTCATCCAGCGCTGTGTGTTTTAGAAACACATATAATATTACTGTTTTGCATTCCAACAAAACAGATATTATGTGTGTGAGAAAACACACAGCGCTGAGCAAGTTGCTTGCTGGTGAAGACACTATGACAAGTGACATTGACGTTCGTCGAATGAGAGCTTCATGACAAAGGTATGGCAGATCATTCAGCCTAGTGGTAAGTGAAAGAAAATGTTTATATGAAGATAAACTAGGTATTTATTCGGTAATCTAGAACGCGCTTCTTCATCCAGCGCTGTGTGTTTTCTCACACACATAATATCTGTTTTGTTGGAATGCAAAACAGTAATATTTTTTAAATTGACCTTATCAAGGTCAAAGGTCAGAAAAACTTTTTTCTCAAGTGACCCCAGTGAGTACACGTGCGTAGCACGCGCTAAGTCTAGTTCTTTCAATAGTTTCGATCAAATTCTTTGTTCCATGATCACTTCCTCTAGAGCAGTGGTTCCTAACTTTTTCAGATCTGTTACCCCTTAGGTCTGGTAGAGAAACTGATTTTGTTTTTTATTTCAAGCAAACAATATTATACCTACATAAAATATTTTTTTTTCTGTTTATTAATCATTCCTTTATTACCCCCTTTAAAATAGTTGTAAAACCTCCGCGAGGCTACCTACTTACCCCAAGATTCGGAACTAACTTACAGTTATTACTGGCCATTTTTTTTTTTAATGAAATATGTACTTTTTTACCTACGACCATGGAATTAATAGGTACTTACTAGTACTTAATCATTCCATGTCTACAATGGAGAAACGCTTTTGATATTTGATATTCTTTTTTTAAGTGCGCGTTTTCGAATACTAAGTTATTTCACATGACCTGAGAATCGGGCCCCTGGTGATAATTTATGATGAGACTAAAGGTCGCGCTTCTCCCAGATTCCTGATTTAGTGAGGAACTTGGTATCTACAATGCTGAAAACATTGTTGTTATGGCGACATGGTGGCATGGATAAGATGGTTGTAGATACTATTTACATTCATAATCATTTAAAAAGAAAATTATTGTCTATTATTTAAAATGCATTTTTTTTTAAATATATTCAATTATTTTATTGTTTAAATTTAATTTTTATCACCATCTCGTCCTAAAAAATAAAAATTACGTAAAATCAATTTAACTTTATAATTTACATAGCTGGGGTAAATCCAACCTAATGTGTGAAAAACGTTATGGACAAAATACCACAAGGAAACTATTTACCCATTTTTAAACGAGTACTTTATTGCGCCCGCTACTTTGTCCGCGTAATTTTCCGCTTTTCGAGGGCATTTTGATGACAAACTATGTAGTTTTATAATAGCAAAATATTTTAAAATCGGATTAGTTGTTTCTGAAGCTTCCTACTACAATGTACCTACCTATACTTATACAAATACCTATTGCAAGACGGATCATTAATCATAAAATACCAAACTAACGTACCTAGTAGGGATTTCATGAAGTAACTCTATTATAAAAAAAAACCGGCCAAGTGCGAGTCGAACTCGCGCACCGAGGGTTCCGTAAAATATTTTTTATTATATGATGTAACTAAACATTTGCGGTTTTCGCAATTTTTCCTTTACCTGTACTATAAGACGTTACTTTGTACCAAATTTCAAGATTCTAAGTTCACCTGTAGGTTATGATTCCCGTGCGAGTTTTGAAAATTTGCGGTAATTTGCGGCATAAACGGCTGTATCTTTTGATTGCTTTGGCTTTGAAGTTTGAGTTTTTCACAGCTCCAAGGGACAGTAGACCTGAGTATTAGATATAAATTTCTGTTTAATACCTCCACGCGTTCCTGAGAAAAACGGTCTTGACAGACGGACGGACGGACGGACGGACGGGCAACGAAGTGATCCTATAAGGGTTCCGTTTTTTCCTTTTGAGGTACGGAACCCTAAAAAACTAAAATGCATACCAAATGTCTAAATATATTTTTGTAATTTAATGAGCGAATGCTATGTTATCTATGGGAATCGAACTCACGATCCTAGCGCAGTAGGCACTACGAATGCGCCATCGGGTCTGTACAGTCACGAGCAATAATATGACCCTAAACAACCTTATCACATTGTAACACACGGAATCAAAGCTCTCTGTGTCCACAAAAGACATAAATTTTTTTTGTGACAATGTTTTTTTTACAAGTACTTAACTGGGCAGGCCTTTGACCATCATCGTGCTTAGTTATCAGGATGTGGTCTAAAGTGTAACATGCTTGCCCAGGAAATGCCTATTCACTCTCGCTTTGAAGAGACCAAGGTTGTAGGAATCGGGGAACACATGAGCAGGCAGCGCATTCCATTCATTAGCGGTTCGCACTAGAAATGTGTCAGCTAAGCGCTTGGTACGGATCGCTGAAATGTCAATGATGTACGGGTGATAAGCTAACCTGCGTCTGGTGCCCCGATGGTGAAAGGCGCTAGAGGAACAAGGTCGTGCAGTTTTCTCGCCCACTCTCCAATGTGTAACCTATAAAAGAATGATAAACATGCAACTTTGCGGCGGTGACTGAGGCTCTGAAGTTCCGCCGTGGCCAATGCTGTGCTTCCAATGAGTTTTCCGGCACGGTTTTCAATCGATAGTATAAAAAAAGCAGCTGATTCGGAGAGAAGTACCGCCTAGCCTTGGAGAGGACGCCCAGTTTCTTTGCAGCACACTTAGCAATGGAGTTGATGTACTCGCCAAAGTTCAGGTTGGAAGACATGTTAAGCCCAAGAAGTTGCAGATTTTCGGTTATCGGTAAGGATACACCCTGGAAAGTCGAAGTCAGTTGGAAGGGGCTCCGTTGTGCGGTGAATAAACAAGCCTGTGTTTTAGTGGCATTGAAACTGACAAGATTGGCGTTGCCCCAATCGGAGACAGCCTGAAGTGCTAGTTCATATGCTCGACAAGGGACTCTCGACAAGACTGGATTTCATCACTGGTAGCCTTTGCAGTTTAGAGATATCTGCTGATTAAAATGGTATCATCTGTATACCCATTGGTATCAGACACCAGCAGGTCATTCATGTGCAGAATAAACAGTGTCGCATACAGAACAGATCCTTGGAGGACACCTGCATCGATTTTTTTAGGTCGGATGATTGACCATCTACTACAACTCGGATGGAGCGATTGCGAAAGAAGTCAGCAATCCAAGTGCAAAGGCCACCAAAGATACCGTATAAGAGAAGCTTAGCAATTAGGCTGTCATGCCAGACCTTATCAAAGACTTTGGAGATGTCTAGCGATACGGCAAGGGCTTCACCGTGTTTCTCTATCGCTTCACTCTAAAGATGAGTGGCATATATGCGAGAAGATCTCCAGTCGAACGACCTCGGCGAAAACCAAACTGGCGATCGCTGAGGAGGACGTTGTCTTAAAAGTATGCCAAAAGACGGGTGTTAAGTACACGCTCCATAGTCTTAAGAGTATGGACGTGACTGAAATTGGCCTGTAGTTGGAAGGGCCGGCACGGCTGCCCTTTTGCAAGCTTCCACGATTGAGGTACTTGTCCAGTCTTAAGTGAGGGGCGGTACAGGCAAGTTAACACAGAAGACAGCTCAGGTGCACAGTTGCGCATGACAATTGCTGGGATTCCGTCGGGACCACTAGCTTTGTTCACGTCTAGATTACGGAGAGCTTTTAGAACCTCTTTATTGTGAATCTGACAGTCACCCATAGAGAAGTCAGTACGAGGTAATTTAAGTGGCACTTTGCTACCAACATCTAGACGCGAATTCTCCGCAAAAAGAGAGGCAAACAAGTTTGCTTTCTCAGTCGCAGTATGAGCAAGCGATCCGTCAGGCTGTATAGTGTACAGGCAGGTTGTATAGTATTGACATATTATTGCTCGTGACTGTACATTATTATTGGCATAGTTTAAAAAATGACGCATCCTATACTTAAGCATTTTTTTACAACTTCATTTTACATTTAATCTTGCTAAACACGTCAGTTGTGAAACTTCGAGAACATTATGAATAAATGCATAGAATATTTTAATAACAAACTAAAGCATTTTTGGCCAATCTTGAAACTGAGACACTTCGCTCGCTCGGTCCATTAATGTATTTAATTAGCCTCCCATACTTACAATACTTACATACAACTTATAGACAACAATTAAAAGTAAAAGAAAAATTAAAAAGTTTTGTTTTTCAAATCCCTTTAAAATAGCAGTCACTCATAATCTTAATCCTTACTAATATTATAAATGCAAGTGTCTTTTCACCTCACACGCTCGGAAAAGGAGGTTTTCCCATTCAATTTCTGCGTCGAAAATCGCATTTCCCGGCCTAGGCCGGTAAAGTATTTTTTTAATTTAGAAAAAAAAAATACGTCGCAATGCGTTCCGAATCGCACTATCGACTTTTTATATTACATTTTAGGCTAAGGTATTTTAAATAAATTAGAATTAATTATAATACTCCGTTTTGGTTCATATAATTATTTTAGTTCCTTAAATCATAAAATTAATTCATTAAATATAAATTTAGATTTAACTAGTTGTTATAAGAATTTTCAATGTACGGTGGCCCGGTGGGTGAGATTTCACAACCTATGGGTAGATTTCGGAACATAAGAATATGACATAAACCTTTATTTTTAAATTGTCTATGTCTTGTACCTCATGCCAATGACAACATTGACCGAATCGTTTTTATTGTTATTCCTATTGGAAAGAACTATAATAATCCCTTTTTTATTAGTTTAGTTTTTTTATCAATAAAACAACAAGAATAAGATATATTTAGATTAAACTTTTTATTAAAAGATTTTTTTACCTGAAGTTGACCGCGGAACTAACCTAAAAAAAAATCTCGCTGTTGTGAGGTGAAAAATTGTGTTGCGCTCAGCAGAAAAGTTTTTTGCGTCTCGTACCTTTGAAACCCTCGCTACACTCAGGATTTAATAGAGGTAACTCGCCGATAAATTCCATTATTTATTTGTTCTTTCTTCGCGCCCTAACTAACCTAAGCAACTAGCCAGCCAGCCAGCAACCAACCTAAGAAAGTAGACTTGATCTTTAGCATATAGTTTGGCATAGGGGAAGTCAGCTCAATGCGGCCATAGGAGGCAAAGCGGCCACACCATGTTTTTATAGTAACTAAAAACTATATCACCACTTTTGCAATTCTGTCCTATAACCCACCTCCCGCCCTGCACCAAGCAGTCATTCGGTGGTGATCGGATCAAACCCTTGGCCACGACGGACGGTGCAAGGTTTTTGAGGTTTCTATTAAAAAAATCATTGTTAGTTCAACTTGGTTTGATCAAACCTCATTAGAATTCAATGTTTTTATTGCAGGTCTATTGTTACTATATGGCTTTGTTTGATTATTATTTGTTCCGACATGCGATAATTAATGTGAGCTGAATTGATTTTTAAAACAAAATGGTGTAAAAGGCAAAGCGGTCCGGACAAAGTGGCCAGTGGCTGCGCTATGCCGTATTCACATTATTGAAGATATCTGGGGCCCAATCCTGCTAATGCTTCTGCAGTCCTGTTTTACACATTTCTTCAAAAAATGTCATAGGAAGACACAGAGGAATTGCTGATTGTAACTAAATGATTATGTAATGTTTTAGTATTACATTTTTGTTTTATTATGAATCTTTTAGTTTATTGTATATTGTTCCAATTAATTAATTTTATGTTTTTGGTTGTTTAATTTAAGTATTAATGTAAGTCCTTGTTGCCTGAAACACAGGGTATCCTAGTTCAGGCTCATTGTATTATTATAGTATTTACAAACCCATTTTCTAGATTATAGTTTATATATTGTAATGTTGAATTATTCAATAAAAAAATATTTATTATATATTTAAAGTAATTAAGTGAAAGAACGGGGAGTACCAATAGGCTGGCTACTTTTTATCCCGATATTCCCACGGGAACGGGAACCATGCGGGAACCGCGGGAGGTCGCTAGTTAATTATAACCCACAATGATATGTGGAAAGGCTTATTTAATTTAAGAATGAATCACTAATCTCATGATGATACACATATCTATTCTAGCTATTTTACCGGAAATAAATTAATTCAAATAAAGTAAGTATTGAAATGAAATACGGAATCCTTTGATTACTTTTGTTGTATATTATCCTTTCAAACATGGATCGTCGTGGCTGAAACTGATTGTGTAAAAATATTCCAATGAACTCAGTTTCAAACCTTTTTTTGAAGTCGGTTGAAAAGGAATGAGTCAAATCTGTTAGCTTTAATACACGACTCCACATGTGCTTGAACCCAAGATTGAACCCATAGAGAGAGTGAACCACGTTAAACCAACGCGACCACAAAGGAATTTTCAATACTAATTCTATATGTATGGGATACCGGAATAATCGTATTTTGGAATAGTGAACGCCGGGGTGACGAATTGAATGGGAAATGATCGTAGTGGATACGTTGAACCCAGCTCCACGCGTCTTCCGTGAACTATAATACTTAGGTAAATTCATAAATGCGTAGAAAAAATAATTGATAATACCATACCTAGAAGGCTGTAGAAGCCAAGGCCAGTAAAACATTTATAAAAAAAAAATGATAATACCATACGGCACGGTGCGTGATCATTCAAACTTCGGACTGGTTTTCTAAATTAGAAATTAAACAATCCATTTGCAAATCGAATGTCAGCTTATCAAAAAGAGGATTTATCAAAGTTATTCACCTCCTGTTTTAGAAAAATGTAGAGGCTTTTAATGTATGCCAAATGTCACCTTGTATAGTGCAGCGTTTAAGTGTCAGCTGGGCGCGGGGTCGGTCGCACGGCTTCAGTGCCCGGTCCTTGCCCGCACTCAATATACACCACCTTCACTTTAATATCCTCGTTAAAATACTTCAAGCGATAATCAAAGATAATGAAATGTAGATGTGACTTGGTCGAAGGCAGTTGACCTGCTCACCAAGCGACGACACTTAGGGTGCACAAATTATAGCCAATCTGGGCTCCTATGAATTTATAGAATGTTATAATTTTTTTTTTTTTTTCATTTATTGGGGTTAACAAACAGTTTCACAATGTATATAACTTAAAGTGTCTAAATACTTTCAAAGACTTAATGATTATGAAACCAGCACCGTTAACCACAAATCACATTTAAACAAGTTGAGAGTATGACTTCTTAAATAATTTAAAAACTATGACTTAATATGTGATTTTTTTTGAGATACGTTGTTTTATATGTAATTTTTAACAAAGAATAGTAGGTATGTAAACTATGTTTCGTTTGAACTAGCAATTTTAGGAAGTTTTAAAATAATTGATTTTTTAAACAAGCCAATTTTAGGTATAAGTATATCAACATCGTTAAAGTTATTGTTATAAGTGTCAGTCAGCCGAGTTAAGGCCGAGTTGAGTTAATTTATTGGTAAGTATCGATCAGATATTTCATACATCATAAAGAGAATTAATTTGTAGCCATGTAGATGAGCTTTTGCGTCGATATCAACAAATAAGTTGAAATAAATAAAGCTAAAATTATTGCATTGCTACTTAAATGTTAAGCAGTAAAATAGAGTGGATTGTTTAGCGAATAGGTTCGCCTAAGTGTATATATTCTTTGACATAGGTTAACTCTGGCTTCTTAGTCTGTCATATAGTAGTGTATATTCTGATAACGTTTTATATATAAGTTACTGTGTCATTAAGATTCAATTACTATGATTGGTTTGAAGCACTATACATACAATAATAAAAACAAAAGTTAAGTCTAAACGTGTTTAAAACAAAAAAATACATATGCCAGCAGTAAAAAAACTTAAAAAGACACGTTTACGTCAACATAAATATTCAAAAGTTCTTTAAGTAAATTTGGCATCTGTAGCTACGTGTATTTTTTGATACATATAACGAAATTTGATGTTCTTGTTTTTTTTTCAAAGATTTTCCTTTTCTTCATCTTCAGCATGTAAGTAATTCAAAATTACTTCCTCTTTATAAAAAAAAACCTAGTTCATAATCTCAAGTCCACTATGCACTACGAGGTAGCTTATCCTATCCCACGGTCCATTCTCTCTCCAAAATTCATAACAATCCGTCTAGCATTTTCAAAGATTAGAACGTCGTACGATCCAATTCTTCAACACTATTAAAGCCCAATTTATGGTTATTGGTCTTTATCAGTAATATCATAGAATACTCATAAAATAATCGCGTCAAAAATATTTAAACGACATTTTAGGTGATGATTTGTAGGATAAATCATTACCTACCAAATTTTTTTGTTTATAATTTCATAACCACAAAGCGTGTGGTAAAACGTTTCTTTTTTTGTGGATACATAAACATTACCTTTTTTATGAAAATACTTTAAATATGATTTCCAAGAGCTATTGACCACGTCCCCGTATATCTATTCGATGTATATTTTGAATTACAATAATTCGCGTCACATACTTGTTTGAAATCTACGCACTCTTTGATAAATATGAAGCGCGCTATGAATAAGGCATGCAAGGTACAAGACATTTTTTCATGAATTGCAAAATGAAAAAGAATAGATTCGTTCAATAATAAATAATTAAGTATAAATGCGTCTACTTTAGTTAATGCGTCAAACACGTTCGGTCAAAGATTTCCAATTTATATTATAAGTCCTTTGCATGAGAATGTTGTTCCTCTATAAAATTTCAAATCAGATGTTTAAAATGTTATTGTTCTATCAATGTATTTTTTATTTATAACGAGGACTCAAAAAACAAGCAGCAATTTACTAACTCCCCGGTAGACCAGTAAAGTTTAGTTTCTCATTTTGTATAAGTCGTAGTACCTGTAGACTGTAGAAATTTTTTAACCACTTGTCCTTATTGGCGGGATACTACGGACGACCTATTTCAAAAATCTATTTCTAGACGAAACATGCCTCTCTATACCTACGATAATAAGCAACCATTATTATTTTGTTTGATAAACAAAAATATCTTGGCAACTAAGCTAACCGGTACTGGGGGCCTACCGCCATCTCTTAACGCAGTATTGTTTCAATCTTACCATGCTATTTCCTACTACGACCTCACAAAGCAAGCTCGTTTTTTGACGGAAGTTTTGTGACCTCTTCGCTCAATCATTGCCTTCAAAGTGTGAAGTGTGTCAAAATTTGACAACTTCAATTAAAATAAAACGCAAACAATTCGTTTTTATGACATGATGGTTTCTAATAGATGACAGCAAGGCCCCTGAACATAAATTGTGTTGCGAAAGTCATGTACAGGCACTTGAAAATTAATTCTTATTTATCATTTTATATGTCACATTCATGAATCACTCTCGAAAATTATGGTTTTGTCTCTTGGCATCAAAACGGTTTTTACGAACTTTTTTTATTTTTTTATTTAGAGAATAGTAAGGAACTGTCAATGGGTTTGGCGCAGAATGTGCACTTCGCAAAATGTGATGACTCAACCATTGGCGAATCCAAAAGGACACCGCCAAAAAGAAGAAGAAGAGAACTTAACTCAAATGGCCGGTTGCACCTCATCAATAGCTAGAAGAATGCTTACTAAATCCTAAAACTATACTAAAATAACTAAATACTAAAATACTAAATACTAATCCTTCTCTATTAGGCTTTTCTTTTGGCCCGGTACGGTTACAAAAATACTAAACCTGGCCTTCCACAAAATTATGATGGAACCCCTTCTATATATGAATTCGTTAAATGAACTTAGGTGCAACCAGGCAAAAATTTTCATTTCGCAGCAGGTGCATTTCATACAAGGGGCACTTCTCATAATGTGCATTTCGCAAAATGAGCATTTCTCAAAATATGCATTTTTCTAGGATATGACTAAATGTGCTGTTAAACAAGCTTTGTCCCAAAATTAAAAAGAAATTGTTCTGTATGTGTATTAAAAATAAAATAAATACTTTTACAAAGTAATTATACCCATACAAAACCATATATTTTATAATTTGGGACTAATCTTGTTACACAGCACTTATAGCCATATTTTGCGAAGTGCACATTTCGCAAAGTTCGCATTTTGTTAAGTTAAGCACCTACTCATTTTGCGAAGTGCACATTAGGAGAAGTGCCCCCTGTGAGAAATACACCTTTTGCGAAATGTACATTTTGAGTTGATTTCTCATTTTGCGAAGTGAACATTCTGCGTCAAACCCCTGTCAATGTGTTATTGTTAACACATTGGTTGCTTGTAAATTCAAAAAGGTTTTGCACATACGACAATCACAAAGATCTAGGACTATCGTAGCAGCTGTTTTCTGAAAACGCGGTATCTATGTAGTAGGAGTTATTATTCAATTAATATTTTTACATTATAAGTACTAATGCATAACACTGAAAAAAGTTAGTAACGGCGCTTAAAAACCGCATGCGAATACATAATGCAATTTACGTGCGCATTGCATGAACACGTCTAGTCGTTATTGGCCATTAGCGACATATTGCAATCCATGCAAAGCCATTCAACGAGGTTATGTTATGTGTACGTGCCCGACGCGTGTGCGCAATGCGCAAATGCAGTCCTTCTTTAACAACCAAGTATTTACAATAATGACTCCACTAAAACCAATTAAAAGACAATCATTACTATAGTTAGTTTGACAATTATTGTTAATACAAATAGAGGTAGATAAAAACGCGTAAAAACCGCAGCTTTATTTAATGTTACATTTAATGTTACACAATATTTTTTAGGTTCTTAAACTAGAGCGGCTTTTAATTCTTTGTTCGAATTCTGTTGGTTATTTGATAAAAAAAATACGTATAACAAAACCATATAGAGCTAATGGTTTGTCTATTTCATGTACCTACAAAAATATTCACATATATTCATACGTTAAACTTTTTATTTGTAATCTGCACAAACATGAATCAGAAAAAAGTATTAAAAATGCAAAATTTTCAACCAAACAATAGCTATATAAATTACTTATTTACCAGCTAAGCCTCCTCGTATTAATTAAATATCGCTGGCTCACATGGAAATTTTCGATACGAAAGTAACTTTGTCAGTCTGACTTTCTGATACATTTTCACTCTTGTATTTGACGCTGATTTTGTTGTAGTGATACAAAAACCAATATGAATCTAAAAGAAATCTAAGGCAAGGTCCACGCAAACGTAGTCGTGGTAACTGGTAAAAAGAAGCATAAAGTTTAATGTTGTTGCAATCTAAGGTACTAATGTCAAATAACGCCTACCCAACTTTGAACATGAATATATCTGGAAAATTAAATATAGGTATAAAAAGAAAACAGCACGCGTGAAAGCATTTTTTAATTTATATATTTTTTTATTTTATAGTAACTTCTTAAAATTTTACAAGATAAGGGCCTAATTCCAAAAACAATGCTGTTGGCAATATAATACTATATAGCGGCTTAATTCTGCCTATGAGTATTTTCTTACAGGAACTATATAATTAAGATCTTACTTAAAATTTTCTTATATTGACACAGAATCAGTGTTTCTAATACTATCATAACAATTATTTCAATATTTTTTAAAGTTTATTTGGTACTTAAAGCGTCAGTCAAAGAGAATTATTAATTTTAATCTAAGTATTAATTCAATAAAATGTCACTTATTATGGCACACAATGAAATATAAAAATATTAATAATTCACCAATGAAAACACAGACAATTGAATAAAATAAAGTAGGCGTTATTAAATCTCGCTGTTTTCGCCCTTTCGCCAGTTTAAGAGCTACGTTGCCACAGACAGACAGACACTCAAACACACATAGCGGTCAAACTTACGACATCCCTTTTTTGCGTTAGGGGTTAAGAATAGGCATAACATTAATTACATTTAAGCACCTAAGTTATTCAAATACCTACATTATCAATCAAAGTAAAATTACAATCCGTTAAGTACTGTATTTATTCAAATTATAGAAAACATAATATTATTTCTACTTTCGTAGTCTGATATTCTCCTAAGTGGTCATAAAATAAAATCTTTGTAGGTCAAACCCAAATCTGCCCCCTAATTGTCTAATTTAAAATCTATCACAATCCCTTTCAGAGATATTGTGATTGTGATATTTTCGTCTGTCATATTGCTTAGAAAGTTCAATTTCATTTATTCCATACCTTTCAAAACGCGTCCCGATCACAATCCCTTTCAAATGTCAAATAGTGACGGCCTGAATATCTTTCAAATGACGAATTGAAAGGGATTGCGATAGATTTAAAATTAGACAATTAGCACCCAGGTCAAAGATGAAGGTGAAAGATTTTCAGTATATGAATTACTGGTGTCGTTAACACGAGCCGCGTAAGTGACAATTTACAATTTCAGAGTCCAGACGCAGCAATCACCCTGATTGGTGGGACGTGTGCGCGCGCGCCGATCTCGTTACGCCGTGATTGATTACGCTTATCCGCTCGCCGCCCACTAGCTTGATAGGAAACTCATTATGTATTTTTTTTAACAACTACCATAACTAGGTACTAATAATTGATAGGGCTAATAAAGACTCAGATTGTAGTGACGTAAACACTAGTTGCTGAAAACAACTCCAACGTGTCCTATTTTCAGTCTCTTCCAATTTTCCATTTGAGTATGATGATGGTTAATGCAATAAGTATCATATGTGTGAGAAATATTAATAACAGCATACATAATCTCCCCGTAGTCATTACGCCATAACTTGAGAACGACTGAACCAATTTAATTAGATATTTTTTTAAATATTTTTGAAGTTGTCCCAGACAAAATGGTTATAAGGTTCAAAGATAAAATAAGGTTGTATTTTATAGTTGCTCGGATACATTTAGCAAGGATTTTTTAAATATTACCAAATAATTAAGAAGTACCACTAAAGTAGGCACAAAAAAGCTTATTATTTTTAAGGGAGTTTAAACTGCTAAGTAGTTGATTAGTTTTCATATCTATAATAGCATCCATCAAAGAGCTCGAGTGAGCGTTGCGCACTATAGCACGCGCATGCGCCGTGGCTGTGCGCGCCGTAATTCTACATATCATGGCCTGGCTTGTCACGCCCAATCATCAGCCTACACGCGTTTAACCCCAATTGGTTAACGCAACTATATTTTCGCATGATCTGTCCCATATGTTACAGAACACTTCTATTTTTCCATGTTAATACCTACGTTCTTGTATGTATTAAGTAGGTGCTTATGAAACAGTTATTTGAGAAAATAATGAGAGGACCTTTGCTAATTTCCATAATTTTAACACACAGTCATATAAATTAGAGTAGGTATAATCGATTAAAAGTGTTGGGACTGCCGTTCGTGTCATCGTGAATTCGATTCCCATAGGACTCAAATATTATACATATGAATCAAAATATGTGTGTTGGTCAGTGTGTTTCTTATATAAACAATTTAATGATGTATTTACAAAAAAATATAATGGGTAGTATTAACCGATCGACAAAAATACTAGGTGAGGGACTAACACCCATATTCTAAGTCGTTCCTCCAAAACTTACTCGTCCTCGACTTAACGAAACCTCATTGAAAACCTCTTGAAATCGGTATTCTAATAAGTCATAACTCCGTAAGGACCTGGAGGAGCCAAAGAGTACGTAGCCACTCCGTGTTAGGCCTAGCGCACACTACCATTTTTACCCACGACGAGGTTGAGTGGAGTGTAAAAAGTTTTGGAGGAACGACTTAGAATATGGGGGTAAGTCGTCAATCTAACCTAACCTAAGCCTATTTTTTCCGCAACCCAGAGTAGATTTTTAGTCGGTCAATTTAGTAATTTTTAGTCGATTGGTTTATTATTGTCTAATACCCGTAGAAGCTCTGCTTAGTTTGGTGCTAGATGGTGCAACAAACAAGTATTTTAGATCGAGATCGACGCTCTTTTTGTTTATGTCGCAAATATGATAAAACGCAAACAATGAAGAGTCAGTTTTAAAAGAAAACATCATTAATTTCATTTGCAAATTGATGATGTTTTCTTTCAAATCTGACTGTTTCTTATGATATGTTTAGAAATATACAAATGATTATGTCTGCAATATCAAGCATACTTAATGTATTGCATCTCTAGAAGCATCTGTTCCCGATATGTGGTAGGTATTATTAACATTAACATAAAAATCCGTCTAATGCTCTAACCACTGATCTACTAGACTAGAGGGAGACTTGCGGACCACCGTCGAAACTCTTCAATACTTTTATATTTTTAATATGCTCTAGACCAGCATTGATATATGCTAGGTATATCCTTGCATTCGAAAGAAACATCTGAGAATTCACTTATGGCCGAGTTGGTTTTTTCCAATATTTTTCTATTTAAAATTTATTATAAGTACATATAGAAATAGCATTGAAAAATGCAAAAATGCAAAAATCATAAATTTACATAGAATTTTGAAAATGACTAATATTGAGGTAAGCATCACAAGGAAAAGGGCAATAAGGGTCACTAATTCGCACTAGTCTATTCTCATTCAAAAGGATTTTTAATTTTGTCGTCCAACTTCTTCTTTGTCCAAAAGTTCAAGTAAAATATTTTCTAAATACCTACAGACGCGTTTCGATATGAATAAAAACAAAACAATAAAATATCCCAACGGCAAATTCAAAGTGCCGCATCATTTAACGTCAATTGTAAAACAAAAACTTTCCTCGATCGTCAGTTTTTCCTGCTTTCGTCTGTGAAATTTTCCTGCATCAGGTCCAGGCAAGGGCTGAGTGATACAAACAGCTGTCGTCACGCGGCCCTGCATAATGCATTGGGTTGTTCACCCGTCTGCATCTAAACGTGCACCCGCCGCGGCCGGCGCGTTGCCCTTTGACCCACAACCACGACATGCAATGAACCCGCGACCTATCTCAACAATTTAACAATCTACGTGGAGCGTATAAAAACTCGACGGAATACCGTAACTGATAGAATAGTGATAATAAATAATTAATATTTATGGTTAGCAACACTCTTTTCCCTCAACATACCTACTCATATTTTTAGACATAAATATGAGGGTATTTAGTCTGAAAGGACCACATTGAATGGACCGCGGTCCATTCAGCCGTAAACGGTAACTGACTACGTTCGAAAGGACTCGTTCGAAAGGACTCGTTCGAAAGGACTCGTTCGAAATTGGGATCGGTTTCTTCCCTCGCTCGCTTCGCTCGCTTGTAACTTCAGATCTATTAATTAGTATGCGTCAATATTTTTTTGTAACAGAAAGTTATAAGACGATTTCATGCATTATTAAGCTATTTCATTATTACTCATTAAGAATCCAATAAAATAGGTAAATTATCATTAACATTCTTTTTATCAAACAAAGTTTGGCAAAAACACCGGATTGGTCTTTGTTGCGCTACACTCTTAATGACAAAACAAACAATCTAAAAAAACAAAACTCTTTTTTAGGGTTCCGTACCCAAATGGTAAAAAGGAACCCTTATGGTGTAGTGTCGGCTTAGAATAGCACTACCCCCTCTCATCCCGTGGGTGTCGCAAAAGGCGACTAAGGGACGCAGCCTTCAGGAGACGGGCAGCAGCGTCTCCTACAAACTTGGTCATACTGCGATCGCCAACCTGCCTGCCAAGCGTGGCGATTATGGCAAACCCCCCCTGCTGTTGGGGGAGGCCTATACCCAGCACTGGGTGTATGTGGCTGAGACGACGATGGTGTGAGTGTGACTCAGTCTGTCTGCCTGTCACAGCTGGATATTTCAAGAACTTCTAATGCTATGAACTTGAAATTCGGAATAGTTTTAGATGACGTTTGTCCAACTATTTTGCAATTAAGAGAGTAATAAATATACCTACTTCTTTTTTTCCGACAAGGACTGACAGGGGGTCTTAAAAATTAAAAGTGTGGCTACCAGGGCATGTGGGGTATCATACGAAAGAGCGGTGCTTGCACATTCTCAATTTTTTTTTTGTTTTTATGCCGCATAGTATTCGACTTTTGATGAAAATTGTGAAAAAAAAATACCGTCCCCCCTCTTTGTCTCCGAAGTTTAAATAGAGAAAAATTTTAAATTATTCTATGTGATAGAAGTATATGTAAAGATTACAGGAAAAAAATATATCTCTAAATAGCATATTTTTTTAAAAATCTTAAAAAAGTGATTTTATTCTTACCTACTTATATGCTTTTGGTTTGGTATGTCGATGTATGGGGACAATATATTATCATGGCACGGAACCCTCGGTGCGAGCCCGACTCGCTCTTGACCGGTTTTTTCTGTTCTGAGACAAAACAGCATGTCAAAACCTCTGCACGCCCTCTCTGTGTGAATTTTCATCGGTAGTCAAAATAGAAAAAACAGTAAGTATTGTTGATTTCATTGCTCCGATTTATTTTGAGGAAAATGTCAACTTGATTTCCGTATATAATTATCAACCAATTAAAAGCGGCGCCGCCCCTCAAATTATTTAGGTACTGTAACATACTGACTTTAGTCACGTACGCTAATAAATCAGTTTCCAAAAATGACTAACTTCTAATGAGAACAGCAATCATCTTCTAATAGCTTTGCCCCTAATGGCATTTGGCAATATTTTAATTATGCTATTAATAGGACCACAACATAGCTATTCACAATTGACGTATATCCAAAATGGTGGACATTATGCAGTAAATAAACAAGATATAGTAGTGAAATATTTGAAATATTTATCGATTGTGATTTCACGTAACATTAACGAGCAAACAATAAATAAATATCAACAACAATTTATCTTCATTGTTAAATCACGTTTTTCATGCTTTATCATTTACAAAAATGTACACTTTTAAATACGTAAGGTAAAACATGCCGATGCCTATGTTTCGGCTTACGGTATCTAGCTAGACTTTACATTCAAACAACTTCCATGTAATAAATTAAATGTGTCTCTTTTCACGTTAAATACGCAAGGTAAAACATGCAGATGCGTAAATAAAGTATTTTGAGCTGAAAGAGTACCTATGTTTCGCCTTAGTTATCTAGCTAGACTTAACATTCAAACAACTTCCATGTAATAAATTAAATGTGTAAGTATCAACTTCTTCATCTTAGTCTGGCTTTTTATATTTGTGAAAACCAAAACAAAAAACATCAACTAGTAACGCGGTAGACAAGTAAGAACTGACACATGGAAATCGACCACAAAAGACAGACAGTATAACAGTTCAACAGCAATAATAAGGATTTTATTTCGAAACATAAGCGTTTTTTTACAATAACTTAAATAAAAATAACATAATTTAGTTATTCTTAAGCTACTACAGAATTTCGCAACATAAGCATTTCAAAGGAAACAAAAAAACGTTTAAAGAATTAAAGTTACACGTTGCCTTACCAAAACAAAAAAAATAAGAGTAACTTTGACCTTAGGTATTACAAAATTTTTTAACATTAAAAATTGCTTTGAAATTTTAACTTCAAGAAATGTAAAAAATAATTATCAATTTGGAATTTAAACATAGATAAGTAAAAAAATGTTATATAAGTATATATTATAATTAAATATATAAAAAAAAATATATTTAAATTTAACATATTAATGTCATTTAGTCAAACGTTGTTCCCATTCTAAGCATCAATCATTATTTTTAACTTCAGTGCATAGTGCCCTCTCGCATAAATAGTTTGTTGATCAGGTTGGGCACGTGTTCCACTGCTGCGTCTCTGACTACGTGACCGCAGGCAGGCCCAGGCCAACCTGGATCTTATTGCCTTCTACTGCCTTCCAATAACGATTAAACTAACGACACTCACGCGAATCTCATTAAGCATGACATTGTAGTACCTAATTTATATATATTATTATTTCTCATTGATACTGTCACCACTTTTCGACTTGTTATAAATAGACCAAAAATAGACTTGCTGAGTAAGTTATGCGGGTAAATTTTAGAAAACTTATAAAATTTAAACACAGTGGAACTATATATACTTAGATTTGATATAATTACAACTTGGAGGTACCATGTGACCTAAAGAAATATTAGAGATTCACGGATAGACAAAGAAGTGATCTTTCATAATAGTAGGATAACTTTGCAAAAAACAACTAACTCTAGGAATTATATTTTGTAAGAATTTAAGGTTTTAGAATAGTCTTCGATTTCGAAAAAAAAACTGTATCTTGTTCACGTCTTAGATTAGTAAACTCACCAACCATAGTTGGCCCAATAAAGGGTGGAAAACATATGAAAAACCAAAGAAAGCAAGATGATACAATTTCTATTCGTGAACAACATAGACAGACACTCGTTTATATCCATAATTTAGTCCTCATCTGAACATTTTTTAACCGACTTCAAAAAAAGGAAGAGGTTCTCAAGTCGACGGTTTATTTTTAATGGATATTTTACCGTAACTTCGCCAGTTGTTAACAGATTTTTATAATTCTTTTTTTATCTGAAAGAAAATGGTTTATGTGTGGTCCCATATAATTTTTGCGAAGATCTGGCTAGTAGTTTTTTCATAATCCTGAAAAATATCAATCACGTTTTGGCAAGTAGTCGTTTACCTAGCTGACATCATTGTTGTGTACGGGCTGATTTTTAGTGTAAGTAACGGCACATGATGTAACTAAAAAATCTGAAATAAAAACATTTTATAAAAATGTTTCTCTCTTTCTAAAATGTTAATTACTCTATTTTCAAATTAGTAGAAAAACAAGAAACCGTTAAATAATAAAATCTTATACTATAATAAAAATACGCCGTCCAACTCACAGCCGCGTGGCATAGTACCGAGAACACTGGCACTGTTGCCCCGCTGAATGCAAAGACTCAGCCGCTGGGCAAGATAGGCACCAGCTCTAAGGTCTCCTGAGGCGTGGACCAGTCTTATGGAAAGATCTTTAATAAACTTTTTGGTGTCAGACGACCAAGGGCCCATTGTCTCGACGGCAAGCGCCGCAAATTCGTGGCTTACTGAGAGCGACGCATACTTGCGGCGCTTGAGGAATTGAGCTTGCTCCGCCGCGGCTCCAGCTCTTGAGGACGTACCACGTATATGGGAAGGACCTAAGGTGTCTACACAGGTTGCATCCCATACCAAGGTACGCCCCAAGCACCAGGGCACTAACGTCGCACCATCGGGTCTTTTACCATCATCCCTGAATAAACCACAAGGTTCCAGAGATGATGGGATCGAAGCAGTGCCGAGAGCACGCTTCACTAAATCATTAATCGCACCATGCCGATATGCGCGACCGGCGCTCTTTACGCAAGTCAGCCCATGGCGTCCGAACTGGTCCACATCTTTGCCACATGGACAGTGATGAGGTTCGCACAACTTAGCACCCAATCGTAAACAAATCGAAATGCGAAGGGTAGCGGGATCAAGGATGGTACCTAGGTTGTGGGAGGGAAGAGCGTGAAGCCAATGTCCGGATTCTTTTTCCGAGACTGCTAAGAGTCGGGCTCGGTCTGTGTCATCCGGACATGTAGCCAGAAGCTCTGCGTGAGTTGAAGAGAGAGCTGGTGACTCCCAAGCGCTCTGGTGTCCCAGTGCCAAGGGACAATCCTCTTCCGGGAATGTAGCACTCCAGGCAGATCTGGCCTCCGACAAGCATGACACCTCTGCGTCAACGAGTGTAGGGCAGTTTAATAACTCGCTGATGAGTGAGAAGGTGCTGTAAGCCGAGGACAGGAAGGCAGGGAGTGCAACACTGGAGGATGAGCGTAGGCCCAGCCCACCATATCTAAGTGGAAGAGTGCCTTGTTCCCAATGACGATCTTCAAGTTGTAAATTTAGGATTTTGCAAATTGTACTTTTTAATACCGCATCAATAGATTTAGTGATCAACGGGAACTTCCAAAGAGGGGAACAGCGTAAGATATACAAGAATTTTGGAGTAAAAAGACAAAGCCGAAGAATGTAAAAAGCTATGTGTGGCTTCAACCCATGGAGCCGAGATGCAAATTTGCTGTAATTGTCTAATTTTGAATTTACTAATGAGGGGATTGCCTCCTCAAACAAAGGGGCCCCCAATAGCGTTAGAGACGCCTTTGTTTGTACAGATATATTAGGAGCTATGGATTCGAACTGTTTTATTACTTGTGGGATTCTATTGGGGGACATGCCGTCAGATACGAAGAGTTCACATTTATTGAAATTTAGACATAAACCAATATTAAAAAAATGCTGTTTTATGTGGTCCATTACTCGGAACGTCTTTTTGACAATTTATGTGTCGGAGCTCCGAATAAAGATTTGATTTCAATTAATTGGGACCATAATGATTCAATTACTAGTGAGTCTCCGTTTTTAATATTATCCCCAGTTCTAGGCCCCACGTTGTATATGCAATTTGAATCTATTACATGGTCTAATTAAAACCCTCAAGTTATGGAATATAAAAACAGGAGAATAACCTTAAACCCTTAATTTAGCTCATTTTACTGAAAGAAAACATTCCTTTATTTTCTTAAACGAGCAAAACTGCATTCAAAGATTTTTGTAAATATGCTTCCCACACCCAGTAATCCAACCAGCAAAAAATTTGTAAAATATAACATCCTGTACTTTTATGTCATCAATCGATAGGGTCAATCAAAAACATCAACTCTCTCTAACAAACAAAGGCAATTAAATTAAAGGAAACACATGAAAACTCAACTTATAAACTCAATGATTCGGATAAAGCACTTTGATTCAAGGTTTGAAAAAAATACAAAAATCTTTGAATGCGGTTTTGTTTCTTGTAGAAAATAAAGGAATGTTCCCTTTCATTAAAATAAGCTAAAGGATTTAAGGTGGTTCGCCTCTAGGGCCCATATATTTATTCCACCCTGAATAGTAACTGTAATAAAACATTTCAAACTGTATGAATAAAAAACATTCTATTAGCATGACGAATTAAAGAAAGTAACGGACTTAAAATTTACCTTGACCGCCTATTACGCTTATGCTAATGCTTGGCTAAGCTACGGAATTTTTCTATGGGGAAATAGCATTGAAGCACATAAGGTTTTTACTCTGCAAAAAAGATGCATTCGTATATTAGTGAACATACCAGATACTGATAGTTGTAGATCTCACTTCACAAAATTTAAAATACTTAAACTCACCTAACCTCCATTTACATTTTTGAAATTTGCAAAATAGTACGCAAGAACAAATTTTCATATATACAACTTGATGATTTACGCTCTCCTCTGACATGTCAAAGTCAAAGTCAAAGATTTTTATTCAAATAATATAGATAAGTACTTTCGAATAGTCCAACATTTTTTTTCCCTACCAGCCATTCAGGACATCTTTTAACTGATAAGAAGAACGGCCGCAAGAAACTTATCAGCTTTAACAGAAACAACAACATTTACAATGGAAAATGTTGTTGCCAAACACAAATTTACAATTTTGAAATATATTTAATATAAGAGGAAAATTTTCCCATATTCAATTATTAGAAAATTTTCCTTTTATCCAATTTATAATAGTTATGTTTTATGTTAGTATCACATCCATGCATTTTGGTCTTTTAAATAATCATCTACCTTGTAATAACCTTTGCTTAAGAGTGACTTTTTAACATATACGAGTATTTTAAATTTATGCAAAGGCAGCTCAATCAATTGTTGTGGAACTTTATTAAAAAAAGCTATACCTTTCCCCAAAAACGAGCGTCTACATTTTTCAAGTCGAAATTTTGGAACGGCAAGCTTATTCTTATTTCTAGTATTAAAATTATGCATCGCTATGCTTAATAAATAACTCAAGATGTTTCCTTACATATACTATATTATCATAGATGTATTGTCCCGCCAAAGTTAGTATATTAATCTCTTTAATTAAATCCTTAAGAGAATCTCTCCGTCGAAGGTCGAAAATGGCGCGCACAGCTCTTTTTTGAAATATGAAAACATTTGCTATATTAGCTGCTGAGCCCCACAACAACAGGCCATAGGACATTACACTATGAAAATAACTAAAGTAAACTAGTCTTGCCGTTTCAATATCAGTTAACAGCCTTATTTTCTTTATTGCGAAAGCCGCAGAACTAAGTCTACTCGACAAGGCTTCAATATGTGGATCCCATTGTAGCTTTGAATCTAATGTAATGCCAAGAAATTTTGTACTCTCAACATACTCTACTACATTCCCATTCAAATTGATATGCATATCGACCTGCACTACATTAGGTAATGAGAATTTAACAAACTTGGTTTTAGTAGGGTTAAGAGATATTACTGTAAAACCAGTGTGCGACTTGAGAGAGAGCACTATTTACTTCGTCAGAACAATTGTTTCCTCTATCAATTTAAAAAATTAAAGATGTATCATCTGCAAATAGTACTGTCTCACATAAATTACTCGTGTAATGAGGGAGATCGTTAATATAAATTAAAAGCAGCAAAGGGCCCAATATTGAACCTTGTGGCACGCCCATAATAATGGGGGCTCCAGTAGAAGCAGTATTATTGACAATTACTTTTTGATTTCTATTGTGCAAGTATGACTGCAAAAGGCTAACAGGTTTTTTAGAGACACCATAATGTTTTAGCTTCTTTAAAAGTGTAACGTGATCAACGCAATCAAAAGCTTTAGACAGGTCACAGAATATACCAATTACGTCTTGCTTGCCCTCCCAAGCCTCAAAAATATGTTTGAGGAGTGCAATGCCAGCATCAGTAGTATTTTTACCTTTAGAAAAGCCGAACTGATTGTTATGAAGGATTTGATTTATTGTTAAATAGTCTAATAATTGAGAGTATATAATTTTTTCAAAATTTTTACTAAGTGTTGGTAATACTGAAATCGGCCTAAAATTTGTAGGTTCACTTTTGTCACCCGATTTAAAAAGAGGAGCTTACTACATTTCATTAAATCGGGAAAAGTACCTTCATCTATGCATTGATTAAAAATGAAAGCTAAATATGGAGCTAATGTATCAATAATTGATTTAATAATGTTAGTTGATATGCCTTATAAATCTTCAGTCTTTTTAATATTTATAGACTTGAAAGCTTTTTAAATGCCTTCACTATTAATATGCTTAAAATTGAATACTTTATTACACTTATCAACACAAGACTCTAAGAGGGCAGCAGCAACGTTTGGACAGGAATTCAACTTACTGGTAGTTTCTAAGGGTACCCGAGAGAAGAAATCTTCAAAAACACGGGCAACCTCAACGTCAGATTTAATTAATTTATCACCTACTTTAAGACAGAAGGATTTTACATTATTTTTAGTTTTCCCAGTTGATTGGTTAATAATATTCCAAGTAGCCTTTATTTTATTATCCGCTAATATGATTTTATTTGAAAAGAACATCGCCTTAGCAGCTACACATACATTTCTAAACATTTGAGAATACTTTCTGACATATCCAATAAAATTTGGGTCACAGGAAGTATGCTTTGACGCATGGAGGTCATATAGTTTCCTTCTGCTTGTGTAAATTCCCGGCGTGGCCCAATCACTAAACTTGACTTTATCAGAATTACAATGATCACTTTTTGCTTAAACGTTTTACTAAACTCGTCTTCAACCACATGAAATAAATCATTATAAAGATAATTAGATTCCATAATAGAACTGGTAAAGACTAAATTTTATTAATCACATTGTTTCTAAATTCATCTATGCCCTTTTTAGTTATTGGCCTGCATACAATTTTCCGCTTGACAGACATGATGGTGCTCTATAGAGGCTTGTTGTCCACTATGGTCCGATTTAATAACATTTATTATAAATTTCTCAGTGACTACACAGTTTGAAAAATGTTGTCTAAACAGGTGGCGATGTGGGTGTTATTCGGGTAGGCTCATTAAAGGTATGTGATAGATTAAACGATTTAAATAAATTTAAAAATCTACTTGCTAGCTTCGATAACTTTGAGTCTAAAATGTCAACATTAAAATCCCCACATATGACAACCTTTTTATTACTTTTACTAGTTATTCTTAAAACTTCCTCCATAGTGGACTCAAACTCTGGGTAATTACTCTGAGGGGGTCTATAAACACATATTACAATTATTTGGTCTAGTTCCACACAAGACAATTCAATTATTCGTTCAATTGAGAGGGATATTATATCTTTGCGCTCTTTGTACTGAAAATTATTATGTAAAATTATAAGAGACCCTCCTCTAATAGCAGATTGCCTACTAAATGAACTCACAATTCTATAATTATCCAGATTTAAAATTACTTCATGACATTTTAACCAATGCTCAGTGATACACAACACATCAACATTTTCACAGTTTAAAAACAAACATACTTCTAGGTCTTTGTCAGAAAAGCCTTGTATATTTTGATGAACAATTTTTAAACATTTTGGCTTTCCTCTTGTCAACACTGGGCTAGAGGACAGCTCTGTTGTCTCTAATGGTAATTTAAATTAACCAAGTCAGTATTGGGATTCAATAGAATCAAATTACTTGGAACAGATTCCAAAGTTATATAACATATGTCAGAATTTAACTGCTCAATAAAAGCAGAGGTTTTAATAGCCAGATTATTGGCTAAATGTTTAAAAGAAATGTCCATTACTAAATAGAAATAGATTAGCTTTACATTTTACATAATTGAATATAGTTAGCTCCACATGTCCACAAAAATATATAATAAAATACCCAACTATATTAAAAGTATAGACAATGATAAAATATTTTTTAAAAGATTAAGAGATTTCTTAGTGGAAAAATGTTTCTACGAGTTAAAAGATTTTCTAAATTGAATGTCGCCTTGTTATGTTATGTCTTATGTGTTATATTATAATATTTTAAACTTGTTGTTAAAATAGTTTAATTTTAATTATTTAGTTTTAAGATTTGCGACACCTTTACAGGGTTCATATTGCAAACTGTATTATTATAAGATCTGTATGTAACCAATATGATGCAATAAACATTATGACTATGACTATGATAGATCAAAAGTATAAGGTCAAGAAAAGGGTTAATAGGGTACGTAATAAATAAGTATAAAACGATTCTGTTCGTCTGTTTGTTCTAAATATGTTACAAAAAATCAAGATTTCCAAAAAACTAATGAATTTAGGATTACAAAATTTCAACAAATGGGACTAACTTTGGAACAAACCTGATGTAATACGTTCGTTCATCATAAAATCACTTTAATCGATTCAGACATCTTCGAGTAATCGGTAAACATACACAAAAAACAAACATACAGACGAACATAGAACCTCCTCCTATATGAATTCATTTGAAAAGTATACATACAAGTTTTATACCTTTTTATATTTATATTTTATATATATATAAGTTTTATATTTTATATATTTAGTATAAACAAACTTTCCTTAGTTCGGGACTACTACTGATAGTTTTATTTAAGTATTTTATGTTTAACCTCATTTTTGTCATATTTTGCCGTATCCAAAAAAAATTAATGTTAACTTATGTCATGGTATTTTATATTTTAGTTACAAATCTTGTACATTACAAATTAAAGTAATATGCCATTTAATATTTCTATTGTAACACGTGACAGGGTTTAAGTCACTGAAATAGTTTTCCAAGTGCGGTTACTTTCCAGATTCACCTCGAAATTTCACGTGTTGTTATCAAAATTTTAACGTCGTCAGTCGGTTATTTTTTTATAATATTAATGAATAATACGGAGGCTGACAAGTAGGATATCACCTATCTATTATTTGACAAGTGTACGGTACAATTATGTAAAATTCTCACTAGAAAAACAATATTATACTAGCTGATCTTGACCTTGGCCATTTTTAGGAATCCGTACCTACATCTAATCAGACTCTTCTATAGAATCAAATGTAAAGCCGTTGCTGCTGTTGACTGTACTTAAAAGCAAATTAATAAATATATTAATTAAAATTAATTTAGTGTGTACCTTTCTTGTTAGAACATATTCTATATTTCTTTATTCCATTCGCTATAAGTACTACCATATGGCATTATGAAAGTATTGAATTTCTTTCCTATGTCTTTTAACGGCCTGGATTGTTGTATTATATATTTATTTACCTTCTTTTTTACCCCTTTTAGTGCTTCTCCAATCTAGGTACAATCGGGGAACTTCCCGGTTGACTAGTAGAGTTTTTTTTGAGAAACGATTTCTCGGAAAGTACTTAAGTTAAAGAAATAATTTAATATTCAAATGAAATGAATTTTAATGTTCTATTATTTGTGAAATAAACTCTTTCTTTATCTATAATCTTTTTAAATAAAGCCTTAAAAACTTTACTGGTCAACCGGGAAGTTCCCCGGCTGTACATAATATATATGTACCAAAAGTCAATTAAATAGTTTGCGTAAAGCTTAGAAAGGTGACAAACATACAAATTGATAATATTGTTTTTTCAAATGTTGGAAGTTTTTGATCAAACTTTATTCCATACCAACAGAACCCAGTGTCACTCTTGCCCAATTCTGATCGATGTTATGATGCGCAATAGACGTCTACTGTAAATCGTTTGAAGACCAAATAGTTTCATATGCATCATGAGGCCGATACTAATCTAAATTTCAAAAGTTCCATGACTTTCCTTGAACTCAAAATATGTTTTTCCGCTCACAAATTGTATTGTATTATACAATTATTTGTCAAGTAAACTGCTTTTGGGAAGGTTACATATTCTATTGCCTCGTGGAATATTTTTGGGAATTGAAAAACGGCGCGTGTTCACTTAAAGTTGTACTGCGATTACTTAATAGGACGTTAAATAATCTTTTATCACTCAAGTTAGTTTGAAGTTTTAAAGTACCAGTAGCAGTAAATAATTATGCAACATAGGAAACAAGTCGGAGAGCTTCATCTTTAACCCAGTAACTAATTGAATATCAATTGGTAATGACGGTATTTCTATGTCTACAATCATTTGTTACACTTTTGAACTTTCGCAAAGCATTGTTATTACATTGTGGCCGATGCAATGTGGCCAAAAAATTGGGATTTTTAGATAAGTAAAAATCGAGCCTGCGCGTTTGATACTTTTTAGTGGCTTATTTCAGGATGTACAACCATTGATTATCGGGAGCTTACGGCTATTTTATTGATAGAATATAGCAGTAAGCAAACGATAATTCAATGATTGTAAATCCTGAAATAAGCCAGTAGCTAAGGAAACTGTTTCCAAGTTTTCCTGAACGGCTAGGCACACATCATGTTAAATATTTTGTGGCATAAGTAAATGTTTACTTAAGTACATATTTTTCAGTTATATAGGTATTTAATATAACTGAAAAATTAAGGCTCAGACAAAGTTTACCATCCATGACTTTGTTCTGAAAGCTTTAGAACAAAGTCATTTGCAATATCTTGTAATTAACTGCAATACCCAATATTATTTGAAAGTAGTTTTCTTTTAATTCTTCTTATTTATATATTGCAGAAAATACGAGTATCGTAGTTTAATTTTTTTTTTATTCGAACCAATTAAGTGATATTCGGCGATGAATTTTATACCAACATTTATTTATTTATCACGTGGACAGCTATATATTTTTGTTAGACCCAGTTCTACCATAATCTTATCCAATTCTTTATTCCTAGGAGATGCCAAACTGGACTTGCGGATAGGACCATTTGTTTTGTAACTTTGTCTTGTTGTAAATAGATAATGTTTAAAGTGTTACCGACTCCAATATAATAACAATAATTCACATTTTTGCTTATTTTATCAAGCTAACTATTTTATCAAGCGTAGGCATACTACGCTTGATAAAATAGTTAACTTAGACATCTAATTAAAAAATTAAAGGTGATGTCGGTATTAGTGACAAAAAAAAGAAACGCATAGATAAATATACTGTATCATTTTATACTTATCCTAACTATAATAATTATTATAAATGCGAAAGTATGTTTGTTTGTCCTTTCTTCACGCCGTAACTAAGCAACCAATCGACTTGATTTTTTGGCAAAGAGTTGTTGCAAGGACAAAACGCAGTGATTACTTGCTCAGTGGCAAGGACAGAGAGTATCAAAAGCTACTTTTAATCCAACGGGATCCACGCGGGTGAAATTACTTTATAAATACTACTAACGCCAGCCATTATGTAAAACTACTAACACGTAAATACGTGATTCTGATAGATGACAGTAAAGGCTAGTTACAATACAAATGAATAGTTCGTGCGGAAATCTAAGAAGTTATCTGAAAAAAATATATACCTAGTCCTTCCTAGTCCTACTAGTCCTTCCTATATGTAATACATATGGGAATTTGACATCAGAAGTCATCAATTTCCGACTTTCTGCCTAGATTTCTGGTAGACCAACGAATGACAGTATCTGCTTATTTTATTTCAAAATATTTTATGTACTGGTTTATCAGTAAAATGTTTTCATGTAAAATGACTATGGAATGGATGTGCTATTTACACCTATTGTTCTACCTGTCTGACTGAACTACCTACTCGTATACAAATACATGAATTTGCTTACAGAACAGACCACGTTGTACAACGGCTGCGGACGCATTGCGCATTCGATACGATGATGGTGGCGGCTTTGCTGCGCCGGCGCCGGTCACGTGACACCATTGACGTCAATACTGACCTCTATGCGGCGCTCCTGCCAGCTTATCGACACCGAAATAGACTGTACGACGAATGCCACTACGATATCCTAGCGGTGGCTGCTACATAACTACTACGCAGGTTGAATAAGTAATGGGTCTTTAACATAATTTTACTCGAAAATAAAATATAATTAGGAACCTTTATATAAAAAATAATAATAATGAACTGACTCAAAGCCCTCAGACCTTGTCGAAGTGGGGCATCTCTAAGGTATAATGAGAATTAATAATGAGGAACAATGAGGATTAATGGGAATAATATAATTTTTGGTCTCTATTTATAGTAGTATTTTCCACAAAGACCATCAACAAAAAAATATGATTATCTAGAAACTCAGGATTATCTCAGGATCATCATCATCATCATATTTTGTATTTTCAATTACAAATCGGAGGGTATCAAAGGAAAGGCTGAAACCCCAGCATCCTTTTGTCATTTCCTTTTACTTTATACAACTACATACTAATTTTATTTTGTATTTTCTCCAGTGTTTATTTATTCATGTTTAACCGACTTCAAAACATGGAGGAGGTTATCAATTCGTGCGTATGTTTTTTATGTTTGTTACCTCAGTACTCGGTAATTTATGAACCGATTTGAATAATATTTTTTTGTTCGAAAGGGTATAGTTTCAAGTTGGTCCCATTGTCGTCAAGACAGGATCTGATGATGGGAATTGGGATCCTGGAGAAATCCAGGGAACTCTTCAAATGTTATAGGCACACCTACATCGATTTTGGTGTTTTCTTAAGTAACTCGTGCAGTTGCTTCCATAAAGCTACATTTGGTGGATCCACTTCACCAAATGTAGCTTTATGGAAGCAACGGATGATGAAGACCACACATGTTCATCGAAACTATTAAATAGTATATCACGAGTGCGATACGATTCCTAAGCAATTATGCTCCTCACGATGAACAGGGTAAAAAGCTCAGTACTTTTTACCCTGTTCATCGTGAGGAGCATAATTGCCTTATCTAACACAAAAAAATTAAAAAATTAACAACCGACTTCAAAAAGGAAAATATTAAAATTAAAACATAAAAATATCAAATAATAAAACCCCATAACTACACCAGAAACCGTCTTCAAAATATACTTTTTGGAGTCGGTGCCAGCCAAGGCATCAACGGTGCATTCTACATTGCACTTCCACTTATAGGTAAGTGCCTACGTTCAATTTTTTTCGTTCTAGCTGGCACCGACTCCAAAATAGTTATTTGTTATGCAAGGCTGGAAAGTTGGTTATTAGCGGCGAGTTACCTCTATTGCGCAACACACCATTTTTTACCTCACAACAGCGAGGAACATTTTATAATTGTTTCCGCGGTCAACTTCCGGTAAAAAATTCTTTAAACATTAGGTTCATCTAAATATACCATAATCTTGTTGTTTTAATGATATAAAAAAAACTAAAATGATAAAAAGGGAGTATTATAGTTTATTTAAAGTTATTTGAATTAGGAAAGGAATATATTGTTACTTATAAATAACAATAAAAACGATTCGATAAATGTTGACATTGACGTGAGGTACAAGACAAAGACAATTAAAAAATAAAGGTTTATGCCAGGTTCCGAAATCCAATCATAGGTTATGAAATCTCACTCAGCCTAATATAAATTTCTTATAACAAATAGTTTAATCTTATTGTTATTGTTTCAGGCTAAGAACTCTCGAAGCGGTTTTCACCCGTTTCCGCCGCGGTTGCGGGCCCGCAGCTTCTGCAGATAATGTATGTAAAAATTAAAGCATATTTTCACGACGCGTTTTATGTGCGCGGTTGTTTGCGGTTCTCGCTGCACCAACGGTTGCACCTGCGCGCTCTGCGGTCGCTTGGCGGGCGACCGCAGAAATCCGACTCCATTTTGCACTGGTGACTTCACTAATAAGAGTTACAAATAATCCATAACGATCTCTATCCTGAATAAATGGGCCTGAACCTTTTAGGCCTTCTTTTTTTATTCTTCTGTGAAGTAAGTACGCAACAGCTCGTTTCTGGTTGTGGGTCCATGGCGGTCTGGACCTCAACTGATCGTTTAACCCGTCTTGCTATCATCGCCCGCCAAGTTTGCGGGCGATAATCTCAACCGCGACGGCTGCGGGACCTCGCAAATCACCGGTCTCGTGAGTTTAGGCTAAGAACTCACAGAGCGGTTTTCACCCACGCCCGCCGCGGTCACGGAACTGCTGTTTTATTTCTAGGCGTCACGAAGAACTTGGTTTTACGAAGCGGTTGCGGTTTTCACGAAGCGGTTTTATGATTCAATTAACTAAAATATAATTAAAACCAAAACGGAGTAAGTATTATAAAAAAGTCAATAGTGCGATTCGGAACGCACTATGACATATTTTTAAGGTATTGTAACGCGCCAAGCGACAGGTACTTGTTGTTACCTTTCGGAGAAATCCTTCATTCCCGCTCGTTACCCCGCACCCCCGGCGTCATGCCGCTGGAACAATCGCATGTCGCCTTCCGCTACCAGCAGGGCTAACATGCGCGACCATGAGAAAATTCGAGATGGGATGAGAAAAATTGTCAATCTCGATAATTTTCTCGCAATTCGCAACATACGCGCCACGAGAGAGAATCATCACGTCGTGAGATATCCCTTTCATGACGAGACGTCAAGTTTTTATTTTTAAATGAAAACACTAATAATCATGTGTGCCTATGGTGACTAAAACCACCCATACACAACAAATTGAACGAATGAAAGTTAAGCAAGGCCAATAGTCTTTTCGTCAAGTTCATTAAATTAAAAAATAAAAATGTTTCTTCTCTTTTGCGATTATGAATAATGACAAAGATAGCACTATTGTCAATTTTTAAACCTGTGTCTTCACCGAAACGTCACATTCACAGGTGTAATTCTTGTCTTAAAATCGACTTATTTTTCTAAGTTTTGGTTATAAATTTAAGATAGGTATATATGAGAGAGAGATGTAAGTACCAATAGTGAAGTGAACTCTCTTATATTATAAGGTTTGTTAGGTATTGCTTTTGTACAATGCTAAAAAAATACTTTTAGTATGTATAGGTAAGGCATGTTTTTCATTAGAATAAATTGGTGATGAAAATATCAGCTAAGTATCGAGTTTTCTTACCTTTAGATGGGCGGGAAAACCATCCCCATTGCGTGGTTCGAGGTCCACTCGAAGTTTTTCCACTATATACAAAGCCATAGGCTTTGTGATCCGCCACAGCGACTGGAACTCGCTGTCGCGAAGATCGAAAGGTTCGCAGACGTCTCGTATGCGCTTCCTTTCGATCCGCCTATTCCACCTCTCTTCATATATAGTTAAAAAACTTGAGAGGTGTCAAGGGACACCCGGATGGAACGAAGTTCTCGCTTTCTATGAGAGAGAAAGAGAGAGAGACAGACAGAGAAACACGCGCACGCCGCACGGCTTACAACTATAGCAAAAAGTGTCGTTCAATCAATCAATCAACCAACCAACCAATCAATCAATCAACCAATCAATCAATCAATCAACCAATCAATCAATCAATCAATCAACCAATCAATCAACCAATCAATCAATCACGACCTTCCAGTTCCGTCCATTTCCGTCGAGTTCCGTGGAGTTCCGTCGAGTTCCGTCCAGATCCGTCCAGTTCCGTCCAGTTCTGTCCAGTTCCGCCCAGTTCCGTCCAGTTCCGCCCAGTTCTGCCCAGTTCCGAACAGTTCCGCCCAGTTCCGCCCAGTTCCGTCCAGTTCCGACCAGTTCCGTCCAGTTCCCTCCAGTTTCGTCCAGTTCCGGCCAGTTCCGTCCAGTTCCGTCCAGTTCCGTCCAGTTCCGACGAGTTCCATCCAGTTTCGTCCAGTTCCGTCGAGTTTCGTCGAATTTTGTCGATTTCCGTCAAGTTCTTTGAACTTTTCACGTTTCTCCAGCTATCTCTTCGAACAGAATGATCGACGACAAATATATCGAAACTAAATGTCAAAACTCGATTATTTATGAGAAAATATGGCGCGTATGTTGCAGTTTAAAGAGAAAATTTCTCGAAGTCTACGTTTGACAGAACGACATGACAAAATGTAGTGCTATGTTACCGACAGTCGAGAAGTAGAGATATGTCATCTCACCACGAGAAAATGGCGTGAGAAAATTATCTCGTGACGTGCATGTTAGCGCTGCGGGGTTTTTTCCACCCCCGCCTGCGTGTGAGAAATGCGCCACCGCCACCGGCTCGCAATGACAGTTAGCCGAGATAGTTTTTGGTAGAAAGTCTATGTTAATCAGCTGAAAAGATTGTAAAGTTTTCCTGTGAATAAAGTGGTTTAACTCAAAAATAAAAGTATTAAATAAAAAGTACTTTACCGCGCTAGGCCGCAAAATGCGTATTTTATGTCAATGGATAGGGTATTTAATAAACTTTTATAAAATGTAATTGCATATAAAACTTGAAAAGCATACTATTATTTGAAAATTAATAAACTTTTGCGTAAATACTAGAAAATATAGAAAAGTTACTTAATAGTCCATAATTTTAAATAAACAAAACGAAATGTTGAAATAAACCAAACAAGTGCCAATATTTTTCAAATCCAAATTATGTAAGCGCAATGACGGAAACAGTTACTTTCGAAAAAATACTTGAAGGTACATTATTATACCATGAATAATTCCCAATAATTCGCTATTCGCCATGAAATCACTATGAGCAAATATGTGAATACCGACTGTTTATTCTATTTATTTCCTACATTTCTTTTTTCAAAATATCACGTTTCTCGGAGAAATGGAATCTATTAGAATGTATTAAGAACTATCACAAGAGAGGCAACGTGACCATACAGCGTAGGTACTTACAGAGAGAATTGTTTAAATACTGCAAGGTTCCTTATAATTTACTGAAACCTAACCACCGACTGACATGAGTAAAATTCACGAAAGCTTTCAAATCTTCATTAATGAAAAAAAAAATGGTGGTTATATGGAAACTTGTCAGCAGAACTGTTTAAATGAATTTTATTGAGACTTTCATACAAAAATACCTACATTTTTTTCTGGTGGTTTTCCAAAAATTTTCGTAAAAGTAGAAGTAAAAAGTTTCCTAAACGTTCTCACGAAAATAACGGGTATATCAAAAGAAAACCTACAAAATCGGCTCTAGCCGTACTAAAAAGATGATCTTTAACACATGCGGCATTTTATATAATTAATAATTCATTATATAAACAATAATACATAATTATTAGTACATATGGATTCTAAATTGATTAAGTATTATATTAGTTTACCCGATGCTTAACTATAAAACCCTAGTTTTAATCGCCTAACTTGCAATATACGGTGGAAATCGGCTAATTTTGTTAAGTTTAAGTTTTATCATAAACAGCAATTCCTCGTAACATGCCATATTATTGACTTAAAAATAAATAAACTCGAATTTCTTAACTCTAGTTTTCAACAGACATAGCCGCGTATCGTAGCAATAGTGTTGAAACGCGTAAAGATATCGAATTGCGTAACATTTTATACTTTCATGACCACTTGGATAAAAGTCTATAACCGAAGTATTACCATTCATGTAACATCCACCTCATCACCAACATAATATTCCCGTTGTTTCTCCATACACTTACCTATACAGATGAATACTGAATTCAAATAGCTTTGCAAAAAGTCTGGTCTTATTTGTGGCTACTGATTAGAAAATAAATCACGAGTATCTACCTACATTTTGCAGAGAATGTATTGATTTATTTCATTACGAATACCACTAAGAGTAGACTTACTCGTTAGTTTTACTAATATGAACATACTTAGGTAATTTAATAACGATTTAATTAAATACTTCCATTTTAATTTTGTTATTTGAATATCTGGCTACTCCTTCAAATGCACTGGCAAGTTGCAATTGAAATTATTTTTTCACCTCACACGCTCGGAAAAGGAGGGAGGATTTGTCATTAATTTTTTAATTTAAAATTTTGCGGCCTAGCGCGGTAAAGTACTTTTTAAATTTAAAACTTAAAAATATGTCTATGACTATTGCTCTATTGACTTTTTTGTTACATTTTATACTTATTTTAAATAGCTTTGAATTAATTATAATACTCCGTTTTGGTTTTATTATAATATTTTAGTTTATTGAATCATAAAAACAATAACAATAGATTAAACTATTTGTTATAAGAATTTTATATTAGGCTGGGTGAAATTTGACAACCTATGATTGCATAAACCTTTATTTTTAAATTGTCTTTGTCTTGTACCTCATGTCAATGTCAACATTTACCGAATCGTTTTTATTGTTACAAAAAAGTAACAATATATTCCTACTTCAAATAACTTTGAATTAACTATAATACTCCCTTTTTTGTTATTTTAGTTTTTTATATCATTAAAACAACAAGAATAAGGTATATTTCGATTAAACTTAATGTTTAAAGAATTTTTTACCGGAAGTTGACCGCGAAACACCCATATAATCGCTCAGGATTCATTCTTTAAACCACGAGCGTAGCGAGATCCTAGAATCCTTCACTTGCTCAAATTTCAATAGAGGTAACTCGCCGCTAATAACCAACTTTCCAGCCTTGCATAACGAATAACTATTTTATTACTATCTCGTATTGTTTTATAACGAAATACGAATCGAAAATATTAGCTATTTAACTAACATCGATTTTTCGAAACATAAATTGGGAACTTAGTACTTCTTACGTACTTACTCAAGTACTTTCTTAGTGCGCTCGTTATTAAATAAATTATCTCATCATGTATGTCATTAGTAAAATCCTACTTGAAAACTCGAATTTTTATTCTTTAATAATTTCCAAGAACAGTTTTCCAGACGGATCGCTAAGAAAGGAGAAAATAGACTGTTTGCCCTATTATAATTTATAAACAGACAAGTCGCGATAAGGCGAAGGCGAAATTTCTACAATACATTATAATAGGATCACGTGTCATGTCTACTTTCCCGAAAAATATTACTCGCTTTGCATTACTGACATGTTTTAAAAATCAACCTCATTTTGATGTAGTGAATTACGAATAATGGAACATTCGTTTCGAATCAAAACATATTAGAATATACCATTAACTTTTAAAATTTCGCCGGTTTTCTTTTTGTTTATGTGTACTTACGCTATTTTTAGAACTTGAAACATGAAGAAAACACGTCTAAGGAGCACTTATTATTTTTTAACATTATTTTTAGTAACAAACTTGTTGACGTTGGAAGTTGTTCTACAATTAGCAAAGCGTAAAGTCACCCTGAAATGGGCTGGATCGTTAGAACGGGTCACGTCACGGAATTTATTTCGAGTAATTAGCTCTCAAGCGACTATGGTGAATATTCGAAATTATTATAGTCGTAGGTGTTTACAAATTACCGATTTATATGAAGAATTTCAAAGAGTTCGTTTTTCATACTAAAAATTTTTGTTATAATTTCTAATGCAAATATTAATACCACAATTTTTATGTACAACCATTGTATAAAGTCTAAGCAATCTAATGCTATGTTTTTGAAAAAAAAAAGTAAGTATCTTATAAATTATATAACACAAAGTGCAGGGGCGGATTTACCATAAAGCTGAGTAGGCTGAAGCCTAGGGCGCCAGATTTTAGGGGGCGGCAAATTTCGAGCGGCGATTTTTTTTTATAACATACTGACATTAAGAAGATTCGTTACTGCTGGACTCACTCTAGATGTTTACCCGCCATTGATATGTTTGGGTTTAAGTCAGGGTTTCGAGACACAATCATGAATTTGATCTTTTGAGATCTTGATTGCGAGACCCGCCTCTGCGCTTTTCTCTTGCACTCGTTTCAAAATCACTTGAAAGTCCCATTCCGAAGAGGCAATCAACACTGTGTCGTCGACGTAGCACAAGTTATTGATTACTCGTAACTTAGATCAACCTTATGCAAAAAAAAAATGCCAGCTCTTTTGACTCTGACAGACAATGCACAGCTCAAACGGCTGAACCGATTAAAGTTAGGGCAGATATGCTATATTTTAATGCAAATTTTAATATCTACATAAAGTATATCAACAAAAGTAACGAAGAAATTTATGATTTTGTAATTTTTGCATTTTTCAATGCTATTTTTATACTTATGGTAAATTTTAAATAGAAAAATATTGGAAAAAATTAACTCGGCCACAAGTGAATTCTCAGACGGGAATCGAACCCGCGACCTTTGGAAATCCTCAAAAAAATTTGGAAATCCTGAAATCATCAAATTCAGAGCATTGGACCGGATTTCCAAAGGTCGCGGGTTCGATTCCCGTCTGAGAATTCACTTGTGGCCGAGTTAATTTTTTCCAATATTTTTTCTATTTAAAATTTACCATAAGTAACGAAGAAAGTCCAATTTTAATCGAATCGATCGATCGATTCACGTGCGAATCGAATTTCACGTAGGTACTTGAATTTTCCAAAAGGCTTACCTACCTATGTAGACTTTTGACCTAATTAGGCGTAAGTAAAACTTTGATTAGGTACTCCCGTTCCCTTGGTCCCTTGGATTCGTCCAAGCTTGGTCCTAGTCCTCGTCTGGTGTTTACGGGTTCGTCTCGCGAAGGCGGAAAGAATTGCGTAATGAAATTCTCGGAAAGGTCCAAATCCATTGAAATCATCAAAATCGGTTGAAAAAGCGGCCTGTAGGCGAGAACAGACTGACAGACTGACAGTCTCGAAACTGCGATGCTTCGCTCGCTCGGTCAATAACTATTTACTATAGCGATTAAACAGAAACGAAACTACATGATACTAAATATTATTGGTGTACACTAATTTAAATAATTTCCAATAGTAGATGCAAACCCCATTTGAGATTAATCTTGAATTTACGTATTTTTAAGGGGTCATTTCGAAAAGTAAAAGTGTCGACGCAAAATCATAAAATCGTGTTTCTGGTACATTACATTTACAAGATTTGTAACATCTCCACAGAATACTTAATAAACAAGACATCTCTAAGGCTGAGTTGCACCTTAATTTAAACCGAATTTTGGTTGTCAAAGCTTTCAAATCCTGTATATTTTTCCACTCTTAAAGTTATACTTATAGTTTTCGTTAAAGTTAGAGGTGCAATCCACACTAACCATCCTAAAGTTTTATATTACATACATTTTTCGTATAGTCAGATTAAACGAATTGTTAAAAGATTTTTTTACCGGAAGTTGAAAGCGGGAAAAACAAAAAAAAAATCCTCGCTGTTGTGTGGTGCAAAATTGTGTGTTGCGCTCGGCTGAAAAGTTTTTAGCGTCTCGTACCTTTGAGACCCTGATCTCACCGCGAAATCCAACTTTCCAGCCTTGTATAACATATAACTATTTCATTTCATTTCAGTGTCTTAACTTATAAACTTTCATTCCCATAGGTAGGTCTTTTACGCAGGTTTAAGTAAATATCAAAATGATCTCTAATGAAAAGTTTCAATTATTGAAACTTCTAGAGATCATACGACAAAATCAGCATACTAGACGACACGTGCAAGTCTATGTCCCTGCTTTCTAACTTGCTCTAGCGAAATTTAAAAGTCTTCTTTGCTATTGAAATAATTGAATTTCAATTGTACACGTGATCGTTCGAAAGTAAAACAACAAAGTCGTAAATTCCACATTTTCATTAAAGATCGCTTACATTTTCTTTAATGAGATTGGTAAAAAACATTAACATAATGTTACCATTGTTTGGCTTCCTGCTGCAACTATAAACAGAAAGCGCGTACAAATAGATAGAGCAAAGAATTAATTTAAATACATCTTCTTAGTATGTTACAAAAAAATACGTGCCCCGTAATGAGACGGATAGGACAATGTGTGAAGAAGAGAACTGTCAAACTGATCGTTACATTTATTAGGTATGACTTTTATAACGTTCAAAAGTCTTCAATATTTATTCGTAATTATTTATTATCACCTATACGGATATATATACAGGATGTTTTAATTCTATGTACCCAAACTTAAGGGGAAGGTTGTGTTATGTGTTTAGAACAAAATGAAGCGATAAATATTTTTTTTACTCAATTACTTTCTTTGTCATCGTAGCGCTGCGATAAGCTGAAAGCCCTGAGCCGAGCTTGGGGCATGCTATTTTTACTATTATTGATGAAAAAAAAAATTTTTTTTATTATTATTTTGTTCTGAACGCGTAACACTACCTCCACCTTAGCTTTAGGCACAAAGAAAAAAAAACGAGATATATATAAAAGTTTCCGGTTTTGGAGGATGTGTGAGTTGGATTAATTTGACCGGGTAGCAAGGCGCTGGAGTGAGATAGTAATGAGAAGTCGCGCGCGGGAGCGATTTTGCTGATGAGGCAAAAAAAACACGAAATCACTTCACAGCGAAAAAGTATTTTTTTTACTATCTTAATAATTCATAATATGCTGTATAATGCATCAGTAAATAAATAATAATAATAATAATAAACATTTTATTTTTCTCATCACAAACTTAAGTAAATTATTGCTGTTGCATATTTAGTTTGTGTGAGACTGATGCCTGAGCTAGATTTTATAAAATATCTGTGTTACAGGTCATCAGGCTCCCACTACCTCGAGACACTAACTAGAAGAATGACATGATGAGTATCAGCCAATATTGTCATTAACATTTTTTTTTTATATTTATATGTGATTGATAACTAAGTACATCATAACCAAAAAAATATATATAATTTAAGTGAGTGTGTGTGTATTAGTGTTTGTGTGTGTGTTAGTGTGTGTGTGTTAGTGTGTGTGTGTGTGAGTGTGTGCGTGCGTATGTAAAAATAAATTGATGAATGGATCAGTGGACAGTTAAGTTTTAATCAGCAATAAGTCTTCTGTTTCATTATAGTTCAATTGCCGTAACCGTAAGTTCGTTTTTGCAAGCCTTTCTCGTCAATTTTTAAAAGCAGAGAATAGAATTAACTTTATTATAAAAAAAGCTACCCAGGAAGCAAAAAAATCGATGTGACAGCTTTGTTTTAAAGGGGCGAGATGGATAGATAGTTTCCTTTCGACGTTTATCATTTATTAAGTTCGGGTCATAGTACAGCTGGGAGTGTTTACGAAGAGTGGTTGATAGTATGAACAGCTGCCGGACAGAGAGTACTTGCCAGTGTTTAAAGACATCCGTTGTTGGGGCAAAGAAATGGGAGTGCGGCGCCTACCTTCAATATCTAAAGTATCGATTAATTCCGTATATGCTTATCAGCTGATAAGCATATACCCTATTATAAGATATGTCGAAAATCTAATTGTAAATTCACTCCTAAAGATTACTGGACACCTGAATTATCTAAAGCTGTAGCGCAGCGCCGTTTGGCAGTGTCAGAGTTCCGCCGTAACCCTATCCCGCCTATAATCTGAGTAAATTAGAGGAAAAAACACGAAATGCTCAAACTATTATTAGAGATGCAAAATCCTGTAACTGGCAGAAGTTTTGTGATTCAATGGATGGGAACATGACGGCTTCTGAAACGTGGCGACAAACAAGATGGATGAAAGGTTACAGGCAAACAAAGTCTTTCCCATCAATTAAAAAACAAAAAGACTTAATTAGTTCTTTGGCAGCTGACTACGCATTAAATGCTACACCTTCATTCAAATCTAAGAACGAATATTTAGAAGTAGACTTCCAGTTATCAGAACTTAATAGTTGTCTCAAAACCAAGGATACAGCACCGGGTGAAGACGACATTTCATACTCCATGATTTATCATATCCCCGATATAGTAAAACAATTTCTGTTAAAAACATTTAATAACATATTTAAGTCTGGAGTCGTCCCATATCAATGGAGAAATATTAAAATCATTGCGATACCCTAAGCAAACAGTAACTCAAACATTGACCCAAAATTGAGACCCATCTCTTTGCTATCTTGTTTGTGTAAAACTTTCCACTTAATGATACTCAAGCGGTTGGAGTGGTACGTAGAGAATAATAAACTTCTATCTATCTTCTATAACTTTAGTCGAAAATGTTAAATATCTTGGTATGTGGCTAGATAGAGGTTTACTTTGGGGTAAACATATTAAGGAAATAGTTTTAAAATGTTCAAAAATTTTGAATTTGTTAAAAATGCTACCAGGTAGCTCGTGGAGAGTTCATACAAAACACCTTCGAAGGCTGTATATCTCATTAATAAGAAGCCGACTTAACTACGGATGCTTTGTTTATGATTGCAGCTCGGAGTCCCATGTTTCTAAATTGGATAGGTTGCAAAACCAAGCACTGAGAATCATAGGAGAATACGTTAAAAGCACTCCCATTCATGTCATGGAGAGTGATTTGCATATAGCTCCACTTTTCATAAGAAGAAAATATCTTGCCTATAAATATAGTCTGAAAGCTCTATCCTGGTCTAACAATGTAACCACTGACCTCCTGTCTGAAATATCCGAACTAAGCAAAACCTGTTATTGGGAGAAAAAGAAAAAGCCCCTTCTGGCTAAAACGTTCAGTGATGTTAGTGATATAAATTGTTCTTCCTCAGATATCAGCCTAATGTTTATACATGAGGTATGGTTATCGTTTATTGATATAAGGTCTATTATTGTTACAGACCTTGAATCCATACAACTTTCTTAGAAATCATATGAACCTAATTCTCTCCTCAATAATTTAATTATAGAATTACATGATAAGTACAATGGTTGGCATAAGATTTACACTGATGGCTCGAAGAACAATAGGGGCTTGGGGATTGGGATATATGACCAGGTTTATAATAATAGAGCAAGTTATAAGATTAATTCCGTTACATGTATAATGACGCTTGAGCTCATTGCGATATCTGAAGCGTTGTCTTATGCACTAAACCATAATCTGAATAAATTTGTCATATTTACAGACAGCAAAAGCTCTCTGCAATATTTGGCTCGATGCGCCTCTGGTAGCAGAGGCACATCGATAGCCAACGAAATACTAGGAATACTCGCAAAGATTTGCACTCGGAAAAGTGCAAACTGATAAATGTTCAACGTGCCAAAAAGTTGAGGACGTGCAACATTTGCTGATGGAGTGTGTCAAAAACAATGATGAGAGGCAACTATTCATAAATGAGTTCAAGCTAAATATCCTCGATGTTGGGCTAATTCAAGGTAATTTGTCGGAACCAACCTCAGATATTGCTAAAGGACTTTGTCGCTTAGTTACGGTTTTACAATAGCTGCCTCTCATTTGAGCAGAATAGGATAACCTCTCACCCAAGGTTGCCTGGAAGAGACTGCTACGTAGCTATAAGACCGCCTATTGTGTGTTCCTCTTTTTTGACATTTTCTCTGTATGTGTTTATTTTTGTATCGTGTGCAATAAAGTTTCTATTATTATTATTGCCAAAATGCATTATATTTTTTCGTCTGTTTTAAAAATAAAAATAAGTTTGTTTTTCATAGTGTTTGTATGAATGACAAAGTTATATTTGCGGTTTTGGAAAATGTGCTATAGCTCTGAAACTACTAAATAAATTTCGTTCGAACCAAATTTCGTTAAAAGTTTTTATAAAGATCTGTATCATATTATTTTTTTATTTTATTTCTCACTTTGTTATTTTAAAAGTTAGACAGGTAGGGTAGGGTACACATTTTTCCACTTTGGAAGTGTATAACTTTCAAACGGTTGACTTTGAGTAAAACTGTTTTAGAAGCCTCAATGTAATTTTTAAAGACCTATCGAATGATATCCCACACATAGTATAGGTTTGATGAAAAAAAAAATCAGTAACAGTTCCGTGTATGGGGAGCCCCCCTTCAATTCATATATTTTTTTATTTTTGTGTAAAAACCGTAAAGCGGTTTACAGAATACATCTACCTACCAAGTTTCAACTGTGTAATCCTTATAGTTTTTTGGAATAAAAAGAGTGTGACATACATCGATTTGTCCGAATCTATAAGGGTTTCGTTTTCTGCCTTTAGGCTACGAAACCCTAAAAAAGCGCCATCGCCGTAAAAATATTATTTTGCTCCCTTATGATACAACTACTATTCCAAGCATGTTTGAGAAAAAGTCAATACTTTTCGTAAGCTTGACGAATTGAATTGGAAAAATCATCCTTCGTATATTTGTGTGATCGAGTAGGTTTCAGAGTTTTAGTAGAAAATTTCTCTATCAGTTTTAAATTTTTTATTCTCTGAATCTATTATCGCATCGGAAATGTGCATCGTATATTACCAAGTCTGATGTACTTTAGTGTGTGTATACTTAGAAATAATAGGCGTGCAATTATTCAGTCACGTGTGCGAGGTGTCACCAGGATGGGGGGCCGCAGTGGCCAGGGGCACGTGACGCCAACACGCCGGTCGCCGCTGGTCACTCACCGCCCGAACCTCTCGGTTCAGGGTTCAATACAGATACGGTTCATCCCAGGTTCATCTTTACCGAAATCAGGAGAAACGACGCATTTCAATCAGGTAGTTTGTATAAAAATAAAAGTACATTAATCTTTACGAATCAATACGATACCTATTGGTTGTGGAAAATGTGCTTTAGTACATTACATACCTACATATTCGCACGCTGTTGGCGAGAGGTATCATAGGTGCAGCTTAAGAGAAAAACAAATCATATCATTTTCATAGTCAGACTTCAACGACACATTGGGTGGGTCTATGATGTTGTTCAGAAAAAATAGTGAATTCCACCGCTTGTAATAGTGCTGGCGCATTCTTTCCTATGAGTATTTTTATTTAGCTCACAAGCTAGCATAGGAGCAATACAAGCAAGTACCTACCTAATGTCGGAATAGTTAGTTACACTCCATCTACTAACACACACAAATTCTACCTAATGAGTATCTGGAAACATCAGTTGGAATGCGTTGAATTTTGGTAGGAATAGAATAGATAGATTCCAGCATGGCAAAAAACATAGGCTTTCTCGCGAAAGACCTTTTTTCGCGAAAAGAAATCATTTGGATTGAACAAGAACATTGTGATGAAAATTTGTATAGGTGTCGAGTGTATTGTTGCAACAATACACAGCCTGAATTTCTTGCGTCCGCGTAAGCCTGCAAGCAGGCGAATGCACGTAGTGCATCATAAAATGCTTTGAATCAGGTTTGCCAGTACAAGATTGCAAGTGCAGATGTATTTAAAAATTAATTATTTGAATATAAACTTCAGGTTTATTATAATGCCTCACTAATAGCAACGCTTTTCGAGGGTAAAGAAATCCTTGTTAAAGTACCTAAGTATAGGCGTACAGTGTACTTCCATCCATATTATAAATATTTATAAATTTTAGACAGCTCGTATGGGAAACCCCATATTTAAACAAAACACTTAAATCAAACACTTTAGGTGGGTACATAGTCGAATAGTTGTTTATTAGTTAGGCCGCTTGTTAACGTGTCGGTTTTCTTCGTGAGGACACTGACGCGGGGCGGTGCTTAGTAGAAATAAGGGTGATATTCCACTGAAGCATAAATAAACGAGCAGAGTTGGGTTTTAAATTTTTCTTACATTTGACAATAAAACTGACTCCACCTGACTTGCAAACACTGTTTTCTTTTGACGTCAATGGATACACACCTTACCTGAACTCAGCCTTGCGTTTGGGGTGAACCTAACTAATGATCACCCTTATCTATGTTGCGTCTATCAGTATTTGAAAATTAAAGTGCAAAATAATTTCTGCTGCTGCTGAATAGACACGCTTGTGTGTGCCTTTGACTGATGTAGCCTGACATCTTACACTGTTAAAATTATAGTTTATTTGTAATAATTGTAATCTATGCTTTACATTTAGTTGTCTGGCAATACTGTATGACACTTTTTCTCCTCCGCTAAAGATGGCCTCGTACGTTTTTTAATTGTTAAGTGTTTTGTGCCGTCCATCCATATCCATCATTTATAATTAACATAAGAAAGTTGTTATCTCATCTTGAAGATGTCCTAATAAATATTTCAACACATATTGGGAATTTATTTATTTGGATCTGTGTCATCTAGGCACGCATCGCCCTCGCACATGTCTGCTCATCATACACTTGACTAATATTTAAATATAATTTAACTCGCACACTTACATAGTGATCTATGTTTAAGTAACGCACTATTATAAAGGCAAATTTCGTTTGAGCGGAAATTCCAAATAGCTAGAAATGTACACATTATTCATTTGAAACACGTCAAAACGTCTCCACGCAAAGTGGAGTTTTATGACACTTGAATTTGATAGTCAAGTAGTACTTATAGATAAATGGCTATCATTGGTACCCAGTTTTTTTGGCAGGTACAGATTCGGCTTACGTTAGATAATATACCTTAGTACTATACAATAACAAATAAGAACTAAGAAGGCTATGTAAGAAATAAATCCATTCCGATTTGCTATTTCCTGTGCACATTAATTAGTCTTTTATTTTTCTTTAAGTATTAACTAGATTGAGTTGTGGCTGTGGCCACCTTATCGCCGTGTAAATAACGATATGATAATGGTCACGGCTCGGGGTCGTCTTCCCTAATTTATTAGGGTATTTAAATAGAAACAAAAAGTCCCTCTGCTTACCTTTTTCTTTGCCGCGCGTTTTTCTTTTCCAATAACCCGGATGCTGTCTCGAAACTGGGAAAATAAAATAAAATTAACTTTACGTAGTTATAAATAACCTTTGGTTATTAATGTTTTCCATACGCTTGTAACCGTTGGTTGGTCAAAACTTTTGACCCACTTGACTACTATTACATGAACTTATGGACTCATTAGTAGTACAACCACCGGTATCAGACCCAGGGCTCCCGGTTCGATTCCCAGCGGGGGTACATATTGTATTTGGTTTGGTTGTTAACTATAGTTGTGAAAAATAATAACGTTTAAATAGTTGTGGATCCCATGGACCCATATATTTTAGAGTGGTAACCAAACTGAAATTAAGATTTTTTTTGTTGGGACTTGTTGTAAGTCCGCCTGGCTATAGCTCCCACCATCTTATTTAAGCCTGACGCCATAACAACGATGTTTTCAGCATTGTTGTGTTCCTGCAGTTTGAGATAAGATAGCCCGTTCCTCATTGGCTGAGGATTCCGGGAGAGGCTCGCTTCCATCTTCAGCCTTATCAATACTTATCATCAGGTATGATGAAGGCTAACACCCATATTCTAAGTCGTTCCTCCAAAACTTACTCGTTCTCGACTTAACGAAACCTCATGGAAAACCTCTTCAAAATACTCCTCGAAATCGGTATTCTAAGTCATAACTCCGTAAGGACCTGGAGGAGCCAAAGAGTACGTAGCCACTCCGTGTTAGGCCTAGCGCACACTACCATTTTTACCCACGACGAGGTTGAGTGGAGTGTAAAAAGTTTTGGAGGAACGACTTAGAATATGGGGGTAAGAGTCTCACTGTCGTCCAAAAAAAAAAAGAATTACTATTAACACTAGTCATGCCACAGATTAACGGTAAGTATGACATTAAGCGCACTGGTAGGTTGGAAGGTCTGACGGCCGCCGTGGCGTCAGTGGGGTGAACGATAACCCGCCTCCCCCTACTTCCAGGGGATTTGGGGAAACGCTTCAAGCTAGGGAGACTAATTGACCGCCCGGTTTCGCTGGTGTCCCCCGTCCAAATAAATAAGGGAGGAAAAATGTTTAAGATTGAATGGACAGCTTTGGCAGCAATAAATCTGTTAAAGTTATCTTGTGCAACTAAGCCTAAGCTTTCCATTCATTTTGTAAGTGTTATACTCACAGCGCAATGGAAGCAGCTAAACAATGAAGCCGGTGGGGTGGATGCTTCCGGACAGGGTGCCACATCGCACGCCGATACATTCTCGACCGCCTAAAGAAATAACATTATTAGTTGACATCCTACGTGGTCTTGTGATCACTGGCCCCTTATTTATAAGTTTTTTTTTTTAAGTTAATTTTCAACCGCCTCTGTGGTCTAGTGGTAACACCACCGGTATCAGACCCAGAGATCCCGCAAGTAACACATCAAAGCAGTATAACGGCCGGCTTACAACATTTCTGTATCGCTTTAGCATTTTCGAGTTAGTTCTACAATAGCATTACAAACGTTTATTCTGTAACGCTTATTTGGGCCCAAATGATACGGCTTTAGATCCTAAATAGTGTTAACAATAGTTGTTTAATAGCATTACAAGCGTACTATATTAGCATTATTACGGTCAATGAAGTTGCCAATCGCCTTACAGAAGCATTATACTGTAATTTTCTTGATAATGAAGATGTTAATTGCATTACAAAAGCATTAGAGTAGCATTAAAATGAAGTAAAATAATTATTGAAGCTTATTAAGTGTTCTCAGTTAGAACTTAATTGTCATTGCAAAAACATCTCTTATAACGCGTATTAAATGTTAAAATACCAAAAAAGTAGTAATTTAACTTTGTCTCACAATATACTAATGGATCTTCATCCATCAAACTGATAGGTACACTTAATAATATATTTGTGACATGACTCTTTTGTTTTTCCATGAATTAATATTACTGCGCAATGTAATTTACTGTAAATGCCTATATGTTGGTATTTTTCTCCCGCCTTCGATATTTTAAGGTTTTTATATAAATGTGTGAAATAACCTTTCTATAAAGCTTCACCGGCATTTGGCATATATCTTACTACTGGAAAATGTTATAATAGAGCCTAAAGCCCTAAAAATCAGCAGAAGGCAGGTTAGTGAATTGTAATGGCATAGTAATGGTTCGCGTTTATGCTTCTAAACAGCATTAGCATTTGTTTTTACTTAAAAATAATATTATAGATCCAAATGCACTGAAAAATGCTTTGAGTTGTAATTTGCTCCACTAAACATAAGGCTTTACAGAAGCATTTGGATATGTCTATATCCAACTTTTATAGAGTGTTAAGCATCATAATGCTAAATTTTTTATTGAATGCTAATTTTAAATGCTATAATATAAAGCGTTACAAGTTGCTCGGTGAACTTATAATAAGACTACTTATACTGATTTTAAGTTCTACATAAGTTTACTATTTCTTTCTTTAAATGCTTTCTGTGTTACTTGCGCGGCGCGGGTTCGATTCCCAGTGGGGGTACCTAAGTATTATTATTTTCAGTTTGGTTGATGGTAGTAGGACTAGTTGTAAGTCCGCCAGTTGGCTATCACCACCATCTTACCTAAGTCGGACCCTAAAACAACAGAATGTTTTAGCAGTCTTGTGGTCTGGTAGTTAGAGATAAGATAGCCAGTTCCTCAGTGATTGAGGACTCCGAGAGAGGCGCACTTCCACGTTCAGCCTTATCATTGCTTAACATCAGGTATGATTAAGGGTTTCCCCGTTGTGTAAAAAAGTGAGTACTATCTGTCTTTATGGATTGGTAGGTACCTGCCTTGAGGCTATGCTGATCTCTGTGGTCCCTGGTTCGATCCCAATCATCCAATAACTTTACCATAAAGTCCCGGGGCTGGGGGTTTGGTGGTCATTCAATGTTTCCGACTTCCATAACACAAGCGCTACTTTGCATACTTTGAAATCAAACGAATACCTATATGAATTATTTATTTATGCATTAGTCGATAGTTACAATTTACTAGTACCTACCTATGCATTAGGTACAATGCAGGTTATTGTTTTCTCGTTACATTTTCCTTATTCTACCGAACGTCCCTATGTTCCCGCGTAATACCTACCACTATATCCTGACTATATAGTGACGTAAAACTCTTGAATAATTTTGTTCATGGTCAGAGGAAGTCAGTCAACTCAGCCCAGCGGTGAGTTTACGTGGGCATAGCCCTCTGCACCGCATGTGATCAACCCCGGTGACCTCTGGCGGGTCATCGATCCAACTAGCTTGGGACTACTCAGGAGTCTTGGGACACCTGATTATACGGAATGATTTATTGAAATCTGCCGCCCGTTATGAAGAAATTTTATAATATTATAGAAATATTTATGGAAAGAAAACTTAAACGTTCATCTTACATGGTATGTACCTACACGAATTCGAAGTTCTTGATACTTCGTTTGGCATTTGTTTCGTCCAATCGAGATGACAAGTTTTTTCTTTAAATACCTCAAACACTGTTGGATACAATAACAGTGCTTGGCTAAAAAAGGTTCTGCACGAAATTCGGATTTCGGAATAATGAGGTATTTTAGGTCACTAGTGCTACTTAATTAAGTATGTGCTGAGCTGAATTAAAAAATATATTGAAAGTTAATCCTTTCATAATATAAATACATAGTGAAATAGGTACCTACATATTTTTTTGGCAACGATGACTAAAACATATTTTTCTAAAATTTTGTAAATGTACGCATGAAGTTGTAATCACATATAAAAATGTTTACATGATCGCCCTCTTAATATTAAAAAAAAATTGTTAAGACTCAATTCTTTGCACCTTCTGATAGTGTTGCAGAAAAAAAATACTTACGAGTAGACCTAATTACTTAAAAAAAAAGCTAAGTGCAAGTAAGTGCCCGGTCTCTGGAACGTAGGGTGTACGAACAATGTATGCAGCCGGTCATGTTCTATGGATCAGAAACTTGGACCCAAAAACACATCAAGAAGTTGCAGGTTGCCCAGAGAAAGATGAAGCGCTTCATGTTAGGTATCACTGTTCGCCAAAGTAAGAAACACAGTGATCCGGAGTCGCACTAAGCTAATTGACGTGGCGCACATCATTACACAACGGAAGTGGCGATGGGCTGGTCATATAAGCCGAAGAACCGATGACTGGTGGAGCAAAAAGGTGCTGGAGTGGAGACCATGCAAGGATTGGAACCAGAAGCGTTAGCCGCCAGAAAGTCAAATGGTCAGCCGACATCAGTGGGGAATAAATGGATACGAGTAGCACAAGGCCGAAAGGGATGGAGTGCAAGTGAGAAGGCCTACCTACACTCAGCAGGGGGTGTCTGACTGAGAAGACTTAAATAAATACATTTAACAAAGAGAATATGTGCTGTTTGTGCTTTTGCTGTATATTAAATGAAACTGAAGGATAGATACGAGAACAAGAGTATACCTAATAAATAACTGAAGGATAGGTACGAGAACAAGAGTACCTACCTAATAAATAAATTAACCTAGCCCCAAAGTAAGCACTGAAATGGCCTGCGCAGACGAAGGATAACGGAGGACTTTTTGTCCGCGATACGACCTTAATACTAAGAACATAAAGTTGAATAAATAACGAGGACTATCGCGTACTTCGCGAGGATATACGCGGTCTAAGTTGAATCTTATTTGTTTAACAATAAAGACGTGTCGCGGACAAAAAGTCCTCCGTTATCCTTCGTCTGCGGTAGCTCTAAGGCTTGTGTTATGGGGATACTAGGGTAATGGATATAAATACATATAATTACACATATATCGTCCGTGGCCGTATGGCCATGACTCAGGTACAATGCTCGTATTCATCATACACAAACATTTGCCTCTACCGGGATTCGAACCCGGGACCTCAGAGTAGGCGACACCTTAAAACCGGTGTACGCACCACTCTACCACGGAGGTCGTCAACCTATTATCTAAACTCGTGTTTTTTATGCGCGCGGAATTGACGCAGATTTTGATAAGCATGGCTACCTGAATTTTAAATTCAATATCATTTATTCAGTCTAGGCTGTTACAAGCACTTATGAACGTCAAAGAAGCTACGCCATCGGTTCACAAACCCTACGGCGGGAGACCTTGTAACGAGAAGAACCGGCAAGAAACTCGTCAAGGGCTATTTTTTTCTTCCTGTTTTATTTCATACAGAGTCGTCAAATTGAATAGTGAGCTTAACATATCAGTAAGGTCAATTTCCATCACAAAAGAAAATACTAATTATAATATTACATTTTATGGTTATCCTAACCGTAAAAAATTTTCAACTCGCAAGGAAGGACTTACATTTAACATTTCTCGCATTACAAGGTTACTGTACTGCAAGTTGTGACGTACATACAGGTCAATAGCAATTTATTTTAGATTAAAATATTTTAGCTCTGAGCACAACGTTAAGACAAGCAGACTGAAGTAGACCCATTTCGGCTGGCGACACCCGTTCACGAGCATGACGCATGAACCAGACATCGCTTCGCTCAACCATATTTTAGGGAACGTAACGACCCGCCTCACACGACACCGCCGAAGAAACGTTTGAGTGAGCATGACGTACTTCAGGTAGGTACTTATGTTAAAGTGTATAAATATATAAAATACAATGGCAAAAACAAAAAAAAAGAAAGATAAAAGTGCATTAATATAAGACGCAACTTACAATGTTACTGGAAGACGCATCAGCTGGGTCATAATCATAAAGCGTATTGAAAGTAAATTAAAAATAATAATAATAATGGCTTTCATATACAATAAAGCAAAGATGATCTAGAATGCTAGAGCTACTAAGATGTTCGCTTAGATTGTTACTATAATCTACCTATTTGTTTGGAGTTGGCAAGTTTCATGCCTTTTGAAGTTATATACAGTCACGTGCAATACCATAGAAACACTAAGCAACCTTGTCACATTACAATATTTAATGACATTTGTGGACCGAGAGAGCTTTGTTTCCGTTGCGTCAATGTAAGGTTGTAAAGTGTATACATGCCATTGCATGTGACTGTACACCAGAAAAATTAATGTAATGAGAACCAACCAGGGCCGTTTTTACCCGGAGGTTTAAGGGGTGCGGGGCACCCGGACGCAGAGTCCTAGGGGGCGCTCGCCAACCGAGCGCTAGTTTAACCGACTTCAAATTAAATTTGTCGCGTTTAAGATTATTTATGTACGAGTAAGTTCACCGATTGCTTGAACACGGCAGAACCGTATTCAATGATTTAAGCGTTGTAGTTTTCAAGTGTTCCTAAGTTGATCTCATTTTTTTAAATTTTGAAGTCATTCAGAGGTTTTTAGGAAATCTTGAAAAACTTCCTTCCTATTTCCTAATAAACAATTAAAATAAAACAATACTGATGTATGTACAAAAAGCGATCAAAAAGTTTCCGTTGACGCAATACCTGTTTTTTATGCCACTGAATCGACTCCTGTTTGACGAAGTTTGAAAGTCGTAAACCCAGGTTCATCGTCAGTATAAATCCGGGCCTTAACTTCTTTCCTGTTCTCACACCAGAACTCCAAAGACTAACGAGAGCATTCCAATTTTTTCGTTGATGAATTGAAATATTATTGGAACCCACCATGCGCTGACCTTGTCATCCCAAGATGATGATCTCGAATATTCTAAATGGTTTTATCGGATGCTCCAACCATTGCTGCAAGCTGGTCCTTTTGCAGGCGGGCATCTTTCCATTATTTTTTTAAAACTTTCTAGATTATTTTGGGTGCGGTGGACTGAATAAGTTATCCAGAACGTACGTAGTCTTCAATTGAGTAAGTATCTGTATTGTTTGAAAAGGCAATGCCACTTAAGCCATGGTTTTAACCTGGATTGACTCCCCAAGAACCGTTATTAAATTTTCGCCATACTTGTGGATGTCTTTTCCATTGACTTGCTTGCACGTTGATAACAAAAATTTTTACCACCCAATTCGGTTCAAATTTGGAATTTAAACTAATAATAAGATGCTTATAATTTTAAAGTCGGTTTTTATTTTTTAATCGACTTTAAAAAAAAGGAGTACCTAGGTTATCAATTTGTGTGTATGTTTTTTATGTTTGTTATCTCAGTATACTCGGTCATTTGATTTGAATAATTCTTTTATTGTTAAAGTATACTTTCAAGTTGGTCCCATTGTTATCAAGACAGGATCTGATGATGGAATCCTGGTGAAATCAAGGGAACTTTTGAAATGTTATAGGTACACCTACATCGATTTCGATGTTTACTTAAGTAACTCGTGCATCTGCTTCCAGAAATCACCATTTGGTGATTATAGAGTATGCTTATGACGGCCCTGGAACCACCCACTGATCTAGCAAGATCAAGAATATGTAATATGAATAGGTACCTATGTTACGGCAAAATTCATAGGCACAACATAATGTAGGTATTATAGTGTTTATTGTAGTCAGCTATCTTCGGTGATTGTCTGCGCTTACTTTGTAATATTTATATTATTTTACGAAAGGCTGTTTAGATATTACAGTCACTAATCTAGATTCCCGTACACAATGTCTGCGGAAACTGGTAATCCGCCCCGTGACCCTGTCATACTTAGCAGCCAAACAAGATTTATTTGTAAACCTATTTCTGTGGCTCGCCATAAAGACGCAAAAAGTATAATAAGGATCCAAGCAATGCAGATTGAAAAAAGGACTTACTTATTCCTTAAAATACAGCGCAAACTTTGTAGGTCTACGACAATTTACCATTTTTTTAGGTACCAAATTATTAGCGAGGTTTGCTGTGGTGTGGCGCGATTGCTGTGTCATTAGCCAGGCAGATCAAGTCTTATCAAGGCGTATCAAGTATACAATGCAGGGCTTGTTTCACAATCTGAAAGTAAGTTCTGAGTAGCTTAGTTGGCAGATAATTTGGCATAATTTTCATACCACAGCTGTCAAATAATCATATATCAAGTAAGCTACTCAGAACTTACTTTTAGGTTGTGAAACAGGCCCTTATGCTTAGAAGAACATTTTACTTTTTAGTTTAGCAGGTAGTACCACAGTAATACTTATTTATTCTGTGATACTAGTGTAGTTCCAGGTTTTACCCCTCCCGCTCAGATTAGAGTTGTTTTCGAAATTTTGGGGATAATTATAAAGGTGAAGGGAAGGGAATCAATATTTTTTTTCATCAATATAATTTTGGAGAAAATAACAATCTTGTTTGGAGATCCCTGGGTCAGGTTGAAAGCAGTCTATTTCTTGCGTTAATTCGGTAAACCGTGTTACGTAGCGTTAACCTTGGAAGTACAAAAACAATGTGGCCAGGGTGTGTGTAGGTTTGTGGCGCCACGACACGGCCGGCCGGTTGCTAATAAACGTCGGCAACGTAAACATGGAAACACATGCTAAGTATTTCGTTTAGAAAAAACAATACCTTAAAATTACGCAGTTATTAAGTTCCATTTGTAATTTTAGACTAATACGTACAGATAAGGAAACATTGTTATCTTATTATGTTATTTATTGCAATAATTTTTTAATCCTCTATTTGTGTTTTGTTGGACAACAAAGCTAACATGCAAATCGGTCGCAACAAGAAAGCGGCTTGACCGGCGAGTGTCGCGAGCCAATGTCAAACGACAAACGAGTTGAATGCACCGGTGCGGTGCGCGACCTTGCACGCACGCACGCGCGATATCCACGCCAGCCGCAACTCACCGGTACTCACATTCGTACTGCTCGCGTCCGAGTAAACCACCGAATAGCTCTCCGGCGGAAAGCTGAACTGCAGAGACGACATCATCAGGCACACGCGACACTCACACTTGCTAGTCCCGTCTATCAATCGTGCCCACAACGACCGCACCGCTCATCCATTGTTCCTTGATTAACGAACACTTATTATTAGGTATGCGTAGCGGGGACGCGGGCGCACTGACGCGTCGCGGGCGCCGTGCGAACGCGGATTATCACACTTATGCCGATAATGAGCAACGTAAACTTCCCATCGACTTATTGGCCGCCTGCCTTATCGCCAGCCGGCCTCCGCGAGACTGGATGGCACATGTGGTCCTTGCCACTTTCGATGCCGGGAACTGCGGGTATTCGCTCGATACACCGATATTTAATGCAGTATACCTACACACTGCACAATAAATAAACAACTGACGTCGGTGGAATGCGCGATTGATTATATCATGAAATATACACAAACACAGTACAACAATGGTATTGAATACGTCAATACTATATACAAGAATTATTAAATAAAATGATGAAAATAAACAACAAATTATTCGGAAAACTTTTATTACCAACAGATTTTTTACATTAAATTAGTACCTATTCAATGTTATTTTAGAACATTATAGTCAACATCATCAACTTTCCTCATACAAATATTACATCATTATCGTACACTGAAATTAGAAACTTATAAGTCAACAGTTTAATCAGTCTTCAATTTAAGATTTTATTACAATACTACTAAAATAATTACGATTCAACTAGGTACAGTTTGGAACCCCTAAGCAACACAAATGTGTATTAATGTTAATGTGAACAGTATTTTATTTTTATTTTATTATTATTTATAATAGAAGGTACTAATTACTAGTATATACTTTTGAAAGACAATTTCAAGTTGCTTATTCTGTTTATTATTGGAACAAAGATAGCAACCGAGACTTCTAGTAGTGGTCAACTGATAGGAATACCATTATGTTATGACAGGTTGTTCAGAAGCAAAAGCCAGTTGATCCAAGCTATTGATTTTGCGATCATATGATCGCAAAATCAATAGCTTGGATCAACCAATAATAATTATAGACTTCGTGGCTTTGAGCAATAACAAATGAAAATTAAGTAGTCTAAATAAAAAATTCCGCATTTAATATTCAAGACAAAATATTTCATAATGATATACTTTGTCTTTTGCTTAACATGGCAATAATGCGGCGTTTAAACTTGGAAGTTTATTAATCAAGGAACATTGAAAAAATAATTCCGCAAATGTTTCTAATTATTTTAATTTTTTATCACATTCGAAATCATGTTTGAGTGAGTGATATTATCAAAGCAAGCTATAATCAATCTAATCGATCAAAATACATGAATCAAGTATTCTCTAAAGGGCGTGTATATATTTTTATTATAAAAAAGAAAACAAAGTTTGCTATAAAAATAGTATAGTATCATTTCAAATACGCGTATTTATCACGCTTATATTAGGGTCAATCTGTCAGTTTAATCCAAAATTAACAATATTACATTAAAAGCAGTTTTCTATAAAAAACAAATATTGTGTCAGTGTTAATTCATAAAATTCCACACGGTCACCGGTCTCCTTACAGCAAAGGAATATTTGTGTCTAACTTTCCTGTACCTGTTGGAGTAATGTCTCGAGCTTATACTAGCTATCAATTTAAGTAAAAATAGCTAAAACCAGAAATAAAAATACCCTAATATCACATACAAAACACATTTAAATTCAAAAAATTAACAAGGAAACATATTCAAGAAAAAAAATTGTGTGTCATGTTCATAAAATTATTAGGCTGTCAGCAGTGCATCAAGTGGCTTGCAACACGGTATTAGTGTACGTGAGTAACTGCAGCGCTCGCTGCGAAGTGTCGTCTCGGGAGCGCTGCACGCGCTGCAGTGCCGACTGCACGGCGGCAGCCACGCCCGCACTCCGGAGGAGGAGCTTCGCCTGCGACCAAATAACTAATATAATTTTTTGTTATTGCGAATTTTGAGTTTTTAGTTGAAATATATTAATTGGAATTCATGATATTACCTTTTTTAGGGTGGCGGACTACAGATAATATAAACAAATAGATCACGCGTCAATAAACTTAATACGAAAATAAAATCCCTAAGCGTGCGTTCGCACTGCAAAACATTTGGTAACATTTTGTAAATTAGATACCTAATTATATAATCCGAGATGTCGAAAGACACTTGACAGGACATGTCAGTGACAGTGTTCCTGCCTACCTTTGTGAACGTACCTATATTCCTGCCTATTTGATTGTATTTTCTGTGGGGCGCAGACTAGGCCTCTAATATCTAAAATCTCGATAAATACAATCAAAATAAGTACACTAGCGCCGTATGGTCATTGATAATTTATCTGAGCCAAACTACTATTACTTAACTTTTTTTACAAAAATATCGTCATAATAAATTAAACAGACGAATTTGTGGAAAACTCCATAACTCCATAAATATTTCACAACATGAATATTGGCTGTGACACAAAAACAAAATGTAGTATTCGTGTACTAATTTTCTTAAATAAATGCCTATATTTACAGTTTCTTTTTTTCTGTAATCTTACTCTAATACATTGCCGAGACTTCCCTTTGAGTTATCAAAAGATCTTGTATTGGGAATGACCCGCTTCGTCAGTAGTGGATAACAGTAGATTACAAAAACAAAATTTAATTTTAGGTAGTTAACAAAACTTACTAATTATATACTAAAGGTTATAAAAATACATTAAACGATACAAAAGGGCTTAACAGCAGGTTCCCTACACCGCTTGAAACCCTGTTACAATATACCTTAACACAGAAAAGTTGTAAAAGTTTTGGATTTACGATTAATGTAAGTTAGGTATAGCTTCGCGCGTCTTCGCGTGACATCATTAAACGAGTTACATACAATTTGCTAGAAATCGTTCAAGCGTGAGCCACAAGCTCCATACAAAGTGTCATAAAGTGCCGTCACAACATAAGACGCCGACTCATAGTTAAAGATTTAACATCTCTCATAAAGGAGAAAAACAAAATTAAAAAGCACAGTATTTTTCATATTATTTTTCATGCAACATGATAGCATATGAATCATAAATGCTGTTAAACACAAAGTTATGCATGTATGGTGATGTTTTTGAATCTATGTATGTCATATGTGTGTTATGTGAGCTGCCGCACAATTTATAAACGCAGTAAGTACCACTTACTGCGTTTATGAGTTGACTAAGTATTCGAGATCGCAAAATTGAGCTTAATATAAATCAAAGACCCGTTTTTTTTTACTCCCTATAGAAGCCAAGATAGCAAAAAGCATAAACGCAGTAAAGTGTAAATTTTAATTTGTTGTTCATGATTTAAGAGCAGTAAGACTCCTTACGGATTTAATAATATGTAAATATTATATGTTGATAAAGGTACAACATAGCATAAATGCATTAAATGTCAATTAAAGCATTATTGTTGTGTCTTAATAATAGGCAATAAAATTGTACACATAGTACAAATGCAGTAAGTTTACTTAATATTTTTTTGTTATGTTTTGCTAATAACAGCCGATGAATTTCACTTAATAAAAACGCAGTAATTACCAATTATACTGCGTAAATAGTAAGGCTACTCAATAATCCTTTATGAGTGTAACAAATTATAAACGCAGTAAATGTAAATTACGGCGTTAATGTTAAGTCCCGCAGAACCTTTACTCCATTTTTTTACGATTTTACCTATCTTAAGATTATTTACTGTGTTAATATTAGGGTAAAATTTGAACACAAATGAAGCGTTTTCAAAACTTATGAGGCTGTCAAGTATTTTACTGCATTTATAACTACTCGAGTAAAGGGGTGTGAGAGGGGCGGGCGGCAGCTAGCCGCGCCGCGCGCTTCAGTCAAGTCCACAGAACAGAAAAAACAGTAGAAGTCGCAAGTGGGCGGTACCCGCGTAGCCCCATATGAGCAAAGGTTTGCCTATGTTCAAGTACATCGTCGTTTTGCTTACTCAGTCGCGATCGTAACCTCCACGCGGAATAATATAGAGAAAAATTAGAAAAATGCCATACTGTGCAGTTTTGATGTGAAAAATTATAGCCGAGAGACTAATTAGTCTAAAGGAGGCATAACATTATCATCGGTAATTCATATTTTCTGTTATTTTCACTTATTTTCACAAAAAAGTTAAATTGTAATATTTTTAATAATAAACAATCTGAATCCAATCTTCCGTCTATGTTCTTAAGGTGTATATTTCAATGTACAGTTTACCGTTTCTAGAAATTTCTAAGCATAATCCGAAGTACTGAAAGCATGCTTTGCGCCGTACTTGGTCGCCACTCAATTAGTGATGCGCCTTATCGCTGATACATAACCGGGGTCGGTCGGTTCCAAGTTTTTTTCGGTACCGGTACTGAAGGGTGATGGACCCGGGAAAACCGATACTCGGTACTGAGAACAATAATCTATTTTTGTTATATTGAGCTATTTAAAATGAGTGGTTATATGAAAACTTTAGGAAAACAAGTATTATCAAGAAATAAGTAGGAATCACAAAGTTAGATTTTACACGTTACAAAGTTCAAAGTCGCATCATTTTGTAATAGATAGGTCAGCGTTTGACCTTTACCTCGCCTGATGGTAAGATATATATATATATCTCAGTTCAGTATAATATGACGCAAACAGCGGTTACTGCACTGATACCATGTAGGTAAGCGATGATGCGATCTACGATGATCGCACTAGCCTGGATATACCAAAACACAGACTGCGATAAATAAGTTTCACTCAAGCTAACAAATGCGGAGCGCGTGTCTTTGAGATATCCATAACTTTTTGAGAGTAGGTGATGGGGATGAGATTAACCATTTCAGCTGCACACTGACCGAACTGTGAACCGTCCTCTTGAACTGAAGCGTGTAAAGGTTGTATTGGGAAACCACCTCAAAAGTGAGAAAAGTACTCCATGCTTAATCGAGCTTGCGTTTGAGCAAACTGTTCCAGCGTGAAGTACTTTCTCACCTTTGCCAGTAATGCAAAGCTTTTTTAGTCTTACAAGCTAAATTTCTGTATTAGAAGAAAATAACATGAATTAGCAGATCGTTAATTTGAGTATGTAGCAGAAATAGTCAACAACGAGTATCGAACCTGAATAGCAATGAGAACTCAAATTGACTAACTTCAAGAAGTTCGATATCCAGACACACAAACCAGTCGGGAAGTTGATATGATGAAAGTTTGCCAATAAGGCGTTATTTTCAAACCATGTAAAAAGCCTTCGAGACATGAAAGACGGCTTACCCCTTACCATACCTCTCGATTATTTCACCCATTTTGAAAATAGTTTTCTTTTAGAGCCGGGGTAAAACCTAGCCTACGACAAGGTATTCAGAACACTTTCCATTATCTTACAAATAATAGGCGTGACTGTAAATTGGCAGGGTCGCCACCACTGCCATTTTAAACTATTGGAGAATTTCGACGGTGGTTCGCAAGTCTCGGTAGCTCAGTGGTTAGAGCATTGGACCGGATTTCCAAAGGTCGTGGGTAGAGTCCCATCTGCAAATTCACTTGTGGCCGAGTTGTTTTTTTCCAATATTTTTCTATATGAAATTTATCATAAGTATAAAAATAGCATTGAAAAATGCAACAATTCAAAAATCATAAATCTAACACATTAATTTGAATGGTTTTTTACTATTATTGAGCACCGAGAGTGTATACCAATTCTCCGATACAATGATATCGGTACCAGTTAATTCCCGGGGATTCTCGTTGTATGTACACACAGGTGCATCACTAATTGATTAGCGATTTGCTATTCAATTAATGATGCGCCTGATTATCGTATAGACTACAGATATCGATAAGTATAGATGCAGATAATTTGCGACTGATTTCTAATAGGTATTAGCTTTCCATTTTGCAAATTTTGAATTAACATTGATACAAATAATACAAAAACAACGTTTAATTTTAATATGGACATGGATTTCAAATTCTTTTATTTATGAAATCTTCTAACTTTTATCTACTATTACGCCCATGGCAACTACAGTCCCCGAACTGTTAAAATCTTGAAATGCCCATGGGGAGTAGTATAGTCCTCAAAGCGATTTCAGTACGGCGGCCGGCATTCAGATTAATGCTAATAGCAAAGCACAGAGAGCTCGTAGTTCCATCAAAAAAATTTTGCTATCGGTGTTTCTGATTGGTGGTTCTGAGTGAAAAGATTTTTCAAAAGATTTTTTTTTGGTGATAAGTATATAACTGTTGATTCTTTATTATTTCTAAGAAATTCAGATTGACTAAGTGCCTATGCAACATTGACAGGGTAATATGTGCCTAAACGTGATTAAAGTCAATTGAAATGTATGTGATTTTTTTAATAAATGTTCTCTAAAAGTATATTCGTACTAATTTTATTTCTTTTTCTCTATTCTCTATTTGGCAAAGTCCCAAATTTAAATGTTATTAACTCACAATAAATGCAGTATGACACCCATTTACTTCATAACTTAAATTTAGATTCGGAAATTTCTTATATGTCTCCTAGTTATAAATGCAGTATAACAAATGGATACAGTGCATACATTATGGTGTAATATTAAAAACTCGTCTTCATCTCTTAACATATTTGCAGTAAGTAGCAGAATCTAGTAATAAATGCAGTAAGTAACACTTATACGGCGTTTATGCATCATTTGAATCACGCGAAAACTTAATTACATCATAATATGAACAGTTTTTTTTTATTTTAAATACAAAATATTAAGTTTTGAACAAAAAAATGTATACCAAGGTGTTGGCCGTGTTTTGCTCTTTTAGTACATACATCATTTTTGAAAATCAGATGAATATGTAACGAGGGACGCCTTAAAACTTTTTTTTAACTTTACCCGCCTTTTTCTCAAAACAGTGCTGATGTTCCTTACTGCATTTATAAATTGTGCGGCAGTGAGTGTGTTTATTTTTTGTTTGCGTGTACATACACGCAAACAAAAAATAAACACACATGTGTGGTGTGAGTCCGCGTGTGTGCGTGTGTGTGTGATCAAGCAATTCTAGTTAATAGATTTTCCACTTTTTCATAAGTGAGTGTTTTTCTAACCATTTAGCCAGACCTTTTTTTCACTTATACGGATGCTTATAAGTGCAAAATCCGTATAAATGCAAAAAATTACTGGCTAAATAGTTAGAAACACTCACTTACGAACACACACACCAGAGAGAGAGAGACATATTTTGACTATTTTATTTAGCACATTGTAATTGATCGATTGTTCGGTAGAGGCCGCACTGTAATAAAAATGTGGCGATACGTGATTTATCGCTGTCGCGTTGGTGTTGCAAAGATAGGTAATAGCCCCGCGGATTTGTCTCCGTTCTTGTAGTTTCCTAGAAACTGTCTAATACTAGACTAATTTTAAGAATAATTTTAAGACTAATTTTAAGTATTTACAATACAAAAGAAAGAAATAAATAGTAATTATATTTAACAAGGTCACTGTTAATTATTATAGTTATTCTGGGATTTTCCCAAAGTAAATCTTATCATTATTCCTACTACATGTTTTTAGTCAGAACAATGTGTTTGCGTCACCGTTAGAAAGAAAAAAACGCTTTGAACTCAAATAGCTATTTGGTGTCAACAAGCGCTAAGCGCATAATTTAAATATCTTTTTATTAAAAACTTAAACTAGCATCCGCTCGCTAATTTATCTTGTTACAATTTCCGTATTTCGAAAATATATACATATATATAGATTATCACTCAGATAAAATGTGGTTTTTAAATAACTTAAAGTACTTAATGAAAAGTAAATTTTGAAATCGAACTATAGTTGTATTCAATATTTCTTCCTGCATCTGAACTAAGAAAGAAATACATGTGTACCGCCGCAGCTTATCGAGTTGTATGTATAATTGACGTCTTAGAAGACAAATCTCCCTCCTCTATATTTACTTTGTTCAATTTTATTCGTTAAGTAGCCGTCATTTATAAAATGCTTTAAAATAGACACTTTATACCTCATGTAACCAGCTTACGAAGCTATTTATCTTTCGCCAAAAGCAAGTTTTTTTTTCCATAAATTCCCATTAAAAATTGCTGTAAACAACATTTATTTGCGGACAAAATTTTCCAATTCAATTCCTCAATTAATTGATATTCTAGTCTAGATGACTAAAACGGAAGAAACTACAACTAAGGAACTACCAGAAAACAAAAGGAAGAGGTTAGAAGGAACATATTAAGCATATTATATTAAGAACTGTCGCATCGAAAACAGGCACGTTTCCATGACAATATGCACAAATTCAAAATCGTACCAAAGTACAGACTGCTTCTCTTATTCGCCCAAAAGGACGGCGACGCGTGGCAGCCTACTTGCTTCTTCTAACCACTTTCCTGTGTGTACTACAAACTAATACCTTGTGATTGTTAGCAGCCAGGGCCCACACAGCTCGCGCTGCCGACACTACTTCGGCCGTGTCTCCCGCCAGCAGAGTGCCCGACAGCAACTCCAATAAATCAGCTGGATAACAAAAATCAAACGTAAACATTTTATAAGAATACGAGGAGCTCGGTGGCGCAGTTGTTCGCTTGATCTGCGATAGTGGCGGTTCAACACCTTCGCAATGGTCGGTTACATGATGGTAGATAGATAGGGTAGCCAATGAGAAGTTAACTTTTGGTCCTAGTGGTATTCACAGTCGTCAAAATCCACCAATCCGCATAAGACTCACGACGTTGGTTATAACCTATTCTCCTCGACCATCTACTTGTAAGGAAGGTCAGTCGCCCAGCAGTGGGGACATTTAAACGGCATGATGATGATAGAATACACTTCATTCACCAATTCAATCCATTGGGGTAGCAACTAGAATATTCCAAAGCAGCAATCCAGTGGCATAGTTCAGTCGCTGGATCCAGTGTACGCCAGTACCCACCACTGAAGCTGGAGTTATGGCACTTAGCATAAGTAATATGTAGTAACACCATAGTCACATTCACATGTCGAAATGTATTGATATTAACCACAATGATCTGGCAGAAAATTGGAACCAAGACGCTACTAGTTTAGCGCCTTTGCAAAATAAATAAACTAAAACGAGTTCGTGTCATTCTAATACATTAGAGCGCGATGGATTAATGCTGTTTTGCAAACAAATATTATCAGCACGCCTTTATTGGGTTAACATTTGCAAATAAAATCTCGAAGTTATTTCTCTTGTTGACATGTTAGTATGTCGTTGGTTGACTTTTCGAATTATACCTCTTGTGACGTAGGGCTTTCAATACACGGACACTGCAAAAAAATATCATTGCAGACACTAGAATACTTTGTATTGTTTATGCCAATAAGTGTGAATAACATGTGTACATGGAAACGTGAAACTGATATTTTTTTTACTTCTTTCATTGTTTATCTCGTACTTACATTGTTAAACAAATAATCAAAGGTATGAGCAAAACTGTCGCTTAAAGTCTCAACACAGTATCTCGTTTTACTTTAGAACGTTTTGCGACTAATTTCACGTGAGTTTTTTTATATTATAAATAATATGTTTGGAAATCAATTTTTAAAATCATGGTGGTTTTTGGCAGTATAATATTTGTAATTTTATTTCAAGTGATAGCACGAAGCGTAAGAATTGCTACTCTAATTTCGTGCGGAGTTAGATAAAATTTGAGGATGCATTGCATGCCTTTAATTCAAGACACTAAGTTACTTAAACTGAATTGATCTTCATACTTTAGACTATCGTTTAGTACCATAAAAGTACAGGACGATTTCTTTCTTATTTAAGCAGGTTCGTGAGTTTCGTATTGGTAAGTGATTTATCAAAAATCTTTGAATGCAGTTTAACTTGTTTTTTTTTTTAATAAAAGAATGTTACCTTTCCGCAAAATGAGCTAAGTATAGGATTTAAGGTAGTTATCCTCCAAAGCCCATATTTTTTTCAACCTGTATATTAAAGATATATAAATAAACAAAATACCGTACAATCGATAAAATGATAAAAAAGAACATACACAGTTGATGATAAATTACCAAACAACGAACCTAAGCACTCAGCCCATCCAAAATAAAAGCACGAACATTCTAATAATATAATAAAGTTGAAATGTCCGCCGCCACTTCCTCTAACTGGGCTTTTAAGAGCTAGGGCAAAAAATACCAATTTCAGGCGAAAAATCATCTTTACATCTCTCATGTTCGGTAAGTAGGTTCTTATTACCTCCAAATGGGGCTTGTAGGTGACTAATTAGCGCTCTAGGGTAATAATGTTGCTAGAAAAGCCCTAGGGCGGTAAGTAATTAAAAAAAAAACACTTCTTTCTTTCAAAAAGTTCGCGTACATCTAACCATCATACTGGCAATAGACATCATGCATTCAGCCCAATGACCAAAAAGGTCGCTTTGCTATCAGTCATCAATTTTAAATATCGACCGGCGAGGCTCAATTTCTACCTTGAAAAAAATAATTAAAAAGTTCTTTACTTGATTCTTTTTAATGAAAAAAGGCGGGAATAGAAAACTTTTACTTTAAATATTGTTTGTTTTTTTTGGGATTGTTCTCATTTCACCGGTTTTATTCTTCTTACCTCACAATCGAGATGTAAAGCAGAAAAGTTAGCTCGGGTGTAAGCATCAATTGCACCCTCGAACTATAGGCGCCCTCGCTGCGCTCGTGCGCCTAAATATCTCGGGCTGCAATTGATGCCTTACAGCCCTTGGCTACTAATCTACTTTCAGTGATAAGGTGCATATTTATAAATGAATAAGCAAAATTAGTGTATGTGGGACGATGTCAACTCACACTAGATTTACCTGGCTATAGTGCCTCCAAAAAAAGTTACTGTTTAGAGTGGATTTTAGGCCGGAGGCGTAATTGGTCCTTATTTTTCGTTAAGGACGTTGGTGAGGACATCATATTGCATTCAAAGATTTTTGAAATTTTTTCAAAAGAGCCTTGGATAAACGTGCTTTATCCGTACCATTGAGTTTATAAGTTGAGTTTTCATGTGTTTCCTTTAATTTAATTTACTATGTTTGTTAGAGAGAGTTGATCCTTTTGATTGACCCTATCGATTGATGATATAAAAGTACAGAATGTATTTTTTTACAGATTTTAGCTGGATCGATTCCTGGGTGTGGGGAGCGTATTTTTTTCATGCAGTTGTGGTTCTTTAAAAAAAAAAAGGAATGTTTTATTTCAGTAAAACGAGTTAACTAAAGAATTTAAGGTAGTTCCCCTCCAGGGCCCATAGATTTTTTCCACCCTGTATGAAGAAATAAATTCGATAATATCTCACACACAGCTTATTTTATCCCATTCAAAAATTCACCAACTTATTTGAAAACCCTATAGTTGTACCCATAGAACACAGAAAGTTTTTTCTTAAGGATAAAAGAATGCGTATACCATTTAATATGAGAACCAGTGTCGCCTCTCGCACACACGTAAGCGTATATTCATATTATCACCACGTTTACCGCTGATATGCGATTCGTCGCTCACTACAATTCAAAATTCAAATATTCAAACTTATTATTGCTAGGTAAATAAAAATAAAATGGTACAAACTGAGATTAAGAACAATGCTTTTTTTCAGTTTTGGATATTATTGCAAAAGTAATCTATACTATAATATAATAATATTATAAAGCTGAAGAGTTTGTTTGTTTGAACGCGCTTATCTCAGGAACTACTGGACCCATTTAGAAAATGAGACCATTAGAAAGCTACATTTCTCCCGAGTGACATAGACTATATTTTATCCCGATATTCCCACGGGAACGGGCACCACGCGGGTAAAACCGCGAGGATCCGCTAGTAAATTATATCTGACATGGTTAAAAATGCGTGTATGTGGCGAGATAGCAGGTTTTCAAGGATGGTGAAAGTAAACAATAACAACTAATTTAAAATTGCATTGCGCTGGTATCATTCACATTATGCAAAAAAGTGATGTGGTACATTATTGATAATGTATATTGTATTGAAAAAGTGCGCTTACATCTAGCTGGTAAAGCAAATATTCTTCTGTAATAGATATTATTATTAATAAAACAATGTACATTGCTTTCTGGTAACGACGTAATTTACATTGACTATGTTTTTAACAAGCAATGTATAATTTTAGAACATTGTTGATATTTTCTCTTTTTACTAATTTAACAGTACCGATGAAAATAAATGTTTCCATGGGTAACATTAAATGTTCTAGGTACTTTTTTTCCTGCAGGTCAAAGTAGCACAACAAGGCATATTTATGTTAATATTCCGCAAAATCACAGCTCGATAGTTCGCGAACGACTAAGAAGTGTCAAATCGTGAAACGGACATGATAATACGATTGTTCGATCATATGAGTGGCGCGCGGGTTCCGCCCACTTACGACTTCTAACCTCTTTCTTGTGTTCTGTGGTTGTAGTGGTGTCCCAAGTTTTCTTTGCAAACATTCTTTCCGTAAATTGACTGTAGTACCTAGAATATAAGCACTCAGATTGTCCTAATGCAAATCCTACTAAAATTATAAATGCGAAAGTATGTCAGTTTGTTTCTTTATTTGATTGTTTGTTTGTTACTCTTTAACGGTAAAACTACTAAACGGATTTGGATGAAATGTGGCACAGAGATAGTAGATAGATTGGATTAAAACATAGGATAGTATGAAAGTCGATGTCGCTAGTATTTATATAAAAAATAAAAGTGACTTACGCGCTTGCAGCACCGGCTGGCGATGGTGGTGTGCAGCGTGAGCCAGCGCAGGTAACGCCAACGCGCGCAGCGACGGCGGCAGCGCTGGCAACATCGCTCGCAGCGCTAACAGCGCCGCGCTGCCGTCCGGGTAACGCGACAACAAGCACGCGAGCTTCGCCCACCCTACTCCTGTGGTGGTACCGCGCCCGCGCTCGCGGATTATGGTCTTGAGTAGTGTCGCTAGGATGTCACTCTGCAATAAAGTTCATAGTTGCAGGTGGTCTAAAGATCATCTTCAATATAATGAATAGATGTGTGCCTATATGTTGCTTAAAGTAGGTTAATAACATCACTCGCAGCGCCAACAGGGCCGCGCTACCCCTGTGGCAACGCCGCGACCGCGCTCGCGGATTATGGTCTCGAGTAGTGTCGCTCTAGGATGTCGCTCTGTAATGAGGATCAATTCGACAAAAGCATACAGGGTAGAAATTAAAAACGGGGCACGAAGGGCAAGTACCTTAAAACCGATGTAGCAACAAGAAAACGGACTTAGGAAACCATCCTTAAATTTTTTTGAAATTTTGAACTGCATTCACCTATTTTTTTTTTCAAAAATATTTTTTTATGGCGATCGATCCTGTCTCTCATGAGGATCAAAACACTCTATGGCACCAACTAAGGTATGAGCACTAGGAAAGTCTTAAATCGCGAAAAACTATTAACGCAGAATTTCGCGTGCGGAACTGCAGCGCCACCAAAAATTGATTTATTTATTCCAAAAACCAACAGCGTTACAAAAATTAATTAGCATATAGGATTATCGTAGTGTAAGACAAATAACAGGTTTCGCTTTTTAAATTATTTGTATATAAGTAAACCGAAAAATCCACCGAGATCTAAAATAAAAATTAAAGTTAACGTAAGATTACATTAAAGTAATTACTTTGCTAGTTTTATGTAACCGAATCCCTTCGAAGCATTCAGAACCAAGGGTGTTTACAAAGTTGTTAAGAACAATAAGTAAGTAATAATATATTTCAGACAATCGCACAAATTAACTAAGTACTGTGTTATGAATACCAGATAACAGACAAGCATACTTAACACTCATACTCAATAAAATCATCCTTAGTAGGCCGGAAAACTTGAGAGTTAGGTTAATTTTCGCTCAAGTCATCACGTTCATCATCGTTTAAAAAGAAAAAAAAAATTGTACCGCCGCCTTTGTCACGTCACAGTATCTATCTACCCCCATCATTTGCGCGCTTGTCATCTATACTAATATTATAAAGAGGAAAGATTTGTATTTTTGTATGTAACGAATAAACTCAAAAACTACTGGACCGATTTTGACGAAATTTGGTATAGAGAATCCTTAGACCCCAAGTAGTAACAAAGGCTATAAATGATCCCAAAATTCCCACGGGAACGGGAACCACGCGGGCGAAACCGCGCCCGGCCTCTAGTCCTATATAAACTCATTTGCAAAAAAAACGGGCACCTAAGCAAATGTTAATATTGCTTTGTTTGATAATTATAGGTAGTTTTATCCTCACAATTTGGTAAATTAATAAGAAAATAATCGTTTTCATCAGTATTTCATAAAATTTAGATACAATTTATGGGAAATAATGCTAAACCTCGCTAGTAGTGTATGTTCGCTAGTAGTGCATATACTCATGAAGTAAAAATAAAAAAGTTTTTTGTTTGTTTTTCTTTAATAAAGTAAAAGCAGATAAATGTATAGTATCGAGTGTGACCTCCCTCTAGCTAAAATCACAGCTTGAATTCGTCTGGGCATGTTAGCGAGTATATCCCGGATACTTGCTTGCGGAATACGTTCCCACTCCGCAGTAATCACATTCTTCAGCTCTCTGATGGTCTGCGGAGCCGGGTGTACTGATCTCACACGCCGTTTCAGAACGTCCCAGACATGCTCTATGGGATTGAGGTCGGGACTTCGAGCTGGCCAATCCAAACGACGAATGCCGACCTCTTGCACATACGCATTAACATCGCGGGATCGGTGGGCACGAGCATTGTCGTCCATAAAAATCGAGTCTTCACCTAGAGCGGCCAATGCGGGTTGTGCATGAGGAATTAGAACTTCCGTTATGTATCGATGCCCAGTCAGTGAGCCGTTTTCAATGAAGACTAACTCTGTACGATCCATTGAATTTATTCCTGCCCAAAACATAACAGAGCCCCCACCATAAGGTGTGATTTCTTCGAAACATGCCTCTGCAAAGCGTTCTCCTTGTCTTCTTAGCACTCGCCGACGTCGATCTTCACCGAACAGATATATCCTGGCTTCATCAGAGAACAAAACCCTATTCCAATCTTCTTGAGTCCATGATTCACAATTTCTAGCGAACCTAAGACTGTGAACCTGTGCTCACGGAGTAATTTGGGGCCGCGGGCCGGGCGGTGACTGCGTATATTGGCAGCGAGAAGCCTCCTCCTGACCGTCCATAGACTAATATGCACATTTCTTATTTCTTGGAGGTTGTTCTTAAGATCCACATACGAAGATTTGCGATTTCTCAATGCGCGACTCACAAGAAAACGATCATCCCGTGGTTGGGTACATGGTTTTCTTCCAGAACCAGGCCTTCTCTCTACGGAACCAGTCTCCTGATATCGCTGCCAGGTCCTTTGGACTGTCGAGCGACTAACATTTAGCCTCCTAGCCACGAAACATTGGCTGCAACCTTCTTCAAGCAGCGCGATAATTTTGGTAGCTTTTACCCTTTAACTACCATTTTTGATACAGCCAAACAGCAGTAAATAAAGCTTTGACAGTCAAGGATATGAAATTAATCGATAAAAATTGAATAAAAGTTATGAAAGTCGATGTTAACTTCTGGAACTTCGCGCCAAAAATGTAGGATAAAAAGGGGTTTTCTGTAAAAATGAGCATCAAATGAAAATTTGAATTTAGAACGTACTTTTGTAAATACCACAGCATTTTTAAAACCGGCCAGTAACGTGTACAAATGATTGAAACCTAATTGGTATTGAATCTTTTTAAAGATGAATGAAAATCAAAACCGCCCGTTTTTTTTGCAAATGCGTGTATCTGTGTTCAAAACATCACACTGAATCCATTGATACCATATATATACCAATATCCGAGATGACTTGAGCGAAAATCGTTTTGATCACCTTGATAATATGCGCGCGGCACTGCGCATGTGGCGCACAGTGTTGCAGCGCGCGCACAGCTCTCAACAGTAATGCAGGATCACGTGTACGGGATTGAAGTGCGGCTTCACGCGCCGCCAGCGCGCACACCTCGCCTAACACTGTGCGGCCGCCCACACACACGCACATCGACGCCCACGCTGCAGACAAAGCAGTTAACCTATTAATATCCTGGAGACACTTCCTTTTGGTTGGTGGTAGGACTTGTTGTAAGTCCGCCTGGCAAGCTACCACCATCTTATCAAGTCTGACGCCATAACAACAATGTTTTCAGCATTGTTGTGTTCCGGCAGTTACAGATAAATAGCCAGATCCTCAATGCTTGAGGATTCCGGGCAAGGTTTCCAAGCAGACTATGGGCTAGGCCAGGGGTGGGGAAATAAGTATATGGGCTATGACGACCTGTTTGGCGCAGGGGTACTAACCCCGCCTTCTGCGCCAGAAGTCCCGGGTTCGATCCCCGGACAAGACAAATATTTGTGTGCATGAACATGACTATTTGTCTTGGTCTGGGTGTTTAATATGTATATTAAGTATGTATTTACAAAAAAAAAAAGTATATAAGTATGTTTATCCGTTATCTAGTATCCATTCCACAAGTTCTTCATGAAACTTAACGTGGGCTAGATAATTGGTGTGATTGTATGCAAATATTTATTATTATTATTATATTAACTAATCCCTTCATTTACGCGAGCCAGGTAACATAATTCTTTTATTCTGAGTAGATAACAAGTTGGTTCTTTTTAAAGTTTATTTATTACAGTTATGATATACTGGTTCCGTGTGATTGATGATATTGTGACTGTTCATTAATTAAAGGATGTAAAATGCACTGGTGAATGATGCATGCCTTTGTTTGTGCCACACGCTTATTTTTAGCGCAAATATTTAAATATTGTTTTAGCCATCCGATTTAATCAAGATAGCAGGCTTATAGTCGCGGGCCGCGATTAGATTCAAACCGGCATTTCCCCATACCCATCCATTTCTCCATCCCTGGGCTTGGCCACATCACCTCGGCACAACGATGACGTAGAGATGTGAACAAACTCAATGAGCAGGCGTATACACTCATGGAGAAGGCTGACCATACTAACGACCTGCAATCTACATGAAAGGTGGTGACGTGCCGTCGGCGATCAGTTCACAAGTACCTAGAGGGCATTCTTTTGTGAAGTTGTATACAATATAAGTACAGGCAAGAAGGTAATTTTGTTCTGTTTGGTAATCGATTGTAGCGCCAATCATAATCGAATCAACGTCAGGATCAGTAATAATTACTGAAACTTGACATTGATTCGATTTCAACTCGATTCCGTCAAAACTAAACTCCCAGTTCAAAATTACCTTTAGGGCATTCGTTGGTGAAGTTGTATATCAGCGTGAGAACAGTATGCCGCAGCTGTTCCGTAGTCATACACCAGGGCCACAGGCGGTTGAGAGAGATGATGATGCCGCCATCAGCAAAGACTTCCTTTGCGGCTAGGCAATCCATCATACACGAGGAGATTAAAGTCAGGATCCAGTATAAGACGCGCATTGTAGGATTCTGTGGAAGATATGGAAGATATACTATACTTTATACTTACTGTACTTATAAACGGCCAGAAATAAGATATAATCTTTTGTAGAGTTTTCAAAGAGTGTCATTTGACCACAAAGACATAGTAGTGATTGTATTGTTTACGGCAAAATCTGTAAAGGCGAAGAAATACATAATCAATTAACAGTGCTATGTAGCAATAATATTCACAATTTTGAATTTTCTTGACTGCGAAGACATAACTTTGTGGAAGTACATCGCATTTTCTTTATATTAGGCGAGGAGAAACTCTACAAAATACTTAGTTATCCTGTAGCCTTCGCATACATCTTAGTGGAGTAAGCAAGACAGCATTATGCACCATATCAGATATGCGATTGCATATTGTGATCGTATTCATTTGATACAAATTGCATGCAGCCGATCAGATACGATAATTACTGTCATTTAATACGATTGACTTTACGCTATCGCACCCACAGACCTATATCGAGATAGACGGTAAAAGTACCTTGCGTGTCAAAAGTTTGATCCACGGTCAAAGTTTTACGACCTAAGTCAGTCCGCTTGAGACCATTGCCGTGAAAACACGCGTCACTTAGAAACCAAAATAGTTCATTGTGCAGTGCTTTCGTGCTAGAGCTCGTCAATAACATTTCCACATCACTAAATCTCGCTCGTGATGTCATCGTAGGTACTAAAAAATCGACTCGCTAGGTTCTCATACAGTTTGAAGCACTCTTTACGTCTATCTCGATATAGGTCTGTGATCGCACCCCAGATTGTGTAATATACCGAGTCATGCTAGGAACTTGAAAAAATAATGACGAAAATAAAAATGATAAAAACCAACATGATTAGCATTCCTGATGGTATCAACCGGCTTTCCGATGACGGACAGATGGTCCCGCACTCCTTGCAGCGAAGCGAGCAACGTTCGTGGGAACCCGCGATGTACGCTGTACGATCGCGACCGACCGCTCGCTGCGAGCAACGAGCATACGCACGAACATACGCGCGCCCAGATGTCGTCTGTGGAGGGGTTACGTAAGTTGATCACGCTAGTTTTATTCCCGTTTTCATCACAAGAGTTACCAGTAACAAACCAAAAACGTTTTACTAAAAGACGTTTACGCCTACATCAACATCAGTCCGATTTAAAACAGCATAAAACAGTATACATTTACATACAATGACACAATACGTCAAGAACAGGACAAAAATTAACGTAACTAAGCAAAATAGTTGTCGTTAGAAAGAGATAGGCAGACATCATAAGTTGCTGCGACAATGGTTGTGTTATCTTACACCTTACAATAAACTTCTAACCAAATATGGGCGGGGCCTAAAGGCAGGTCTGCGGCTTCAAAAAATTACAAACAAACAAAACGTATTTAACAAACATTTAAGCAAAACATTGCAGTCTCAAACGATTGAATGAAATGAAGAATACCCGCAGGCGCACACGCCGTGTACACGGGGATGTTTTCCGTCCATCTCGGATAACAATGTTTGCTTATTTTGCTAACAAAACAGGCCACACCCATTTCGTTAGACGTTTGTTGTTAGGTGTTGTAAAACACAAAATAGTGTCGCAGCAGATTCAGTTAAACAGTTTTGTACTGATTACTTTTGTGAAACAGCCGACTTACTACTTCTAATCTCTTTCTTGTATGACCTTGTATTTCTGTGACCAATACAAACCTTTCCCACACTGGTACTTCATAGTGTCCAGTTCAATCTTCTTATACGACGTCATCAGCACTTTACACAGCTCTTCAATCATATACTCGGGCTGACAATCTTGGTCATTACGATCCCCCGCGCCGGATCTAGCGCTGAGCTCGCTCGATGAATATGGCGACTTCACATTGTCGAGATATTGCACACGAGAATTGTCTTTAGTCTTATCTTGTTGGGCCTTGTGAGCTGATTGTGCTAATTCTGACAGGCAGTACAGTGCTGCCAATTGTAGTTCTGCAAATATATTTGAAAGGAAAAGTTAAGATAACAACATCTAGCTTCTGTGAACCTAAATAAGAATAAATAATATCAGCCCGGTCGTCGTGGCCATAAATTTTCTGTCAATGTACGTTTGCCAATTTTTTTTAATGTTGGACTTTATCCACAAGCCTTTTAACCGGCCTACTAATTAAAATTTCTTACGCTTACTAAGCTAAATTCGAGAATAGCGAATGAAAACTTGATGAATTAATGCTCGTGACTGGAACTAATTCGGGTAAAACGTAAAGGTTTAGTTATATAGTAAAATGATTAATTAACCAATTTAATCAATGAGAATAATTGAAATTAGGGTTTCCACAACAAGTAATTAAATACATGTAAAACAAAACCCTATTGATACCTGTCTGCTCAGCCTCTAATCCCTGCAACAAGCAGCAGAAGAACTCTGTCTTCTGTTGGTCGCGTAATTGCGCCCACAAGCTTCCGGCAGCCGAATGTTCGACGAGCAACGAACCGAGCAAGAGCACGCCTTGCGCTCGCGCTTCTACGCACTCTTGATACATATCCTCTGAAAAGGAATTTTCCCCTAATAACTAACCCCAAACATTATCTTCACCAAGGTTGGAATAAAATAGTCTTTATCAAAATTTTAAAATCAAACAGATCAAAATGTTTTAAACAAGTGTTTTTTTGTGATTGTTTCTTTTTTTACTTTTCACTTTAATATTATCAATTTCTAATCAACTAGACCTCTAATATTTCATTTCTAGTTTATTTTCAAATTTGCCTTATAAGTATTAAAAAAATCGATCAGTTGATAAAGATTTATTTTCAATTACGTAGACGTACTACTCGTTTTTATCTTTAATCAGTAGAACACTTAACACTTTGACCTTGTTTGTTCTGATGTCCATTACTGTGAACAAATACTTCAATATATATTTCAAGAAAAGAAATACTAACTAATTCATTGAATTAAATTTTTTTTTAACTACCCACATAGGGACTTTTGCTGCGGGACATTAACTACCGCGTGGTGGGGAATAACCTGCATATGAAGAGAAAAATACGATACCTTGAGCCTTACTTTATAGAAAATAGAAATAGAAAATTCAGTTTTTTTCTTAATGTTTTTAACATTGTTTAAAACTGTGTTTTAACCACATAATAAAAATCATTAAATTATTTAAAATTGTTTTAAACAGTATTTTAAACACGTATTTTAAAATAACTTGTTTTAATCATGCCAACCCTGATCTTCGCATACATTTAAAGGGGTTCCCATAAAACAAACGTGATTTTTTGCCGGTTTTATAGATAATGGTACGGAACCCTTTGTGCGCGAGTCCGACTCGCACTTGGCCGGTTTTTTTTATCGTGCGCACGCGATTATCGCCTAAAGGTGTTTCCTACCGGGAACTTCCGCGACTGTACTTTTGATCCCACTGAATATTATATTCAGGCCATATTAATTCATATTACGTAAACGTTACGATTGTACATAACGTATAATAAAGTGCACCATCATCATCATCATGAGCACATCATTGTCCACTCCTGGACATAGGACTCTTTAAGTGCACGCCACCAAGCACGATCTACGGCTACTATCATGCAGCTACCATAATGTTCGTCTAACTGCAATATCACGTGTTAACTATGTTCTTATAGGTGATAGTGCAAATATTCGTAACCTAATAATGTAATGGATTTTTGTGACTCACTTAAATAATATTCAGATATCAAAACTTACTTATTGTTATTGTGTCAAATGACGGTTTGAAAAGTGAACTGATAACATTATCAAAAAATGTGTTATAAATGGAAACAATGCAAAGTTGTGGCCAATTTTATCAATCTCTCTCGTACTACACGATAAGTGATAAAACTTTTAGTGGATCATAGTTTTATTTTGAATAGGTATTGTTTTATGGGGTTCCGATCTTTAAAAGTCAAATTGCTCAAGTTTTTTATAACTTTGTTATCAGTTCCTGTATAGCTATAATTATGAAATTAATATCAAAAGTTAGGGCCGTCCTTTATCTCTCTGCTCTTGTATCTTTCCTTACATATCAACTGGAAATATCTCTAGAGTCAAATGACAGGCCGCAGTTGGGTTGTTTAATTTCTACTAACAGTGCTCGAAGGACCATTGTTGACACTAAAACTGCGTCAGCTAGGACTAGATAGAAAACGAACTATTTGTCGACTTAGGCGTTCAGTAAACATCATAAACAAATAAGTTTACATAATAAAGTATCAAACAGTAACAGACGTTGCATTACATTAAATTTTTCCAATAACAAAACTAGAACATTATTTTTTTAAAGGTCTATGCCTTCTTTTTGTATGGTATTATCTTTTGTTAATTAAGAAATGAATCCATCAATTTATAACACAATACACAATAATGAGATTTTTTACCAATATAGTTTAATTTTTAAACAAAAGCAAACTTATTGTGCGGTCAAGGGCAACTACGGTTAATACAAAATTTCAAATTTCTATAGACAAATCTGAACTAAACGACATATACTTGAATCTTATCGAAAGTCGATTGGAGAAATTTGACAGATACGTAAAGCCGTAGCTGCTGTTGACTGTACTTCAAAGTAGGCACTATCTATTGTTGTAGTTATCTTATCTCGTACTACAAGTTCAGCCACTCGGTTGGATTTCTTACGTAAATATAAACATCGTTTTCAATACCATGTAATGACTTGTGTGCCTACTTATAGTTTGTTAGTAAACGTGGATTAGTTCTAAGAAATGCATAATACATGGAATAAGGAAAATGCTTAACTGAATCACACCATCAACATTATGTAATTCCCTTTTTATTTCAATATTTTATTGTTCAATAATTCTACATTCCTTGGTGCCCGTCCACTATAGCTTCTTATGGACTTATGTGTAAACAAAAGTAATACACTTAACTATATTCGCATGCTTTTGTAAATGGCTGAATGAAGCGAACTTGTAAATTATAGACCATCAGTATGCCCCAATTCAAAGGCAAATAAAAAATCTTTAGTATTAATTTTTACACTGACTACCATCTATATATAAAAAAAGTTATTAATATGCCTGAATAAAAATAAAGTAGGAACGTAGTTCTGGCTTTTCAAAAGAAGGAATATTATAAATACATACCTTCAACCATATATTTATTGCGAGGTTGCAGATCTCAAAGGAGCAGCTTATTATATAATAACAATAATAATGCGTAATAATATTTACCTTCCTGCAATGGTATGAGCGTATTCAGCAAGTTATGCAGGCAATCCTTGGTAGATGCTAAGGACTCGCGTACGCATTTGTGTGACGTCACAGCTACGAGCGCGCGACTCGCGGACGCTCGCACGCGGTGCGCGTCTAGGGGAGAGCCGCTTGAATAGGACGCGCATCTGTAATTAAATAAATAAACATATGTAACTAAATGAATATAAAGTGTTTATGATTCGAGTCCTGTCTTAGCTACTTGAAGTCTAGCGTTCTTTTCATAGTACTTCTCACATCATCCTCATCTCGTAAATCGCAAGTTATATATTGCGTGAGTTTCGTATTTCTTTCTTTTTAGGAAGAAAGCGATAAGTTTAGCTTCAATCTGTTCTTAGTAACTAACTGCTTTGTTTTACAACTTTTACGTTGCAAATAACATAAAACAGTATTACTGCCACTTCACTTTGATAATTTTCGCATGCATCGCAGTTTTCATTGTAACTCATCGTGTTATCTTATCATACTAACAAACTATGGGAATCGTAATACAACATTACAAGTTTAAATGACTTGAAGAAGGCATATTGCTCACTCCAATTATTCGTTTGTTATGATCCTTCAAACTAGAGCCAAACATTAATTAAACCTTACTTCATTTTTGGGTATTTTTATTTTATGCGTTTTTAAAGTTATTATAAATCAATAATTACTTGTTTATCTCAACTCTTGCTTTGCACATTATTTCGTAAATTCTACTAATATTATAAATGTGAAAGTTGAGATATTGGAAATTTGTACATATGTTTGTAACTCAATCGCGTAAAAACGGCTGAATGGATTTATATGGCACACAAATTGTTTATAACATGGGATAGTTTATTATCGCCATCAAAATGTTCTCTAGGGGTTTTCGTTTGTCCATTTTTCCAAGTCGCGAGCGGAAGCTGGTTAAGAAACAAATATCTATCTGAACAGTAGCCGGTAAATCCCGCGCTCATTCCAAGGCTGCACCGGGAACCGGCGTGAGAATCCGATGAGGTTATGGAGCATGTCATTCACTGCCGAAACCAGGGCCACAGTGGGAGGCTTCTGCGCTAACACCGACACAGGCGCAGGTGATATAAATGTTAGAATAATAAATATGTAATTATTATTCTAACTAATAATGTAAAAATTTTGGAATAATACTTATGGAAATTATGATAACTATATTATGTACAAATAATAACTAGGGAACTAAAGTAACAAATAAAACAACTCTATTGATTGGTTATCCCCACGTGAATTCCTGTTGACAAAATGGTGCGACCACATGTTGCTTGTCAGTCGAATCGAAGTGGGGGAAGCCTTGTAAAAGCGGACTAGCTGTCAGTGTTCTCACTTTTGATCGAGGTGTGGACAGTGGCGGAGCTCTCTTCAAAAGCTAAGTAGTTTCTTACTGTGTATTTTGTCGAAGTTATGCTTAACCTTATTTATTAAGTGATAATTTATGTTCATTATATGTGTTGGTATTTATAAATGTGTTTGAAATAATAATTATTTGAGGAACATTCTAATTGTTGTTTATATTTAATAAATTTGAGTTATTGAGAGACTTCTAAGTTTTATTTATTTACTCCTTGTAGAACAATAGTTTAACTACAAATGGAAGATTCTAAACCCCTTCCAGTAGATTTTGAATTAATATATTGATGATACTTATGATAAAAAATGCGCATGTCCGCGTCAAATGTTCTCTAGGGATTCTGGATGGCCATCCTTCGAAATGGGTAGTGTAAGCTAATTAAGAAATAAATATCCACCTGAACAGTAGCCGGTATATCCCGCGTTCATTCCAAGGTTTCACCGGGAACCGTGAAAAGCCGCTGAGGTTATGGAGCATGTCCGCTACCGCCGCTACTAGGGCCGCAGTAGGTGGCGGCTGGACTCGCACCGACGCGGGCGCAGGTGAGATACGCACGTCCCCGCATTTTTGAGCTCGCACTTCTAGCTGTGACCGCAGCTCCAGAAGCGATTGGGGCACATTGGGCTCTGCAAATACGTTAATAGAACCCTACTAATATTATAAATATGAATGTTTGTGTTTTCAATCACAAGAAAGCGGCTTAACGGATTTAGATGAAATTTGGCAAACAGTTAATAGTCTATGATTTTGTAATTATTGCATTTTTCAATGCTATTTTTATACGTATGGTAAATTTTAAATAGAAAAATATTGGAATAAATTAACTCGGCCACAAGTAAATTCTCAGACGGGAATCGAACCCGCGACCTTTGGTAAATCCGGTCCAATGCTCTAACCGCTGAGCTACCGAGACTTGCGAACCACCGTCGAAATTCTCCAATACTTTTATATTTTTAAAACGCTGTAGGCCAGCGTTGTTACATCAATGCTTCGATTCCCGTCTGAAAATTTACTTGTGGCCGAGTTAATTTTTTCCAATATTTTTCTATTTAAAATTTACCATAAGTTAATAGTCTGTATTAAAACATAGGAAACATAGGATACTACGATATTCAACGAGAACAAAACTCAATTTCAATATTCCAGGCGGGTAAAACCGCGGGTGGCTACTAGTATAATGTAAAAACAACACAATACATCATCTTCTTATTGTCCTTATTGTCCCAATTCAATTTAATTTTGGGATCGGTACACAGTACGTCCTTCACCACGCCATTCTGTCACTCGTCAACTCCTCATTTCCTCTCTTACGCAAACAATGTGTCATAATTTAAATGTCCATCAACATTCATGTCCATCTTTCTAATAATATCCGATTAAAGTCCAAAATTTCACAAGGGAACAACAATTATTTCTACATCGAAAGAGAGAAAAAGCAAACTTAATAAGGTACGACTAAAACACTTACCAAACGAATTGTCGTAACTGTTTCCTTTGCAAAACCTTACTAAGATTTCAAGGCAGTGTTCCAAAACGCTGTTACTCTTCAACTGTTCCAACACGTCACTCTCCAAGACCTGGAATCAAGCGTCCAAAGGTGCTCATTAAACTAACCAAAAGACGGTTAGTAAAAACAATGTATGTATGTCGGTCGAATTCTTCTGCACGACTCCATTGTAGTTTTTACAAAATTTATCGTTAGATTTAAGTAGTTAGTTTAAAGCGAATGCTGTCTCTGTTTTCCTATTAGCGTATGAAAGTGACAGTGTTAAGAAAACATGACCAACTCGAGACCATGTTTTTTTTGGTTACCACAAAAAACATGGTCACCACATTATGTCATGATGATACAAGTCACCACATTATGTCATGATGATACTGAAAATTATTATCGAAGCTACAGCTGCGGCATTAAATTATCCAGCCCCAATAGCATAACGAACTAGAGTTTATCAAAAATCATACGAAGTATCAAAAATTATATTTCGCTGTAGATAAACCAATGTTTAACTGTTTCGACAGTTGTTTATGACAATCTGATTTGCCAAATGTTCAACAGACAATTATAGCAATCTGATTGGTCATTTGTCCAAATCTTTTCTGGGGTAAATGTTGAACGCGTTCTGAGGGCTAAGTGTGAGTTTGCTAATGTCCAAACTTTACCATCGCGTGAGAGTAAAATTTTGTCAGATAGCCATAATGCAATGGGAATAAGGTTGAGAATTAAACTATATTCGCAAACTTCGGCGTAAGCGAGTAAGGCTCTATCGCGGACTTTTGTCTAAACAGTATAGCAAACCCAATAAATTAAAAATTAACGGAAAAGATCATATAATTCGACTCATACAGTAAAAATCAACCAGTATGTAGCTGATATTCAATACGCAAAATAAAAACGTTGGCATTTTTTTTATTTGTATCTCCTTGAATGATATTGCGATGAAAAATCTTATATGCTAGATCCGTCATGCTAGTACATGTGTGTGCATAAAAGAAATGAAATAATGAATTCAATAGAAACCTCATAAAAAAAACACTTGCTCGAAAAACAAATTATATTTTGAGATTAAATTTCATTACAATACATAATCATTAAAATAAATGAACGCCATCAAACACAGACCATATTTCGCAATTTTAATTTGACTTTCAAAGTGTGATTGATAATAAAGTTGTTTAAAAGCCATGTTAATAAATAAGTATTATAAATTGTTATACCAACATTTAGGTAAAGTCAAAGTCAAAGTCAATATCATTTATTCAGTCTAGGCTGTTACAAGCACTTATGAACGTCAAAGAAGCTACGCCATCGGTTCACAAACCCTACGGCGGGAGACCTTGTAACGAGAAGAACCGGCAAGAAACTCGTCAAGGGCTGTTTTTTTTCTCCCTGTTTTATTTCATACAGAGTCGTCAAACTGAAAAGTGACCTTAACATATCAGTAATATAAATTTCCATCACAAAAACAAAATACTAATTATAATATTACATTCATAAATTGACATGTTTTAAAGGAAAAACATGTAAATTTATGAAACATCATCAAATAAATCTATATGCATCAATAACTTAATAGCTTCGATTCAGAATCTCTTATTTAAAAGAAAAAAACCGCATCAAAATCCCTATTTTTGCGTCGGGGGTTAAAAAGTCAATCCTTAAATAGCCTACCGCGGCTTTGTGCTTTGCACTAAATAAATATTTGATATTTAAAAAAAAAGATAAATTCATCCATTTCTAAATAAAAAGTTGAAAATATGTTAAGGAAAGTCTAAAAAACATACCAATACTGCTATTAGTAATTACTTATGTATGTCATAATGCTATCCACACAATATGTTAATTAAAGATAAATCGCAATCGCAAATCCTTAATACAAATGATATGCGGGGCGCGGCATACATGACTATGGAATCGTACTCAATTTTCAAACATTAATATACAGTAACAGAAGTATGACTTATTAGGTACCTACTAGAGGCCGATCGTTCCCTTCTATATTCGTGTGATTATCAAATTGAACACAAAAGTGTTCAGGCTATAAAACCTATACTAATAAATCTTTAAGACCGGTTTATAGCCATGTTATAATGTGCGCAACCGGTCTAGAAAGTCTAGGTTTTCATATATTGGCCCTGGGTAAAAACGTAATAAAAATGATTACAGAGTTTTAGGAGTTTATTTTCTCACACATATATTCGATATTCAGCAGTATTCTTTAAGTTACAGATCAGTGTGAATAAAAGAGAAATGTAATTTATTTATTACCGCAGCTCCTTCACGTGAAACACGTGATTGCATAACAATTCTTTTTGACATTGAGGTGCATTGTCTTATCCCTTATACCGAGACAATAAGTAATATTGGTGCATTAAATTTAAATAAACAAACATGTATACACTATTCTTTATTTCGTTATTATTAAACAACTAGGGCGGTTACAACCCGATACTCGGGTTCGTCGATCGACGAAAAATTCCAAATTATGCGAAAATCTTTAATTGCAGTTTGTGATCATCACGTTTAACATTTTGTATATTTTATAGTTTTCGGAACAAATAGACTCGAGTACCTTTAATTTGATACCTTACTCGGCCGCGTACTACGCGCCAAAGTCCCTATCGAGTCGTCACAAATTTTGCGAACCTGAATTAAGTATATTGATAAAAAATAGAGATATTTCACTTGAAATTAGATAAATACTAACACTGCTTTAGGAACAGATATCGTCTTTATTTAATAATAATATTATCTGTGAGTCGTTTAATAAAATGTATACAAATGCCGTGTGGTTACGGCCTAAGAATACAAGTGTCACCACTACCTTACATGCCTGGGATGTCGTAAGAGTCGACTAAGAGGCTCGACGCATTGAACACCTGTGCGAGAGAACGAAAACTTGAAACAAACCCTCTACCAACCCGTCTGGCCAGCGTGGTAGCAGTGGGTTTATAGCCTCCTATGTACGCCACAATAGGCGTGAGCTAGGAGAGGCTTATGTCCAGCAGTGGACGTCCACAGGCTGATGATGTGCGTGTGATACAAATGTAAGAAAAATAGTTTGATCAGCATATCGCGAATTGCACTGCTGGACTGCACCATCTGCCAGTAATCAATATCAGTGAATGCATAATTAACATACTTTATTTATCCACTTATCTCTTATTTACTACAGATACTAAAGTAGCTGACATCGTCATATTAATCGCTAACAATGATTTTCCGTTTTGGTATAAATAGTACAATCATTATATCGCATTTTATCTTAAGTACATACAAAATTATGATAAAATTCTTAAGAGTTTTAGTTAAGTACACAATATTAATTATAATCTGCTTTTGTCAAGTCTTTTTTGCACAGTCTATAGACTGCGACTCATGCAGCCTCAGTACTCAAAGAACATAAATCAACCAGTTACTCTCTTATACTACTCTCTTACACTAAGAGGTTTAAACCTTAGCCATATTCCTCCTTTGTTTTTCAGCAACACACTCCTCGGTTCGTACTGAATGGTTGACGTAGTACGAGAACACGGTTCTACGGAGAAAGTGCTCAGTAGTGCCGCGAGACCGGCAATCACCGTCAGCTGAGCGAAGCGAGCACCTGGGAGCAAAAACAACCTAGATAAATCATTTGAGGACACTCATTGGAGTTTAGTTATTGGTTTAGTTTTACCTATTCTGATTGTATTAAATTAGTATATTTTAATTGTTTAAATAACATTGGTCAATGTTTTGAATTAAAATCACTTTATAAATCAATATTGTAATAACAATTGAATAGATAAAAAAAAACATAGCATTGTCTTTTTAATAACTTCATGTGACATCATCCATCAGATTTTGTTCAAATCTCTTACAAAGTGACGAACTACTTACCCGGGCAACTTCTAGGTCCTTCGCCGAATGCGAGAAATCCTGGGGGATTCATATTGTCCTTAAATCTATCCGGATCAAACTTATCCGGATTAGAAAAATATTTCGGATCTCTCTGTATGCAACATATGGGTATTAAGACTGATTCTTTAGTTTTTATCTGTAAATTGGTACCACCTATTGTACAAGGCGATGTACAGAGTCTCGTCGTCAACGGAGTCGGCGGATGCAGTCGCAAAGTTTCCTGAACCGCCTGAAGAGTAAAGCGCATTTCGCTAACGGCTTCGTAAGTCAAGGAACCGTGACTTGCTAAACATTCTAATATCTCCTTTCTAATACGATCCTGTACGTCCTTATCTTTTGCTAATTCGTATAAACAGAATGATAAAGTCGTCGAAGAAGTTTCCAACCCAGCAAGCATGAATATGAACGAATTGGATGTTATTAGTTCATCCGTCATAACAAACACGTTGTCATGTTTTTGCTCTTTCAACATAAGCTGCAGGAAGTCATGCCTCTCATTTCCAGTATCACGCCTGTTTGCTAGCACTTGTTTTATAATTAACGTAAAAAACGCTTCCACGTCTGCTGAGTAGGTTCTGAGATTCAAAAACTTAAACAATTTCGGAAAATATGATCTACAGTAACGTTTCAGAATGGTAGCACGATCGACTTTGAACATTTTTGAGGACATTTTCAAAAACGGTGAATCGGCATTTTTGAGTGAGCCTGGATCCACACCAAAAGCACAACTGCCGATGACGTCGGTCGTGTACCTGCACATCAATTTTGGAGCATCAATTTCGTGTGAACACTCATCTAATAGAACAGCTTTTAGAGTTTGTGCACATTCAGCTATAAGCGGGAACATAGCCTTCATTTTGGCAGTGGAAAAAGAAGGAGTAACGATATTTCGCATCGCCTTCCAGTCAGCACCACTCATGTTCGCCAAATTTCTAAGCAACGGTTCTCGTTTCGTGTCTGTTGCTACAGCCATCCGATCACTGAAGTGCGAAAACTGAGATGCGAATACATTTTTTGCAATATCTATATCGATTAACATCAATGTCGGCCTTCGTGCTTGATACATCCCCACGTACTTCTCATTGCGAAATGTGTCGTAAAAATATTGTAACATTTTAGCGTAACTTTTCCGCATTGTAATCGTTGGGCCGAAATTGCCGAATATCGGACACGGTTCTTGGTAAGGAACATTCTTCATCATCCAATGTTTTCTACCATCAGTAGTGTAGTGGAAGATCGTTAGTAAAACTGTTAAAATGAAAATAACCCAGAATAGGAATAACATAACGGTGACGATCATTTTCGCGGAGTTCACTGACCAATATTGGGCACAATCCTATTGCTGGTTATCGAAACGCCGGGGAATGTACGGGCATGCCGGCTGTTTGTGAGTAAACAAGCGATAGGCACGCGCTCGGTGCGCGGCGAGCGTGGACTGGCTGGTGGAACGGTGGCGGCGCCTGCGGGCGCGGCGGCGGTCACTCACCAATTGATGTGTATCGCGACCGCGCGCCGAGATAAACCTAGCCCACTAGAGGCATTCAAGGTCACACTTGTTGACGTACTTCCATGCCCGTGACTCGAATGTATCCACACACTCGCGCATTTTACGGCACCCATTGTATGCAGAAAGAATAAGTTATAAGTTTCGCATTACCTATGCATTCGAAGTACTCTCGCGGAGAACACTAGACAAGAGAGGATGTGAAAAACAACTGCTAAAATTAAACTTACTTATTTGGAATGTCACGTACACGAACACTTCGCCAATTCATCAATGTAATTACGTTAAGCCAAATATGGACTCGATAATTTGTTTGCCGCATTTCTTGTTTACGAATGACTCGATTAGGTATAACAATAATATTATAGTCAATATCTCTTAATACATTACAATATAACTAGGAAAACTTTTAAATAAATTAACTTTTAGATACTCAAATAAATACATAGAACACAAAATACTCGAACATCGCGTGTATGATTTGATTTTCACACGTGCATTAATAACATATGACTTCGAAATGCATTTAGGTTTCACATTAGCATAAACAATGAACATTGTAATATAAATGAATGTTTTTGTCGACAATGGGTCATGCATATTTCACTACCAATCATAATGGAACTTTGTTAAATAACAAATTATATTAAACAGATGTACTATGTGATATTAACATTATATAAGAAAACCTATTCGACGACGTTATGGGGGAACAACAAAAATGTAAAACAGCGTGCTAACAAACTAGAGCAAGGATTTCAGCAATGCGATTTCGTGCTTTATTGTGGTCCACAGAATCCAAGAGGTAAGAAGGAAACGACACGCATTTACTACTGAAAGCAATGTCGCCCCAAAAAACATTGCCAAACAACAAACATGTTGCCATGACAACCCAAACAGTTTCAAAATCGTAAAAAGGAATCAGTGTGGACTGTTTCACTGTTTCACGCAAGACAATTTTGATTGATGGGAGAGTACAGACGTAAAGAAAGCTGGCTGGTGCAGCAGTTTTAACTGCCACGCCTCTTTTAAAATAGGTTGTAGGAGGAGGAAACATGTACGCACGACTTACTACTTGTAACCTCTTTCTTTTGTTCTGTGGTGCAGTCTTTGTAACGCGATGTGCCATCACAGTTTTAGATTTCAAAAGCTAACAATTGGAACTGTGAACATAATTATATAGAGAGTATGCTTACAAGTAAGTAGTAAGACTAGTAGACATAAGATTTAACCGCAAGTATATTTATATTTTATTGGATGACCAAACAATCGATGTTGGTGGGCGTAATCAAGATGCAGCACACCTATAATAACAATGTAAATATTCATTGCACGCTGCGCAAAATCATTTATAATGGTACGTAGTAGTAACGACGATAAACTGATAGTAAAATGCCCAATGCTATGCAGTAATAATTTGGCCTGGCCAAATGCATACACAAGGTTTCGCCGTATAAACATACTACATATTGTATTTTATTTTTAATTTTTGCATTTTTCAATGCTTTTTTTGACTTATTTTGGCCGAGTTGATTTTTCATTTTAAAATTTAAAATTTATCATTTTAAATTTTAAAATGAAAAATCAACTCGGCCACGAGTGAATTCTCAGGTGGGACTTTTTCCAATATTTTTCTATTTAAAATTTATCATAAATACTTCATATTAACTTAATTAAAAATCGGCTATTCACTGAGGGTAAATTAAATTAACTGTAGTAATCAATACCATAGTAAGTCGTCAGAATCAACGAGTCACGTGAAGACAACGAATGAAGAAAGCGATTACCAATTTTGGTGATGCCAATTATCCGGACTTACTCGGGTCGGTTTGAGTTTGTAGTTTGATTTGAGGGGCTTCGGGGGTGCGAGTTCAAACTCTCGTTTCTAACCACCGGTGCATGCATCGGGCAAGAAAAAAATATATTCCGGGTCTTCTTCCCCCTTGAAACTCCAGGGTTTTTGAGTCCTTTAAGTTTTTTTACAGATTGCGCTAACCCTATCGATTTATGTCAATCTTGGCAAAACTTTTGGATAAATTACGAAGGTAGGCATAGAATCGAGTCAAAATTCATAGCAAGTGCAAGTAATGTAAAATAATTCAACCAATACAGCAATTTATGCTTAGTATGTGACACGAAAATGAGGCAAAACAGTTTTTTCCGGTGACTTCGATGAAAGCAATGTTCCTGACACTTATATTTTTAGGTAACTTTTCAATTTGACGACTCTGCCTGCCGATTCTTCTGGTTACAAGGTCTCCCGCCGTAAGGTTTGTGAACCGATGGCGTATCTTCTTTGACGTTCATAAGTGCTTCTAACAGCCTAAATTGAATAAACGATATTGAGTTAGAGTGAGTTTAAGTTTTGTACTTAAGTACTTATATTTTTATTATTTCTTTAGACCTCTTTAAAAATATGATGTTCGTTACTAATAGAATAAACATAAATTGCAATTTCGTTGCACAAATTTTATTCATGTAATTGTTAAGGTACTAAAATAGTCGTGTGTATTTTCAAATTAACTTTAACGATGTCAATCGGTTCTCAAAATAAGGTTGTTTGTCTACCATCGACTTTAAAAAGGTGTTGAAGAGAGTAAACTGTTACTATATGTTATGCCAATAAACATGCCCATCAAATAATTCAATTCATTTCCTTTATGTTTGTATCCTCTAACTTATAATCAAACAAAAGATAAAATAAAAAAATGCAAAGCAATGCAACTGTGTATACAGATTACAAGCTTTTCGTTGATAAGCTACGCAGAACCAAACATGTTTGTTTCGTAATGAATATTTAAATCCGAAAAAGCTAAACTTTTAATTTCTTTTATTTTCACCACTGACAGATAAGAGTCAGAGGGCGTTTGGGACCGGGACCGCGGTCCCTAAATCCCCTTTGGAATTAATTCTAATTTTTGATGCGGCTTTCGGGATTACTAATCGTGGTTCCAAACGCTCCCTCATTATTATTAATTATTTTAAGTGGTATTTATGACCACTGATATAGACACAGTTGCTTTCTTTATTTCCTTTGTCGGGAAAAAAGAAAATACAGTCAAAGTACCAGGGCAGCATAACCCAGCCAGGCGTAGCATGCGCACCGCGACTCGCTGTCAACGCTTATCTCGCGATGTCTGTCCCGCTCATATCAGTACGGTGTGAGCGGGACAGACAATACGCTCGCGCGAGAAAAGTGTCGATATAGCTTTGTCGAGGTGCTCATGCTACGCATGCTGGAGTTATTTAGAGTGTAGAGCAGCCTAATCTCCATGAAATGGAGATGAAATCGACATGGCATAATTATCAACTCCTGGTGTGTATTGGCGCCCTGGTACTTTGACTGCACTTTCCCGACATAGGAAATAAAGATAGCAACTGTGTTTATATACAGTGGTGGTCACATAATTTACCACAATAGCCAATTTTCTGATCTGGATCTCCTCCATTCACTCCTTGCATGGCCATTATCAGATCACAGCTCGGTCAATCCTTGGGCCGAGAACCAAGGCTCCAAAGTTACCTCGATTGTATGAAATCGGGTAGTGTGGTTAATTATGTGACCACCACTGTATGTGGTTTCAACATACCACAAAAAATAATTATTCATATTAAGGTGGCGTTTGCGACCGTGATTCGTCGTCCCGAAAGCCCCATCAAAAATAATAATAATTTTCAAATGGGGCTTTCGGAACCACGTACCCCATCCCAAACGCTCCCCGACTCACAGGTAAGTTCTGGATAGATTATATGACAGATCATTTGACAGGTTGCAGTATATGAAAAATATGTCAAATTATCTTTCAACTAAGCTATCCAGAACTTACCAGTCGGTGGGGAAACCTTATTTACTGACTTAAAGAGTAAATTATTATTTATTATTAGACTTTACTGAATGCAGTGACTAACTGAATTTTTCCTTCTGTTTGCCGCTTAATTCACCGCAACAACCACAAATGATGTGATTTTTTTCAATATTTATCCGTAAGTATATCTATAGGTCTAACATGAGAGGCTTTTATCGATACTCGTAGTTCGATAACGTGTCACTGTCCCGCTCACATCAGCAGGGTAAGCAAAATCAGGCATTATATCGCGTGATACAGCGGTGTTTATGCTAGGGGCACGCCTAGTTCACTTCATGTACCTGCCGACCGGCGGACATTCAGATATCCAAATTCAGTAGGACTGCCGCCAGCGAAGTTGCGCGTGCGCGGCTTGCTAAAACTTTATTCGAAACCGACGACAGCCAACTGTCGAATTATTTTATTAAAGCTTTTTGTAAGATTTAGATTTTTTTCTACCATAAAGTTAAACAGCGGGGAATTTAGAGAGGGCAAACAATTTATTAACCATTGCATTAAACTTGCACATTTGTAACTATTAAACATTGTATAATATTTGAGACAATCAATTTCAAAAGAATAATAGAATAACGAATAACAATAGTATAATAATAATAATAGAATAACGTTTCAATAAAATAATATTTGTTATTGCAAGAGCCCTAGTTATTGGATTTGCTTCAATGTCAAGCAACCGCACGGAGCTGTGATGCTAGCTAGCTTACGCTCAAAAAATACGGTACATTTTCACGCGTAACTGTAAAGAGCAAGCTATTATAAAATGCAAGTATCAACATTTCTTAGAGAGTGGTTTATCTGTTACGAAGTAACTATTTACTATGCTAGGGGGCCAAAGATTAATTAAAGCATCTCTATCCCTCTTTTAATAAACGAGGAGTAAAGTTATACCTTGTGTAAATCTGATGTTGTCTCTCACTTCTTTTGAGTAAATAAAAGTGACAGCATCAGTTTTAAACTAAGTGTAACTTTCAACATCACAAAGTGTGAGCGACGTCGAACAATGAAATAGTTGTTTGAACGCCGCGCGAACATTGAGAGACAAAAGTTAGTAAAAGAGTCGCGCTGCATTAAATAAGGACGAAGATTGCGAGAAATTTCTCCCGCGGAAGCGAGTGAGCGAGACAGAAATAGAGTCTCGCTCTCTCGGCCGCTCGTGGATTGTCGGGAACGTTCGAGACGCACACGTCGCGAATATTCCATGCGATTCTCGACTTTCCGCGGGCGGTATAAAAGCGGCACGCAGCGCAGCGTAAAATATATTAGTGACTTAAAAAGTGTATTGAGTAAGCGCATCCGGAAGTGTTCAAAGAAGAGTTTGAAAATAAGTGTTTAATAAGAGTTCTGAAGAGTAATAAGAAGTGTTCAAACAAGTGCAGCGAATTAGAAGTGTCAAGCGTGAACTGTTTTTAAGGAATAATAGATTTTAAATTATTCAAAGTGCAGATAATTTAGTGGTCGCGGATTTAGCCGATTTATAAACTGTATTGAAGTGACTTTGATTCAGTGCATTTATTTAATAATAAAATATACTGTGTTAAATAATAAATAATTGTTTATTTGTACTGATCAACGGTTCTTTAGCGTATCATTGGACGTAGTGGCATTTTCCAGCCAGCATTTACTAAGTGTCAGTTGTGTGACTAAGTGCTCGTCCACGACATATTTTTGGTCCTTCGAGCCGGATTTGGAGACGAAGAGCATGCCGAAGTCTACGTCCATTACGAAGCGTTCAAGAAGTAAAAGAAGAGCTAAAGAGTCAACTCGCGCCGCACCATATCACGAAGTTATACAGCATCGTGAAGAGGATACTTCTTCATCAACACCTGAAGAGAATCTCAACCCCCAACATAAAAGTGACGAAGTGCGATGCATTGAAGACAATGCTCAATTACCCAAAGTTGACGGTGAACTCATACTTCAACTTCTAAATGACAAAGGGTCATTGCGGGGGAGTAGTGTCAGCATACGTTCCGATGCCATCTCCAAGAAAAGAGCAGAGGTCAACGCAAGGATTTTGGTGGCCAGAAGGGAAATGGTAGCCGCTGAAGCCAAACTTAAGATGGCGCGAACAAAATTAGAAGCTATAGAGTTGGAACTACTTGAACTTGAATCTGAAGTTGTGAGTGTTCACGCCGAAGAGTGTCTCCGCGACTATGACCGACGAGACACGCAGGAAATAATTATGGATAAACCAGTCAAAGAGAATAACATCGTGCAAGAACTAGCTGAGGCGATTGCCAAGCTCAGCGAAAGGTCAAAGAGTTGTGAAAGTGTTGAACTGCCACACTTTAACGGTGCCAGCGAAGAGTGGCTGGCATTTAAAAGGTCTTATGTAGATACTGCCAAAGACTTCAGCGCCACGCAGAACTTAGCGCGACTACGAAGAGCTTTACGAGGAAGCGCCAGAGATGCTGTAAAGAGTCTTCTGTTCACTGCCGAAGATCCGAACGAAGTTTTGAAGGGACTTGAAGCTCGCTTCGGCAGACCTGCGGCTCTAGCATTGGCAGAACTGGAAAAGCTAAAGAGGCTTCCAAGAGTGGCAGCGGACCCAAGCGACATATGTATATTCGCCAGCCAAGTGAAAAACGCCGTCGCAACTATTAAAGCGCTTGGGAAAGAAAATTATTTATCTTCTCCGGAAACTGTAAGAACTGCTATTGACAAGATGCCATCAGTTGTAAAGTTTCGATGGTTCGCCTACTACAAAGAGCATCAGTACGAAGAGCTACCGGAGTTGTTACTCATCAGCAACTTTCTGGAGGATGAAGCGACAATGTGTGCAGACTTCGCTCCACTTGAAGAGTTCCCGGAAGCGAAGTCCAGACGTCCGCATAGAGCTCCTCATGAAGAGTTTTGGGAGCATAAGCATTGTGGACCATGGAAGAATGAAGTGATAATGAAAGAAAACTGGAGGCGGCCCCACTTGGCTCCACCTGAAGAGTCTCCGGAACAGAAAGGCAGCGGGCCCCAAAAGATGTACCACGTTCGCGTCACTCACGAAGGTTCCAGGGAAGACGCGAATATTTGTCCGGCGTGTCAAGGAAACCATTACCTGCTGCAGTGCAAGATATTTAGAGGTGCCAGCATGAGTGCGAAATGGGACATGGCAAAGAAGGAACATCTATGTTTTAAGTGCTTGAGATTTAGACACTCGCGCATCACATGCCGAGCTGCCACTTGTAAGAAGTGTGGAAGATGGCACCACACAGCGCTGCACTCCGATATACCTCCAGCTAAGGTAAATGAAGAGCCACAATCAGCTATAGCAAAGGAAGAGCCACCAATGTCAACAGATCACCGAAGTGATGATAAGTGCCCCCCGCCGTGTTTCAGAGCTGAACGTCGTCGCATCCAAAAAGAGAGGTGCTATGCACCGCGGGGGAGAATGTGAGCGACGTCGAACAATGAAATAGTTGTTTGAACGCCGCGCGAACATTGAGAGACAAAAGTTAGTAAAAGAGTCGCGCTGCATTAAATAAGGACGAAGATTGCGAGAAATTTCTCCCGCGGAAGCGAGTGAGCGAGACAGAAATAGAGTCTCGCTCTCTCGGCCGCTCGTGGATTGTCGGGAACGTTCGAGACGCACACGTCGCGAATATTCCATGCGATTCTCGACTTTCCGCGGGCGGTATAAAAGCGGCACGCAGCGCAGCGTAAAATATATTAGTGACTTAAAAAGTGTATTGAGTAAGCGCATCCGGAAGTGTTCAAAGAAGAGTTTGAAAATAAGTGTTTAATAAGAGTTCTGAAGAGTAATAAGAAGTGTTCAAACAAGTGCAGCGAATTAGAAGTGTCAAGCGTGAACTGTTTTTAAGGAATAATAGATTTTAAATTATTCAAAGTGCAGATAATTTAGTGGTCGCGGATTTAGCCGATTTATAAACTGTATTGAAGTGACTTTGATTCAGTGCATTTATTTAATAATAAAATATACTGTGTTAAATAATAAATAATTGTTTATTTGTACTGATCAACGGTTCTTTAGCGTATCATTGGACGTAGTGGCATTTTCCAGCCAGCATTTACTAAGTGTCAGTTGTGTGACTAAGTGCTCGTCCACGACACAAAGATTGATCTGATAATCCGAACTATCAATGGTATTACAATTCTACTTATGTATTATATTATAACTTATACATATAAATTATTCATTAAATTACATATCTATTACATAATATTTACAGTTTAAATACAACACAATTTACATTTTAAACCTAGCGGTTATAAAATACACACACACACCCTCTCCACATACATCCATACATCTACATGATTACTCATCGAGAGGACTAACTAACACTCTTCACTCTTTTACTTAATTAAATATTTTAGTAAGTACTTGTTTCATACTTTCTAAGAAGTTATTTTTTATGAGTAAATTCCTCAGGGTGAGACCTGGTGACCCGTACCACAAGTTTATTTCAAACTTTTTTCGGGCTCCAGATCTCATAATAAACAATGTCTACAGTTATGTTAAGCCTTGAAATGGTGTTTATTAGTAAGAGATTTTTTTTTTTTTTTTTTTAACTTTACTCCACGTTTATTAATATGGGGGTTTAAGAATATTGTCTAGTCTTCAATGTACTCACATCGCAGTGAGGCGACGCGCGCGCAGTGACGGCGGTTAGGAGACTCGCGGCGGCTGCACGAACAATATTGGCTTCTCGAGTCTCCGCAAAAATCTGTGCTGCACATTGCGCAAGAGAAGATTCTTCGGTGGCTGTGTGAAAAATTATAATATTAGGAATTATATTTTATAATTTTGTCAAGTATAGTTCTGTATAATTATTTTTTATTATGCGGTCAAAAAATCTACACGAAAATAATTCCGTTTTAGGGTATTTTGACGCCAGAACTAATAATCAAATTTAGAGAATACATTGAATCATGATGATGTTATAAGCTACGCGAAGAAAATCTTGAATAGCACCTTATTACTAAATTATTGTTATAACATTAACAATAGCAAAATGGCTTATCATTACTATCATTATCAGCCATGCTGGGGCATAGGCCTTCCTTATGGATGGATTGTATAAAGATCATATAGATAGACAATACCGAAGCATGGAGGAGATATCCTAATAATAAATTCGTCTCCCATTCTGTAACCAACCATTTTTAAAGTTGCTTAATAAACACAGGCAGGCCTCACAGGCTAACTCCACCGACCTCCTTGAATAGCAAAATAGCACACGACTCTAATCTCACCTTGAAGAAGGTGTGGCATTAATTTGGGATAGTGCGCAAGCGCAGCAATAGTATGCAACGCGGTAGCACGTAGCGGCGCGCACGGCCCACGGCTGCCTGCCACCACCGCGTACACCACCTCAGAGTGAAACACTTCCGACCATCTCTGTACCGAAAAACAAACCATTTTTTTACACTGCAGTCGTCCTAAAAACTAGAGAAAAACGGCGAGCATAACATCAGCGACCGCACCTCGCGATCAGCCGCGCATAGATACGCGACTGTAACTAACTGTCCTTTGTTGCCATTGAGAATTACTTTTGTAAAACTACAGGAATACATTAGTCTACATTAGTTTTATTATAGATAAGACATTGGTCCTTCGAGCCGGATTATCACTTCTACTCATCGCTAATCTCTATTGTAGTGTAGCGATATCTGTTTAAGAGCCTGAATCGTTCCACTGCAGGGCAAAGACTTAGGCTATTGTTTACCAGTCATTGTCAATTGTTATACAAATTACAAAAAAAAACAGTAACTTACGGAGAACATAATTCAAGAATAAATATTACAGTACAGTTTATCACAATCAGTCATACGTGGTAGATCCTCTTACCCGAAACCAAACGTTCTCACCTGCACCGGTATCCGTTCTTGACTTGCCTGCCGCAGCAACGCCAGCAATGACAGTAAAGCATCGAGTCTGCACGCTTGTCCCTTCCTACCGCCTCCCGAAGCACAGCCACTGAGCGTACTCGCCACTACGCGCATTGTCACCACAAGCGTGTCCTCAGACAGCTTGCAGTAGCGCGAATGGAGGACGTCTCTGATGCAGCGCATTTGTTCGTTTAGGTATCCTGTCCAAAGAAAAAAAATCCCTTTCAGCCGTTAGATTTAAGCCCCTTCCAAATCATCATCTTCATCCATTTTAATGTCCCCACTGCTGAGACACTGGCATTCCTTGTAAATGGTTAAGAAGAATAGCATCAAGTTTGCACGCTTGGCCCTACCAACCACCTCCCGACGCGCAGCCACTGAGCGTACTCGCCACTACGCGCATTGTCACCACGAGCGTGCCCTCAAACAGCTGGCAATAGACTCCTGCAATGGAAAAGCTACCCTCCGGCACAGAATACTTAATAGTACAAGTACAGAAGGTTCACTTCGCAACTCCAATCAAATAAATTGCTAGTCTAGCTCACGACGCAATAAAGTCCAATTCACGTCGCGCTGCGCTAAATGCCCAGCATTATATTCACCTACATTCTGCGTCTCTTTCTATCGCGTAACTCGTATTCTTTCTGACGCAGCTAGGGTTGCCTCTTTGTGATTCATTTATTTATAGGTAGACTTTGTGCCGGCATATGCATAGTATAATCAAAAGGTAGATATATTGAAGGTTAATAGACGTACCTTACCAAAAGTTAAAAAAAATAACAAACCTACCTATAACCTATAACGACAAAACAGAGCGTTAGTCTCAAACATCAGAAATTCGTTTAATTCTATCAAACTCGTGAAAGATTATTACACCAACCTACGTTCCTACTTATTTTCGTAACCTAAGTAGGTAGGTACCTACCTATTTAAATATTAAACCTACGTAATAAACCTAACATGAATGAGAATTTCATAATAATAATAACCACTTTAAAGTAGAACTTGCCTTTCATCGTCCTTAGGGAGCGTAAAAAAAGTTAACTTTGGATCGCGATTCGTGTTTAAACAGTTGAACACTGCACAATATTTACGAGCTTTTTTTTACGTGTTGCCATTTTAAATTTAACTTATTTTAAGGTAGTTAACTACGGAAAGTAGGTGACAAACAAAACTCGCGCGTGCGTCACTGCTCGCTCGTGAGTCCCTACTAGATTGGCACCGCCGGAGGGGCCGCCGCGCGTAGGTATGTTTTCGAGCATACACGGGGAGTGAAACAGGCCTGCCTCCGGCTACAAGCTGCCGTGGCCAATCTGGAAATCACTCAATCGTCTGCGTACCCAGGTTGGCCGCTGCAAGCACAACCTCCAGCAGCGGAGATATGTGGAGAGTGCACGGTGCGAATGTGGAGACCTCACAAACAAAGGCGCACCTGGAATGCCCCCTGTGCCCTACCACCTGCAGCATGAAGGGCCTCATGGAGGAAGCAGAACGCCATCCAAGTTGCTGTCCACTGGGCTAAACAGTTGTGAATCATCGAGACGAAGAAGTACCGCGAAGGACCTATTTCGCATCAAATAAGACCTCCATTCGCGTTATCAGTTCGTTAAGATATCCTGTCCTAAGTAAAAAAATCATCACCATCATCAGCCATCATCACGCGGGGCCAATGTGGTTCGATGGGTTCGGCCTCTCCCAAATGGGGAAGAAAAATAGCATTAAGCAGCAATTACCGAAATATTTCTCTATGTCATACAACAAGGAAATTTAATCAACAGAAGTCAGAATTCATAAGAACTTACACAAAAATAATAAACTACATAACCCATTTTTTATTATGTGAAATTTAATCCTTTATTCATGTAATAGATTGATTGTAATATATATGTCGCACTGAATTACAATGGCGTACATATTGGTATGAAAAGAGAGACCATAAATATTATGGTGTACTTAATAACTGCAAACTGTAGATAGTATTATTCACTATCAGTACAAGTTCAAAGGTCAGTTTGAATTGTATTTTGATTTGATTTGAACACAACAACATGGTTATAATTTAACTAATAATCGTAATGTAGCAATGTTTACTACGCTAATTCAGTTGAATCATTACCATGTTGTTCATTATCATGTATTACATAACTTGATTGAGTTGGTATAATCGACACACATTCTCTCGCTTCTTCGACTCTAATAACAGTACTGTAGGCCTAGCCTAAAGGACTTTTATCGACTCGATAACGTGTTACTGTCCCGCCCACATCGTAGCGGAGTAAGCAAGAAAGCATATGCGCTATATCATATCGCGGGTTATAGCGATGTTCATGCTACATTCTATTTCAACTAGATTATTTCTGTGACACTTCAAAGTTTATTCGAATCGCGTATACTATGTCAGCAAAATATTTTTGAAGTCATTTATATACTGAAGCATTATAAAAAAAAACCTACACCTCTGAAAAATAAAATCTGGGTCTATCAATTACATTTTAATTTAATTATTTTAATAATTATATCTATATATTTATATATATACAGTAGTGCAATGTGCGAATCGGAACAGGGTAGAGATGAGACACAACAGAATCGACAACTGCCGCTGTTCATTAGTCGATATCAGTGAAATAGAAGATACTATGTGAGTTATTTGATACTACAAATTAAATGTTTCGGCTGACATTAACAATGACAGCTTTATGTTTTATTTTACCACATATATAAGCACATACCTTCTTTTTGTTCTATGTTATATTTACGTGGGATGATAATTATAAGTTACGCTATATAACTGGATTCCACGTTGCCGGAAAAGTAGTAAAATATTGCAATATCTCTAGATAGATAAGTCGATAGGATTTCACTATGGGACATCTAAAACTGTCAAAACGTCACCGGAATCATCCTAAATGAAAAAGATATAAAATATGTAAAAATTCTAAATCGCGAACCAGAAAGCAACTACCTAAAACATGGAAATTCTTCAAGTCTATCCTCTCCAAACAAGAAAGCAGGATCTTCAATAAACTCTCCAGTTTGCTGGTGTCATAGTCTTCATGTTCGAGCCTCTTCACGCAGCGTCGTAGTACTTTGACTATTTGTATATGGAGTTGGGTCACTTCAATGCTCTCTTGCGCAGTTTGTTGGGGCAGCAGCTGATCACGACTCAGGAGGGACAGGACAGTCGTATCTGTATCGATGAACGACGACTTGATCCAGGATGTAACACCATCTAGGAACGAGAGTTGTTTATATTTATCGTTGAAGGAATAAAGATATTTATAAATTGAACCGTCGATGTTTCCGTTAATTTGTAGGTCTACTGGTTCCCGTTCCCGTGGGAATAACCGTTTTTGCGTGACTGAGTAACAATAATTACTACTGGCGAAATTTAAGTTCGTAATTACTGTTGATACGAAAAGAACGTTTTTTGCTCTGCGACCGTAAGTTTATATTTTTGTATTGGAGTTTGGTATAGGTAACGTATTTCCCAAGCCCGATAATGAGATAATATATTTTTGGTCACGCATTTCATGACAGACTATAGAGATAAGGCCTAAGACCGAGATTTACCAACAGCTAACTGCACTATCGAGCGTCTCAAAAATTCCTCATAGAGTTTCCCATTATTAATATTATTCTACAATGTCTTTATCAATTGAAATAAAACAACTTTTACGGATATCAAACGCGCTATATTTCCACGAACTAGGTTGTAATTGTTCGTATTTTTAGGTTTTTTAGGGGCTTTTTGATTTTCCCGACGTTTCGGCACCTTTACAGCTGCCGTGGTCAGTCATCCCGTGACCACGGCAGCTGTAAAGGTGCCGAAACGTTGATATCCGTAAAAGTTGTTTTATTTCAATGAACAGTGCGCGCCAAAACATAAGATGTACGTATGTCTTTATCAATATCAATCATCTTATCATAATAATAGTGGAATGAGAAATCTGAGGCACAAACAGTTCTTTAGTTTCAACTTTGAGATTAGGATTATTTTGAGTCTCATAAAAAATAAATCAGTCAGTATGTTATCGATTGACATGACATGTATTTAGATTGTAGTTAATAATAAAATTAATTTATAATTTATAAATGAATTACTTTATTGGGAAACAAAACAACTTTCTTCGAATTTAATTTTATTGATGATAATTTCAATTTCTCGCGATATCAAAATTAGCACAGTAAGGATTACACCAAGTAGGGATTAAAAAAACGTAAAATCTAAAATGAAAACATTAGACCATCGAAATTGATCTTTAAGTCAGTCGAACTTACCTTCATCAGGCATACATTCCATGTAAGTATTGATGAAATGCATCAAATCTATAAGCAGCGCGGTATCGCGCGCCGACGCCGGCGGCGATCGCAAGAACCGCCGCAGGTGTTGCCATGGCAGCGCTGCAAACTCGCTGCTAGCCGATGACCAAGGCAGAAAATGGACGTAGCTAATAAACCAAGTAAAATATGAATAGGTTAACAAATAACTTTAAAAAAATTCTTGGGAGACCACATGGCATGTCATGCGAGAGATGCCAAATTAGCATTCCGATGATAAATAATAGGTACACGATGTATGTGTTACTAGTGAAATAATGTTGTAAGATGAGCCCGTATGTACTTAGTTAACAGCCATCTTTTAGTCTTATGTCAGGTTGATACGATGCGAGGATTATGCCGCCTTCTCGAATGAGAAAACTAGCATTCGTGAAGCGATCGCGCTATGTTCGTTTTCGTATGTTCGTGTAAGTATGCGAGCTTTTGAAAAGCATCTAGAAGCATTTCTCGTTGGGGCTGCTTCATTAATACATTACCTTTCCAACAAACACAGGGCATCGTTGACCTGCGCGTGCGAGGTCGCATTCTCCATAGCCAACAACGCGACAGTGGCCGAATGCTGAGGGCAGGCAGCCCTGAGCAGAGCGCGGTCGTGATTGGTCGGCTGCAGGGAGAGGGGGGCGGGAGGCGGGGCAGCGCCGCGTGCCACTCGCCCCGCCCCCTCGTATGCGCACCACCAGCGCACGCGCAGAGCACTGCGCCATTCCTCGCTACTTGTTAACCACTCTAGAGAAAGAGGAAGATTATTACTTTATTATGGAATAGGTTCTCATCATTCACAAGACCTCATTAGAGAAGCCATTTATAAACTATGCAACTAAAGATGGAGTAAATAGGTTTGGTAACATTAACAAAACGAACCAAAAGCAGTCTTGTTGAAGTTGGTTAGTATGAAATTACGGTTATAGTGCGTATAAAGAGGTTTCATGAAAAAAATATTTCATTATAAGGTAGAAATTGGTTCGCTAGTGTCTGTCGCTGATTTGACGCTCGATGCACTTTGATGTGTTAAGTAAGTAAGTGACAAATTTTAATTATCTTCATATACTGGGTGGAAATTTAAAACGGGCACGAAGGGCAGGTACCTTAACCGTTGTAGCTACCTGAAAAAGTTCTTAGGAAACCATCCTTAATTTTTTGAGAAATATTGAACTGCATTTACGGATATTGAAAAAAAATACAGTCAGTAGTTTTTTTTTTTATAAAAAACTTTTTGATTTTAATCGATCCTGTTCCTTATGAGGATCACCAACTGAGGTATGAGTACTAGAAAAGTCAGAAATCGCAAAAAAGTATTTCAACATATTCGCTAAGAAAATAAGTTCTGTCAACGAAGGTACACGTCGGTGAAGCGGATACGGCGGCGTATGGCGCGAACGCAGGAAGTGTGTTTTTCACGTTTTTCGCAATTTCTGACTTTTCTAGTACTCAAACCTCAGTTGGTGTCTTACGAGTGTTTTAATCCTCATAAGAAACAGGATCGATTGACATTTTTTTTTATTAAACTGACCATTTTCCTGCTGACTGTAATTTTTTTTCTAAATCCGTGAATGCAGTTATATATTTCTCAAAAAATTAAGGATGGTTTCCTTATAACGTTTTCATGTAGCAACAACGGTTAAGGTACCTGCCCTTACTGCTCCGTCTTAACTTATTGGGACACTTAAATTTTTATTATGTAGGTGTAAGATATTTTTGACAATGTGAAATACTAATTATTAAATTGATTATTAACAAATAATTTAAACTTAGTGTATAAGTGGCATGGCTTGCGTCATCTTGTTCATATATTTGTATACCTAGCATAGAGTGGAAATGTAGTGATACTAACAAACAGTTCTTCCATTATTGTAAAACTAACCTACATTTCACAAATAAATTATTCTGATTCTGATTCTGATTAAATTTCCACCCTGTATATAATTTTTATGTATGTGTGTTTATCACCTAACTCCCCCTAAGCGGCTGGACCGATTTGGTGGAATCTAAATACATAATTCTTCTGTACGTGTGTTTGTCACCTAACTCCTCCGGTTGGACCGATTTGGTTGAAATTTTGTATGTATATTTCAATAGGTTCCTGGATGGTTCGCAGACAATTGGATACGGTAGGTGGAGCTGCTGTCAACATTTATTAATCCTCAGGCGGTATGAAGTTCGCCGAGTCCCCTAGTATCTTATAAATACGCAAGAGAATACGAAAAATACTCACCAATGGAAGAATGCTCGGCGTTAGGACTACTATGCCAATAACTGTTAGCTTTAAACGGCAGGGTAGTTCGCAAGGTAACGCACGCAGGCAACGCGGGCACTCGCTTCCTCTCAGAGTCTAACTCTTGGAGGGCGAAACCAGACCATACTACCAACGCCAACACTTGCGCAGACATCAATACAGCTGAGTCGTTCGCTGGGAATACTAGTATTACTGAAAAAAATACGTATTTTGTAATATGATATCATTTTGACTCGCAAATAATGAACATTTGATAGAAACAGACGACACCTGGCAAATTCATATCTAGCTATAAACCAAAATAAGTTTCATTATGCAAGGTGTGTCATTGAATGAGCATAAAGCCACTGTTTTTACACGACTGCCCAAAAAAGGTGTGTTTCCATTTACATTATTTTGAGGATCGGCGGTGTATCTTTAATGTTTTTGGAAGTAAGCTAGACATTTTGGGGCACATAGTTCGCAAAAATTGTATATTTAATGGAGGGTAAACAAGTTGACTTACCCCTTATCAGTAGAGTGGGCAGGTCGGTGACTTTAGCCAAACTGTGCCTACTCACAAAGCAGACACTGTTGAGTATGGAGACACAACTGATGGCACATTCCGGGTAAGCTAGGTAGTCATCCACCATTAAGGCCATCCTGAAATAAACAAAGAAACTGTATCTAAAAGAAAAAAAAACTACACTTTAATGATATGTTCAACCGCCTCTGTGGTCTAGTGGTAATTCCACCGGTATCAGACCCAGGGGTCCCGGGTACGATTCCCAGCGGGGGGGTACATATTGTATTCGGTTTGGTTGGTGGTAGGTCTTGTTGTTAGTCCGCCTGGCTAGCTACCACCAACTTATCTAAACCTGACGCCATAACAACAATGTTTCAGCATTGTTGTGTTCCGGCAGTTTGGGATAAGATAGCAAGTTCCTCAGTGGCTGAGGATTCCGGGAGGGGCTCGCTTCCATCTTCAGCGTTATCAATACTTAACATCAGGTATGATGAAGGCTGAGAGTCTCACCGTCGTTCATAAAAAAAAATGTACGAAAATAACATTTATGCGGCATATAAACTCTAAGCAAAATAAACGTAGACTTTGTTTTTTCATATAACTCCGAAATGGTCCATCATAATATACACATCAAAAGTGTCTAGGGATCAAATACTTAAGAATAGCTTCTTACTTTAATTCTTTCCTTATTGAAGCAGTTAATCCAAAAAAAGTATTTTATTCAAAAATTTAAGTTACAATAAGTCCCGCACTTCGGTTTGAGGCACTCAAACTAGGAGTGTAGGCAACTACTAGTTTGAGTCAAACGGTTTGTGTTAAACCGCTTTTCAACAGTTCATCAAAACTACTAAACCGATTTCAAAATTCAAAAAATGGAACCAATTTGGGAACAAACCCGACGTTATAACTTTGAATCATTTCGATCGGTTCAGGCGTTCTCGAGTAATCGGTGAACATACATTAAAAATATATACGCGACGAATTGATAACCTCCTTCTTTTTTGAAGTCGGTAAAAAAGTAAAAAAAATTAATACTCTACAGCGACGATACTCTAAAACTAACTTGATCCCTAGACACTTTTGATGTGTGTAGTTTACTACCTAGTTACACAGTATCGTGTTCATCTATCTATTCTTTTATATCTGAAATTACCTCAACACAGCTACCACCACCCTCAGCCCATCATTGCTCAGAAACGCATCATGTGTTTCTTGTTGCCGCAACAACACTGCTAACTGTTGCAGCGTACTCCGGCGCAGCGAAGGTTCTAACGTCGGCTGAACTGTACCTCTAGTCACATACTCAGTACCATGCTCGTCTAGTATTATATCTTGCTTTAACACATCCAGGATTTGTAGTAAACCCGTTATCTACAATGCAGAAAAACTTTTATACAGTCTACGAAGATCTATCCATCGTGGATCCTGTCTGGCCCTAGGATTTGATGTGGATCAAGAGCGAACTCATTACAAACAACCCGCGGGGTTATTACCTATCTTTGCAATAACAACGCGACAGCAACGGGACAGCGATAAGTCACGTATCACCGTAGCTACCGTGCGGTTGCTATGGTGATACGTGACTTATCGCGTTGCTGTTGCAAAATAGGTAATAACCCCGCCGGATATCTATCACTAGGGCAGTCAGAATATGCGCCCACAATTCGGTAGATGGTAAGATGACACTTTGTCAAATGAATGTTTGAGGGTACTATCTACTTTTAATTGTAATTTGTTAGTATGTACATACTAACAAATTCGCGGAGGTTCCTGGCCGACCACGTTTAGGCGTTATTCGCGAGCGCCCAATTTGGGTAAACGTATAGACTTGCAACGTCGCCACTGATAGCCGTTTAAGGGGTTACCGGTTGGCCTGCCGGGTACTTCCGCCATTGAACAAGGGTACAAAGCATATAAGATTTGTCTTTCAGTCAACATCGCTCACCGCATAACCTAGCACTACCAGAGCAAACTCTATAAATCCAGAAAATTCAGAAGACACAAAGCTCTAGAAATAATCAAGTATTCAAAGTCCTGACTACAACATTAGCGCAATGCACGCAAAGTTAACAGCAATACATAAAATAAACACCAAGCAGACCACCCAGCTGGAAAGGATCGAAACTAATATGACAAACTGACCTGTGGGTTTTTCGAAGGTGAGCTAGATGAATCGACGTTGAAGTCTTGTGGCTGTACGCGTTTCAATGCGTTCATTAGCACGTCCGCCCTTAATGCCTCTTTAGGTGGCAAATATCTTTCATCGTCTGAAATAATATAGGTAGAACTTTAAAATGCAAATGAGAAAGAAATTAATGATTGAATCAAATATTCAATTATTTACAATCATAAGCAAGAAACAGCATTAAAATAGATGGGTTAAGGTCGTTAATCAGCAGCCCGAGACTTAACCACCACACGAATGGTTTCGTCATTATAAAAGTATTCAAATATATCCTATTCCGGGTCAATGTCAATCTACGCCTGATTGAAATAACAAACAAACTTACACATTTATAATAAAAGGAGAATACCTACCAAGCAGGCGACAGAGTGCATGCGCAGCGTCCAGTTGCACGGCAACACATCTCACGAACATTAGTCGCACCAATCCCCCCACCACCTCCGGTAGAGACACGCCCATACATGATGCTATCTCACACTCTAACGACTTGCAGATAGCTTTCCCTAATAACAGATAGTAAATTGATCGTAGTTTTGTACTTTTTTTAGTTGCATAAAGAAATAACTTTATAAATTATTGGACTCCTCTCCGTGTCGTAATGTGGATAATATTACAGTTGAATATTGCGAGATAAGATGCCAAACCCAGCGACAAGCTGTGGTCGGCGTAGGCGTGCAGCAGCGCCTGCAAGCTGACCAGCAGCTGGAGTCCTAATGTGGATGACATTACAGTTGAGTATTGCATGACTAGATGCCATACCCAGCGACGAGCTGTAGTCGGCGCAGGCGTGCAGCACCGGCAGCACTGGCAGCAAGCTGGAGTCTGTATGATATTACAGTTGAATTTCGCTTAATAAGATGTTATTCCCAACGACGACTGTGGTCGGCGTAGGCGTGCAGCAGCGGCAGCAAGATGAAGTCTTAGGGCCGGTTTCACCACCTATTGATAAGTTCTGGAGAGCTTATTAGCAGATGATTTGATAGTTGTAATATGAAAAAAGTAAGTTTACAGGTGACTATTGCGTGACAAGATTCCATACCCTTCTTTCTCTCCTTAAACTTAGTAGACCACTGTTAAGCTTGATAAGCATCACTGGCCACGGCAACTTTAACAAGCAATTTGTGTGCAACCGACAGCCCACTATGCACAGGTTGCATGGAGGTAGAAGAAACAGCTGCTCACATTCTGCTGGACTGTGATGGAGTAGCCCCTTACCGGGCGAAGTGCCTCGGCTCACCAGGTAGTCTCCGGGAAGCTGTCTCGGATGTGAAAGCGCTGGGAACATTTCTGGTTGAGCTGGGATGGCTAGAGTAATCTGGCCTGAGACCCTCCGGGTGCAAAATAAGCACATAAAGTCGTCGAGTTGCGAAAATCGCCCGTATAGAAAAGAAGAAGATGCCATACCAAGCGATGAGCTGTGATCGGCGTAGGCGTGCAGCAGCGGCAGCACCGGCAGCAAGCTGGCCAGCAGTCGCCACCAGCTGGCTTCGCTTAGTACCAAGCGCCCGCGTAGTAAAAGCAACATTATCTCCGTTGCGCTAATTTCCACCTAAAATTTCAAACAATACATAGGTATGTACATTGGTGCCGAGCTGGTACATATTAGTACATATTAGTCGTACGGTTTCTGCACGAACTACAGAAAATAAGTTATAGCAGAGAAATTCAAGAAAAAAATAAAATAGCATCCGAGCGCGACCCGGAATACTTTACTAAACTTTATGTGAAAAATCAAACCAACCAATCTATATCTACACGTTACAAAAGAGATAAAATTCTGGTCTGCGTCTTTAAAATCGTCTGTTTGATTTAAATATAGTTAACAATTTTAGTTACCTCTTTTGAGTTTGAAGAGAGCCCATGACAGCATATTTCAGTCAGAATACCGACGTCGCACAACAAAGTCAAACATTTCTCGTTCTCTGGCTGACTAAGTTCTTCTCCAATAAGTATGTTTTTCACCATTTTAGTCATTTCAGAATAAAATTTCACACGCACCCATTCTACATTGTGCGCCATCAAATGTAAAGCAATGCTGCGAGCGAGATCCCAATCATCATCATCCATATTATAATCTTTTATCTTCCTAAGAAGAATATCAGCGACGTCATTTAAATAATTCTCACTCATATGAAGTTCTAGAACTGGTAGTGATTTCTTGATAATTATCAAGACAGTCTTGGTATTGCGACAGTTTTTGTTTTTCATGAAGCGAACAGCATCTTCCATACTTGTTGTTAGTTTTATCAACTCCCTGTACTTACTTTTGTATTCTTGGTCTACTGAAGTTTTGGTTGTCTACAAAAAGAAAGTAAATGGAATAAGGTGACGGATGTTCCTGGCACAAATATACACCTAAATGGAATATCCAGTTTCTAGTTATATTTATCAAGCACAGTCTACAGCATATCAGGCTTAGCGTTTTGAAATCCAGAGGGCTCTTATGTCGCTTGAAATAGCGGCGGTTTTCGTAGTGCAAGTGTAAAAAAACAGGCCCCTCTGACATGAACAACGCTTCATCACGCGATATGATATAGATAGAGTGTGATACGCGCGAAAGGCGGCATTCGGATCTCGGCAGTCGCCGTCCGGCAGCCGATGTTGTGCAACGCTGCTGAGCGGCACTTCTGAGGAGCGCTGCCACGAACCTTCGGATAGTAGCCGGCGCGGCTGCCGGGCTGCTACTACCGGGTCGCGGCTGCCGGGCGGCGACTGCCGTGATGCGAATGCTACCTTAAGATGTGAACGGGAGACTGCCACATCATCGATCTAATAAAGGCCGCTCATGCAAGGGCTACTGACGTGCTGTTGACTGAAGCTTTGAAAGAAATAAAGTTATGTTGTTTTCTTACAATTGTCTTTTTTGAAAGCATCTTAGACCCGCACCCTAATTGAATAATTTTAATATCTATCGCAATCCCTTTCAAAGGTATTGTGATTGTGAAAGTGATTTATGGAATTATTTAACTTACAGTCGCAATCCCTTTCGGAACGAATGATGTTTTAAATGACACTTCATTTGACACTTCTCCATGCATTTGAAAGATATTTTCGTGTGTCACTTTGCTTAGACAGTTCAATTTCGTTCAATCAATACCTTACAAAACGCATCCCGATCACAATCCCTATCAAATGTCAAATAGCCTGAAGTATGTAAATATCTTTCAGATTTGAAAGGGATTGTGGTAGATTTTAAAATTAAACAATTAGCCCCCCCGACCAATGCCAAATGTACAATATGTTTCACTCTCAAGCTGCGCCTTCGATGTTCCGCTACAACTCTCTGCATCTTTTCGTATGCGTCACTTCATTCCCAATGTAACCTGTGATTTAGTATTTCTATTTTCTAACAACCTACTTGCAACGTCTCCGTAACCCTCTCACTCAAGTCAGGATACAGCATCTGCAGCGCGGGGTTTAGTTGCGCGACTTGCAGCGCGGCGACTAGCGACGAGGGCATAACGCCGACGTTCGCAAGTATGTAAACCGGTAGCAACGTAAGCTAAGTATAACGAAAATCTTTCCGTTTGCGTCACCAATAATGTAGCCTGTGATTTAACATTTATTTTTGCTAACAACTTACTTGCAACGTCTCCGTAACCCTCTCCCTCAAGGCAGGATACAGCATCTGCAGCGCGGGGTCAAGTTGCGCGACTTGCAACGCGGCGACTAGCGACGAGGGCGGTAAGGCCGAGCTTCGCGCCCACCGCAGCAGACTCTCCGCGCTTACTAATAAACGTAGCCACACTGCGCGGCGGTGAGCCGCCTCGGGAGCTTCGGAAAACGCAGCCCTAAAAGTAAAAAAAAAAAACTAGAAAAAAGTTGTCCCGTCAGAGCGACATGAGAGAAGTTGCTTTTCTCTAGTATACATATATTCATATATATATATATATTGTTTAATATTTATCACATAAAAATAGCATTGTAAAATGCATAATTAAAAAGTTATAAGTTTGGATGGTTAATGAGTGTCAAGCTAAATCATTAAGGTGGTACGACTTCCATACAAACAAACATTATAATAATATAATAATAATAATAATAATTTTATTGAACCAAACCAAAAGATTTACATTTAGGTACTTAAACCTATACATTAATGTATGTACATTTAAGTAGAAATGTAGCATCTGTTGCCGAACTAGGTAATGACCTGTATTTCAGCATCCAGCGCCTCTTGCCTCAGAGAAGATTAGATACGAGTAGATTAAGTTATAAGCTGCAATAGTACATAGTTTAATTTACTTATCATAGTTTACAACAATATTTTTTTTATAGTTTTATAATAGTTAAGTATAGATATAGTCCTCTCGGTGTGTAAAATGAGGGTGTGTGAGTGTATGTGAGAGGGTGAGTATGTGTTGTGTTATTATTTATTTAAATTCAAATGGATTCTTTTTTTATAATTACGAAATAAGTATAAGTAAAAAACAATTTACTTTATTATGCCAATGATATTTTCAGTTTCGTCATAAGACTTTGTCACAAGGAAGGCTGATACTGATTTTTTAACAGCTGTTTTGTTCATGGAATATATATTAATTAATTTATTGATTTTATTAGTTTACAGTGGGACCCAGAAAGGGAAAGAATCTTTGGGCTGAGGTCGTTTTTATCCATTCCTAAACATTCCTATTACACACCGCAAACCATCTACGCTGCTTCACTGTTTCAGGGGAATAGTCTAACAAGGAGTGCTGCTTTAGAATAATCCTGAGTAAGAACAGTTGTCGCACTGTCAAGACCTCACAATACTCGTAAAGAAGTTTGGTGGGATACAGGAAAGGTCTAAATGTGCAAACTTTAAGTATCGTCCTTTGCGCTACCTCGAGTTTCTTAAGCGTTGTTTTGGGAACACCACCCCAAGATGTTATGCAGTGAGTAAGCAGCGATTGGCATAAGGCACAATATATCCTATTTAGTGTAATCGGTGGAACAACATGTCTCAATATTTTAAAAACGTATACCAATTTACGTATTCTCTTGGCTAACACATCAATATGTTGCTTAAAACTAAGGTGATCATCAATTGTGACACCCAGGTATTTTATGAAACTCACTCGTTCTAATGGCAGACATTTACATTGGGTATCACTCGGAAATTCAGAACAAACATGGGCAACCAGATTTCGGTCATAAGTATAATTTCGCCAGGAATAGGCGAGATATTTAGTCTTTTCCGTATTTAAAGTTAAAACATTGTTCTCTAACCATTTCTTTACCAGAAAAAAGCCATTCTGGGCTGTCATATAAGTCTGTTCCCATGTTTTAGCAGTAAAAAACATTCATTTATTGGTTCATCATACATGAATAATTCATAAATACATGTGCAACTAACTCGTTTCAGTTATTTGTTTGCGAGAAATTATAAAAAATATGTACTTTCATACATTAGCTATATAAATGCGATGGGTCTCACACACATACGTAGAATTATTAAAATTATAAAATGTTAGTATATTCGTGTTTTATGTATGAATGTAATTTTTTTTATTATTTCGCGCAAACAAATAACTGAAACGAGTTAGTTGCGCATATATTTATCAATTATTAAGGTATGATGAACCAATAATTGTGTAATGTTTGTTTGTATAGAAGTCGTACAGTCAGCTTCATAAAGATCCTAGTGTAAAGACTGCTCAAAATTATCTAAGGGAGACAAATTTTATTTTATATACGCTGCTAGATTACCTTATTGTTGTAAGTCCAAAGTGATCAATATTATCTAATTAACATAATCCCTATAAAATGTAATGTGTTAACATGACAAATTATATATTCGCGAATAACTATTAAATGGTATCTAAGGGCTCACAGAGATCAATAATATCTTGGTGGTGAAGAAAAGTAAACACTAATCTGGGGTTTTAAGGTTCTTTTAGGTATATTCAGGTATTTTCTATCGCTTATATTTTCGACCCGTCCCTTTCATTTCGTGCATGACGTCATTGTCGTGTCTTTTGTTTGGAACTCCTTTTTTGAAACCAATATAATTTCTAAGGCTAAGTTCACATGGCAGGGCTAACCGCGCGGCACAAGCTATGAACTTATTAGATGCGATTGTTAAAACATCAAACATTTTATTATTTATTATTCAGTGCGTCGACTATACTTTAGCCATCTTACGGAGAGAATGTTTGTAAACAAACATTTGAACACTTTTCGCAATTATTCCGCAAATACGTTATATTTCAGACATCTTATGCCATATATCAAAGTTGAACACTAAAAGTAAGCTATTAATGAATTATTATTTCGATGACTTCCGTGGTCGAGTGGTTCGTGCACCGGTTTCAAGGTGTCGCCTACTCTTTAGGGGTGATTGCGAACCCCTTCCCCCCGTGACCAATGGCGGCCTGGAGGGCAAGTACTAGGAGTTTTAGTTGGTAGTACCCGCCCAGGTGAGTCCAACATTTCGAATCGCCCCTGCACCTGGGGGCGAGGGATGCGTAAAAGCATTTCTCCTAGTAAAAAAAAAAAAAAAAAAAAAAAGGTGTATGATGTCATGGACGTTTATATATATTTCTACACATAAATACTTAAGTATATGTGTTTATATCCGTTACCCTAGTATCCCATAACACAAGCCTTACAGTGCTTACTTTGGGGCTAGGTTAATTGGTGTGAGTGTAAGAAATATTTAATTATTTATTATCATTATTTTATTTAATGAAGTGCACATATTTTTAAAACATATAAGTAATAAAAAAGTACCTTTAAGGTTATGTATGGGCGGTTTATTTACTGACATTCTTTTCCTAAGATGGCTGAAGTATAGATAAGTTTCTTTATTTTTGGTTGCAGTTATTTTTTATTATGAGTAAGTATAGTAGTAAGTAAGTATAGTAGTAAGTAGTTTATTTTTGGTTGCAGTTATTTTTTATTATGAGTAAGAGTAAGTAAGTAAAAAGATATTACAAATAATAAAACCATAATGACAACCATTTAACAACTCGTGTAAAAAATCGTATCATATATTTTTTCTTTAGATATTTAGTTCCGTATGCAATGCAATGACAATTTTCATATCGTCAAGACAATACACATTCGCAATTTGATGATTTGGCATGTTTCACTGATAGGTAAGACAACAGACACGAAAATGCATGGAATGAAAGAGATAGCTATTACATTATATTTGAATGAGTGCACAATATCACATAATTCCAATTTCAAAGGTTTTCGTGGTGCTAAGGTCCCCGATACATACAGCCGTGTTTATATTTTTCGTAGGAGTAGTCTCTTTGAAGTGTCCATTTTATAGTTAAAAACTCCTTGGACGGAAGTTATACCTTGAACAGCCTTGTTTTTTTTCGAAACAATTTTTGTTAGAAAGTTTTTGTTGTCACTTTGGCGTTCCAAATTTAAATGTTATATAATTAACCAAGGGAAGTTCCAAACAACATTAGCTCCCTTCGGGCATTAATAGCTTACTTCTCCTATTGAGAATACGTGATATTTAATACGTGCTACAGATGCAGGTGGCGTAAAAAATATTTTTACCCACGTGCCACCTAGCTGGTCTGAGGGTTGGTCTGTAGGTCAACGATGCTTTTGTTACATTTTTATAGTTTTACATCATCAATTCATAATAATTGATGGCACATACACATTATGGCATACTTTCTGCTATCACATAACTAAATTAAAACTTAAGTAATACAAAAAATTGCAAGAAACCAATCTAACGTTAAGTCCGTAAAGGCCCTTAATTTCGATTAGGTGATGTCTATTGCATTTAGTACTGAAAATTTAATAATGTATGTCAGTGAAGATATTTATGCGCACTCTGGACGCTTAGATACCAATGAGCAGTTACGAAGCGTACATATAAAAGATACGATATGAATCGCGAATATGTTATTGGAGACATGACCTTAACAAATATTAGACTCGTTAGTGGTGAACAATGTTAAGATAACTTTTATGAAAATATAAAATTGAACTTTTGCTCCTAGTATATATATGACTACCTTGTTACCTCATATCTTTATGAAGCTGACTGTACCACCTTAATAAAAAAAATTGTGCATTCACAAATTATATGAGTTCAAAACATATGCGTACGAGCCCCGTCTAAACAGTTAATATCTTGGTTTCATCTTCTCTTCTTCCATTTTTAACAATGTCTATTTAACTTAAATCGTTATTAAGATAATTTTCAATAAACAGTTTTTGTTTTAGAGTACCTAACTATAACCATAATTAGTCACTGAAGAACATACAGCATTATATTATAATGAATGTAACAGAAGAGCCAACAAAAAATACTTACCGTAAATTTTAAATATACGGTAAGTATTTGTTGGAATACTAGAAAGAGTATGAGTAGGAAAATTAATAATATGTACAATACCTGTATTTATCCAAAAGATCTCCTAACAATCGCATAACCATGCAGCTCTTGTGTGCAATATCTCTATGCGTTTTTGAACTGTGGTCCTCTCTCCAGAAAGATTCATTGACACAAGCTAATAGCAGCTTTATCAGATTTTCTAACAATTCTAAGCAAATATTAATTTCCCGCTACAAAGGAAATCAAAATAATGTAATGGAAAATAAATTACAATGACAAATAAAAGAGTAATTAAATTTGTTAAAATAAAAAAGCTTAGTTTTAGCCAAGGGTGTGCTCAAAATTAACACGCTGAGCTGAGCTTGATGTGCCGTCAAATGTAAAGTCAACAACACGCCATCGCCAGGATTTGCACTTTTGCCCTTGAGAGCGCCCATATGTCGCTCGTAATACCGACGGTTTTCGTAAAGCAAAACCTAAAGTGCTGTTGACTGTGTATATGATTGAAATGCTAACAAAAATTAATATACCAATATTATTACCAAGCTCAAAATTTCAGTTTTGTTTGCTGCATCCACTAAAGCAATGCTTCTGGACATCGCTGATAGCACAGAGTGTAGTGTATCTAGTGCAAAAAGTGGAGCTGGTAATTGCCTAAGTGCTACAAGACCATCTTCATGTAGTGATCTAGTCAATTCACCATTACTTGCTATCTGCTCTAATTCTATAGTAGGCTCATCATCCAGGTTTCTTTGATCATCTGAAAACTGTTTTATAACTTTTATAATTATTTTATGCCATAAATGATAGATCATAAAATAACCTTAACCAATCACTTTTTTGTAATTAATACTGTATCTTTAAGCTTGCTTCCAACTTAATATGATCTACCTCATGATTAGCTTTTGCTCAAACGGATCTATGATTAAAAATGTGGTGACCCTTTTTCAGAAAATTATCAAATATCAAATCAAATATTAAATAATTTATTTGCTTTAAATAGGGTACATTACTATGATGTTAAAGATGTTAAACATTCTAAAAGATGTACCAAACCATAACGACGGACAGATTCCGTATGCGTAATATGCAGTAATTGCCGCGTTAACGCTGGCAATCTTGGTTAGTTTGTAAAGAGCAAAGGCAAAATCTATTTATTTTATTACAAACTTAATTTATTTGCTCCTTTCAACTAAGTGTTGAGTCAATTATTGAACCTAGGAATGTCACATCCAAAGCATTTTTCATAATTTGTCCATTACAATTAATGTCAGTTATATAATTTTTTAAATTAATAAAATTAATTAATTTGTCTTAGTCAAATTTATTTGAAGATTGTTTTCATTTAGCCATTCGTTTACTGTAGTCATTGTGTTTTATATGTCAATTATATGTTGTTCATGTGAAGCGTCCGTATTGGTTATAACTAAAATTGAGATGTCATCTGCGAATAAAATTGTTTTATGCACTATTTTATCTGGTAGGTCATCTATGTACCTTGTGAAACTCCTGATTTTATACATTTAAAATTGAAGCTGTATGTCTGGACAGTATTACTCGAGTCTATCTGTGATATTTACTTTATAATTTAATAAAATAATATTTTATTTGGGTAAATATGCTAATCCATCAGGAGTGTGGGTGGACTAACCATCCACAAATGGATGAAGACTACACTACATTCAACCTACTTAAAAAAAGTTTATTACCTTAGACCCATCATGTATCAATTCCAAAGAAGATAGTTCCAGCAACCGTCTGTATAAAGCTTGTGTCAGACATAAAAGGACTTGTAAAGCTTCTTCTGATTGACTTCCATGGCTTCCTTCTGATATTGCCAATAAGTTCTGAAAAAGACAAATCAAGTTCTATATGAAAGTATAATAATATTGCAAAGACACGCAGAATTAGGATCACAAATTAGATATAATTTGGGACGCTACAAACATTCATTCAAAAGAGAGAACTACGAGTCCCACTTCAATTAGGAGAATTTGTTAGATTTGCATTTAGATTATCACAAAATCCACTTTCGGCTTTCCGGTTTTTTGAACAAGGAGTTCATAATGAAGAGGTTCTACTTCTCCATAAAGTCGGCCAGCATCTGGTCTCTGTCATTCCGTTGCCCAACTCCAAATTGCCCCACTCTCAGCTCATCATCGCAACGTTTCCCCAACTTAGCATTAAAGTCCCCATCTTCTTCGCTACAAATCTTCCCGTCTAACTTACCGCAGTGTCTCAAGACGAAAGTCTATGACCAGTGTGTGTTGCCAGTGATAACTGAGACCAGGTAATGAGTACCTGGTCGCTAATAACTATGGGTCTGATAAGTGTAATGGAGAGGGCTATGCTCGGGGTTTCCCTAGTGATCGAATCAGAAATCAGGAGATCCGTAGGAGAACTAAAGTATTGACATCGCTTCAAGGATTGCTTAGCTGAAGTGGCAGTGGGCGGGACACATAGCGAGAAGAACCGATGGCCGTTGGGGCGGAAAGGTTCTGAAATGGCGACCGCGCAAAGGATGACGCTCCGTGGGTAGGCCCCCGACAAAGTGGACCGAAGATCTAGTGAAGGTCGCTGGAAGCCGCTGGATGCGGACAGCGCAGGACCGATCGTTGTGGAGATCCTTGGGGGAGGCCTATACCCAGCAGTGGGTATTATGTGGCTGAGACGACGACAACGAAATGCTTCTAACAAAGTCAATCTTCAGGACTCAGGGTAATAAAATGACCAACTTTCATTATACGTACATCTTAAGTTTTGGCGCGTACTGTTCATTGAAATAAATAAATAAACAACTTATGTCACGGGACGTGACCACGGCAGCTGAAAAGGTGCCGAAACATCGGGAAAACCAAAAACCTTAAAAAACACAGATAATAAGATCTTTAAACGTGAAATACAGCACGCTTAAAATCCATAAAAGTTGTTTTATTTCAACTTTCATTATTTTATGAGTTAAACTTACCATTATTATAGCAGGCCTATTCAAAAATATTTCTGCAGGAAAATCTCTCAAAAATACATCACAAATAAACCTACAACATCGTCGCACTGATTTGAGAAGCTTTAGTGCATCTTCTATCATCAACATAGTTTTCGAGTCTGAAGGACTAAGATCTACCCAAGGAAATAATAGTATTTTTATACCATTTGTTCGAGTGACTCTGAAATTAATTAAAAAAATCAATTTAAATAAAAAGTTTGAACAATATTCTTATTCAACATTCTACTACATTTACAATGAGTATAATAGATAAGTAGATAGTCAATTAGTTAAAGTTTCTATAATTTGCAATACAATTAAAAATATGAAGTGCCTCCGCTGCGCGCGCACACTGGGGCGGTATATAATGACGGCCGTGCCCAAAACTCAAATTACTAAATGAAGGTAGTAGGTTCATACCTACTACCTTTTTTGGTTGTAGGGTAGGTATTACCACAACTGTTAGCAATATTTATATTAATGAGAAGTAAGTCATTTACCGGATTGACACACTTAAAGTGTCAGTTTAATGAATTTCTGTTAATAACTGAACGCAATCAATATTGTTTCATATTTTTTTCGCTGTGTTTACATTAAAATATTTTTAAGTCGAGACTATTCTCGACTTAAAAATATCTATATCAAGGTTAACCCTATTTAAAAGCTACTTTCATTTCAACAAACATTTTATAATACATTGAAGACGACATAGTAATATTTTACGACTTCGTATTAAAAAAAAGCGCAACAGACTTTTGCAACTAAATTAGCAGTTCGGTACTCTGAACCACCTATTTATTGAATCTGAAGCCGAAAGTGTAAGCCCGTTTTTTGTTGTACGTGAATGTAAGGTGTTTATTATTTTTTTCAGTTTTATTATTATATTATCATTTTTATACCCCAAAATAAAAATAAAATGAAGGAAGAACAACTTAACAGACATAATTAATAGTGTGCTATTTTTTTTCTAGTATAGCCTAACGGCAAATTACCTAATTATGTACCTAATTAAATTACCTACTTGTAGGAAAAGAATTATGTAGACATGACAACCATTCAAGAGTAGGTAGTTTTTAATAAGTATTGAGCATGAACACTTATTTTTTTTAGTTTTGGGTACGCCGGCTCCCAAAAATATCGCCATTGGGAACCGGCGCCGGCGCGGCGGTGATAGATACGCTGCCGGCACTCGAAATGGCAACCAGCATTGACAACTCGACATGGCAACAGGAGCTCTATTTTTTACTCATTTGTCTCGAGGATTCTACTGATTTTCGTGCGACGTACTACACGGACTACATACGCAAGATCGCTTTTCGTCTGATCGCCTCCCCGTTCGCCTCGCCTCTCGCGCGACGAGTGATTAAAAAATAGAGGTTCTGGATTGACACATGCAAAGGGTCAAATATTCATGTTCAGGTCAAATATTTTTATAGTATGCCCGCACATTTTATGACACAGTTCTAACCTAACTTGACCTAGAAATATCTCTCGTACTTTTTTTCTTGGCGGGACCCCGTCCCTTCGCTTTTGAAAACCAAGTCTTTCATCATTTTGTCAAAAAAAGTTACTAATTTTTGCTCGGAATTTTCTCGAAATCGTGCACCCCCTTTGCTACATCCGCTAGCGTCGGCTCCCAAATCAGCGACTGGCGCCGGCGCCGGCAGCGAAGGCACTTCCTTAAAAATATCTTACATAATTATTTTTGACAAATTGTTTCAATACAATGTTATTAAATCGACACTCTGACCAATATTTTAAACTTGTAAGATATTAACGTGTAGGAACTTTGAGCATTACTGGTTTGCTGGGATAGCTGGAGTCACTCTGCCAAACCATCTCTGGATAAAAATTAAAGGTATAAGAAAAACTTACAAGTTATCGCCGAATTCAATATCACCATTTACGGTCGAAGTTTCTCTAGAAGAGTGCATGGTTGCTACATTGTAATGGCAATGGTTGTATCCTTCATCACTCTCTGAACTAAAAGAGCATCCTAAATTAAGTAAAATATAATTTAAACTTTATTAATTCTGAAAAGTAATTAACACAAGTTGCTGTGCAAGCAAACAAAAAAAATGTGTCAGGCTTATAGGGCAAAATGTCCAGCTATATATGAATCTGAGTCCATCTTTTAAATTTTTGGGCCTAGGTACCTTAGGTGCAAGCAAGTCAACTAACCACACAGATAATAAAGCTACATTTCATTAAAACTTTTGTTTAGAAACAATACACATGTAAATAAAGACTTTCTTTTTACACCTTATGGGCACTATACACAGCACTATACCTTGTTAACGATGGTATGTTGAGGCGAGGAACTTCAACATCAACATCGGACTCCACTGTATTTAAAAATTGCAAAGTCTCAATGATGTCATTAAGCAACTCTATTGCTTCTGCTTCATTTAAAGTACGTTTTGCTTTTTTAAACCCAGCCAAAATGTTTCCTATACCAAATTCTTTGACGATGTAGGTTCCTGACTTTGTCTGAAAAGTGGTTATGGTTTTTGCCCTTAATTCAAATAATAATTCAAATAAAAGAATGTTTAAGTTTACCTACCTTTAAGGTGTTCATAAATAACTCAAGAGCTTCTTTTTGGAGAGAAGCTTCGTAAGCGTGGCACCAGTTAAGCAGTGCTTCCAACAATTCCCGAGTGCAAGACAACTCATCGTCTAGTTCCCAACCAAGTCTTAATTTCGCTAGTAAAAGCTTGAGAGAGCGTTCTCGGATTTCTTTTATAGGGTGATCTGCAAATTAAAGCTTATTATTTGCTTGCGGCTTACAAATACAAGTAACGTAAATTAAGCTCGAAATTATGAATTTGTAAGAACGTCTTCGTCTTCCAAAAAATTGATGATACAAAACATACTCAGCTTCGAGATGTAAACGGACAACATTTGTGAGCTACTCATGGCTAGAGTCTAGACTGAAATATAAACAATATTTTAAATATTGACGGAAATGAAAACAACTATTAAAAATCTCAAACAGTCTCAAACACAAATTATATAGTGTAGTCTCAAACGTTTGTTTGTTTTGAATAAAACGTAGTGATTACATACTCTTTGGTTTTGAACACAAATTATATATTTTGAAATATATATATATTTTTTAATGCGTTCCTAAGAACAGGCTAGGGTCATAGACCATACTGCCTCGTCATTAATAGGTATCTATGCGTTAGCATCCTATAGTTTGTGGGTATCATATAAAATATAAATAATAATAATAATAAATAAATAATAAAATCATTTATTCAATAACTTTATATACATAGTTTGTTATTATGGGCATACAAACTTACAAAATATGTTAGTACCTAAACATAAACAAACAAGTTTTTTATATTTCTACAAATATAAAATTCTTCTTACCTATGATCATTTAAAAGTACATTAAGAAAAAAAAGGTGTCTTATGGTAATTATATTTAATATTATGCCTGAACTAGGTGATCCTGTGTTTCAGGCTTTTAGACCTTAACTAAAAGATACATCTTATACTATTCTGTGTTAACAATAATAATACTAAAAAAATATTTAAAAGCGAAGAATAAAAATTTAGAATAATAATTTAAAATAATAAACTACCTTCGCAAAGTATCACACACAAACAATCAATTTAAAATCTCAAAAATAAAAAAATACCTGTAATTATTATAATCTTAAATCACTTTGTCACAAAAAGTAATTCTTCTGTATCATCATACGTCATCTTCTGCAGAGTGTCTTTAACAATTTTTTTGCAATTAATGCGGCTTAATGGATAAATATTTGCTATGGCATTAAATCGATTATAAAGTAACGGCCCTAGATATATATAAAATTTGGTCGTAAAAGTATATTTGAGTCCACCTTTTAACGTACAAACTTTATCTTTCCGCCTCTTATTAATTATTTCGGTGTTGTATGGAAGGGCTTTGTGCTGTTTTAATATAGTGCTCATTATGAATAATTGTCTGACTGTTAAAACTTCACAATTTTTATAAAGAAGTGTCGTGGAATACAGGAATGGCCTAAATGTAGACACTTTAAGTATAGCTCTTTGAGCTCTCTCGGTGGTTAATAGTAAAGTTTTACCAGCCCCACCCCACGTGGTAATACAGTAAGTCAGCAAGGATTCGCAAAGTGCCAAGTATATTTGTCGGATTAGTACCGCGTCGCCAACATGGCGTAGTTTTTTGAATATAAATATCATCTTACGAATTCTGTTATTTAATGTTTCAATATGGTGCTTAAACGAAAACGTCTCATCTAAAATTACTCCTAAATATTTTATTTGATCATGTAATTGGATCTGTGGACATACACATATATTATCATATGGGGCATTGCATAAATGTGCACGTAGGTTTAAGTCGTGCGTGGTTAGTGTTGATTTGCGAATGGAAAACTTAAGGTAGCTAGACTTTTCCGCATTAAGGGTTAGTAAATTACTTTGAAGCCATTTGTTAATTACATTGAAACCGTGTTGCGCGTGCCTGAATACTTCTTCTTCTGAGTCGGCCGAAAAGAGAAGAGCTGTGTCATCAGCATATGTTACAATGATACCTTGATTAAGATTTATATTACATAGATCATTTATGTAAATCAAGAACAGGGTAGATCCTAAAATACTTCCTTGGGGGACCCCGTAAGAAGTATTTTTCTGCTCATTACTGATGACATTACCCACTTTCACGCACTGGATGCGGTCTTCTAAGTAGCTTGTTATCAATTTTAGCGGTGTGCCTCTTATGCCAATGTTTTCAAGCTTACGCAACAAGATCGGAATGGAAACGGAATCAAAAGCCTTGGCAAGGTCAAGGAAAATACCTATTGTGTGCTTACTTTTGTCAAGATTTTCCACAATAAAATTTGTCAATTTATGCACGGCATCGGCTGTTGATAAATTGGGTCTAAAACCAAATTGAGCATTTGACAATAGCGATTTATTTTCTAAAAAGTTAATCACTCTTTTATTTATAATTTTTTCTAATATTTTAGACAAAACTGGTAATAACGATATAGGCCTATAATTTGTTGCTTGCTTTTTATCACCTGATTTATAAATAGGAACAATAATAGCTTTCTTCAAACACTTGGGAAAAATACCTGTGGCCAAACATTTTTGGAAAATATAGGTCAAAGGAGGTATTAAAATGTGTCTGAATTGTTTGACTATTTTAGTCGGTATATTGTCCCACCCGACAGCACAGTCGTCTTTTAAACTCATTATTACATTTTCAATTTCAGTTTCATCGGTACCTAAGAGTACAAAAGATGTTATGCTATTAGTATGAGACGTAGGAATTTGTGTATTTATAAATGGGCGACTCTGCACTTTTTCGGCTAAACACTTGCCGACATTTACAAAAAAATTATTAACGTAATTGACAGATTCTATTTGGGACCCATGTGTTTGTAACAAACTCGAAGATGACTCATGGTTTTTGGTTGAGTACGTAATATTTTTAACTTGTTTCCAAATTTGTTTGGTATTTTTCCCAGCTCTTTCAATTAACTCTTTTTCGTATTTTATTTTAACTTTTCTTACGAGACTATTGCAAAAGTTCCTGTATCGCTTGTATGTTAATTGTAACACTAAATTATTTGGATTGGCTTTCGCTTTCAAATGCAATTTATCTCTATTTTTCATACAGCGTATTAAACCTGGCGAAATCCACGGTTTAATATTATAGTTTTTATTACTTAATCGTATACTTTGTTTATTGTTTTGAATAGCCACTGCGATATTTTCTATTACGTACGACATACAAAAATGCATATCAGCTGAACTGTAAACTGGGGTAAAGTCGATATTGCATAAGTCAGCTTCGAGTTTGTTTACATTTAACTTAGTAATTATGCGTGTATCTTCTAATTTATTTAATTTACAATTCAGAGTTAGTAATGCGGCGCTGTGATCAGTTATCGATGAATTCATGACTAAAGCTAGTGCAGAGTAGTTTGACTTAAGCATTATGTGATCCAAACACGACCCACTTTGATGTGTTGGTGCAAGTGTGCAGGAAGTAAGCCATGGAAAGAGCATAGATTTAAGTATTCCTGAGTGGATGCTTCAGTATTGTCCTGATTCGGAATAATATTGATATTAATGTCTCCAATTAATATAATGTTTTTGAAAGAAGATAAGTCTTGTAAAGTGTTGGCTAAAGAATGTGCAAAGTTGGTAATATCTCTAAATGAAGGTGATCTATAAACGGCTAAAATAGCATATTCTGTTCCCATTTTAATTAGTAATTTGCTGCAGTCATGAATATTAGGTTCCTCAACCGTGACATCTAACTGTGATTTTGTGTATACTATCACAATGCACAAATGCATTAGTTTTTATTTTTTTATAAATAGTGTTTTACTGTAGTTTAATTTAGTGTTCACAGAGTACTTTTTTATATAGGGACTTATTTACACTAGGGATGTTCAAAATCGATTCGATTAATTGATGACGGCGACAGTGAGACGATGGCGTTGGTTGGAGATTTTTAGCAAAATTACGTAACCGCGCCGGATATTCAGTTAAGTCTGTAGTGCCTTGAGCACCAGTATCGAAAAACTCGCCTGATAAACGTGAAGCTTCACCGTATACCAACTCGGCTGATGAGGCCTTAAGATCATCTTTAAAGGCGCTCCTTATCCCTAAAAGCACCAGTGGGAGAGCTTCCACCCAATTATTGTTTTCATGGCAGGTGATAGCAGCCTTTAACTGCCGATGGAACCTTTCTACGAGACCATTGCACGCAGGATGATAAGCAGTGGTTCGCTTATGTCGGAATCGGAAACCTACAATGCGTGCTAGGGTCCCGAACAGAGCTGATTCAAACTGGCGCCCTCGGTCAGTGACGATATCCGTGGGACACCCAAATCTAGCCCATACAACAATCCTTTTGCTACTGTTATTACTACCGAATATTTGGGAGTGGTATCACCTCAGGTCATCGAGTAAAACGATCGACTGCCGTGAGGCAATGGCGATATCCCTGAGACACTGGCAGTGGACCCCCCAGATTAATATGGATATGCCTAAACCTTGCGGAGGGTAGCTTATAGGTCCCCAGCGGAAACGAAACGTGCCTAATAACCTTTGTTTTCTGGCACGGAATGCATGATCGAACCCACTCTTGTTGACAAGAGGAAAGCCAAAATGTTTAAAAATTGTTCATCAAAATATACAAGGCTTTTCTGACAAAGACCTAGAAGTATGTTTGTTTTTAAACTGTGAAAATGTTGATGTGTTGTGTATCACTGAGCATTGGTTAAAATGTCATGAAGTAATTTTAAATCTGGATAATTATAGAATTGTGAGTTCATTTAGTAGGAAATCTGCTATTAGATGAGGGTCTCTTATAATTTTACATAATAATTTTCAGTACAAAGAGCGCAAAGATATAATATCCCTCTCAATTGAACGAATAATTGAATTGTCTTGTGTGGAACTAGACCAAATAATTGTAATATGTGTTTATAGACCCCCTCAGAGTAATTACCCAGAGTTTGAGTCCACTATGGAGGAAGTTTTAAGAATAACTAGTAAAAGTAATAAAAAGGTTGTCATATGTGGGGATTTTAATATTGACATTTTAGACTCAAAGTTGTCGAAGCTAGCAAGTAGATTTTTAAATTTATTTTAATCGTTTAATCTATCACATACCTTTAATGAGCCTACCCTAATAACACCCACATCTGCCACCTGTTTAGACAACATTTTTTCAAACTGTGTAGTCACTGAGAAATCTATAATAAATGTTATTAAATCGGACCATAGTGGACAACAAGCCTCTATAGAGCACCATCATGTCTGTCCTAAGCGGAAAATTGTGTGCAGGCCAATAACTAAAAAGGGCATAGATGAATTTAGAAACAATGTAATTAATAAAATTGAGTCTTTACCAGTTCCTATTATGGAATCTAATTATCTTTATAATGATTTATTTCATGTGGTTGAAGACGAATTTAGTAAAACATTTAAGCAAAAAGTGATCAATTGTAATTCGGATAAAGTAAAGTTTAGTGATTGGGCCACGCCGGGAATTTACACAAGCAGAAGGAAACTATATGACCTCTATGCGTCAAAGCATACTTCCTGTGACCCAAATTTTATTGGATATGTCAGGAAGTATTCTCAAATGTTTAAAAATGTATGTGTAGCTGCTAAGGCGATGTTCTTTTCAAATAAAATCAAATTAGCGGATAATAAAATAAAGGCTACTTGGAATATTATTAACCAATCAACTGGGAAAACTAAAAATAATGTAAAATCCTTCTGTCTTAAAATTGGTGATAAATTAATTGAATCTGACGTTGAGGTTGCCCGTGTTTTTGAAGATTTCTTCTCTCGGGTACCCTTAGAAACTACCAGTAAGTTGAATTCCTGTCCAAACGTTGCTGCTGCCCTCTTAGAGTCTTGTGTTGATAAGTGTAATAAAGTATTCAATTTTAAACATATTAATAGTGAAGACATTTTAAAAGCTTTCAAGTCTATAAATATTAAAAAGACTGAAGATTTATGGGGCATGTCAACCAACATTATTAAATCAATTATTGATACAATAGCTCCATATTTAGCTTTCATTTTTAATCAATGCATAGATGAAGGTACTTTTCCCGATTTAATGAAATGTAGTAAGCTTATTCCTCTTTTTAAATCGGGTGACAAAAGTGACCCTACAAATTTTAGGCCGATTTCAGTACTACCGGCACTTAGTAAAATTTTTGAAAAAGTTATATACTCTCAATTATTAGACTATTTAACAATAAATCGAATCCTTCATAACAATCAGTTCGGCTTTTCTAAAGGTAAAAATACTACTGATGCTGGCATTGCACTCCTCAAACATATTTTTGAGGCTTGGGAGGGCAAGCAAGACGTAATTGGTATATTCTGTGACCTGTCTAAAGCCTTCGATTGCGTTGATCACGTTACATTTTTAAAGAAGCTAGAACATTATGGTGTCTCTAAGAAATCTGTTAGCCTTTTGCAGTCATACTTGCACAATAGAAATCAAAAAGTAATTGTCAATAATACTGCTTCTACTGGAGCCCCCATTATTATGGGCGTGCCACAAGGTTCAATATTGGGCCCTTTGCTGTTTTTAATTTATATTAACGATCTCCCTCATTACAGGAGTAATTTATGTGAGACAGTACTATTTGCAGATGATACATCTTTAATTTTTTAAATTGATAGAGGAAACAATTGTTCTGACGAAGTAAATAGTGCTCTCTCTCAAGTCGCACACTGGTTCAACAGTAATAATATGTCTCTTAACCCTTCTAAAACCAAGTTTGTTAGATTCTCATTGCCTAACGTAGTGCAGGTCGATATGCATATCAATTTGAATGGGAATGTAGTAGAGTTAGTTGAGAGTACAAAATTTCTTGGCATTACATTGGATTCAAAGCTGCAATGGGATCCACATATTGAAGCCTTGTCGAGTAGACTTAGTTCTGCGGCTTTCGCAATAAAGAAAATAAGGCTCTTAACTGATATTGAAACGGCAAGACTAGTTTACTTTAGCTATTTTCATAGTGTAATGTCCTATGGCCTGTTGTTGTGGGGCTCAGCAGCTAATATAGAAAATGTTTTTATACTTCAAAAAAGAGCTGTGCGCGCCATTTACAACCTTCGACGGAGAGATTCTCTTAAGGATTTGTTTAAAGAGATTAATATACTAACTTTGGCGGGACAATACATCTATGATAATATAGTATATGTAAGGAAACATCTTGATTTATTTATTAAGCATAGCGATGTCCATAATTTTAATACTAGAAATAAGAATAAGCTTGCCGTTCCAAAATTTCGACTTGAAAAATGTAGACGCTCGTTTTTGGGGAAAGGTATAGCTTTTTTTAATAAAGTTCCACAACAATTGATAGAGCTGCCTTTGCATAAATTTAAAATATATGTTAAAAAGTCACTCTTAAGCAAAGGTTATTACAAGGTAGATGATTATTTAAAAGACCAAAATGCATGGATGTGATACTAACATAAAACATAACTATTATAAATTAGATAAAAGGAAAATATTCTAATAATTGAATATTGGAAAATTTTCCTCTTATATTAAATATATTTCAAAATTGTAAATTTGTGCTTGGCAACAACATGTTCCATTGTAAATGTTGTTGTTTCTGTTAAAGCTGATAAGTTTCTTGCGGCCGTTCTTCTTATCAGTTAAAAGATGTCCTGAATGGCTGGTAGGGAAAAAAAATTTTGGACTATTCGAAAGTACTTATCTATAAGTCTATTTGAATAAAAATCTTTGACTTTGACTTTGACTTTGACTCTCGACAATCCTTTACAATGTAACAGGCAAAGCCGTGGTCGAGAGCCTAGTCTCATTATCAACAAGCCGTTGGTTTCTGCAATCAACGATCAAATCATAAAAACTCACAAAATCTACGCCTATTATTGCTTTGGTTAAGTCGGCTACTACAAATCTCCAAGCAAAGACGCGGCGCAGCCCTAGGTTTAGTACTAAGTGAACATAGCCGTACGTGTTGATTGTCGTTCCGTTTGCCGCGCATAATGTATAATCGGTTTTTGATCTACGCTCTTTAAGTTTATTACGAGAGAAGACACATCGCTGATCGCTGCTGCCAGTATCAACGAGAAACCGCATCTTAGTTAGACTTACCATGAATAATAAATAAGCGACCGGAACTAGTAGGGCAATCGCTTGTCGCCAGGGGCAATTTCGCTTACTTTGTCAGCCAGATGACCCCGCACTTCCAGGCTTTTCGATGGTTGCGCCGCTAACACTGTTTGGATATTGGTGGGCAGCCTACTAGTCCAAATGGTTCTCACGAAATCTTCCGGAACGTTGGCTCCAGCCAAGCTTTGTATGTGCCGAAGAATTTGAGAAGGCTTCCTATCTCCTAATTCTTTATGCATCAGCAGTTGTTAAACCCTCTTCTCCTGCGATGCGGTAAACCTTTTAATGATATCAGCCTTTAACTTCGCATATTTTTCATTTTCAGGTGCCGCAATGATAAGGTCTCTCACTTCTCTTCCATAAGGTCTCTCATTCTCAAGGTCTCTCATTTCCTCTTTTAATTAAATATTAGTATGACGATCAATCCAAATTGTAAACATCCAATCCAAATTGTAAACTTCTATCGTTGTTTATTTTTTATTATTTTCTGTTTTATTCTTTGTAACTTAATAAAATAGGCAGCCCTCTCATAAATTGCTGTGTCCGTAAAGGGCGACTAAGTTTTTAAGTTCCTTCTAGATCAGTGGTGCCCAAACGGTCGATCGCGATCGACCGGTCGATCGCGAGAGGTTTCACGGTCGATCTTAGAGGTTAAGCAAGTACAAGATTTTATTTTCGAAAATTTATAAATTACCTACTGAGCATTCCGATCGTTTTTGTTTTAATTCATTTATTTATGTGACGGACTGCCGGACGACGTCGACAGGCGACGCTATGACTGCGTGTGTAGTGCCCAACGTTACGATAGAGTGAGAGAGTGCTTTCAAGACTTACAAAAAATTCAGGTGGTTCTCACCTTTTTGGCATACCCCTTTAATTGCTCGGACATACAAGGAGTTTCTTCATGCATAGCCAACACATTCCATATGGAACTATGTACGGTGAAAATGAAGTACTAAAACTAATTTCAGATATAAGTTTAAAAGCCCGAGCTGCAGACAACACTCACTTGTCTTCTATGCCAGAAAAAAAGTATCCATTATTAAAACAAGTCAGTCTTCAAATAACCGCATTCTTCGCGTCTACGTATTTGTGCGAGTCTGCGTTTTCTCAGATAAAAACAATCAAGTCAAAATACTGTACCCCCCTCACAAACGAGCACTTGGTAGCCTGCTTCCGTATAGCTTTGAGTGAGAACACACCCAAATTTGAAAAGTTTACTGTTGACCAACAATGTCATGCATCTACGTCTCTTTAATTTTCCGCCACAAGAAAAATATAACTTGACCTGTATTTATTTTCTTGTCTAATAATATTGTTTATGTACAAATGTGTGTCAAGAGTAAGAAACTATGTAAAACTGTTTGATTGTAAACATATTATAAATCTAATCATTAATAATTACTTATTATTACGACATAAAAATAAATGATAATATAAATATAAATACTTGTTATTATTAGTAATAGATAATTTAAAAAAATACATAAAGATCTTAAACCCTTAACTTTTTCTCAAGTCGATCTTCACAGCAAAAAGTATGGGCATCTCTGTTCTAGATTATAACACCTGTACACACTTAGTTTGCAATAAAAATTTGTATTTGTATTTGTATTTCTCTGGAATATTGATGTTCGAGGTTGCTTACCGCGTAATTATGTAGTGTTAGATATTATTCCATATAAAGTATATTGTCCTTCAATCTGCGCACACGAAAATTCCGGGTTCCAATTGTCGAGTCCGAGTTCGAATTCCAAATTGGTGGGATTCGAACTCGGACTCGACACAATTCTTAACCGGAGGATAGACTTCCGGTCAGGGCTTATTTATCCGGTTAATTTTCAAACCGGTACAGGGGGGCTATCGCGTAAAAAATCTGGGTATGGATATGGGCTTTATTTGACAGTTGAAGCTCATAAAATTACCATATATGGTCATTTAACTGTCAAATGAAGCCCATGTCCATATCCATATTTTTACGCGATAGCCCCCCAGCAGCGAGTACATAAAAACCTTAAAAAAACGGTTTCATAAAAGAGTAAAATTAAAAGGGTTTTGAATCAATTAATCGGTTTATAGAGGCTTTTTCTGCTCTTTATAAGTACCCAAGCACAACGGGACAACACGTACGTAGACAGAAGTTCGCTACTTGCCTGAAATACCGCCCTCCCAAAGCGAGCGCTCGAGTGGTAAATTGAAAACAATCTATTATTTATAGTATTGTCAAAGATCCTTGAAACTTAAGTATTTTGACCGTTGTAAAAATTTTACTTTCTTCTTGCTATAGTTAGTTTATGGTAGTGTAGTATGCTTAGGATGTTTATTATTAATTTATTTGTTACTACAAAAATATGTAATTTTCTTATTTATTCTTAGTAAAACAGTAACGACTTACATTAAATAAACTATGTTTCGAAAAATGTCGAATTCGACTTGCGAGAATTGGGGGGCAGTTCTCCCTCAGACATCGAATTCCACATTATGTATATTTGAGATTTATGTCGCATGTCATTAGAATCGGTGCCTAAAGTGGATCGAGGATCGACATTTTTGTGGTGTGGTGTGTCGTGCGAGACGCGTTATGACATAAGCTCGCTACTTGCCTGAAATACCGCTCTCCCAACGCGAGCGCGCGAGTGGTAAATCGACTAACAAGCTTGTCTACACACACACACAGATGGTCGCTATTAGTATGATCGCCTCGCCAATAGTAGGTTCTATATCGGTTGAATTAAAACTATGTTTAACTCGATACTGTTTCTATATTCAGTCATTATATTCGTATTTTTACAATTTTATCAATAATTTATTTGACAAGGCGACCGTTCATATCCACAAAATAGATAGTAATGTACAGTCAGCAACAAAAGTCCATGAACACATCCAAATTTTCAAAACCCCTGCACACTATAAAGGTTTATATTAACTGAACAGGCTGTTGTACAAATGTCCGTAGATATTTGGGAATACCAAAGGTCGATGTATGTACATAATTTTTACAAAAGTAGCTGAACATGTTTAATTACATAATTAGCCTGATCTGTTAAATATCAAAATTTGCTGAACAAGTCTGACTTCATAAATCCACTGATATATATACTACTCAAAACTTGCTGAACATATTTTTACAATAATCTCCTCTAAGTAGCGATTGCAGCCACTTATATAAACCACTTATATTGACAGAATTAAAAACAAAAGATAGAAAGAATGTTTGTGGAATATCCAATCCGAAAAGAAGAATAACTACTTGTCAAAAAAAAGGTTTAATAGAAAACAAACAATTCAACGGAAAAATCTCTTGTTATAAACTAGAAGGCTATGATGTTTAGGAATATGAAAACTCTTTATTAGAGAAAATTGGAAGCGTAGGACTCGATTTTGTTAAGCCCGACTGTCAACACACATGAGTAATTTTAACTAAGGCAATAAGGTAAATCATTTTAATATCATGTTTGATACAGTCATCTTCAAAAGTCGCTGAACATTTTGGTACAGTCAAGGTCATAAATATGTGTACAATCATCATAAATAGTCGACAGGTAGAATGATATTTTCGATCTTACAGTCCGATCGATACGCATGTCTGAGAACGCGATATCTAGGAATTAAAAAAAAAACAAAAAAAAAAATGAAATTATGTTAAGTAGATATTAATAATTGAATTCAGTCATGTTATTATCAAATATTTCAGTGGGTATAAATTGGAGCTATAGGAACGATCTACAAATAACACCGCGAAAAAACCTTGAACCGCTAAAAAGGCAAACTATTAAATTGAAAATTTATAAAACTTACTTCTACAATTCTGAATAAAGCCACCACCACCCCTTGGAGTGTAACTTTTATCCATTAAAGAAAATAATTTTCAAAATCTATTCATAAATGTCGTAAAACACAATTGATTTGAGAACCTCCTCTTATTGAAGTCGGTTAAAATCTAAAATAGTAAAAAAGTGTAAGAAGCGAGAGGCTGGCATAAACAAATGACATGTCAATGATGTCACGACCAAAATTAAAGAGACAAATGTATTATATGACAGTGCTGTACTTTTTCGATGATTGTCATCAGTCTAAATTCGAAAATTGGTCCGGTTATGATCTAACAAATCACTTTTAGACGATACTACGTCTAGCAACTTTTGAAAGTTTACTTTACAGCCACTTTTGGAAATATACTGTCCAGCAACTTTTGGAAGTTTACTGTCCAGCCACTTTCGGAAGTCTACTGTCCAGCCACTTTTGAAAATATAGTGTCCGGCCCTTTTGAAAATATACTGTATAACTACTTTTGGAAATTTAAAATGTAAATGGAATTTTGTTTGTAACTATGTTCAGTAACTTATGTACAATTCATGTGTCTAGTGTCTTTTGTAACATTATTTTGTTCGGCAAGTTTCGTTGCTGACTGTACGTAATGTACAAGTAACAATATCTACGCACGACGGGCCTCTCTTTCTTAATTTTACTATAAACAAAACCAGCCAGCAACGTCGGTGTAGCGGCCTCCTTGTAGTGCGGAGACATATACGATCTCCACAGTACATTTAGCAGAGTTTGGATTAAACCGGCTTCTTTAGGTTTTAGAAGCGCTCTCATTCCGAATACGTCGGAAACGGTCAAATAAACCGCTCTTTATCAAACCGATTACAAACGTTGCTTCATGGTGGGCCGTAGCTTATCAAACAATCGAAGCTTTTGTTTTTTCGTCTTACTCATTTTGTATTATGTGAACAATAAAGTAATTGTAAAACAATAATATATGTAATTAGTTATATTGCTATTTAATTAAAAGCGTATTTAAAAAACGTTTTATTATTTTCGCCGAAAACTATCTTTTTAATTTCCATAGACTATAGTTTTGTGACAGCTCGAATGCGATGCAATGCAACACTGATTGACATTGACAGTTATTGTCGGTACTGTACTGTCACTGCCAGTCCGTGTCGTGTGATTTTTTACGTTTATTACTTTTTTCGTGATTTATTAAACTGCAATACAATCTTGAACAAGAACTAGAAATCGGCTATGAATAAATACGGTAGTACCTAATTAAATTATCGTTCAACAAACCTACTTATATTATATTTATAATTATAAACTAAGTCTGTTGCGGTGCTAGTACTATCTTTATTTCAATATGGGCGATGTAAAAACACTGCTCAAAGAAGCAAGAAAACTTATAGATGGCAAGAATTTCAAAGAGGCTCAAGAATGTTGCAAAAATATTTTGCGGAAAGATAAACAGAATTATATCGCCTTGGTGTTATTAGGAAAGGCACTACAAGATTCCGACCAAGCTCCTTTGGCTTACCAAAAGGCTATAGCAAGCAAACCTGAAAGTCCATTGGCTTGGCAAGGATTAGCACATTATTATGAAAGTAAAGAAGATGACTCTTCTAAATCTAAGCTGTTGCCTATTTATAAAGAAATGCTGAAACTCCAAATAGAAGAGGATAAGATTTTGGAAATAATTGCAAAGTTGGGGCAATTAGGGTGTACATTGAAAGATGAGGAATGTTTAACGTCACTTATTTGCGTTATCTCTTCAAATAAATATGAAAAAATATGTGAGGCTGCTAAACATCAATTGATTGAAGTACTGAAAGCTAGTGTTCCATGTAAAGGTAATGATATTGAGTTGGTCATTAATATTCTAAAAGAAATGTATCAAAATAATCCTACTGATGCATTGCAAGTACTTATTGGAAAAGTTATTATACAGAAAAGTGATTTTGCATCAGCGGTTGAAGAAATAATACATTTGGAATATTTTTCCAGTAATGTTTTATTAAGAGAATGGTTGTGTAGTTACTTGTGTAAAGAGTTTGTCAGGAACATGTCTTTTGGAAGTTTAGATATTGACAAATATGTTGATAAAGTGATTCATGGAATAGAAAACTCTAAACATCCGGCTCTTCTAAAGAGTATGATTGCATATGACAAAGGCTTTTTCCTAGAAGCTTATAAACAATGTGCCCCAATAATAAACTATCAGCAAGCTGATACGACAGAAGCTACTTTGATAATAAAATGTACTATTATGCTAAAAAAATGGTCAGTAACCCAGAAACTAGCAACAAACTTCCTAACAAAAGCTAAAGATGTACACTTTGTGGTTAAGCTTAAGAAGTTTTTATTCCTTGCACATGTAAAGCAACTAAAATGGAAACAGGCTTTTGCAATTGCTAAGGAAATACCTAGAGATATGTTAAATGCTGTAGAGCGAGCTGCATTGGCTGAGTGCTACATAGAAAACAATGAAGGACCAGAAGAACTGCTAGAAAGTTTGCATGAAACTGAATATTACCCACTCCTTCAATCTTTGGCACTACTGAATCAACAAAAATATAAAGATGTCATTGAAGTGTTAGAAAATATAAATGATTCCCCTATGAAATATTATTATTTAGGTAGAGCACTCTGGGAATTAGAAGAATATGATCAATCATTGGTAAATTTCTTAAAAGCTGCTAAACTTGACCCTGACCATGCCTTTACTTTCTTTTATCTTGGAAATTACTACTTTATAAAAAACCACTTTGAGAAAGCAAGAAAGTGTTATGAAAAAGCCTATAATTTGAATTGCTTTGACCCAAAGATTGCGAAAATATTGAGTGAAACTTATACTTATTTGAAACTTACCAATATAGATTTTGAATTTCTTGTGTCTGCTGAAAAATCTCTGCAGACAAATCAGTCTTGGCTGTATTTCAGGTTAGGGTTACATTATTTAAATAGGAGAGAATGGGAAAATGCTATAATTAATTTCAGAATTGTTATCAAGACTGATCATAATAATAGTACTGCCTTTGAGTGTTTGGCTGATGCTTACTACTCACGTGGCTCTTACACCTCTGCACTTAGAGCCTATAATAAAGTTATTGTCATGGACCCTAAGAGGAGTTCTCATTGTCTTACTAGAATTGGCTACATATATTCATTGTTGACACAGTATGAAGATGCTATAACAACTTTTAAAAAAGTATTGGATATAGAGTCATCCTCTGTACTTGCCTTAAAAGGGATAGCTGAGACCTGGATCAGGATAGCAAAGAAAAAAGTGACGGCAAAACTTTATGGCACTGCAAGAGATAGTGCACAACATGCTATTGATTACATTATGAAAGCTCTCTCAATACAAAAACATTTTACATGTTTCTGGAAACTATTTGGTGATACTTTAATGTTCATAACAAAATTGCCAAACATATTTGCATATGTGCACATCAAAGAGTCTATGCAGAATCTATCTGAAAATGATGAAATGAAGAGAAAAGAAAAATTAGAAATATTCCCTTATGCAATTTCTTGTTATTCACATATTGCTAAACAGAGGCAGCAATTTGCATCTTATGACTTGGCATCTGCCTATCTTAACTTTTATCATGAAACTAAAAAGGAAAATAACTGTCATATTTCATTCAATCTATCTATAGCATGTGTAAAAGATAAACCTACAGTTTGGCGTAATTGGAACTTGCTTGGTAAAATCTGTCTCTTTATCAAAAGGTTTGATATTGCACAGCACTGTTTTATAAAAGCTCTCATGGTAACGCGGAAATGGTCTGTGGCGAAAATCTGGTGTAATTTGGGAACTTTGTACTTGAAACTGAAATTACATAAACTTTCTAATTATTGTTTTTGGCGTGGACAATCTACACTGCCATCGTACCCACAGAGTTGGATTGGCCAAGGTTTGATAGCAGAAGGTATTCGGGAAGAAGAGGCTATGGACCTTTTCCGACATGCATCACGACTGGGTTATCATCCAGAAAGTGCCCTTGGCTATGCAGATTGGGTTTGTAGGACTTTGAAGGATATTAAATACGTTGAAAACCCAGAACACAAGTATGTCATCGACGGATTATTTGCAATCAATTATGCTGTTGATTTGATTGAATGGTTTTCTAATTTCGAACCAAATAATGCTTGTGCTTGCAATATTCTTGGTATTTTACAAGAAAGAAGTGGACTTCTGAAAGCAGCATTAACATCATATGAAAAAGCACTGCAATATGCTGAAGAAGATAAAAAAAATATAATTTTACTAAATGTTGGTCGTATTTTACTGAGAATGGAGAAATATGAAGAAGCAATAAAAGTATATAAAGCTATTACAGAAGCCAGCTTAAATTCTACATGTGGATTGGCCCTAGCATTATTCAAAAAAGGTTTATATGAAGAGTCTTATTCTGTATATGATACTGCTCTACACTGGCTAAGCAATGACAATCATGAAAAAGCTGATCTACTTGTTGCAATGGCTGGTATCATATATATGTTTAAAGGTGTTGATGATGCCAAAACTATATTGTTTCACAGTATACAAATATCACAAAAAAAGCCAACAGCCTACAGTTTATTTGGTATATGTTCCTTGGGCTTGATACATTCAGAACTAAGTTTGACTAAACTAGCATTGAGTGAATTGCAGAAATATGAAATGGACAACAATTTCGGATTTGATATTGGTTTTTTGAAATCATATGTCTTTATATGTGAAGGTAATGTTGATCAAGCAATCAAACTTTTAAGTGATTCTCTTCATGACCATCCAAACAATGCACTTCTATGGTTTTGTATGGCCGAGTATAGTCTTAAAACCGACACAAGAGCAAAAGTTGCTAGTCGATTTGCTCAAAGAGCAATAAGTTCTTCAAACTATAAAACTTGTACATTGAATGCTGCTAAAATGATAGCCACAGCTAGTATTGCTGAGCATATAGCTGGTGATAAAGAAAGAGCTTTCACTTTGGCTAAAAAGGGATTACATATGTATCCACACAGTGCAGAAATATGGGCTGCACTTATGCTATCTCTGTTGTCTCACAAATTGTGGATGGAAAGAAAGGAGTGGATGCTATCTGGCGCTAGCTATATGCGCCGACACCTAAATATATCACGACAGCTAAGCAGATGGGTTAGCTTGCTGGAGAAAAAATTTTATAAATAATTTTAAAAGCCCTCTCTAATCCTTATAAAGGTAAAATATTTACTTTATGATCACCTTATGTTTTTTTTTAACTAATAGTCTGATTAAGAATAAATGAAATGGTTGTAATTAATGTTGCTTTATTAACTAATTAAGTGGGTCAGGAATCCTTTTGTATACTGCAACGAATTTATCTCCATGGTTTCGAGTTACTTTTTGACCTTCCTCTGTACTTTCATACAATTTTTCTACAATGGGATCCGATTTCTGAAATTAGATTAAAATGTAATTAAGCAAGTTGTAATAATAATATTAGTTTTCCAAATTATTACATTTGGCACTATTTCAAAAAGCGATGGTCTCATACTTTAATAAAATTGATCTACTTGTTCCAATCAAAAATTATATCAAAATGATATTTTAAGTGTACTTTGAGCTTAACGCGAGGCAAAGCTTTTAGGAAGGTATTGAATGATCTTTTAATTAGTTGTTTAGATATGAAATAATAGGTATCTTACCAACTCTTCTTCACTTATCCTTTCAAATAGTGGATGCTCATCAAAATGTAAAACCATCCATTCATTTAAATCTTTCACATCAGTTATTGTGTACACTACACCCTAAAAAATAGTGTAGTTTTAAATATTATTAGGTTGTAGTTTTGATTTTTATTGTAAAGCAACTGTGTTAAACGCTGGGCAAAGATAACATACCTGTTCTGCCAGTACATACGCATATTCTGATAACAGCCATTTATTTATTATTCTCCATTTGTGTTTTGCTTTCTTGAAATGTGGATCAGGATACAAGAAAAACATCTTTTTAAGCTGGAATATAAGAAATTCAATTAATATTATTTAAGATTAATATAAGTTCTTATAAATTAAAATAAGATATATATACAGTGGTGGTCACATGATTATAGACACTCATGATTTTGACCACATACAACAAAATATATGATATTTAGATACTCAAGAAAGGTATCAATTCTATTTTAATTGTCATTTTACATACACTGACATCTGATAATTTTAAAATGAAAACAGCAAAAAAGTTATATTAATTGTGTCCACCACTGTATCTAATAACATACCTGTCCTTTATGAAAAAAGTTAGGCAAATATTTCATGGCATTTGTTCTCAGCACAGCTATGTTTTGATACATTTCTGGGTGTTGGATTCTTAGTGCTTTAATTCTATCATTTACATAGTCTGACACCTTCACACGTATTTCTAAACCCAGTATTAAATTAGCAGCGAACATTGGAGATAGGGTAACTATAAAAAGATAATTATATAAACTGCATATTATTAATGAGTAAACTAATTTTGTATCTCAGTGATAGTTGTAAGTGTGAAGTTAGTTTTATTTTTATTTTATAGATACCTAACAATCCTCCATAACCACATCCCACGTCTAGAAATTCCACCTTCTTTTTAACATTCACATTAGATGTCGGATATAACGCAGTCCAATCATATTCATCTGGATGAGCAGGACTGGAAATAAAAAGACAGCATTTTTATAATATGCATACATATACAAACATTGAATACACCGCAATATTAAATAACTTCGAATCTTTCAATTAATCAACACTTACTACTCAAAACAGTGATCTGCGATAGGGTTAGAATGAGCACGCTGGCGGTAGTATTTCTTTTGCGGTAATGCCATAACCTATTCTTCGTAGAAATATAATTACATTCACTACAAAATAGTACAATATCATTAACATTAATCAAGCGGTGACGGTGACCAGTGAAAAACACAAATTATAATAGAGGCTAAATTTTTAATTCAAACACAAGAAAACAACAACAAATCCACGCCCACAAATTCACAGACTATCAAAACCGAGGCTTGCGGTGCGCCCTTTTTTTCACACTCCGCGGAGACGGAATGCAAATCGTCAGGCGGTAGCGAAGCGAATCGGCTCTCGCTTTAACTTTATCGTTTACTTACGCCCTTTTTTTAACCACGGCCACAGAATATATATATTAGTACCTTACTTACCACCGCTGCGGAATGCGATCGAAACAGTAAGAAGGATCATTCACCTATTCGCCATATTGAAATTAGTGAGAGCGACAGCGAGAGTTCGCAATTTCGCATTCAAAAGCAGCAGGGCTATCGCGTAAAAAATCTGGGTATGGATATGGGCTTCATTTGACAGTTGAAGCTTATAAAATTACCATATATGGTCATTTAACTGTCAAATGAAGCCCATGTCCATATCCAGATTTTTTACGCGGTAGGGCCCCTGTTCGGCTCAGAGCGAGAGCATTTCGCAATTTCGTATTTAAAAGCAGTTCGGCTCACTTTTCAAGTGTTCATGAGTTGTATTTACGTGCGTACATTTACATTTATTACAGAATTTTGTATGTTGACTGTAAAATTCGTTCATAAAAGCAAAGTATACAAAATAAATATACTTGATTTTCTGTATTTATTGTGTTCTCAGTCTCACATCTATATAGATAACTCACTCAAGAATGAGTTCATTAAATCGAAGGCAAATCAAATTGGTTTGTGTACTTCTTTACGTCCTGCAACAGATATCAAAGAATTTTGAATTTTTCGTAGGTGCCTTCTGTACGTCGGTCTTCGCCATTAAAGAATCCTTCGTTTTCTTGAGATCCACAAAGATGACAGAGAATCCAGTTTGATCCGTTAGTTATGCTAACCCAACATCCCAATAAGCGTCTCAATCAAACGTTTTCTGTCTGTATATTTGTAATTTGGTTCCCGTAATAAGGGTTCTGTTTGAAATATTTCTAAGAAGATTAATTCACTTTCATTGTTCCACAACTTTCACATTTTTTATTCATTGCTGTTCATCATAGATAGCAAAGCAAGCAAAGACAACTTGCAGACAACGACGTCTACACTAACAACACTACACATGTGTTAGCGCAGTCGCTCGCTGTGCACTAAAACGCAGGAGCGTACAGTACACGACGTACATTACATCAAATCAATGCTCTCGGCGTTCCTCGCGAGTCGTGCCGACCCGAGGCGCTTTGACTCGGGCGCAAAAAACTGTGCCACGGGAGCGAGAGCGAGCGGGCGAATAAGCCCGAGGCGAGCCGAGAGCTACCATGTTCACTCTCGCACTCGGTCTGCTTCGAGGATCTCTCGGCGAGTATGCGTGCACAGCCGCGCCGCCATCAAGTTTGTCACTCATTAATTTATGCGTAGCATCACTATACAGTATAGTACTTGTACTATTAAGTATTCTGTGGTATAGGTACACACAAAAGTTTGTTTGTGGTGTTTTTTACTTGACGTTGGCGAATGTACAAACTGTACAAGCCAGAAAAAAAAAGTTTGTGGTGTCAGTCAATTGTCAAAGTAAAAAAAAGTGGAAAGTGGTCAAAGAGTTGTGATGTGAATATGGAAAAATATATTTTTTTGTAATATATCCATCAAGTTAAATATGTAACTAGTGTGATTAATTTGTGAGTGTGATTGTGTATCTCCTTACTTATACTGCAGGTAAGCGTTGATTAGTTTTTATTTATAAATGAAGATTTCTGCCTTTCCAAATTCGCTCTATTTTATCCTTTGTGCCTTTTGTTTATCTGAAATCATAATAAGTGTTTTGTTCATAAAACAATATCAACGAGCTTATATCGGGGCTTACTCGCAGAAATATAGAACATATTCAATCAATTAGGTGATAAAGCCATCAATGCGTTAGTATATTTTATGAAAAACTAGCGGCCGGCCGCGATTTCACCCGCGTAATTCCCGTTCCTGTAGGAATATCAATATTAAAAGTATCCTAGCTAGCTCTGTGTCAAATTTCATCCAAATCCGTTCAGTAGTTCTAGCGTGAAAGAGTAACCAACAAATTAACATGCAAACTGACATACTTACGCATTTATGAAACTGATTTTATGAACAAGAAAACTTAGTATGCATTAAAAAATCTATAGTAATAAATCAATACCGTGACTGACTGACAGACAATACAAGCCCAAACTACTGAACACAATAAGCTGAAATTTTGCATACAGGATCCTCCTTTAATGACGTAGGTGAGTATTAAGAAAGGATGTTTTGGTTACGTAAACGTCCCCTTATGGATTATAGCGTTTTTTTTTACTTTTATATTTTTTATGTTGTGTAGTACGACTCTAGACAGAGGAATGATATAAGCACCCAATGATATTATAAGTGTGTTCTTGAAACAGATGTCATATGAGCTCGCAATGTGAAAATTCAGAAGACCCTTTGGGGTCGGAATCAAATTGCTACGATTGCTATGTCTTTCAGTTCTGTGCTTTTTCGTGTTTTTTGTCCTTGTCAATTATCAATGTGAGCAGTCTGCATCACAGATACAACGCAAATTACTAGTAGAAGGTAACATATATCTAAAAACATCATTTGATATACCTATATTTTTTATCTATAGTGTTAGAACCTGTATGTATAAATGTAATAAATATACATATCAATTATAAGATATTTTAGATGAAATTGGCTAAGATATTCAGTATTTTACATGTCTTAAAGAAGTTTTTTAAGAATTGGAACTTGGCAGTACAGATGAGACTTATTTAAGAATCTCTTCTTGAGATATAATCTCTTATTTAGAGAGTAAGCTGTTGGATATACAGTGGTGGTCACATAATTAAAGACATTTGTTGATTTTTATACTATCTAGGGACTTGGTTCTCTGCCAAGGATTAACCATGCTGTGATCTGATAAGGGCCATCTAGGGAGTGAATAGAGGAAATCAAGATTGCTATACACCCCCAACTTATATGATCAATACTAAGAGATGTATGGTTATGTTTAAAATAAAACCGTGAAAATAGCATAAAAATTTATGGAATTCCTGAAACTAAAAACTGATCCTTACATTTTTTTTAATGTAATCAGATTAGTTGGGCGTGTGTATCAATCTGGATCTCCTCCAATCACTTCCTGGATGGCCCTTAACAGATCACAGCTCGGTCAATACTTGTCAGAGAACCAAGGCTCCAAAGTTACCTCGCTATGAAAATTGACAAGTGTCGTTATTTATGTGACCACCACTGTATATCTAACAACCAACTCTCGCCAAGCAGTAAAAGCGCGGCATTAATTAAAGGTTTGCAGCAAACTCTATAAAACGCCGGCGAAGCGCTGAGTGTAGTTGTTTTGACTTTGTCGCCCACGTGCGCCCAATGCCGCGCCGCGCCGCAGTCCGCCGCTGGCGTCGTCTGCGCCGCACGTACTTACCTTGCGAATTTGTCATTACGCGAAATGTTATCAATACACTCTACAAACGCGAATGAGTTTAGATACAGTGCTTTGTCGTTAACTGTGTAGTGTAAAAGAAAACGGCATAAAAATGAAAAAAGGTGATTCTCAGCATAGTTTGGGAAGAGGCGATCGCGGAACGAGGCCGACGCGTTTACTCATGGATAGCATATCGTCAGACGAGGGCCCGGAGACAGAGCGGCTCTTAAGCTCTCAGCTTCCGCCTACCGTGGTAGCTATGTCGAGTGGACGCCGGGAATCTTTGACAGCCCCTCCTTCGCCAACGGATTCTCGAAAAAAACGCACTTATCATAACTACAAGAACCACCTCCATCATCTCATTCATTGGAGAGATATTTGGGGTGGAGAGCCCCATAAAGTTAATGAGGTAGAGTTTACTTACATTACACATATTTGCATCAACCGACTGAATTTGCCCACCCTCTGACACCCTCTGCTTTATATGTTGTATAGGTGGGTAATGTTTTTGCCCCACTGGTGTACTGACAAAAATTCATCACTTTTTTGTTTAGTATGTAATTAATTATCATTTCCCCTATAACAATGTTAACACCGTTTGGTGACAATAACTTAATTCACGTCAAAAGTGTAATCATCATACGAACTGTAGGACTCTCGTATTACAATCGTTGGAACCTACTAAAAACGTATCTACTTTTTGTTGTTTGTTCAACTGGCATAGTAACTACCTTTTAAACCTTGACTTACTTTTGCCATTTTTCGGATAACCATGGAATCAGTTCAAGTTCCTACTATTTCCATGACCGAGTAAGTAGGATAAAACTAAAGTGGAGGTCATGTTTTTTATCATAATTATCAGTTGATTAAAAATTTTTCGAGCCTTCCGCTTCGGTTTAAGGATTCGTTGATATTCGTTGACATACTTAGTTCAAAACTCGTAACTGACTGCCAACGAACGAATCGAGTTTAGGATGATTGCACCAGGCATCAAATGCTATAAACATTTTTTTAATTCGATATAAAATGTCAACATCGTATGTTTTGGTTCCGATTACGTTTCCGTATGGATGGACATAATTTGTAGTTTTTTTTAATAATATTGTTACAAACGCTCATTGAACATCCGCTCCAGTTCCATTACATGTGCTTTTGTTAAATAATGTCTTTGTAACTTTTGGTAAAAGAGAACGATTATACGGTACTAATTTTAGGAAGGTAGGTAATTTGTTTTATGAATCATACGATGTTGTTGAACCGTTTGAATCTAAATGGAAATGGTCGGTTACACAATGTAACTTATTGTGGTGAGCATTTGAGTTGAGCACTTGTTGCTAACAGTTCCCGTTGCTGGTTATACACTCACTGAACTACATCTACAAACAAAAGGCGTAACATAACGCTCATATAAAATGTTTGCTCTAGCTGCTAATTCTCACGAGATTCGAACTAACAACTACTTAATTAAACCTTTAATTGAAGTAGATGAACATAACAACTATACTGTCGATGCAATATGCTTTAGACCTCTACACGTTTAATTCTCACAATTCACTTGTCACGACCACGAGCGAACTGCATACATTCAATTTAATTCTGACAATTGAACCCAGACCCGCTACACGTTAAGATCACGCACGCATTCATGTCATGCTATCACATTCCACTAGTTGATATTATGGGACTACACGAACATTGAAAGATTGAAGGACTTTGTTTGACAAACAGCCACGCATTTACAAGGTAATAAAGGATTTATTTACGCCAATATTTTATTGAACTCTTTCATATTTTACTGTTATTGTAAACTGATAACTTAACGATAAGGTTATACATACTTATATAGAGTTCAGTACGAATCAAAACTGGAGGACAAGCTGATAATTTTGTACCTCTGACACTAAATTTATTGTAATCATACTATAACTAGTGGTTCTGTGAGAACAGTAGACCTCGCTCAAAGAAAGACCAATTTTAAATCAAAATTTTGAACAAAATGGGGATATAAGTTTTAGCGAATTCCTCGCGTTCCCTTAGTCCTAAAGAGCCCGGTAAACAATCAAATTTATTTGACATATTTGTTTGAAAAACACGTTTGTCAAATAAACCTCCGGAAGTCACATGCATAGCCGTAGACGGTCAAATAAATTTGACAAACACGAAAAACTTGGCGGAAAATTTGATCGTTTACGGGCCGCTTTAGAGTCTACGAGTTCAAATTTGGTGTCTACGGGTTCGTCTCGCGTAGGCGCAGAGATCTGTGTAGTTGGATTGGTATGCGAGGGTATACATTTTCCGAAAAAATAATCATGGAAATCCGTCCATATCATATAAAGCTACAGCAAAGTTCCCCCTCTTCCCCATCCACTCCTTCTTTTGAGCTTTTATCTCTCCCGACTATTTTGGGCTCGGCCACGAGTTCTTTTATTACGGAGTTCTTCCGGATTCTCCAGCATCCGTCGCCTCCTCTTACTGGGCCTAAGATGTTTCAGAGGTTTTTCCGCTCCGTAACCAAGACTTTATTTGTAGGAATTTAATCAGGGAGCTCCACAACTTTATGATTAAGATATGTTGCTAGCACTGCTCCAAGGAACTGTACAATTTTATTGCGATTGTAATAAATAAAATTTCGATTGCTCTTGCATCTAACCGCGATTTCCAGCAGAGATTCGATGTATCTTATCGAGTACGGGTTTCATAATATTGGAAAAGCGTTTGAATTTAAGAGACGGAAAGCATGACGACAAACTAAATGACGAATAGTAAACAATAATGAACAAAAATACAATCGTACAATCTTAAGCTAATGCTATGTGCATATGGACGACAACCTTCTGCCTTATCATACATTCTAGAGTAGTTTGACACTTCATCACGCCCTATTTCCTGCGAACACGGTTTATATTTGAAACAGTCATCAGTTGAATTGCATTGTGATTTGGCAAGTGTGCAACTGACAAATGTACGTGAGTCGATGCCTATATCGTATAGGGCGATAGCCCTGCTTGCGGAATCTCTAATAAAGTAGTTTCTCATCAAACGATCGATAGATCTCGCAAGCATTGGAGTGTGCCAATAGTAGGGTATTGGCACGCTCGCTCGTTATACTTGATTTATCACTTGAAACTTTTTTTAATCAGTCACTCGCATCTCAACAGCTTGTAAGAACTTTAATACCGTTAATTATAGCAATTCACTTCATATCCTTATTGTCTATCACCAGAAATACTAGGTATACTCGTATGTGCCCAGCACATGCACATATTGGCATTTTACAAGGAAAATCACATAAAAAATTCGTAGTATCTTTGTGAATCATAGAGGGTAAATTGGATTGAATCATGGAGCCGAAGCTATGTGATATAAAAAAGAAACTTGTCTGTAACTTTCTTTGCCCCTCTTTTTAACCGACTTCAAAAAAAGGAGGAGGTTCTCAAGTCGACTGTATTTTTTTTTTTTTTTTTTATGTATGTTCCACCATAACTTCGCCAGTTGATAACAGATTTTTAAAATTCTTTTTTTATCTGGAAGAAAATGGTTTATGTGTGGTCCCATATAATTTTTACGAAGATCTGGCTAGTAGTTTTTTCATAATCCTGAAAAATATCAATCACCTTTTGGCAAGTAGTCGTATACCTAGATGACATCATTGTTGTGTATGGGCTGATTTTTAGTGTAAGTAACGGCACATAATGTAACAAAAAAATCTGAAATAAAAACATTTTATAAAAAAAAACAAACCGACTTCAAAAAGTAAAAAATAAAACTTTTGGAGTCGGTGCTAGTTAGCTAAGGCCAAAAAAAATATAGTTAATAGAAGTGCAATGTAGAATGTAAGATACCTATTATAGCTAAAAGCTTTCTTAGCGATAACTTACCATCTCGATCTCGAATCTTAAAAATGAGTTGCATATTTAATCATATTGTTCATAATAATTTGAGTTTCCTCTAAGTTATTTTCTTCACCTTTTGGTAAGTATCAAAAGATATTTAATTTGGAGTATCGGATGATGTCAGTCGAGGCCGTGACATGACGTTACATTCAAAAGATACCACAATGGCCTTGAAAAGTCCAGACTAGGCTGTCTAGTCTAGCAATAAAATCAGTAAGGAAGAGTAAAAAACTGTTGTACCTTTTTATTATAATACATGACTGTTATATAATGCATGCCTTTTTCGCCTACGCGAGTTAATATTTCCTCTTACATGAAAGAGAGGCCTACCTACAGGTTCTACATCTACCTGAGGCACCAAAAATTTTCCGCTCCAATTATAACGTTTATCCGGGAACGTTAAAGTCTTTTTTTTAACGGCATATCTCATATCTTTTATTCGAAAAAGCAAGTCAACTTCTACCTCGAAACCTGCCAATTTCTACATCACCACGCTTATTTAGCTTACGTCATTCGAGATTTTAATGCATCGATCTAATGAACTATCGATCTTATGATTATTCGAGGAAAGTTTGATATTCAAGAGTCGATGCATTTGATATTCGGCAATTTCGGTAAAGGGCATTCTATTGCAAGTAGGAGACGAAATTAGGTAAAAAAACAAAATACCAATTCCAATACTGAAAAGCACGTAATAGTTACACATTTAGTAAAACAACATGGAATACGCTAACTCATTACTGCCCTACGGGAAGACGCAAATTTTTCTTAAATTTGGTGGTACTGACAGACAGACAAAAATAATATAATGAGAATATATATGTCTCTCAATATGGCTGTTTTAAATGAATGAGAACTGGATAATATATGTAACAATACTGCGTTACACTTAGGCATGATTTTATACAGCTTATTTATAGTACAAAGTAAATCCTGCATAGGTCACTACACTTTATGGATGGACGTTTTACGCTTCGTGTAACATAACATTCTGTTAACGTCATATTTTTTGAGACCACAGTAACCAGAGAACAATATATCTTTGAGTAAATTCAATGATATCATAATATTAGCGTGTGGTCCAACTTGATTTAGTCAAACTTCTTAAAAAAATAAACCTTCATCTCAATTTGTTTTATTAACATGTTCCACTGTAAAAGCAATTACATTTTTACCGATTCTTCGTATATAATTTAATTATCACAAAACACAAGGATATACGTTAGAAGAAAGACCTATGTTATACATTTACTTAGCAAAAGGATTCCTGTGGTTTTAATAATTTCAAAAGTCTTTTACAATAATAGTTGGGAAAAGAATTTATGAGTTATGAAATGTGGAAATTGGCTTCAATCAGAATTTATTCTTACACATTTATAGGAATACCAATTTTATTATCGAAAATACGCACACAATGTAACACAGCCTGTCCCATAAAATCGTTAAAACAGTTAATCACACACACAAAGACAAAACTTTTATTTTTTAAAATATAAAATAATAAAATAAAACTGCAGTTAATCGTTTCGTTGTACGTAGTTATGAAGTTAACTGAATCATAGATTACCTAATTACCGAAAATATAAAAGTTTACCTTGAACTTAATGTTTACACTCGGTATCTGTACCTAAAGATAATGCTGTATTGTAGAATCTAAGCATATTTTAAGTAAAACCCGAGGCAAAAATATAGAGCTCTAACCCGACATAAGTAAGAACAAACGAGGAAAATATAAAACAGAAACCATATTAACTGGCTATGAAAAGAAAATGTGTCAGCATTTGAGTCAAAACTGAACAAAAGGAGATGATACTTATTTAGAAAGATTTAGATTATTTAAGATACTCTTCTGAGAATTTATAGAGAAGGCAAAAACTTACTAAAGTTTGTTTTCTATATGCGTAAAAGCGTATATTTTATAAATCTAATAATAGCTATTAGCGTTATGGCGATTATCTAAGTGATCAATATTTTAAAAGCCGCCCTTAAATTATAAAAAAGTATCCTGGTTAAATATCAAATTTCTATGCACATATTGAATACAATTTTTTACGGAATCATTTGATATACTTATTAGCTTATTCCTTAGTTTTATTCTTTTACTGATTTAGGTGATTTCAATAAGGCAATTATGATCTTATCTCAATAAGATTAGCAAGATACAATAAGCTGCCGAAAACGCCTTGAAAATAATACTTTTAACATCTTTTAAATCCCAACCACCATGGGAACATTGGAAATTTCTTAAAATTTTTACTTATTATAAATTTTAAATTGTAAGGAAAAAGTGTTGGAATGGCGTGTTCTGTAGTCCTCAGACAGACGAAGACTAGTAACAGCAATTTTCTTTTTGCAAAACTTTACAAAAAGTGCATCGAAAAACTATCATTGTAAAACAGTCTCGGACACGCGTACTGTAGTGTAGCCTCATTTTTATCTACAGTTTACTTACATGTCCTTTCGTTGCGTTCTTCAATGATCATCACTCTCGATATTATTCTAATAATATTGTTTTGACCAACATCATTCACTGCACGAGTATTGTCATTATTCAAAGTCAAAAGGTTAAGAAGCAATAAAACCCTACATACTCGTAGCATCTCTTATCTATATCTATCTATTCATCAGCAAACCGTGACTATTTTTACAGAAATCAAACTGTGTTTATAAGGATCTAGGTTTATTTAGATGTTTTAAAAAGATTGATTTAAAACTTAGTTGCTTATTGTCAACCACGCCACGCGTTCCAAATGTAGAGTAATTATTTATTTTCTTCTCTTTTGTTGTGTTAAAATTGTTATTATGAATAGTAGATTATTCGCCGCAGCCGGTTGCAATTGCATTGTTATCATCAGTATGCGGCCCAAGCTCAGGTGACCTTACTGCATGGATAATTATTGTTCCTAGGCTGCCTAGTGCATTGTATTCTTATCGTGGTGTCATATCACTTACGTTTGATAACGGTTTTGGATTGTCACGATATTTTGTTGAAGTTCAATTGAAATAGAATAATTCATATATGCGTATATAGTGCATAGTGCATATATGAATTATTCTATTTCAATTAAGTCTTCATTAAGATTCTTCCGTAAGGGATAGGGATATATCACTTCTTTCCACTCTGCTTCCTGTACTCTTATTACATTTCTCATTGATATCTTTTATCGTCTGACTGACATATTTTACCTTCCATTTTACCTTCCATTTTACCTTTATTTTACCTTCCATTTCGTCAAATTCATTCTAATCCATTTATTGATATACAATCATTAAATGTTGCAAAGCGCCATAGCACCCAAACGAAAAGCAAGGAAGTTGATTTTTTTATTTTTTTTATTTATGACAAGACGAACATTCTTTTGACAATATTTCGTACATACATTTTAATAGCTTTTTTATCGTTTTCAGACCACACGTTATGTGGGAAGCTATTTTACAAAATAATGGGATCCTTTTATTGAGTGTTCTTTCACTTACTTACTTATTAGTTGGTAACCCCTATGCACCTCAAAATTGCTGATTGAAAATATTGCAATAGATCAAAGTAGGTATCGTAAGAATCTGTCACTCACTTAATTATAAAACTGATTTTTAGAGTATTGGTTTTTAATCTGAAAAGATTCCAGTTAACCAAAACCCATACATTACTCACAAAAAGAATTTAAAGTTACGATTTAAAATCTGTGTATTATTGCAAAACGATAATATCGGTAACGTTGCGAACTTATCGTAGTACAGGGGACAATTTAATTAAAATCTGTACTTTATTGTTAAATATCCCAATGACAGTTATATGTTTATAATTTTGGTATACAGGTTGATATTACGCCGTACAAAAAGAATACAATTTAAAATAAATTGAGAAGCAGCTGTCAGTATACCAATTTCTTTAATTTTTCCCGAAGAGATGTTCTGGAACCCAGTTGATAAATGGCCCTTATAGCTCGTTTTTGTAGTATAAATATTGGGGTTTCAAATTAATTAAAATCTGTACTTTATTGTTAAATATCCCAATGACAGTTATATGTTTATAATTTTATCCATCAAGCATGACATGACATGTCAACCAATACCAAATATTTAACCGTGGAATCATTAAGTACTAGTACGTAGTACCTATCAATTCCACGGATTCAACGCTTTTTACATTATGATCTTTTTAAAAAGAAGATCATAGTGTAAATTTAAAAGAATAATTTTGATAAGTAAAGTCAAAATATTGTCATGGGAATTTCTTTGGCTCAGTTATAGGTACATTAATTTTTATTTAATTGAATTGGATTTATTTACTTACACAATTTGTAATTAAATGTAAAAATGGCTTTGAGTGCAAAAAACAACTCCAGAAAAACAATACCTACGTGCATTCATGAAGTGCGATAGTAAGACAGTATTATTTTTCTATCAGCCGACACATAAATTGTCAAAAAGACGTTCCGAACTTCCGAGTAGCTCCGAAAAATTTGAGCCGTACTGTTGTTTGCATTACATTAAATTTAAAAAAAATAAAAATGTATGTAAAGATTTGGTTTTAATTAGTTGTGACCATAATGATTAAATTACTAGTGACCTATAGAGCGTCCGTTTTTAATATTATTCCCAGTTCTAGGCGCCACACGGTATAACTTAACGTATAATTTATTTGTTGTTTCCTATTAGCTACATGCAATCAATTCAACATTCTTGCACATTACACCTGCTTTGTCAACTGACCCACACGTATCAAATGCACAATAATGTAGCAACGTTAAGGCTTTCTTAATATCCTGCATAATTAATAGTAATCTTTTCAAGTTATAATTATAGCTAACTATTCTTCATATTTCCATTCATTTTGTTGAATCGTTTCTTAGCAATATGTTTTAGAAAACCTATATGTGTTTATGTGTAGGTAGCTCCAATATCTACAGACTATAAGTCCTACGCATTTGACCCAAGACCTTTGGCGTTGTGATTCTCAGCTCCAAAAGGCATGTTTATTCCTATCACCCACAGACAAAACAACCAAATAAACCACACGTTGGCTGGGACACTTGTTCTTACATACTCTTTGGCGGCAGCAGCAACTGTTTTATCAGCAAAAAACAAGCGAGACGCCCCCTGTAGAGGCGCGTGTCTGTGCGTGCGTCATTTCGGCATGTATGCAGTGCAAGGACTGTTTTATACATATATATATAGATAAGTATTTATGTGTAGAAATATATAAAAAACGTCTATGAATCGGTTACAAATGCTCGTATTCATCATACAAACATTTGCCCCTACCGGGATTAGCACCCAGGACCTCAGAGTAGGCGAGACCTTGAAACCGGTGTACGTACCACTACCCCGCAGGTCGTTTTATCCAAATAGTTTTCTAAAAGTCTTTTTAAAGTGAAGATATAAGGAAGCAAATAAATACAAACTTATTCAAGATATGTTTGTCATCGTCAATTTTGATTTGATATGAATGATTGATAATCAACTATTTATCTATATTTATCAGCTTTCTGAATCGACTGTTATCAACTTATTCAGCGTTATCAGAGAAGATAATCGAGTTAGTAAATAACGGAATGTAGTTTGTTCGTCGAAATTCTTCAAGATAAATCCTGTACTCGCTTGGTTTTTTATCAGTAATTATTACGTTTTAGTGTTATGTATAGGTAATACAATAGTAGGTGGATGCTTCTTTTAAATAAGCTAAGACATTATATTTTCCTCCATGTAAGTCGCTGTAACTTTAACTAAAGTAGGCACTTGTACATCTAAAACATTGATAAATGAAGATATATGTACTTAGATATTACATGATTTATAAAATGACAACTCACAAGATGTCGTTTTCCTTTTCCTTGCAAAGACAGAGCGAGTATATAAAGTCATATCGTCTCTTGGATGTGATTTCAGATGTCCTTATTATTACGCCCGTAGAACAAGACTGAAGTGTCAGAAGCTCTGCTTGGTTTGTTCTGCCTTTTATTTAAATACCTTTAAATACTTATATATAAAACTCTGGAAACCTGAACTTCTGTTCAGAGTTCCGACAACCGGCACTGAATAACACCCATCCAATGTTATGATCCGCTAAGAATAATATGGTTGGATTTGTATTTACTTTTTTCTTAAACAGCGCCATCTGTACAATACATGATAAAAAAAAATCATGTTTTTATGGTAGATTTATATTCATGCGCTGAAAAGCAACTATCGACTCATAGCACTTTAGTCGTTAAGTTCTACAATGCTTCACTAGATGGCGCCTCTTAAAAAATAATGTAATTTATTTATAAAAACATCTAAAGTTGTAAGTAATATAATTTGTGTCTTAAAAAAATATTTCATTCTTAATCATCAGCCATTTTAATATCCCCACTGCTGGGCTACTGTCCTTCCTTAAGGATAGATAAGGAAATAGTTGCGTGGGCCTATTTCTGGATTGTAAATACAGCTGAGATCAATGCCCTTACGTACCTTTCGAAACACGAGCGAAGAGAAGCTTAAGGTAATAGATTTTTGGTCACCCATCCCGTGACCGACCATTGCAAGTTGTTGCTGGCCAAGCTCCTCATGCAATTTAGATGTCTTTTATATTGAGGTACGATCCTATTCTATCAGACAACAAAAATAGAGTACCTAATTCTATTAAAATACATTTAATAGATTTATGATTTTTGATTTTTGCATTTTTCAATGCTATTTTTATACTTATGATAAATTTTAAATAGAAAAATATTGGAAAAAATTAACTCGGCCACAAGTGAATTCTCAGATGGGAATCGAACCCATGACCTTTGGAAAGCAAAGACCTTTGGGAGCATTGGACCGGATTTCCAAAGGTCATGGCTTCGATTCCCATCTGAGAATTCACTTGTGGCCGAGTTAATTTTTCCAATATTTTTCTATTTAAAATTTATCATATATATACATTTAATAGAATGTAATCGAATGTATATCGATTGGTGAAAATTATCTTTCGATCCGTAATATGTTGCGTATCCTACTTTATCTTATAACAGGTAAATAATTCGATACTTTGCTACCTCCAGTTATATGGGTGGAGTTAGGGACATGATTTCAACAACCGAACCGATAACGACGATAAGAGTTGTTTATACTATAGGTAATTTAAATCTATTACTTGGTTCTTATCAATAAGTAATATACGGCGCAGTCAGACGCCACTCGCAAGACACGGTTATATTGTCCATCCTTACCCACATTCCTTTTTAAATAAAATTAATTACCCTCAGTTATGGCTCAGTCATTCAAACAATTTGGAATTTTAAATTAAGTTTATTAACGTTTAGTTTGGTGTGTGTATATTTAAAGTGAGGCAAATGTGGATATGGCAAACAATGAATAGTATTAGAAACCAGGAGACTAGTAGTGTAGTGCCACCAAAGAAGTTATGTCATCGTCGATGGATAGGGCAGGCCCTTCGACACCGGTGGCCGAGCGGCGTCCCTTGGTGCTGGCTGGAAGAGTTCCTAGGAGTTATGGAAGCCTTTTTCCGTATTACAAATTTGTGAGGGATACTATGAGTGATACAATCTCTTATAATCAGGTAATGTTTAGAAATTACAATTAATTTCTATAATTTATTATTTTAGAGATATACTTACTCCATGGTCTTGTTTATGATTTATTACCACAAGGCCATTAACAATCGCGGATATGACAGTGCCCTAGCAAAAATTTACAAATTAATTGTAAGTTTTTTTTCTATAGTATTAGGAAGTTACCATGTATCACGTTTTCTCTAGTAGAATGATAAACTAACTACCTATTATTTTTAATTTCCGTTCGACATTGAAAGATATCTCACAAAAAACTATGAGTAGGTAACCAACCATGCCATTATGTAAAAGTACTTTTTGGAGTTTCGTTTTGTTACAGTAACTCAGGATATCTATTACGGTTTCAAAGTAACACTGACTTTATATAAAAATATATGTATTTAAATAAACGGTTAAGACATAACTTTTCATAAAATATTTTGTAATGCTCGGCACTGTTTCGGCAGTATTTTTAATATATTATATTCACTTATAAAGTTCTAGATTTACAAGACAAATATAATTAGATACATACAATAAAATGATGAATCGTAGAACACAACAAGAGAAAAAAATATAGGCACAGTATATTGATTTTAAACATACTACAACCGATGACATAATTATTGATAAGTATTACTTAAAAATATTAGTAACCTTTTTGAAAACCTGTAATTTTAACTATGAAAATGATCCATAACACGGGAAATAAGAAAATCTATATAGTAAAATCCTTTTTACCAGAGTAATGTAAAATCTTAGATATTAGCCATAGTTGGCTCAGGGGCAGAATGTCCACTGGTCGCAACAGGTCTCTTTCGCAAAATGCTTTTCAAAAAAGAATTTTCATCTGTATTATTCATCGATTTGAGATGATCATTGCTGATAGTTCCTAAAAATCACTGCTTACAGCAGCAAAATGATCACTCCAGCTACCATCTTCTATTTGTGTTTATAAGAAAGTTTTTTGCTGTTTTAGATAGACTATGAAATTTACATCGATTGAATTCAATGGTATTATGTTCTAGAATATAGGTACGAGAATATTCTTTTTAGTCAATTTTGTATGCCATCAGTTTGGCTCGGCTCATCAGATCGCGACAATTCCAAACGTTACTGATTTGATTGCTGAAAGCACAGCCCAAAATACTTGGTGTATGACATCTTAAATTTATTTATATATTTAGCATACATTTCCTAGTTTAGATTAGTCAACCACAGAATAAAATGAGTTTTTAAATAACTCAATATTAAACAGCGTCACATAAATAACTTAGTGAATAGTGACAAAGGAAATCTGTGTAGAACTTGGAACGGAGCCATCAGACCACCGATCAAATAAATCACCTTCGGATCCCAAAGGAACTTATTTAAATTTTAATTAACAGATTCTCATATTCTCTGCTAGTAAGAATGTTATTGCGAGAAGGTCGAGATATTCAAATACAAAGTATTTACATGTAGTGTAAGTAGAGCTTACTCTTGGGTTGCTCCCAAGAATAAGCCAAGAGAAAAGATCCGAAAAGGTCGGATTATTACCAATAACCTCCACACTCCACAGTCATGGGAAGGAATCTTGTTATCAGTGCACCCAATAATCTCTCGCAAGTGCTAGTAAATCTTGATATAATCTCAATGTCTTTGGTATGTAAACTATGATACAAGAATAGCCATAACTTCCATAGTCCTCCATAGTGTCCAATAAATATTGTTGTTACGATAACGGTATCTAATGCTCTAATATTAACAGTAGTTGAGCCTTCGTTAAACAGTGTGTCTTATAAGAACAAAGTGACCAGTAACAGGCTTTTTAGTGTGTTAGCTCTGATTGCTTCGATTATAATGCAGTCTAATGTTTCGTGTAACAATTGATAGGAAGACGTTCCGATTTCACACCGTTTCTTTCGAAATGATGCGTGCCGCTTCTTTTTTGAGAACCTATACAGGACAGGTAAATTTATTGCCCCTTTGTCTTCTATATTTTCACCGCCTTTATGCCTTATTGCAATAAAATGCCTAACATAATTATAGTATAATACTAAGCATATAGGTAGCATAATCTTTTGGTTTTATAGATTGGTATGGGTTTTCTTACCCACCTAGCTTGCATCGTGTGATCTTTTACTTCTTTCGTGATCTCACAAACTACCCTTACATTCGAGATTAATCTTTTTAACCCACTTCCAAAAACCAGGAGGATCTCAATTCGCCGGTACGTTTTTTTATGTATGTACACCGAATACGCCTAGATTTCGGGACCGATTTACGTGACTCTTCCTTTTTTCGATGCGTAATAGTTGCCATTTAGTCCCATAAAAAATTGATTTTGTTTGGTCCAGTAGTTTCTATTTTATAAATCGGAATCAGATGTGATGTGAGCATATTTGTTGACCTGGACGATATATCACGTTACTTTGTTTATAATGTACATTTAACCCAATGTAATCTAGATAAATCCTACTGTATTTTACAAAACTTTAAGATTATTACAGACACTAAAAAATAAAAAAAAACTGCGTTAAAAAATCGAATTCAAAAACTACAAAGTAAAAAATAAACCTTTTGGAATCGGTGCCAGCTAAGGAAAGAAAAATAAAAGTAGAATAGTTCAAAGTAGAAATGCCAAAAGTTCAAATGCCTTGGCTGGCATCGACTCCAAAAAGTTTATTTTTTGGTTTTTAGTTTTTTTGTTTTCCAAGAAACAGTCAAACTAATGACCTTAGTGTATGAATAGATTTTATAGATAAGAAGGCGACCCTTGCTTAGATTATGTTATATTTGATTAATAAAATTATATAATTACTATTTTATTTTGCAGACTTTGTCGTAATATACGCTATAAATAATGCACTTGTCAGTTTCGCCGTTTCTTAAAGATTTTAAACCACATTTCAGTAAAAAAATAAGTAAGTAAATTAGTAAAAAAGTAAGTAGGTAAATTATTTGCTATCATTGTGAAAGTATTAATGAGTGAATTGCCTAAATAATTATGTTGTTTACTGGACTATTAAAACGCTGTCATTAGATGATATGATAACTTACTGTTTGGTGATTAAGATATTTTTGTTTTGGTCTGAGTGTAATTAATTCTTTACAAGTAAATTTTAAGTTTTTGCTTTGAATATTTTCGGACTGCCTTTTTTAATGAGTTGTTTTTACAATACTTATGAAGTATGTATGTTGATAGTAATTTTAATTACCTACTTACGAATAAGGGAGTCGGTTTTGTTTTGTCAACATATCAGTGTAAAGTTAGAATTAAGAACTTAAGCTCCTGTAAACTATGGTGGCGGGGAGGGCTAACCGCGGACAGAGTCCAACGCGGCAGGCCGGCACACTCGGCACAGTCCAGCCGCAGGTCGCCGCCGGACGCCTCGCACGCCATGCTGCCTCCAGAGCCAGCCGCAACCCGCACCGCTTCCGCAATATTCAAACGTCTTTCGCTGCGTGCTTTCAGCACTTATTCTCTAGTACGTATGTATGGACTCGTTGCATTCATTCACTGGCCCGCCCTACGTACGCCCGCCGCCCTCGCCCGCCCCGCGTCACGCCGCGCTCTAAATAGTATCCGCCCGCCTTGGGACAGTCGTTCTACTCTTCGCGCCGAGGCTTACTCACCACAAGTTTGTCGCGAGACGCTCGCGGGGAGCGCTCGTCTGATAGTATGAGCTCGTCTGAGCCGCGATGTCTCTGCCACCCCAACTGCCCACCCTCGGCGGTGATAACGAATTCGTTCACATTCGATGCCTCATTGCAAATATACATAAACCCCGGAATGTATCGCGACCGCCTGAATCTATCGACGACGGCGGGTCTCTGGAGGTGGTCAAGGAATCGCCAACATCGTCAGATACGGAGAGAAGCGTTTCGGGTTCGGAGAAGTCAGATCTCAACTCGGCAGAGGAAGATCTGGCTCCTACCAGGCGTGCGAAAAGCAACAGTTTCGCAGGTTCAATGTTGGCGCCGCCTGTCAAGCAGAAACGGCGAAGACCTTCGTTCCTGCCGCTGGGCAGCGGCATGGACCACCCTGGCCCGCAGTCGGCGGGAGTCAACTTTACCGTGCCTAAGTTTACGGTGACCGCGCCGCCTGGAGAACCCCATCACCGGCGGCTGAGCCATGGATTCGCCGCATTCCACGGCTTCGCCTTACGTCGTCACTCTAACACGGTCTGCGCAAGGATGATTTGCAAGTGAAAATGCGTTGTTTTCTTTCACCCTAGTGTCGAAGTGTTGAGTTTTAACTACTAACAGCACGAAAAATCTAACTGTGTGGATTAACAACATAATCAAAATATTGATCAAAGAGTAAGTAAGTATGTAGTAGATTGATGATGCTACAAATGCAAATGAAAGCATCAATATGTTTTTAAGCATTTTGCAAAGTTCCTTATTTAATTAATTATATAGTTCTATGTTTCTTACTGTTTAATGCAGCTGACTTTGTTAGGCTACCTTGTGATTATTAACGGCCAGTTTCAATAACCTATCTACAGTAAGAAATAGGCTTACTAGAGCTTTGTTGCCTAGATATTTTTGTTAATCAGCCCAAAATAAACCATAATAACAGCGGTTACTAAGTAACGTAACCAAGATAGGCCTATCTGTTGTTAGGGATAGATTATTGAAACCGGCCGTAAGTGTGATATCATGCGTTATCTATCACTAAATCTATAAACTGTTCATAATGAAAATGACTTGCGTCAGTACTCTTGCTCCTCCTGTACATATCTCTGCTCTTATAAATATTGTGTATAATTTTTCGATCTAATACTGACTGAATTCACATCAGTAATGCTGCGCTGGAATTTTTCTTTAACCGAGGTATTTAAAATTAGATGCATTATATTATTTAATTATCTTTTAAATCTGTCATGCGTGCATGGTTTTGTACCAGACACACATTTGTTTAAAATACGTTAGTTATTAAGATGTACAAGTGAACAAATTGCGTCTACTTTTAATTTCTGCTTGTTTTCGTTAAAATAATAATTGTGGTTAATCAATATTGTCTTTGCAATCATCAACTTTTAAATGTTTTCCCCAATGACTTTATAGATACAATTTTTTTTTTATAGTAAAAGTCTGTATACCATAATAAGGCGTGCTTATTGTGTATAACGGTGCTGTTAAAATGAATTCCAATTATATGGTTTACATTTTTTTACTTTATGTACATATTCAGTAACGATCATGATCGTCGATCGATCGACTCATGAGTATTGAAATGTATCATGGAACCATAAAACGTTGCAGTAATTTATGTAAGTAAGTATAGTATTACAAACAACGGACAACTGTTGATAGTAATTAAAAAAAATTACATGGAATGGGCCAGACATGACATTACTCGTGAATATACTTAAAGTTGATTGATTATCCTTACGTGTATAATGAAAAACCATGAAATAAATTGTAAAGTTAATAGACAGAAGTTATAAAACAATGCGAACTATTAGTCAGAACATAAATTGTATGGGATTACTTTGCTTACGCATTCTAGCATGGGTAATGTTAAGATAAAGAGCTAAGGACATAATTTGGTCGAGTAAATTTACATAAAAATACCTACTGGTTGTGCAACGATGTGGTGTGTGACCAGGAATTTTCGACTTATCATCCGGACTTTTTAGTAGACATTGAAGTAATCATTTACAAAGCTTTCGAATTGTTGTATTTAGAAGACTATTTGTTGTTCGTGTTTTTGTTTGAAACTAACAAAACATTCAATATGTGTCCCAATGCTATTATTTAATTTATTAAGTATTTCGATTCTAGCGTATTCTCATTAAATCGTTTCGTAGTAGGTACTTACCTAGTCCTTTTTTTAAATATCAATCATTATTAGTACCTGGTCTTTTGATTATATCTAATTATTTGTTATTTATGCCAAGTTATTTTGTCATCTTACGACATAGTTAAACATTTATCTAACGAAGGGCGCCCGTCAATGTTTTTTGTGATGTTGTTTCTTCGAATGCTTATAAATTTTATAATGTTTATTCTATATTTGGTGTTGTTGACAGAGCCTCCATCGCAGCGAGTCGATGGTGTCACTGGCGTGTTTCAAGACTCTCTCGCAGCTAGTGAATAGCGAAACGGCAGCTGAGCTGCTGCAGTACCTCGCTAATAACAAGAATGTCAACGTTGATGACAGAGATGAGGTTTGCAACTAATCATTTACCTAGTTAGTTTTTGGCTTGACCGTAACACAGCGGGTAAAGATATATATTTTTTTTAATATGTCACATAGGTACTAGAGTTTGGTCCATACCAATAGTGAACCCACATACTCTCAACTGATTGGATAGACAGTCACTAGTCCATTGGATTGAGCAATAACCCTAATAAAATCTCCAATCTCACTGCTTAAGAAGTCCGATTTACAGTTGTAAGCGATTAACTATGATAATGACAGCAACAATATTACCTACCTACTTATTTGTTATTTCTTTCTCTTCTTTGTCTGTATACCTAATACTAAATGAAATCAACCTAGAACGGCACAACGGCGCTTATGGTCGCGTGCGAGAGCGGGCGCATCGCAACGGCGCGCGCACTGCTGGCGGCGGGCGCGGACGCGTGCGCGTGCGACGCGGATGGCTGGAGCCCGCTCGCGTTCGCCGCACGCGGCGGCCACCTGTCCGTCGTCAGGGAGCTGCTCGACGCCGGCGCGAAGGTCGACTCCAGGGATTGCGTGAGTTGATACAGCTACATCTATCATACAGACGAGTGCATGTGTGACGCGGACGGCTGGAGCCCGCTCGCGGCGGCCACCTGTCCGTCGTCAGGGAGCTGCTCGACGCCGGCGCGGAGGTCGACTCCAGGGATTGCGTGAGTTGACACAACTACATATATTATACGGACGAGTGCGTGTGCGATGCGAACGGCTGGAGCCCGCTCGCTTTCGCCGCGCGCGGCGGCCACCTGTCCGTCGTCAAGGAGCTGCTCGACGCCGGCGCGAAGTTCGTTTTCAGGGATTGCGTGAGTTGATACAACTACATCTATCATACAGACGAGTGCGTGTGCGACGCGGACTGCTGGAGCCCGCTCGCGGCGGCCACCTGTCCGTCGTCAGGGAGCTGCTCGACGCCGGCGCAAATTTTGACTCCAGGGATGGCGTGAGTTGATACAACTACATCTATCATACGGACGTGTGCGCGTGAAACGCGGACGGCTGGAGCCCCCTCGCGTTTGCCGCTCTTCTCAAAGTTCATAATGATAATGTGTGATGTTTTCATAAATTTTCGCTAAATAAACATCTAATAATACCGTGTCATAATGTCAAATTCACGTGTTTACTGTTTACGTTATTGTTTTAGCAAATGCGACTTTAGCTGTTGACTGAATTTAAATTGACGTATGAATCAGTAGTGGTGGAAATTATGTTTTAAGATCTGTAGATCGCAACGCAAAATGACATTTAGTGTCGACATCTTGTCAACTACTTCATGATCTACACTACAGCAACCAATGAATAATAGCATTACGCACTCACTACTAATACTGGTATGGTACTAGGTAGTAGCTGCTTCGTCCAACACTGCCATCAACACATACATACATAATACAGTTCTGAAACGTAACTTGGCCGGATCACGGCACTTTCCGATAGGGATGGGTAGTCTAAACGCCCCTTTTGCCTTGAAACTCGTGTTGTGCGCCCCGTCTAGACGGTCTAGTCGTCAGCTTTGCTTACTGTTTACCTACCAGACACATTTCTCATTGTGTGTTGAACTTCACTTTAGGCTGCCTTTCCAAAATTTCGGCTTGAAAAATGCAGTCGCTCGTTTTTTGGGGAAAGGCATAGCCTTTTTTAATAAAGTTCCACAACAAGTGATTGAGCTGCCTTTGCATACATTTAAAATATATGTTAAAAAAACGCTCTTAAGCAAAGGTTATTACAAGGTAGATGATTATTTGAAAGACCAACATGAAAGGAAGTGATACTAACATAAAACATGACTATTGTAATTGTATAAAAGGAAAATATTCTAATAACTGAGTATATGAAAATTTTCCTCTTATATTAAATATGTTTCAAGATTGTAGATTTGTGTTTGGCGACGACATGTTCCTTTGTAAATGTTGTTGCTTCTGTTAAGCTGATAAGTTTCTTGCGGCCGTTCTTCTTATCAGTTAAAAGATGTCCTGAATGGCTGGTAGGAAAAAAATTGGACGATTCGAAAACACTTATCTATAAGTCTATTTGAATAAAAATCTTTGACTTTGACTTTTCACAAAGATGTGCTATGCAGCTATGCTACGAGGATGTGAATGCTGCTATGAAATAATGTGACCTTTTCCACTGATGCTAAGCTATGTAGCGGGGCGAAAAAGATGTGCTATGAAGATGCCAATTGTAGGGAAACGCCTAAAAAGCTCGCATCCATAACACGCATCCATAACATAGCACGCATCCAAAGCATTCCTTTCATAAAAAAACATAGCTTATTCGGACCTGTCTCTACCAGTGCTACGCTATATGGACCGATTGGTGTATATCAATCTCTTTCATAGCAACGAAGCATATCACATCTCCGGTGGAGGGTAGCCTTATGATGACATTATTATCAAAGTACTCGTTATATATAGAGAAATCTAACAGCCTTGATCATCCAATCCAAGCCGTAAGTAACTTCAGGCGACTACTTTAAAATAAAGGGACTGGGAAGATAATATTTAAATAACAATTTTCTTAATAAAAATACTATAAATAGCTTAGAAGCGTGATGTGTGCCTAACGCTGTTATGACAGATGGATCGTATTTCGTATTTAATATTAGTAATTTATTCGTATTTACTCTACCCGTGACTACAACTAATGTGTATATTTTAGGATATTTTATTTTCACCACCACAGCACTAAGATATAATTATGGAATTTATGTTTATTCACAGAATACTAAATAGTACAAGGTTTAACACACGATTTTCACTAATATTATCGGGGGCTCGAAATAAAATACAAACATTGTAAAAATCCCGTTTCTCCCAATAATAAAAGTTATTTTATTGTTGAAGGTTATACTTATAATATCTTGGGACTTAAAACGCAAAAGTTTAAAACAATTTTCAATTATTTTTACGTAAGAAAATTCAATTCATTCACCGTAACAATGGTTACATTCTTAAAATTTTCGTCGTTAAATTAAGCTGGCTCGTTCGCATTTAACCCACTGGACTATATAGTGTACTCTACATTCGTGTATTTATGTATTCGAATGGAACTTTGCCAAAACCACGATGTCAGTGACATCCACAACAACAGGCAATTTTATATCCGATTAAATTATACTCGTTTACGCTGTTGTGGATAATATAAACAAACCATTTTTAAACTAATCTACTCTTTCAGATATAGTTTGTGATATTTTTATCTCTGTTTTCGAATACCGTACAAAATTGAAAGGAAAATGTTATTTAACAATTCTTAAATTTAACTGTATGTACTTTGGTCCCAAAATACTTACATTAAAAGTTTCTAGGCATCAAGTACGTTTTATGTCCCGGCTACACGCAACGTCTTACTTGAAAGCATGCCTGCACGAACAGGTTTGCGCAGGCAAGACGGAGCTTGTAGCCGGGACATTAGCGTATTGCCGCTTTAGAGGGTTATATTTTAAATTATTGAACTGGTAATGACCTACTATGTTTTCACTATTTGAATAAAGAAAGAATTAAAGTAAAAAACCAGTCTGAAAGACTACATTTGGAATTCTCAAGTACTTTATCACTACACACTTTTGATGTGTATATTTATTCTGTATTAAGAATAAGTAATATTAAAATGATAATTTATATTTTCATTGCGTAGCTGTACTTGCAAGATTTGTATATAATGCTGCTTTGACAAACAGCCAGTGGACAAAACAAAATAGCATTCCAAACATATGGCAGCCTTGAAATATATTTATTTGTTACCAAATATAAACGAAAGTTGAACTTCGTTTTAAAAATAATGCACTCCGGAGTGTATTTTAGAGCCGTAACGTAAAATATTTTAGAAAAACACTTACTTTAGTTATTGACAAACTTGACATAAACTCTTAAGTTTATGTCAATTATGTCAATATCTGAAGTCAATATTTATGTCGCAGCCAACTGATTAAATCCGCCGATCAATTGGAGGGCTAGCTCGTTAATTAAACGCCGGCATTCAATGAAATGGCTAAGGGACAAATAGCCAAGTCGTTGAATGAAACGTTTAACGACTTGGCTGAGCGTCATATTTAGCCGTCTCTTTAAATGTGATGTCATTATAGACTTAAACTATTCGTGAAAACTTGTAGCCGGCGGAGTAATATAGTAATATCAGGCATATTTTTATCACACATTTTTATTATATCAATATTGATATTAATAAAATACTGTAAGTTATGTTGAAACGAAAATAAAACAAAGCACAAAAAATTGCCAGATGATGTGACCTATCTGACACCATTATTTGTTTTAAGACTGCCAGCCGCCTCAGTGGCAAAAAAATAAACTAAATTTTAATCACCTGGCTGAATTAACGTCAGCCATCTTCAAAGGGCTAACTTACAATAAGCCACCTATTTGAACGGTAAGTGATGTTCAATCAACGATCGCCCTAGGCATTCAACTGAATGCCGGCGTTTAATTAACAGGCTAGCCTTCCAATCAAATGGCTGGTTTATGTTACCTATCTTAAAGTCGATTTTGGTTTTCACTGAATTTCATTTTACCGACAACTTTTCGACTATTTTCGTTTCGTCTTTTTTTTACTCCGTCGAAATCACGTTTTCCACTGTAACAGTTGACCATTAGAGTAACGAGTAACGAGTCGGAGTAACGAAAAATCGATTCATATTAATGAATCGATTTTTTCGTTACTACGACGTCTCATTTGGTCCAAAAACTTTTTACCGAGGTTATCTCGGTCGAAAGAACGCCGAAGTATTTGTTATATTCCCAAACATTCATTACACCTGAAAGAACTGTCTAAACTAATGTAATTATTTGATTTCATAACACAATTGCTTTAAATTTGAATTCGATAAATGTTCTTGATGTTGTGAAAATTATTTATTTATTTATCAAAATTATTTTCTGTTTAACTCAATAATAGGCTATTTGACAGGTTTTTAAAATCCATTTTATATTATGTAGTAGAGTTTAAGGAACCCAGTAAAAGTTGTTCTTTTATAATTCTGCTACATATTTGGTAAAAAATATCAAATTAAAAATTCAATATTTTAATAGCGCGCCAAAACGCTACATTGACAATATGGCGCTGCAATGGGGTCGGTGACGTCACTTGCCTGTATTCTGATCTGCGGGACATAATCATCCACATACGAAGGCAAACGATGCTTACAAGCAGGTGACGTCATAATAAACTCGACGAATCAGGAGCGTTTTGTGTCACGTGACAAACGTTTAAAAAAATGCATTTCTAGTTACGGATTTTTAAATAAAGTTATTATTAATTTCAACGTACGTTAATAAATAACCATTTTTAAGGTCTTAATTTATACAGTAATTGAAACTTTATTTTTCACATTGTCAAATAGCCTATTATGCATACAGATTAACTACCAATATTCATTTTTTAGGTTTACTAATGTTTTCCTGAATTTAAATGCAATAAGTTCGTTTGCCATAATTTAATGAAATTAAATAACTAGCTGAAGTTTTTTTTTATGTATGACGGGGAGACTTAGCCTTCATCATACCTGATGTTAAGTATTGATAAGGCTGAAGATGGAAGCGAGCCTCTCCCGGAATCCTCAATCACTGAGGAACTGGCTATCTTATCTCTAACTGCCGGAACACAACAATGCTGAAAACATTGATATTATGGCGTCAGACTTAGACAAGATGGTGGTAGCTAGCCAGGCGGACTTTCAACGAGTCCTTCCACCAACCAAACCGAATACAATATGTACTTCCGCTGGAAATCGAACCCGGGACCCCTGGGTCTAATACCGGTGGTTGTACCACTAGGCCACAGAGGCGGTTAAATATTTAGGCTAGCAGGCATGCAACATGCAAGTAGGCATGCAAATGCAAGCAGGCATGCAATAAGTAAGCTGGCATGCAACCTGCTAGCAGGCATGCATCCATAGTTATCTGGCAAATGAAAAAAGTCAAAGGGGACTTCGACCAATAGTAAAAAGTTATTTTGAAATTCGATGAAACGTAGTTGGGTAAAATGAGCCATAATATGCCAAATGATAAATAAATAAATAAATAAATAAATAATTGCATACAATCACACCAATTATCTAGCCCACATTAAGTTTAATTAAGAACTTGTGTTATGGGTACTAGATAACGGATAAACATACTTATATATATATATATATATATATATATATATATATATATATATATATATATATATATATATATATATAAGTATGTTTATCCGTTATCTAGTATAATATTGTAAATACATACATAATATACATATTAAACAATGATATTAATGATATTTCGATAGTTTAAAAATATGGTAAACAATATATATATATATATATATATATATATAGCAACAAAAGCCAGTCAAATGAAATTAGGACAAGTAATCGGTTCCCATTTATACCTATGGGACAGCTATCTGCTATTCATGTCATTGTCACCGTCAGTAAATAAAAGTTTCTATTTACCTTAAAAAATTGCAAGAAGCAAGGTCTCATAGCACAGGTGTGAATCATTATTTTAGCATATACAATAAAGAGAGCAAACACCCAGACCAAGACAGGTAGACATGTTCATACACAATAGTCGGGGGAACTTTTATGACTAAATTTTTGTCATTCTGTAAAAGTGGATGTCCTTTTTAATTGTTCACTGTAAACTAAATTTTGTAGATAGTGTTGTGTTATACATATCTCATTGTATTTTTGCTATTTGTTTGTCTTAATATAAGTTAACTATGTTAGTTATGTAATTGGGCGCCGCCCGTGTTACTAATAACTAATGTGTAAATAAATAAACAAATATTTGTCTTGTGTGGATCGTACCCACGACCACTGCGCAGAAGACGGGTATGCATACGGCTGCGCCAAAGAGGTCGTCAAATAATTTTGAGAAAACTTATTATTTTTCGCTTAGACTATTTATGTTGATAAGTAATCATCTTTAATAACCTACAGGGTGGATGGAGTCCTCTTCTTTGGGCGTCTTACAAAGGTCACGATGATGTTGTGGCGGTCCTCCTAGAGAAGGGTGCTGATGTGCACGCGCATGGCAATTACAATATCAAGTAAGTTTTAAAAATAGAAATCCATTTATGTAAACTTTATATTTTTTATGATCAACGGGAAAACAGAGTCACGTTTACGTTGGGTTGCTTCAAGTTTTTTTTACCATATCCTTTTACTTTCACATGGTTATGGTTTTTAAATGAATGGGATTTGACAGTTTTGACAAGCAAATTAGTTACTCTATACGAATTCGTAAAATATTTTTTTTGTGCAACCGGCGGTTAGCTTCTATCATCTTACATAGGGGGCAATTCTCATGCTAAAACGTCTCATTTCAATTTGACTTTTTACTAGCCATGATTTCATAATAAATTTTTTTTAGTCCCATGCCAACGACTTCGACATTCATATAATGTGGAACATTGTTTTCATTCAATTTTAAATACAGAGTTATGGCTCCAGGAAATGACGAATTTGAGATGTCCAACCGCGGGAATGTCTCCCTGATGTTAAGTAACAATAATATACATGATTAAGCACACAACTTTAAACCACTAACTAACAATCTTATATTTTTCGAGTTAGTCCATACCTACCCTAGTTATTCCATAATAACATAGCTCATAAAAATCGGTTCAACGGGTTCGAAATCGCATATACTCCTGAACAAACAGACAAAAAATTAAAAGTAGGCATTTTGTTACAAGAAGGTTGATTTTGTTCGGTTGGATGTGTCGGTGGAATTTTTATAACGTCATTCCAAAGAAAATAACAGGATACTAACAGTAAATTATAAGTCACTTCACTCATTCAATGTCACAAGAAGATCTTTAATTTGTCTCAAGAAATTAGTTCAGCGATATAGTCAATTTTATCTATAAGTAGCACACAAAAATATACCGTAAGCATGCAAAATGCATTATTATAAAAGACGTTTTCCTTTGTCACAGCTGTAAGCAATAACAGTATCTCTGCTGAGTTATTGTCAACGTCAAATGTTCGCTTTTACGATTGCGGTAAACACCCAAAGTACCAAGCATAACTAGGATTATTGTAAGAATATTGCAATAGTTATCATAACGCAAAAAGCTATATATATATATATATATAGATGTTTATCTATCTTTTATGCGATAAGTTATGTAAGTATCGTAAGTGAGATGTAATAAAGTACTTTTATCTAGTTCAATGATAACGCTATATCATAATCAAAAATATGCCTACATCGGATTTATGAAGTAGTTGATATCGGTCATAAATAAGTTATTAATTTAAAAATAAGTAGAGTTAGTATCATACAAGCATATAAATAATCAAATATATAGTTGTTTGTGTAAGGGCGACTTTCACCAATTGTCGCTAAACGCGTTTAGCGCTAAACATAATTTTAAAATGTTATTGCATTTCAGTAATTTGTTTAAGGTTAAAAGGAACAGAACGATATTCAAAATATATATAGCGCTACATACATGTTTATTGGCATTTGGTGAAAAATCATTAAATTAAAGCTTTCGTTAAAAACATATTTTTTGCTTTAACCTTACTGCATGGTCAGTTCCCTAGTATGGGCAGCGGGGAGACGACACAGCAACGTGGTACTAAAGCTTTTGGCGGCCGGCGCCCGCGCAAACTCGTGCGACAAGTACGCGACGTCAGCTCTGACATGGGCGGCTCGGGCCGGTGACGTCACATCCTGCGCGGCGTTACTGCGGGCCGGCGCGGATCCCAACACCGCTGGCATGTACTGCTGGACGCCGCTACTGCAAGCTGCACACGGTACGAACTCACACTGCAGCAATAGTTTGTGACGTTCGCGCTCACATGAGCGGTATCCTTGTGACTGACGGGCTCACGTGCTTGTGTACCGCAGACCTATATCGAGATAGACGATAAAAGTGTACCAACCTTGCGTGTCCAAAGTTTGATCAACGGTCAAGTTCGTTAGTCCGCTTGAGACCGCTTGAGAGAGTCACTCAGAAACGAAAATGGTTTATTATGCAGTGCTTTTTTTTCTCTTTATTAGGATCACCAACAGTTGATACATTGATACATCAGAAATAAATACTTAATCAAACACTTAACTTAATGTACAACCACTTATAGGTGAACACAGCATGCTCCATAAATGAACTCTATTCTAATTACTTAGGGAACTAATAGAACTAAATTAAATTAAAGGGTATGTATGAAGTGAATGCATACGAACAAGATTAATTGTGAGTATATGTATGTGGCCTTGTGTGAAAAATTATGAATGAGCCTTTCTTGCAAGAGCTCTTCAATAACATTTACCTATCACTAAATCTCGCTCGTGACGTCATCGTAGGCACGAAAAATTCGACACGCTAGGTTCTCATACCGTTGGAAGCGCTTTTTTTCGTCTATCACGATATAGGTCTATGTTGTGTACAGTCACGTGCAATGACATAGAAACCCTAAGCAACCTTGTCACATTACACTATTGAATGACATTTGTGGACAGAGAGAGCTTTGTTTTCGTGTGTGTCAATACGATGGTTGTAAAGGTTGTAAAGTCTATACAAGTCATCGCTCGAGACTGTACGTGCACGTGCACGCAGGCCTGCGTGCTCATCTATCAATGCAATTCACGATGTAGTAAATCATGAATGTGGGACACAGTGTATGATAGGTTACTACCAAATACACTTTATTAGGTATACAATATTTTTTTCTATAACATCGACATATTAGAATCTGTTTGAAAAATCTATTTATGCGAATAATCTGCTTTGAGTTTTTAATATTACATTACATACTACAGAATGGCTAATCGAAAATTCCGATTTGTTCAATTTTACGTTATCATATAAACTTTATTTTAGTTTAATAATTCTACATTATATAAATTAGATAAATTAATCCACAGGAAACCACTTCGAAATCGTGCAAATGCTCCTCGAGCACAAGCCGAACGTCAACGCTCTAGACAAGGACGGGTATACAGCGCTGGCCATCGCCTGTAAAGAAGGCTACTATGACATCGCACTCGCACTCATTAACTCTGGCGCCTACATTAATGTGCAGGTAATATTATATTCAACCGAATTACGCCCACTGCTGGTTTTCCCCGAAATAGAGGGTTCTTAATCGCCACTCTGGGCAGGCGGGTTGGAGATCGCAGTATTGCCTTTGTAAGTTTCGGAGACGCTGCTGCCCGTCCCCTAATGGCTGGTATACCTAATGGTTAAGATAGGGTACCTAGTGCTATTCCTTAATTATATTAGGTAATTTGAAAATTACGGCAAAAATTGTAGAGTAACTCTTTAAATTCTAGGTTTCCTATATTATATGTATTTCGTAACCCGATTATAAAGACCGTTGCAAGCGACAGAGAGTAATACATCTCTTATATCCATATAAAATCTATTTGTTACTAGCGGCCGCCCGCGGTTTCACCGGTTCCCGTTCCCGTGGGAGTATCACGATAAAAAGTATCCTATATGTTAGTCCACTACTTCAAGTCTACATACCAAATTTCACCCAAATCCGTTCAATAGTTTTTACGTGAAAGAGTAACAAACAAATAAACAAACAGACATACTTTCACATTTATATTATAAGTTGGAAGTAGGATATAACACTTTCAACAATCTCTTACCCATTTATGGCATTATTGGATTTTCCTTACTTTCAGGACCACTCAAAAGACACACCGCTAATCCACGCCGTGAAGGGAGGCCACAAGAACATAGTAGAAGCTTTACTGAAGAAACATGTAGACGTAGATTTACCGGGCAAGGAGAAGAAGACGCCCGTGTATACAGCCGTCGAGAAGGGACACGTCGCCGTCTTGAAACTGCTGCTCGCTTCCAATCCGGATTTGGAGCACACCACTGTGGTAAGATGATTTCTGGTGACGTTTCTAGACGTAGACTTGCTGAGCAAGGAGAAGGAAATGCCCGTGTATACTTCTGTCGAGAAGGGACACGTCGCCATCTTGAAACTGCTGCTCGCTTCCAATCCGGACTTGGAGCTCTCCACTGTGGTAAGATGATTTCTGGTGACGTTTCTAGACGTAGACTTGCTGAGCAAGGAGGAGGAAATGCCCGTGTACCTATACTTCTGTCGAGAAGGGACACGTCGTCCTCTTGAAACTGCTGCTCGCTTCCAATCCGGACTTGGAGCACACCACTGTGGTAAGATGATTTGTGGTGACGTTTCTAGACGTAGACTTGCTGAGCAAGGAGAAGGAAATGCCCGTGTATACTTCTGTCGAGAAGGGACACGTCGCCATCTTGAAACTGCTGCTCGCTTCCAATCCGGACTTGGAGCTCTCCACTGTGGTAAGATGATTTCTGGTGACGTTTCTAGACGTAGACTTGCTGAGCAAGGAGAAGGAAATGCCCGTGTATACTTCTGTCGAGAAGGGACACGTCGCCATCTTGAAACTGCTGCTCGCTTCTAATCCGAATTTGGAGCACACCACTGTGGTAAGATGATTTCTGGTGACGTTTCTAGACGTAGACTTGCTGAGCAAGGAGAAGGAAATGCCCGTGTATCCTTCTGTCGAGAAGGGACACGTCGCCATCTTGAAACTGCTGCTCGCTTCCAATCCGGACTTGGAGCTCTCCACTGTGGTAAGATGATTTTCTGGTGACGTTTCTAGATGTAGACTTGCCGGGCATTGAGAAGAAAATTCCCGTGTGTACAGCCGTCGAGAAAGGACACGTCGCCATCTTAAAGTTGCTGCTCGCTTCGAATCCGGACGTGGAGCACTCCACTGTGGTAAGACGATTTTCTGGTGATGTTTCTAGATGTAGACTTACCGGTTAGAGTTACACAAAATCTGAAAGTGAACGATCTTTGTTGAAGATTTTCAGTCATGTCATGATTGTTGCGGCTGCGTTCCCGCATAAAAGCATTAAAATTACAGTTCTTTTTTTATTCCTGAGGGTGTTATAAAGGCCTTGTTTTTAATTTCGCCAAATAAAAAACAAGTTTTGTTAACAGAGCGGCGACACGCCCCTAATGCGAGCAGTGCGCTCCCGGAACGCAGAGATGGTGCAGTTGTTGCTCGAACGCAAGGCGCGCGTCAACGTGGCCGACAATCGCGGCGATACAGCGCTGCATATAGCTATGCGCGCTCGCTCTAAGGTAATACTCTATACTTCTATACTCGTCGCTGAGAAAATGCGTTCCTGAACCAAATTCTGTTAGTCCACTACATAAAAATCATTTTTGATTATCCGGAAAATTAAAATAATAGAAAATAAGATTTATTTACATGATATAGAGAACTGACACGACCTATCAGGGTCAGGAATGCATTTTCTTTGCAGCCGCACTTAGCATACAACCTGTGCAGTAATTGATTTTCAAACCAAATTGGGTAGTTGGTACAAACAAAAATATTTCCGAGGCAAGTCTCTAAAAGCAAAATTAAATAAAAGTTTCTTGGTTGGTTTTTCTCGGCATACTTTTATTTGTCCTACAAAGCATAATAATTGTTGAGCGTACTATTCTAAATTATAATTTTATTTCTCTTACAGCAAATAGTTGAAATTCTTCTTAGGAATCCTAAAAATAGTCAATTATTATATAAGCCTAATAAGCAAAATGAAACGCCTTATAACATAGATATGAGTTACAACAAGACAATACTTGGCCAAATATTCGGGGCTCGGAAGTTGAACACAAATGAAGATAACGAGAACATGTTGGGATATGAACTGTATAGCTCAGCTTTGGCTGATATGCTGTCGGAGCCGAGCCTCTCCGTACCTATTACGGTGGGGTTGTACGCGAGATGGGGCTCTGGCAAGTCATTCTTGCTCAATAAACTTAAGGGTAAGTCTTTAATTTTAGTTATTATAGTGTTGTTTTAAATAGTTGAGATCTGGTTGTTTAGTTTTGTAGTAGAGTAAAAAGTAGCACATTTTGACGATACGATATTATCGTCACTGATTGACAAAAAATAATAGGTCGCTGAAAGAATGTGTTTCTTAACGGTTCCTGTCAGGTCTTTAAGTCTACTAAATAAAGTTCATTATAGTTTATCAGCAAAAAATCCTTTAAAATAGAGAACGCCTCACATGTTAGCAAAGCATTCTTTTAATGGCCGGACCTTTTTACCACTGCGACCAACACCAAATCGATGTCAAAACTCACGGTATCAAACAGATGTAATGAACAACTTCGCCGGCCAGTGGAGCCGTTCAAAATACTTGTGCGTTGTCCGTAGAGTAGGCTCTCTGTTAGGAACAACGCATTCTCAGTAGCCACAAAACCAAATCAAAACTCACGGTAAAAAAAAATGAACAGAGGAGATAAAGAACTTCGCCCGCCAGTGGAGAGAGACGGGCTTGGCGTGGTCGTGGGCGGTGGTGTGGGGCGCGTGGGACGCGGCGCTGGGCGTGGGCGCTTGCACGGCGACCGTAAAGTTGGCACTCTGTTAGGGATACATTCTCTAAGTGCTTTGTTCTTCTCTTCATTCTCTAAGTGCTTGTTTCTAAGTGCTCTGTTAGGGATACATTCTCTAAGGCAGACTTTAGCGCGGCCACAGACCAACCATTTCTATTCTGCTCTGCCTAGAACAGATCGGAACAGAATTTGAACCGGCAGGCTAGAATGCAATACAAAATATAAATAAAAATAGAAATATCGACAAGAACGCCGAATTCTCTGTACTCGACTGTTCTACGTGGAACAGAATAGAATCGCGCCCAATGCCTAACAGATGTATCAAAAGTCAGAACTCACGATAGCAAATTTGGACAGAGGAAATGAAGAACTTCGCCCGCCAGTGGAGCGAGACGGGGTGGGCGTGGTCGTGGGCGGTGGCGTGGGGCGCGTGGCACGCGGCGCTGGGCGTGGGCGCGTGCACGGCGACTGCTGGCGCGCCAGCCTACATCGCCGTGGCTGTGTGCTTTGCGCTCTTCGCCGTGTTCTATATGGCGCTGTATGTGCTTTGGTACACGGGGAACAGGTAAGTGACTAAAGTCCGAATAATCAAACGTTTTTTAACTTTTAAGGGCTTCTTGAACATCATTATGTCCTATCAAATGTAAATGGTATGAAAAAAACGCCATTAGGTTGGTTTCTGAATTGATAATATCAAGTTGAGAACGTCTCCAGCCTCACATTTATGTATGATATTCTATAAACATTTTGGATTAAGTTAAATTGAGACGTTCCTAGAATAATGAGTTCCTTCTGGTTTAATTTCATATAGTCCGTTAATAGTTATTTGTTATGCAAGGCTGGAAAGTTGGTTATTAGCGGCGAGTTACCTCTATTGAATCCTGAGCGAAGCGAGGATTTCAAAGGTACAAGACGCTAAAAACTTTTCTGCCGAGCGCAACACACAATTTTTCAAATCTTTAAACAAAAAGTTTTATCTATATATACCTTATTCTTGTTATTTAAATGATATAAAAAACTTAATAATAAAAATGGGAGTATTATGGTTAATTCAAAGTTATTTAAAGTAGGAATATATTGTTACTTATAAATAACAATAAACTTCTTTCTTAATTAATGGCGTGCTCGCAATAAAATTCGCGAATTATGCCAATGTCAAGTAAATATATTTCGTAATATTAAGAATTTGTACGGTAGATTGAGTTAAAAATGGAACCTCACAACACGTGTTATTACAAAAAGAAATCGGGTGAATAACGATAATCTTCTTCTTTCTTAATTAATGGCGTGCTCGCGTTAAATTCGCGAATTTTGCCAATGTCAAGTAAATATATTTTGTAATATACAGAAATAGTATGGTAGATTGAGTTAAAAATGGAGCCTCACAACACGTGTTATTACGAAAAGAACTCGGGTGAATAATAAAAAAAGGGAGTATTATAGTTAATTCAAAGTTATTTAAAGTAGGAATATATTGTTACTTATAAATAACAATAAAAACGATTCTATAAATGTTGACATTGACATGAGGTACAAGACAAAGACATAAACCAGCCTAATATAAAATTCTTATATCAAATATTTTAATCTTATTGTTATTGTTTTTATGATTCAATGACCTAACTAATATAATAAAACCAAAACGGAGTATTGTAATTTATTAAAAGCTATTTAAAATAATAATAAAATGTAACAAAAAAGTCAACAAATGCGATTCGGAACGCATTATGACATATTATTAGGTATTAAATTAAAAAAGTACTTTACCGCTTTAGGCCGCAAAAAGTTGAATGACAAAAACTCCATTTCATAGCGTGTGAGGTGAAAATTTAATTTAGGTGACTCGGATCACGCACGGCTAAAGAATTCGAAGATAAAGGTCGTATTTTCCTAATGGATTTCATGTTATTGTTATAAATCATCAGAATTTATCACTATTCTAATGCCTATTTTTTACTATAGTATTATACATGAATTTCATGTTATTGACATTTTCTGAATTGAAAATTTCAATACTGAGGCATTCTTAACTTCTAATTCACGATTAATTTAGAAACCGACCACGTCTTCTAAGACTTGGCTTTCTCGAATGCTTCATTAAGAATTAACTCTAAATAATATAAGAGTTGAACATTGTAATGAAATAATTAATAGGTATGCCATACTATAAATAGTAGGTACTAAATATTTCCCAACGTTCTTGGCAATCGTGGGTTTTCGTGGATTAAACCCTGTCTCATTATCTTCTTCATTCATGATTTGAGACAGCTAAGTGGGAGGTTCCGTTTTGTCTGATGGTTTGATTTTAATTAATTATCAGCTAATTAAACCAAGTGAGCAGTTTCTTGCCAACTAATTTATTTTCTCTATTCAATCTCAATGCGGACTGTGACGAGATATTTATTTGTAGATATTATTAGATTGTTGACTCAACGCTCTTGGAGGTGTGATCAAATATTATAATTACATCCGTTCGGCGTATATCCATTTTAAGTTTGTTTTTTGTTATTACAATTGTTTTTTTTTTGTGAAATATCCTACCTACTTGAATAGTAATAGTATAATTGAATACCAATATAAAGTAGTTCCTGATAAAAAGGAAATTAAGTAAGTTTCGATGCAGCAAGTAGTATCTATAACTATTCATACAAAATCAGTTAATTTTCGTTGTTTAGATATGAATGGTGGTGGGCGGGCGGCCTCACAACAGCTCTGGGACACAAGTTCGCTTCCCTGCTGCTTGTGTTACAAGTTGTCTTTTGTCATCCGCCCGGACCAAACGACCCGCGCGCTCTACCAGCTACTCCTATAAGGTAAAGTAATTTTACTCGTATTTTATATTTCTTTTCGGAATAATGTGAAACAAGACAATCATTTAGGTCCCTAAAAGAAATATTCAGCAATAAAACATTTTTATATCGTATAATAAGACTTACATCTGTGCTGTGCTGTGAGGCTTAAATGTTTAAATACAGTGCTATTTAAATTAATTTATAATTCTTACAAGACAGTCATGGCATTTCAGGCCAATCTATTGTTGGTATAGTTATTAAACTACTAATTCAGTTTAATAATATTGATTTGATTAACGGTCATACAAAATAACCTATTTCGAGTAAATAGTTTCCTAGATTAATTTTCAGTCGGGATTTTTTAAAAGGCAATAAGTGAAAGAGAAGCATAAATCTATAATTTCATAGTTGGGAATCTTCAATAATTGTTTGGTCAACAGATTCCACTTCACTGAAGGTATGAAGAGCGGTGCAGGGCAGGAAGGCGAAGCGATGGTGGTGCAGATGATAGCGAGCCTCGCTGAGGCTTTGGAGTGTCAGTACGGGCGCGTGTGTACGCGGCTCGCACGGGCGTTTAGACCTAAGCCTGTTTCATCTACGTCGGGATGGAAGTGAGTGTACATAGAAACCGGAAGAAACGATAGGGTGGTCTTCTGCGAAAACTTAACAAGATAGGACGTCGGACGAACGGAAACCAATAGGGTCCGAAATTGTGCCTATTTAGTAGACCCTCTAGTATCTAATAATATCTAATCGTTCTGCAATGGTGTGTGTTTTTATTAAGATCTCTGTTGACTTATTAGCTTTTTTGTTTTTATAGATGGCGGCGGGTGTGCTGTATCCCTCACATCATTACCTTCGAGTTGTGTTTCACGTGTATACTAGTCGGGCTTTGTGTACTTATCATGTACTACACGGACAAGGCTACAGATAATCCGTAAGCAACCTATTTGTTAAGGATTAGTTTATATTTTTACTTGTCAATCGTATCGACTCATTGGACACCCATACAAGAGAAGGAAAACTTGAAATAAACCCTCTACTAATCCGTCTAGCCAGCGTGGTATGTCCTATGAGCTTTGGACGTCCACAGGCTGATGATGTTCTTACTTCTCATATTTCTTCATTTGTCTCCTAGATTTATAATAATATTAAAGTAAAAAATCTTAAAAATATGAATATGAGAAAATTACAAATACCAATACCTACTTTTTGAAATGATATTTTTTTCTACAAAATTATCAAGTAGTCTTCAAATTGCTCAGTCGAGACTTTGAGATGGTCCTCTTTTTGCGAACATTTCTCAGCTGTTCGGTATAGTTTATTTTTCGATTTCAAGAGAGTTGTCGATAGTGATAGACTAAATAAGTGTGTTGTGTGTTAAAACCCGACGGCTATAAGTGCTGTCGTCGATCAGGCGGCGTGAAATCCAACAGGGCGTGATGATCGGCGCGTGCGCGCTGGCCGGCGTGGTGGTGCTCGCGAACCTGTACACGTGGGGCCGCGTGCTCGCCGCGCTGGTGCTGCCGCCGCGCGCTCGCCTCGCCCGCGCGCTCAAGCGGGACGCGCCCACGCTCGCGCTGCGCCCCGAGCTGCACGCGCTCACGCATATGGTGAGTGAGTGCACACCCTAACACAGTGGTTCCCTAGCCTTTACGGAACTGTTACCCCAAAGGCCTAGAGAACACTCCCCAATTCAAAATTATTTCAAGCAAAGAAAAGAATACAAGCAAGTACAAAAAATACATAGATCATTAATTAAAAAAAATGCACATAACAGTTTGTTACTAATATTTAGTGTGCACGGAAGAGAGCGCCATGCCGCGTACCTACTGTTATTTTATACGTATTTTTTTTCTGTCTAATCACACCTTTGTTACCCCCATAGAATAGCTTTTTTACCCTCGCGGGGGTAATTTAATTACCCCAGGTTTGGAACCAATGCCCTAACATCACAGTCCAAACAGTCTGTGCTCTGTTGTTGTTTCTTTCGAATGCGAGGATTTCTCTCATTGATGAAACGACGTTGGCCAACACCGTAGAAAGGTGAATATACTAGAAAAAAGTGGCTGCGACATACATCGGACAGACAGATATGACGAAACTATAAGAGTTTTTTGACATTAGGCTACGGAACCCTAAAAATCGACGTGACCTCATAGGTCTCTGTAGCATAATTGGTTAGTGCATTGGGTCGGATTCCCAAGGATGCGGGTTCGAATCCCGTCAGGACGACATGAGACAATTTCCTTTTTAGGGTTCCGTAGCCTAATGGCAAAAAACGGAACCCTTATAGATTCGTCATGTCTGTCTGTCCGTCCGTCCGTATGTCACAGCCATTATGACACCGATCATACATCTCACGATATGATAATGTCGCATGATGCTGTTTGTGAGCGATACAATGACAAGTTCAGTATCCTATCCTACCCTATTTGTGCACGGTATGGTGGAGTACAATAAATTAGAAGTCAGTAGAAATTTAAGCTGTGTAGTGTGGGCTTAGAATAACACTACCCGTAAAAGGCGACTAAGGGACTCAGCCTTCAGGTGATGGGCAGCAGCGTCTCCTACTAACTTACCATACTGCCTTAACCTTGACTTAACTTCAGAACCTGCCCAGGCAGCGATCTACGGTGGACCATAAATTATTTAAAAATAACTTCAACAGAAATCTTTCAGGATTCAATAGTATGATAGTAGTGAATTTATGACACGGATTTGACCTTGCAACCCTAAGGCCTGCCTAATGCAAGCTTTCTGTCTAATCTGCCACAGGTATCATGCCTAGACGCCTTCACCGGGCAGCAGACTCGCCTGGTTGTCGTCGTAGACGCCCTGGACAGCTGCGAACAAGAAAAAGTACTCGCATTGCTCAACGCTGTGCACGCACTCTGTTCAGATCCGAAGAGCCCGTTCATTCTTCTCTTGGCGATAGACCCTCACATCATCAGCAAGGTGGGTGATAATATTGTACTACTTTTTATTGGCGTGTCGACTCCTGGTCGGTTTCTGGATTGAAAATTTCTAGTTGGAATGTCTCAACCTTACTCATGCATTACTTTGTATTGTAATAAAATTTTGCTTTGAGTTGAGTTTGAGTTGTTCTCAATTTGATATTCTCAATTCAGAAAATGGCCTTTCGACTGTTATATTTGTGGTGCCCAGAACTTGCTACCCGATCTCTAGCACTATGTGCTTGGCCAGACGGCACACGCGGGCGCGGGTGCGAGGACGCGCGCGATTTACTTGTCCGTAGTAAACCCGTCCATTACATTTTGACTGCAAGGACATCCAACGTAAATAAGGACAAAAATAAGGAATTACATATAGCCATAGTAACTTTATTTTCTTATTTAAGATTGACTTAAATGCCTACTAGAAAAAAACATAAAATTACCTACTTATACGTACTGGAATATATTTGCAACGAATATTGATTAAATTATAGAATTAAAAAAAGAAACTGTTTTGCTATTACCCTTTTTTTCTAATTGCTTACTTACCAAAATCTAATATACTTAAATAACCACAAATTGCTTGGTTATATTATTCTAATATCCAATTTTATAATTTAGTATAATTCACTTTAATTTATCAGCTTTCTTTTCCACGGAACGGACTGTTGTTGACTGTGAATTTAATAACTTTTGTTAATGTGCTACTTATAAAACTAGATTTAACACGCTTCACCTATCTGCAGGTTGCTTGGATGGAGGTTAGTTATGCATCTAATGGTGTGTCCCTCGATGTTTGAACTGGCTTGTCTACCGCAAATCTAAAATGTTCATGATCTTATTAGTTTGGAATACCCAAGCTCTGTATGTATAATATCTCTGTATGCATGGTCATTTGAAAAGTTTATCATTTATGTGTTAAGTAAAGCATGCAAAGTTTTGCTAGATCCTTCTTAATGTTATGTACTCCTATGTGATATATTTCCAAGTATATGCGCTATATCTATAAATATCGTTTCCGTACATCCTTAAGTGAATTTTCAACATTCAATTGTTTTCTTCATCATCCATTCATAATTTTTACAGGATTTGTATGTATAATGTGATATTCCGTAATTTTCCAGTGCAGTGAAAAATATACCAAATGCTAATTATTTATAATCATTAAAAAATAAAATTGTAACATTTTCTGCCATCGAAAGATAATTTTAAAGTCCATACTTTTTCCAAGTATTGCCTTAAGTAGTTTAAGTGTAAATTAGAACTACGAATCGGCGCGTTCCCACTTCTATAAATATTGTATAAATAGTGAAACTACATCTTACTTATTGCTATTGTACTAAAAACATACACATCGATATCTATTTGTAATTGAACTAAAACCTCTTCATACAAAACCAATAACTACATTATTAATTAAATCTGATTTTCTGTTGTAAAAATATTGTTGTATGACCTTGAACGTGCTATGTCTTTAAATACCGTCGTTTGTAAAAATGACACAGGCGGTAGAAGTGAATAGTCGTCGTGCGTTCTCCGAAAGCAACATAGGCGGTTGGGACTACCTTCGCAACATGGTGCAACTGCCGTTCTACCTGCAAAACTCTGCGCTGCGCCGCGTGAAGACCGCGCAGCAGACTGCGACGAAGCGACTGCAGGCGCTGGCTGCGGATGACTTCTCTACTTCGCTGCAGCGATCTGTGAGTACTTATAGTCTTTTTCAACTAGGATGATTCCTGTGACGTTTGACGTTCTAGAGATGTCCCATATTAAAGTCCTATCGACTTATATATCGATTTTTTCTTAAAGTCAATGTACCTAGTTTTGAGAAATGCAATATATTTATATACTTTTCCGGCCACATGGAATCCGGTTATATAGCGTAACTTATATCATCCCACGTAAACATATTATAGGATAAAAAGTATTGTTTGCGCTTATTTATGTGGTAAAATAAATATTAAGCTGTCCATGTTAATGTCAGCAGAAACATTTAATTGTAAAATCAAAAAACTCGCAAATTTTTGTTTTATTAAAAATATAAAGTCGTCGTCGTCGTAGTCTCAGCCACTAAACACCCACTGCTTGGTATAGGCCTCCCCCAAAATATTAAGTATCTAATAAAAAGTATTGAACAGCGGGAGTTGTCGATTCTGTTGTGTTGTGTCTCATCTATACCCTTTTCCGAATCGCACATTGTAGGTACTACAAAAGTAATATGTATTTTTATATTGAAGTTTCACAATAATCATCCTAGCTGAACAAGACTATAATCATAGTTGTGTGACGTTTCGCATAGGTACTATTATTTTAAATTTGAGTTATTAAATTATCATCAAATATGATCGCTTCAACTATGTCAAATGTTTGCGAACTTATATACCTACGCACATAGTACTTGTTTCCAAAATCTTGATTCATTCAAATCTTTTTTTTTTTTTTTTAGATATAGGTGTTAGTATAAAAATAAATGGATAAGCATTAACATCTGATTTAAATTTATAATAGAGTAAAGTATGTGTTTCCAAAATACAGATACTTGACAGATCCGCAATTAAGTTTATTAGCCCCTAACAGAATTTCTGGCCGACAACTATTGCTGTTTCGCGCGGACTTTATAGGCTGGAGCAAGATGCATATAGTTGCCAGTCCGACATTTTAGCAAAAATAAGGTGCAGTTAGGAAAACCATCAGATAAACATTGAACATCTCCAGGTATCAGCTCGTCGCCTCTCCTCCACATCCGAGCTGATGTCCAGTCAGGAGCGTATAAAGAACCAACCGGCCAAAGAAGTGGCCGGTAGTAGTGTGCAAGCGGCGCGGGCGCGACGACTGAGACCGTCAGAATCAGTAGCGTCGTCAGTCGCGTCGGGATTGCACAGAGCTGGTGCCGCCGCGCCGACTGCTGGTGCTGCTGATCTTGGCCGCGTTCTTCTCACTGATGACTACTTCAGCGACGTTAATCCACGAAGCATGCGCCGGCTTATGAACGTGCTCTACGTCACTGGTGAGTTTACGCCATCATCAGCCATTTGATTTTCCTACGGCTGGGGTACTCGTCTTTGAAATAAACGGGACCGTGACCACGGCAGCTGTAAAGGTGCCGAAACGTCGGGAAAATCAAAAAACCCCTAAAAAACCTAAAAATTACGGACAATTACAACTTAGTTCGTGGAAATATAGCGCGTTTGATATCCGTAAAAGTTGTTTTATTTCAATGAACAGTGCGCGCCAAAACATAAGATGTACGTATGTGAACCAGTACGGACTGGAAACCGCAAACAAAATTCAGAGTCATCCCGTGACCACGGCAGCTGTAAAGGTGCCGAAACGTCGGGAAAATCAAAAAACCCCTAAAAAACCTAAAAATTACGGACAATTACAACTTAGTTCGTCTAAATATAGCGCGTTTGATATCCGTAAAAGTTGTTTTATTTCAATGAACAGTGCGCGCCAAAACATAAGAGGTACTCGTCTTCCTTATAGATGGACAATTGATGGGTATTAACGACTGCTAATGCAGCCGGCATCAACGAATTAACGTGCCTTCCGAAGCATATGTTTGCTCACCAATCCCGTGAACGACTTGCGCGGCAACTTCAGTCCTTCGGGAAATGTTATATGAAGAACTTTTACTTTATTTTTATTTCTTAACATTTGCTTTAAAACGCACACCATCTTCAAGTTTATATTTACTAAGACTTCTAAGATTTGTTTATCTCTTTCTCACTGTAATACTCGTAAGTCTAATAGTCTGTTTCTAAATAGAAAATGTCATGCTGACAACGTGTCGAACCTCACTAATGCATGATACTGTATTAACATTTTGCTTTAAGATGAACTTCGAGACGTTCTCACCTTGAAATTTTCAATTCAGAGATCCTACTTCCTATTAATATTATAAATGCGAAAGTTTGTAAGGATGTTTTAATGTTCGTTACTCTTTCACGCAAAAACTACTGAACCGATTTAGATAAAATTTGGCACACAGATAGAAGTAAGCCTGGATTAAAACACAGGATACTTTTTATCCCGATATTCCCACCGGAACGAGAACCACGCGGGTGAAACCGCGGGCGGCCGCTAGTCGACCATAAATATGTTTTATTGTCTAATCCTATCTCAATTCCTAGGGCGGCTGCTGAAAGCATTCCAAATAGAGTTCAACTGGTACCAGCTTGCGTCGTGGGTGAACCTGACGGAGCAGTGGCCGTACCGCACCTCCTGGATAATCTACCACCACGAGACGTACGAGGACCATATCGACGACTCCACATCGCTCAAACACATTTATGAGAAGTAACTAAGGGATATTCTTACTATTCATACCTTATGGCGATCCAAATACAGTTCAACTGATATGATAGACGGTAAAAATGTACCTACCTTGCGTGTCAAAAGTTTGATCCACGGTCAAAGTTTCCGACCTAAGTCGGTCTGCTTGAGACCATTGAGAATCGAACCCGGGGCCCCTGGGCCTGATTCCTCTGATTATTAATTGTATTAGTACTAATATGACGTAGTTTCTGATTTTTGTAAACCCCACCGATATTTGTATTGAAAATGGTTACAAGTCTTTTAAATGGGACGTCACAATAATGGAGGTTGGGACAGCGCCCATACAATTTTTTGGATGGTCCTTTATGTTATTGTAGGGTAAAACCAGTAATGGGCAGCGTCCGCGAGGCCAGCACACTAATGGAGCTAGACCGCGACGAGCGCAAACTTGAGGTGTTTCTAAGCTTCCATCGGTCCACACTAACAGCAGCAGACCTTAAGATCTTCCTGCCGTTCACCATAAACCTGGATCCCTACATCAAAAAGGTCATCAAAGGTAAGATTCGATAACATTGACTTTTAAAAGTTTCGTCAATGAGTTTTGAGATTTTGTAAACCGATGCTCTAAGAGTACTAGTTAGCAGAATACTTACTTAGTATCAGGGCACTACTAGTACCAGAGTACTACTAGTACTACCGTACTCTCTGTAACTGCCTTATACTCCTTATATGCTTTCCTAGATTCCATTAAGAAAAAAAAGTTGGCGTTACGCATAATTCAAATATGTTTTGTTTTAAAATTTAAAAGTTAATTGGCATAGTTAATCACACTCCTCACAACAACTGCTATCGTTTCTGTTTACCGTATAGTACCCGCCCACTTTAACTCTGATGCAGTTAGATCCGCTTTTCAGGCATTGATAATACAAAAACCCGTAATTGCGAAAATAAAATACGGGGTAAATAAAGCTCTCGTTTTCTACTAATTCAGCCAACAGCTGGCTGGCGAAACCAAATGTGACGTTTCTCACCCTGGCTGGCGCTTAATAAGGGTTTGTAACTTTGAGGTTTAAAATCTCCATGTGTAATTTTTTTGAACATGCAAATATTTTTGTACATTTTCTTTTTAAAATGGAGAGTGTTTAAAAAGCTGTTTATTTAAGTAATAAGTATAGAGGAAAAAAATATCGTCTTCCAACACTACTGTTTTAAATGTCTCCCGTAAAAAAATAAAAAAAAAACTCGTATTTTAGACGTTGGTAGCTTAAGTCAGGAAGAGGCAGGTGGCAACCCTAGATGCAGTGTAAGGATGGGAGCTCGAGAATAATAAACAAACGTCTTCATAGTAAAACGTTAAGTTTTTTACTACTCCTTAAAACAAAATAATTGATACCTATACCTATATACGGTTATTTATACTTATTACTTTACACTACAGCAGCTAAATAAACAAATATAACTACCATTTGAGCCCAAGAGTCGGGCTTTTCGGCTTTGCTTTATAAATTCTTGTCTCAAGCAAGCCACTTCTCCCACGTGAATATTACATTACAATATTATTGATTATTATAGAAGAGCAGTTACAATCCGGAGCGGATGAAGACGTAGGGCCAGGCGGTGCGGCCCCCTGGGGAACACCGCAGCATCCGCGACATCCGCACTCCAAGCTGTTCCACAGAAAACATGTATGTTCTTTGTCATACGTTTTATGTTTTAAAAGTAGTGACACAAACATGAAAGCCTCTTTTGTTATTTCAACTGGGGTTCCGGTTTCGGCTGCTATTATAAAATTCATCAAGAACTTTAAATCGCAGTAAATGCTTTAAAAGCCTAGATTAAAATTAAGCTGACAGTTATAACACCTCTTTTTACCTACGCTATAAGGGCGCGCTATGTGCTTTACCTAAATAAAATACTAGTATGTACCTACTTAATAACTTAATAGCAAACCAGAATAATCGTAGTTGACGAGTCAACCGGCATACAGTCGGCAGCCTGACCTTAGGTTTTACATTTGCACTACGAAAACCGCACTTATTTCGAGCGACACAAAGGCGCTGTCAAAATCAAACTGTAAAGACTGCCCTGCTGTCGTGTATATGTCGCTGCAAACTGGTTAATAAAACACTAAGTTATGTTGAAACTAAAACAAAGCACATAAAATTGCAAGCTGATGCGAGCTGTCTGACGCCATATTTGTTTTAGGACTACCAGCGCCCCAGTAGCAAAAAAATTTAATTAAATTTGAATCACGTAGCTGAATTAACGTCAGCCATTTTAAAGGGCTAACTTACAATAAGCCAACTAGTTGAACGTTAAGTGATGCTAGTTCAATCAACGATCGGCCTAGGTATTCAATTTTAATTAACGGGCTCATTTAACCAGATAGCTGCGACATATACAATGGCTATCCTATTATCTAAATTAAGTAAAAGTAGTTACAGTATTCGGCTAGTGTCTTTATAGACCAACATAATGTATGTACATTGTAAAAATTAATTGCACAATTGATATTGGAACAGCGTTTGTCCCCGCCAAGCCAGACCTCCGCGCCAGTCACCATAAGTCCGCAACAAATGTGGGTAGGCTACGCACCGTACATGCAGTCGATGCCGCAGCAGATGCAACATCCGATGCCACAGCAGATGCAACAACCGATGCCGCAGCAGATGCAACAACCGATGCAGTATTCGGCGCAATACCCGTCGCAATACACGCCGCAATTTGCACCGACGCAGAATCCGATTAATATGCTCAGGACTGCCTTCCCTGGTTTGGTGAGTAGTAAAGTAATAAAAATGTCGTAGGTAAACTCATTTGTAAGGTATTACTTATCATCCGTTTTATATAGTAAATTATTTATTTAGGCTGGCAATAGACGTCCGATTTGCTTCCGATTGTCTGATCTATCTGATCGGATACACTCGATACACGTCCGTTTTTTGCATCAGACTTTTTCTAAACTCAATCCAAAGAGTAGAATAATATGAGCAAATCAACTGGCAAATCGGAAGGAGAATTGTTTCCGACTCGAACGTCCGAGCCGACTATCGGATCGGATGTGTATTGAGTATTCAAACAAATTTTGGCATGAGCGCCTTCCGACTGATTTATCAGACTATCGTAGAGAAAAATCTGACGTGTATTCCCAGCCTTAGCCACAAATGGATATTTTATTATGATGAGTTGCAAATTATGATTATCTTTTTTGTATAATTAGGTAACATAATACGGGCAATTTTTCAATGTTCATATAAAAAAATATTTCTCTTATACGGGCCAACTGAAAATTTATTGCCATTCATATTTCTTTTATTTTTCATTAAATAAAGGAAATGTTACGTATTTAGAGTTTAGACTATTAAAACACGTTATAATATCCGTTTTTTCTCTAGGGCGACGTTTCTGGGCTCCGTCTATCAACACTAAGTGTAGAACGCGTTTCCGCGTTGGCCCGAGCGGCTCTCGGCGCTGGCGGTGAATCCGCCGCCGCCGCTTTACAACGCCATAGAGTGTGTGGGCTCGCGCTGGTGGCCTGCCGCCTGCAAGAGCTGGAGCCGGTATGTAGTCACTAGCACGTCCGGCTGCACAACATGTACAACGCGTTAATGCGAGCAGCTCTCGCCTGGAGAAGTCGCCGCGCTACAACGCCATAGAGTGTGTGGGCTCGCGCTGGTGGCCTGCCGCCTGCAAGAGCTGGAGCCGGTATGTAGTCACTAGCACGTCCGGCTGCACAACATGTACAACGCGTTAATGCGAGCAGCTCTCGCCTGGAGAAGTCGCCGCGCTACAACGCCATAGAGTGTGTGGGCTCGCGCTGGTGGCCTGCCGCCTGCAAGAGCTGGAGCCGGTATGTAGTCACTAGCACGTCCGGCTGCACAACATGTACAACGCGTTAATGCGAGCAGCTCTCGCCTGGAGAAGTCGCCGCACTAAAACGACAGAGTTTGTGGGCTCGCGCTGGTGGCCTGCCGCCTGCAAGAGCTGGAGCCGGTATGTAGTCACTAGCACGTCCGGCTGCACAACATGTACAACGCGTTAATGCGAGCAGCTCTCGCCTGGAGAAGTCGCCGCGCTACAACGCCATAGAGTGTGTGGGCTCGCGCTGGTGGCCTGCCGCCTGCAAGAGCTGGAGCCGGTATGTAGTCACTAGCACGTCCGGCTGCACAACATGTACAACGCGTTAATGCGAGCAGCTCTCGCCTGGAGAAGTCGCCGCACTAAAACGACAGAGTTTGTGGGCTCGCGCTGGTGGCCTGCCGCCTGCAAGAGCTGGAGCCGGTATGTAGTCACTAGCACGTCCGGCTGCACAACATGTACAACGCGTTAATGCGAGCAGCTCTCGCCTGGAGAAGTCGCCGCGCTACAACGCCCTAGAGTGTGTGGGCTCGCGCTGGTGGCCTGCCGCCTGCAAGAGCTGGAGCCGGTATGTAGTCACTAGCACGTCCGGCTGCACAACATGTACAACGCGTTAATGCGAGCAGCTCTCGCCTGGAGAAGTCGCCGCGCTACAACGCCATAGAGTGTGTGGGCTCGCGCTGGTGGCCTGCCGCCTGCAAGAGCTGGAGCCGGTATGTAGTCACTAGCACGTCCGGCTGCACAACATGTACAACGCGTTAATGCGAGCAGCTCTCGCCTGGAGAAGTCGCCGCACTAAAACGACAGAGTTTGTGGGCTCGCGCTGGTGGCCTGCCGCCTGCAAGAGCTGGAGCCGGTATGTAGTCACTAGCACGTCCGGCTGCACAACATGTACAACGCGTTAATGCGAGCAGCTCTCGCCTGGAGAAGTCGCCGCGCTACAACGCCATAGAGTGTGTGGGCTCGCGCTGGTGGCCTGCCGCCTGCAAGAGCTGGAGCCGGTATGTAGTCACTAGCACGTCCGGCTGCACAACATGTACAACGCGTTAATGCGAGCAGCTCTCGCCTGGAGAAGTCGCCGCGCTACAACGCCACAGAGTGTGTGGGCTCGCGCTGGTGGCCTGCCGCCTGCAAGAGCTGGAGCCGGTATGTAGTCACTAGCACGTCCGGCTGCACAACATGTACAACGCGTTAATGCGAGCAGCTCTCGCCTGGAGAAGACGCCGCGCTACAACGCCATAGAGTGTGTGGGCTCGCGCTGGTGGCCTGCCGCCTGCAAGAGCTGGAGCCGGTATGTAGTCACTAGCACGTCCGGCTGCACAACATGTACAACGCGTTAATGCGAGCAGCTCTCGCCTGGAGAAGTCGCCGCACTAAAACGACAGAGTTTGTGGGCTCGCGCTGGTGGCCTGCCGCCTGCAAGAGCTGGAGCCGGTATGTAGTCACTAGCACGTCCGGCTGCACAACATGTACAACGCGTTAATGCGAGCAGCTCTCGCCTGGAGAAGTCGCCGCGCTACAACGCCATAGAGTGTGTGGGCTCGCGCTGGTGGCCTGCCGCCTGCAAGAGCTGGAGCCGGTATGTAGTCACTAGCACGTCCGGCTGCACAACATGTACAACGCGTTAATGCGAGCAGCTCTTGCCTGGAGAAGTCGCCGCGCTACAACGCCACAGAGTGTGTGGGCTCGCGCTGGTGGCCTGCCGCCTGCAAGAGCTGGAGCCGGTATGTAGTCACTAGCACGTCCGGCTGCACAACATGTACAACGCGTTAATGCGAGCAGCTCTCGCCTGGAGAAGTCGCCGCGCTACAACGCCATAGAGTGTGTGGGCTCGCGCTGGTGGCCTGCCGCCTGCAAGAGCTGGAGCCGGTATGTAGTCACTAGCACGTCCGGCTGCACAACATGTACAACGCGTTAATGCGAGCAGCTCTCGCCTGGAGAAGTCGCCGCACTAAAACGACAGAGTTTGTGGGCTCGCACTAGTGGCCTGCCGCCGCCGCTATTACGAGTGAAATAAGGTCAAAAGTTAGCTATTAAGGTGTAAAGTTTGACCCGATGTGAACATAGACACATACATAAATTGACACAAAATGACAAATTTCTCCAGACGATTCAGAGCTTAACGGGTAACATCTTATCAGTTCTGTGATTTGATAATTTTGTTAAGCCTGCCTGCTGTTGACAATACACATGAGGAGGTACCGAGGTACAAAAACAACTCAAAAATTACAATCAATAGTATCAAGTTCATTCTATAGTAGTTTACCTGTATAATGTTTAAAAAATGTGTCGTGCGTGACGCGTGACAAATAGAATAACAACTTTAAATATTATTTTAGATCCTAGAGCTACCGTTTGGCGACTGGGAGCTGTTCAAGTTGCTTGTCATAAATCTTCGTGAATTGGAAGTCAGTTTGCCTACTGCAACGACAGTCAATGGTAAGAATGTTGTTCTTCGGGAACATTATATTCCTATATTAAAATACAAATATATTTTTTGAAAAAGGGAGATAGATAGGGAATCCAACCATAGAGAGTTTATATTTTGTTACAGTAATATCAGAAAAGAATGTGGAAACGGAAACAGACGCAATCAAAACCAGACCAGTGATCGAGCACCAACGCAGCCGCCCGACTAATGTAGAGAAACAGGTAAAACAAAAATCGTATAACATTTTTATAAAATTATCCAGGCCCTCTGGCATGAACACCGCTATTATGATAAATGTGAACGGACAAAACTCATGTTTTTAAATAATAATATTTAGAGGGTTTAAAAAACAGTCAAAAATATACATTTCATGAACGTAACGTATACCATAATCTAGTAGGTAGTGACATCATTTATTTGCCAATTCAGATCGGTATAATTGTTAAAAATCGTAGTCAGTATTTTTGGTGATTTGTAAGTAGTTATTGCTAACGAAATATTTAAACGAATCGCTTTGAAATTTTGCAGCCTTACGCGGAGTATCAGGTATTTATTGGTAGAAGACTAGACACGTTTATTTTGACTACAATTTATGTTTTTTTCCTCATTCGCACCATACATTTAGATGCACCTTTTTGATTTAGTATAGTCGTAGCTATTTATAATATTATCCTGAAATGTTTTAGTTTTACTAATACGTTTATAATATCTTTTGGACGGTTAAGTTTATTTTTTGTAAACTATACATCTACGTGTATATTTTTATGGTCATTCTAAATACAAACGCTATATCAGTTCGATGATTTTGCCTCTCGAAAAGTTTGAAAGAAAAAGAATCTTTGAAGAAGCGAACTTTTCTAATTATCGTGGAATAGATATTTCTTTGTATTATTCACGTTTAGACATTTCTCATATTTGTGAAACTTTTGCGGTTTTTTCTATATGAAAAGCCGTCTTCTTCGTCGTAAGTCTTAACAAATTATTAAAGTGAATCTCAGCCACTAAAATGATACTGAGATATTTTTACTGGCTTAGTAAAATGACACGTAAGCCTTGCTAATTAGGATACTTATTCAGTACCATTAAAGAAATGCTAAGTTGGATAAAGTTTTTTTACGATAGTCTATAAGTTTTAATCGAGGCTAAATTCCACATAATGTTTCTGTTGCATTATACCTTCAGCGTCACACAATGCATGTCAACCCAAGACAATCAGCTATTAGGCGCTCATCATTATGCATTAGGAACTTTCTGACGTAAAGTTGCTCCTAGGTAACTTTGGAGGAGCAAATGATCTGCGGCGCGCTGCAGACTCTGAGCGAGGAAGCCATGGAAGATGTGCTCCAGACGGACGCCGCGCCAGGTGAGGACCCCCCCGCGCCCCTCGACTCCCAGCCCCTCCAGCCAGCGCCCCCCCAAAACCCCCCGGTCATACTTAACTTACCCGATGACGTTTTCTTGTAGAATTCTTACTGAATTCGCACGTACAATCGAGGAACTTCCCGGTCGACCAGTATCTTTGTTTGGGAAAAATAATAGAGTTATAGAAAACGTTTATACCACATATACTGGAACATTAACAGGTATTTCATTTGAATAATAAATTATTTATGATAAATGTTAAATAGAAAAATATTGGAAAAAACAACTCGGCCACATATTTGACCGGGATGTTCCCCGGCTGTACCAATAAATGCATATCAGGCTTTACGAAGCTGCCAAATTTCGACACAATTATTGATTTTGTACCATATTTTTTTAATCATTGGGTTCGGGATCAATAAAATCGATGAATTAGAAACAGCACATTAATTAAAACATGTTGTATACTGATATGTATCAGTATTACTATATGCATTTAGTCAAACCCTTGCCACAGTGAAACATTCCAAAATAAAGCTTTATTATGTAAATACCAATGTATTTTATAGTTTATTTTATTTATATTGCTTGTGCCGTTAAAACTTGTATCCATTAGTAGTGATGTATTTATTTTAAGAAAATAGGTAAGAAACGTAAATGTTTATTTGGTCCAGATATTGGATAAGATTACTCGACTTGTTTTTTTTTGTTAAGTTGAAATCATACTTTGATCACCTCCTTGACCGAAACTATTTTACCTACTTAAAGTCAAGTATTCTTAAATATTAAGCAATATTAATTTGTTTAAAATAAGTTACTTATTCCAAAGAATGTGAAATTGTTATTATTATGATTACTTGTTTTTAATTATTTTCTATTCTATATTACTACTTTTGTAGTATTTACTTAATAACAACTAAATCTGAATATAAATAGTGGCTGCCATGCTGAAATTTAAAATAACGTCATTTCTAATTCATCTATGGAACCATACATATTTTTATACAATTTAATCCTATGAACCGAACCTAGTATTTATTATTATCGTTGTAATAAAAGTATTATTAAACTCGTCGTCAATTCCATTAAAAATCGTTTACGCAATACAATCTTATTATGTTTGCATGGTTTATTTTATAGCCATCAAAAGTTGATTTAAAATAACGCAGCGTCCTACATGAGCGACTGGATGTGAACGCGAAGCGGCGCGACAGAAGATGCGACTAGTGAACTAGAACTTAGTGACTAGTTTTTGTAGTTAATGCGCATCTTTTGTTTCGCCGCGCGAGTGACAAGTTATTTGCCACTTAAATAGGTATCGAATGTTTATTGTTTACGCGCTGCACCTCGCCGCTTAGCGTTAGCATGCAGATAGCTCACGTAGGATAGGTACCGCGTAGGAAAATTGTACAACCATAAATTAAAATCGAATGTGAAAAGATAACAGATTATGAATTTTTCAATGTGTCTTACTAATATTACATTTAATTTGTTGTATTTGATTTTTTATAAATCATGCTCGATAAAGTAACGGTACGGATGTTATTATTCGATTATGTTATTTAGTTTTAGTTATAAAAATATAATATAATCATTCCTTAGTTGAAATTTAATAGTGGCTGTGTTTATTTCTCATGTTCTGAATGTTTTACTATAGAGTAGTTATTGATGTTTCATTACATATGTCAAACACGCTAATATTTATTAGGTACTATGTTTTTAATAAAACTTCAGCAAACTATTCTTGAGTGATCTTAGCTTATATTGCACTATTAGCGTGGGACCTTATAGAATATTGTATTGAATAAATAAAGTGATATTTATTAGTACTTAATCGTTAAATATGGAATTCTTCGACATATCTTCCAAAATATGGCCGCATTTTCGCAGGCCTAGAAAGTATATCGTACATTTTTTTTATAGAAATACAAAATTTTATAGACATTTATGCTTATTGGTACAGCAATTGATAATTAATTATTCACCGTTGAATCAAATCATTACAGTCAACAAAACAGTATGACGTAGACGGTGTTCTGATGCCGGTGAAAATGCGGCCCTTTGGGCTCCGCACACAGATTGCGATGCTGCAATATTTGTGGAGCCCATTTAGTTTCGAGTGATTAGATGGTCCAAGCTAGTTATTGTATGTACGAGTAGTATTGTAGCCCTTCTGTTGTTATAATATTTTAAAGGCTCTTGTGTCAGATTCTGATAGTAGTTAAAAATATGAAACTTGTAGGCTTTCGAGCGACTGCGAGCGTCTCGTGTTATACGACGACGCGACGCGACGGCCGGCAAAGTCGCGATATTTTTACAAGCATTCCTTAAAAAATGTGATCGATGTATTTATTTGTTATACCGAATTATCGCAATAAATATACAAAAGTTATCGGTAGTTTAATTTCAGTCCCGAAAGACTCCTCAAGGTGTCGGCCGTCACGTCGGCGGGCGCGCTCGCGGTCGCTCAGATCGAACGCTTCTATCGTGTTTACTTTCATCCGTTTCGGATCGATACAGCAGCGTCTCCTTTCAGACGAGGAGAGCGAGCTGCCGCCCGCTCGCGAACCTCCCATACTGAAGAGTGCCGGCAGTTTCCGGTCGCGGCGCGCGCTCGCCGACGCGCCCGCCGTCACCTTCAACGTCGAGAACGAGGAGGACTCCGACGACGGCCAGATCACGTTCAGCGCGCGGCCCCGCCCCTCCGCCCACTACCGCGCCCCCCCGGCCCCCGCCCCCGCGCCCGCCGACGAGCCGCGCCGCCCCCGCTCGCGCCCCTCCTCGCTGCTCGTCACGGACGAGGGCGACGCGCCCGACCGCCTCACCACCCGCTCGCGCTCCGTGGAAGATTCCACTCGGACCGGCTCGCCCATCGTCGACCTGAAACTGAGGAACCTGCGCCGCACGGTGGACATCCTGCGTAAAGTCAATTCCGCCGAGCGGCTGTCGCGGCTCAAGGACAAGATAATGTCGCGCGACCGCAGCCCGGTGCGGTCGGGGGCCGGCAGCGACGACGAGTCGGCGCCGCTGGTGTCGCCGAGCGGTGCGCCCACGCGGCCGCTCGGCGTCGAGTGCGAGCGCGAGCGGGAGGCGGCGCCGAGCGCGGACCCCTCCCCCCGCTCCGACCTCACCGAGCTCGACTCGCCGCGGCCGGCGGCGGGCGCGCCCGACTTCGACCTGCTGCCGGCGGACAAAGGCTCGAGCGGGGGACGGGAGTCGCCGCGCCGCGCCCCGCGTGCGGACAGCTCGTCGTCGCTGTCCAACATGGTGGAGCCGTACAACATGCGGCTGCTGGCGCACGGCGCCTCCGAGAGCCGCGCGCTGTGGCGGCAGGACGCGCTCGACTCGGGCCCGCCTTGGCCCTGGGACGACCCGGACTCCGCGGTGTGAAGGGTGCCTCCCTCTAAACCCCACGCTCCTACGTCTGGGATCTTTCGAGATCCGACGTCCACGATGATAACTCGCTTCTGACGAGAACGGCCGCGTCCGTCCGAAAGTTTACCGATAGCCACTCCGTTTAATTGAATTTTCTTCTTAATCGTACAAAGAACAAAATGTATGATTAGTAGCGTAGGTACTTAATTCACAAATGAAGACGAAAGTAATTGCATTTAAATGTAATAACTGTACCCAGAATTGTGATATTATTAATATCCTTAAGTATAAGGAATATATTTTGTTTTATCCACTGGAAGAGTTTTACTTTCGACATCTGTTTTCTTTTAGTAATAGAACTATCTTTTTTAAGTGTAGTGTTTTTGGGCAATCGTGTAAAAGTCGATCTCTGACTCTTACATATAAAGATCATCGATTGCTTAGTCCCTCAGTGTCAGTCATTTTAGTCTGCACGGTCATATGGAGTGTTGTGAAGACTTCTAACCGGACTTATAAATTGATAGATGTGATCTAAGAATAACTTGCATTTCCATGAATAAGTGACAAATTAACAAAGCAACAGTAGATTTTTTAAATCACTTTATTGATAACATCCACAATCGTAATAATGATGAAATAAATAGGTTAGCCATAACATCTATCATTTTTATACAGACACGTACTTTTAAAAATAGTTATTGATAATAATCATAATGGTGCTCCTAAAGGAGCCATATGTTTTCTGAAATGTGTAGCCGGCAAGCAACTATATACAACTAGATCTAGTTGGCGTATATGTCAGCGTGAAACAGTAAAAGTTGCAAGAAAATATTGCCCGTTTAGGGGCACCATATTAAAAAGAATTTATTGAAAAAATTTCTGGGAAGATGCAGAAAGTCTTATTCGCAAAACGAAAGGCAAGAAAGTCTCGTGATTTTTAGTCCTTTTAGGTTTCAGAAAGTCAATTACCTTTTTAATGTTGCTAAATGAAGGTTAATGGTCACCACGTTCGATAAAAAAAATGCATATTGATAATTCGGAAAGATGAATATCAACAATTTGCGCCTATGAGCGTGACATGATATCTAGACGTGACGATTTGCGAACACGACTTTATACACACAAACAATTTATAGTATGAGGATTTAAAAATAACTTTAGGGAATGGTCGCGTTTTTATAAATTTATCGTTGTGCCATTTACTTAATGCATAATATAATAAATCTTTAAAAAAATCTAAGCACATGAACGACTCTATACTTATGTGACAAATTAAATAATACCAAGTATTTAAAAACAATCACAAATTATATAAAAATATAATCATTCGTCTACTACACTAAAAATAATATATTATCACAATTATATTTGAATTAAGTCCCATATTGAAAATATAATTATAAGCACTAAGTTGCTCCCCAAATTAACAACATCGCCATACACAGATTCAGAGAGCATTTTGAGACAATATTAACTACTTAGAAAATAGTAGTGGCAAAGTTGACAACATTTACTTTTTATTGATTTTTTTCTTTTTTGTTTGTTTTTCTCCAACACAAACAAAAAAGGGAGCAAATCCTAGTAAATTTAGTAATAACAGATTATTATGATTGACATTATTAGAGATTTTTGCATAAAACAATGTTGGCAACTATGACACACAACCCCTATTCCATCTATCCCTACTAGCTTATCCCTAACGGTAGGGATAGTTGTAAATTTCATGTCCAGGTATCTATGTCGCAGCCATATCGTATAACACGCCGTATTAAAAAGGCGCGCCGGATTGAAAATCGTCGTCACTTGTGAATTATTATTTTTTTATTACTAAACACTAGTAAGATTATAATATACTTACCGTGAAATTATATAATCACTAGTGAAATTGTAATATCACGGCTTTGACAATATCACTAAAATTAATCCCAAAAAAAGGCAAAAATTTGATTTCTGTGTCCAGCTTTTTCTGGAACTTTGCTTCCTAATTTATAGTCACCGTACATTGCTTCTTGCCAATAAAGCTAAACGTTGAACGCCGCTTTGTAGAACGCGTCCCGACTACAATCCGGCTAAATCCAGTTGGTAATGCTGCCCTAGTACTTTTCTTTCAATATTTTAAGCTATATCGTGGAATCTCGCAATCGCAACTGATGAATGCAACCTTTTAAAGGCATACTCCTGGTTGCTTATGCTGCCCTGGTACTTTTTATTTCAATTCTTTGGTTATTACGAAAACGCAACAGCAAATGACGACGTTTTTTATATGTCAATGAAATATGTCCATCCTCATACAAAGACATTCAATATTTGTCATGGATCTCTTTATCTTTCAAAATATTCTTATAAACACTCTAACTACTTGAATTTTGTCCGCGAATATACATTTATCTTTCTAGTGGAGATAGGTGTACCTAAAAGTAGGGATAAGCTAGTAGGGATAGATGGAATAGGGGACGCAAACTACTTTCTCAATTTTCAAAATAAATTTACCATAAGTAGCAACAACAATGTTTTAGAGATCACAAAGTGTATCAAATTCTAAACTATTCATCTACATTATCAACGATATACACATTTTGACTTCTGACGAGCTAACATGACCGCAACAACACGAGCTGATACAGCAATTATGTGTCTGTCAATAGTTTTTTTGTAATAATACAATGGATTTTGACACATTAATCCCTTATCGTATCAAGTTGCGCGGTGGTAATGCTAAGGGCCAGACTCTAATAGGGCTAGCGCATATGTACAACTTTTAGTTGAACAACTATTTTGTTGGGAATCATTTTATATGTTTATAGGAATATATTGAAACGCGCATACTATGATAGTTGTTCGACAAAAAGTTGACAACGACTTTTCCATCAACTAAATTGTTTAGTTGTGTGGAAATCGCGAGAAGTACACAACTCGACAAAACAGTTTAGTTGATGGAAAAATTGTATTTGTATATGTGCGCTAGCCCTTACATTATCACTCACTCATTATAAAGTGCACACTTTAATTTTAATAGACAGTTTTTAACTACAAGCAACCAAGCTGGAAGTGGGCATTTCATAAAAGAACAAACGTAAACTGAGTGCTGCCCTTCGGGATTTAATATAATATGAATAGTCAAAGTTCATAATTATAACCTGTTGAATTTGAACGTTATTGCAAAGGTAAAAAGAGCTGTTTTCGTAGTGCCACTGTTTAGAAAGAGAAGCAGTTAAGGTTTGCTAGATGTGCTGTCGTCTACATTATTATCAGAGTTGCACTCATCTGCGCCTTTGGAAAATTGTACTAGAAAAAGTATTCTTCTTTTTTGTAAAGGTAAAGTAGAAAAGAAACCGTTTGTATATGTCGCAGGATAACATTTTTTGCGAAAATCCTAGGGATATTACGAAAACACGGATAATTAGACCATTATGTTGTCATTTCTCAATCCTACTGAAAAAAGATAGGATTTTTGCGAAAAACTGTACCCCTATTAAGAGTTTGCTTAACATGATTGCCAACAACCTGATGTTTACAGGTTGGCAAGGTTTTAGATTAAGTATATTTATGTATATTTTTGGAATAATTAAAAAAAAAGAAAAAAATAATAATGACATTTACAGGACTCGTGAGCGTAGACTACCGGATACACTAGTAGTAGGGATTCGAGAGTTCTAACACAGTGTCAAAACTCCCATCCCCCCTCCACCCGTCTCCCCCCCTCATTGCCCTTCCACAACCCATCCTCGGGTCGTACAAAACTAAAAAAAAAAAAAAAAAAAAAAAAAAAAAAAAAAATGAAAACACCCCCATTTGAATCGATTGCGCTGGGTCCCGGAATGATATCTCTAACCCTTTCTGAGATAAGTTTTTCTTAAATTCAGCCCTACTTGATTAACTAATTAATCCTCGGGCCTCGAGCTTCGCTAATGACACGTTCTATGTTAATTACACCTCAGTCAATTTTCACAATGCCGCTCATTACTTAACTATCCCTTAACTATTTAATAAAATCATTCATATTTGTTGCATAACTACGATCCGTACCTATGCATGTTTTCGAACAAAACAACGCCTCACCTAGTCTACCTACCTACCCAGGCAAACCGAACATACACAGTTTGTTGAAGCTGGAGCTTAGCGGAGTTTTTAACACACTTACTATTTATTGTTCTCATGTGAACACCATATTTCTCTTCTACAATCTTAATTTGGTTCATTAATTTCTCATTTATTTGCTTCCACTACCATTACTAGTTTTACAAGTACTTTTATTATTTGATTCGACAAATAACTTTGCTCATTAAATTATCAACTATTTGCTTTCACTATAATAACAAGTTTTATTCAAGTTCTCAGTTGTTTTTTGAACATTTTGATTGAGAAACACATCATAATGTTATAATCTGACTTAGTATAAGAACAACCACAACTTAGCTTTTCCTAACAAAATATTATTCGCCCTCATTGAAGACATAGACTACTGCTTCAGAGTCAAGACAACAAATATGGAAGTGAGTATTTTATTTTATTAAGTTACATGATGTTGATTTATATTTACTGTTGTACTTATTATTCTTTGTTCTCATTGTTATTGCTCATATCTTACCTCGATAATAACACTACCACCAACTAGGAGGAAAACACTTATAAATATTACTTTCCGATGTCTGATGATGAGGACACATCTTCGAGCCCATACCCTTAAGAAGAGAAATAGCAGCAGCGAGCCGAGCAGCGATGCTCTGAAGGAATTCTTTGAACAACCCGCGTAGAAGTAAAAAGCAAAAGTTCAGTCGTCTATTGTAGGCAGAGTAACAAACGACGGGGTCTCATATATTTCTACAAATGATGATAATGGATCAAAAGCGAATCACCTAATAAAGATCGAGATCTATAAATTTAAAAAATTGGCGAACGTCTCGCTATCGGATCACTGGAAACATGCGGACGTACGAGTGAAGTACTACAATAAACAAAACACTAACCACCACCAACGAACACGGTAGCTGATATATAACATTACAAAAGAAATTTCAAGTGCATCTGACTGCAAGAAATATACATTTAAACATAAAGATTGAATAAAATCATCCATACTGACGTTGATTTATAATGCATCATATTATAAAATGTATGAAATAAGGTTGAAATTTGACACCTGAATAAACGATTTATTCTGTTAATATTCCCTTCTTTTCCTTCATTTCAAGGTTTTTAAAATAAAGATCAAAATGAAATTGAATACCCAACCTAAAATACCCTTGGCGAAGCAGTCTTGTCAGAACTTGTTATTTAGTTACATGTGAACACCATATTTTTCATTCATTATCGAAAAACTTTATTTACTACTTTCAATAAAGTTTCAACTAACTTCTTCTCTTCATTATTTAAGTATCAAATGTTTGCTTACAAAAGCATAACAAGTTTATTTAAGTCTTATCCTTTGAATTAGTTTACTTTGTTTTATCAGTGATTGTCAAACACATTAGAATCTAATGATATGAACTAGTATAAAAACGATCACATTCACTTTCCATTTCCTAACAAAGTGCCCTAAAAGACGTTATTACATTGACTACTGGTTGAGAAACAGGCTATCTAAAACGGATGTAAGTATTGTATTTTAAATACTTCTTTGTGCCTGATATTTGCTAAATTGTTCGTAACTATCGACCTCCTCGTCTGTTACATGATGTTGGTTTATATTTATTGTTGTACTTACAATTTTTTGTACTCATTGTTACAACCCACATCCTGCTTTAGTGACAGCACTACCATTGGTTACGAAGCAAACACATCTTTGACACAACACCTACTCTATCAAGAAGATAAACAGACCAAACAGCGAACCTCTAAGAAGCAAGTTTTTTTGAATAGCCCTTATAGGAGACACGAGCTAAACTATAGTAGATTAGTCTACTGTGGGGCGTGCAACAAAGGATGGGATCAAAAGCAACTCATCTAATAAATGTAATTTTTTCTTTATGTCTTAAAAATTAGCAAGCGTCCTGACATCTGATGTAGGCGTTTTCGAGTGAATTACCACCTACAACAAGCAAAAGTATAACCACAACAAATAAATTCGACAGTCAATTTATACTTATAATAATATCAGAAAGCTATTTGAAATGCATCTGAACGCAAGAAATATACGTTAAAACGTAAATATTGAATTTGCATAAAATCATTGATCAACACAATCTCATTAACAAATTATTTTGCCATAAAGAAACTATCATGAATATCGTTACAATAGTGGTGGATCTGCAATGGTTCAAAGATTTAAAAAATAAATTAATTATAAAGGAATTGGCAACCGCTACTAAAGATTACACTCTAATATTTTTTATAAAATCACCTTATTCTTTTGAAAACTTTATGAAATGATGAACAAAAGCATATACGTTGGTTGGAGAAAAACCGTGGGTTGACTTGGATTGAAGAAATCATTGATCATCAAGAATTTCAACGAATTTTAGTACCTACCTTATTTAATTGACAAAAAAGTATTAGTCAAAGATTTGGAGAAAATAATGTGGCTTAGAGAGTTCTATTTACAATGTGAAATAATAGAATTAGGTGAAAAAGGTGGCCATAATGGCTTTAAGTTACTTAATGATTGCAACAACAATGAAAAAAAGTTTTGGAGTTGTGTTCATCACAAAAATATCTGTGCATTAAAAAAATGTAATGTGTCTCAAGATGTGGTACTGTGATAATTATATCTTTAATTTATATTAATTTAGAATAACAAATTAAATTGTAAACTATTTTTAATGTATCATTTTATTAATCAAATAAAATATATTTGGGGATATACATACACCGTTCCTTTTTTTGAATTGGATCAAGTAACTTATCATCTTTTCAGATTGCGAAAATTTTAAAAACATAATAAACTTAAACTTCTGTAGGATTTAAAAAAGTAATCGTTATTTGTACATAACTTGTTGTAATAATAACGGACACAAAAAAAATACTGTTTGGTTTTTTAACAAATCTATATATCAATATAAACCTTGTTAATATCATGAAGAAACTGTCATGAATACCTAATTTTCAAAATATAAATTATTACTATGACAGAGGGAAGAAACCACATGCAACAAGCAAAATTATAACTACAATCAACGAACTGGACACTCGATTTATAATAAAAGATTTTTCAAATGCATCCAGGACCTCTATTTTTGAATCACTTGTCGTGCGAGTGGCGAGGCGAATGAGGAGGCGATCACGCGATTAGCGATCTAACATGCGTAGACATAGCACGCTTTTCGCTTTGCCCCTCGCGCGCTCGCGTTGGGAGGCGGTACTACAGGCGAAAAGCGTAGTTATGTATATACGTGCAAGGTCGCTTTTACGGAATACGGAAACTCAAACGTATCTCGCACGAAAATCAGTAGAAACCTCGAGACGAGAGAATAAAAAAAAATAGAGCTCCTGGACACAAGAAATATTAACAACTACAACAAAAATATTCTTCCGTAAGAAACTATCATGAAAATCAATGCAATACTTAGTCGTGGATTTACAAGGGTTCAAAGATTTAAAAAATAAATTCACTATAAAGGAATTGCCAATTGCTAATAAAGATTTCACTCTGACATTTTTTGATAAAATTGCCTTTCTTTTAAAACTTTATTAAATGATGAACAAAAGAATATGCGTTAGGTTGGAAAATAAAACCGTGGGTTGATTTCGAGCGAATGATTAAGTAATTGATCATTAAGAATTTCAACGAATTCTGGTACCTTATTTATTTAGACAAAAATAAAAAAATAGGTTTGTAGAAAATAATGCGGCTTCGAGAGTTATATTAAGAATATGAAAAAATAGAATTAGGTGAAACAGGTTGTTCTAATTTTTGTAAGTTATATAATGAATACTACAAGAAATACAACATGTTTTGAAATGGAGTTCATCACAAAAAAATATTTGTGCAATAATTTTTTTTATGTGAATCAAGATGTGGTATTGTGATAATTATATCTCTGATTTCTTTTAATTTAGAATAACAAATATTGAATTGTAAACTATTTTTGAATGTATCATTTTATTATTAAAATAAAATATCTTTGGGAGTATACATACATCGTTTTCTTTTTGAATTGGATCAAGCAGACAAAATCATTCATTTATTTATCTACAATTATATTCTCCGATGCGAAAATTTTAAAACTCCTGCAGAATTAAAAAAAAAATTGAACATTTGAACAAAACATGTTGTGGAAATAACGAACACAAAGAAAAAATGCTTAGGTAATGTTTGGTTTTGAACAATTCTATATTTCAAAACAAACTTTGTTAATATCATGAAGAAACTATCAGGAATACCTGTCGATCAAATAGAAATTATGATTATGACAGAAGGAACAAGTTCTCGAATTGTGTACATCATAAAAATATGATCACATTAAAAGAAACTATTTATGAAATATTGAATATTATTATTAATTTTACTGTATAATTGTTTTCTTTCAAAGACTAAAAGACTATAACATTAAATTGATAAAATAATTTTACAGTTTTTTTATGAATGCATTAGTAAACATACGATATCTTTTTATGTCTTCTAATTTTCCTTATCTTGTTCGACAATGTTTGTTAATATCATGAAGAAATTAACAAGTATATCGATGAAAATGCTCGTGGATCCAAAATTCTATAAAATAATTTAATTATAAGGAACAAAATTAATCAATATTAAAAATGATATTCTAACATTTCAATAAGTAAAACGTCATTTTTTTTACTTTTATCAAATGGAGAGCAGAAGTAAGTGTATTGCTTAGGTAAAAAAAGAAATCAATGTTTGACTTTAGAGGAAGAGATTCATTGATCATCGAGAATTTGAACATTTTTCATACATAATGTGACTTCGAGAGGTAGCTCTCAACAATGTGATATATTAGAATTTTTGGTGGAATTGGACAATGCTAAATTTTTAAGTTAGTTAATGATGAGTATGAAGACGGAACAAATTTTCGAATTGTGTACATAATAAATAGATGTACATAATTGCATAAAAAAATCTTAATATTGAATTGTTAAATATTATTTACTGTATCATTTTATTAGTTATAAAATTTCGTTGTGGGTAAGCATTGTTTTCTTTCAAAGACGATAACAGTAAATTCTTTAAAAAAATGCAGTTTATATTAATAATATTAAAAAACATTATTATATGAATGCTAAAGAAAACATTTCTTCTCTAAAAGTATGCCTTCTGTTTATACAAATAAAAAAGAAATCAATTAGTACCTATTTACTTGCAAGAAATACAAATGTAGGTTGCGTATGCGTATAAGAGGGTGTGTTAATTATTTAAGACATCTAAAAAAAAATATTGTAGTTGTGAATAGCAGTGTGAACTAGTTTATTAGCATAATATCTAAACTAATATTAAGATCCATTTTGTAGATGCATATTACCTACGAACGATTTAGGTAATAATAAATTATAACTTCACTTTTATTACGAATATTTAAGAATTTGGTTTTTTTTAATAATTGTATTTTTTTATTTGCAGCATAAGAAGCATTCGAGTAATATATCAATAAAAATAAGAAAGTGAATTCCATGTCTTCAAATTGTAACTTATTTGCAAACTTTAACCAGGTTTACTACACGGTAGGAGGAGCACCATTTGGATAATTCTATTTTAGATTTGAGATTAAGTTACCATTATTAAGTATCAGCTGGCAATGTTCACACCAAAACTTAGGTTCAGTGTTATAAAATCTATACCATGCATGCATGTCAGCGATTGTAATTAATCACCTCACAACCAACTTCACATAGGCTGCTTTACCCCTAAAGTGTAATTCTAGCCAGCAGCGCTGCAGAGGGGCTAGGCAGCCCGCATGCTTATTGTTGCAGATGGTTTCAAAGCAAATTGCGGTTGAGGCAGGCCGGCGGAGCCGGCCTGCCTCAGCTGCGGTTTGTGAGCTTTGAAACCATCTGCAACGATAAGCATGCATGCTGCCTCACCCCTCTGCACCATTGCGGATCTGAATTAGACTTTAGAGGTAAAGCAAACTACGTGAAGTTGATTGTGAGGTGATTCATTACAATCGCAAAATAGAATTATCCAAATGGTGCTCCTCCTACCGTGTAGTAAACCTGGTTAAAGTTTGCAAATAAGTTACAATTTGAAGACATGGAATTCACTTTCTTATTTTTATTGATATATTACTCGAATGCTTCTTATGCTGCAAATAAAAAAATACAATTATTAAAAAAAACCAAATTCTTAAATATTCGTAATAAAAGTGAAGTTATAATTTATTATTACCTAAATCGTTCGTAGGTAATATGCATCTACAAAATGGATCTTAATATTAGTTTAGATATTATGCTAATAAACTAGTTCACACTGCTATTCACAACTACAATATTTTTTTTTAGATGTCTTAAATAATTAACACACCCTCTTATACGCATACGCAACCTACATTTGTATTTCTTGCAAGTAAATAGGTACTAATTGATTTCTTTTTTATTTGTATAAACAGAAGGCATACTTTTAGAGAAGAAATGTTTTCTTTAGCATTCATATAATAATGTTTTTTAATATTATTAATATAAACTGCATTTTTTTAAAGAATTTACTGTTATCGTCTTTGAAAGAAAACAATGCTTACCCACAACGAAATTTTATAACTAATAAAATGATACAGTAAATAATATTTAACAATTCAATATTAAGATTTTTTTATGCAATTATGTACATCTATTTATTATATACACAATTCGAAAATTTGTTCCGTCTTCATACTCATCATTAACTAACTTAAAAATTTAGCATTGTCCAATTCCACCAAAAATTCTAATATATCACATTGTTGAGAGCTACCTCTCGAAGTCACATTATGTATGAAAAATGTTCAAATTCTCGATGATCAATGAATCTCTTCCTCTAAAGTCAAACATTGATTTCTTTTTTTACCTAAGCAATACACTTACTTCTGCTCTCCATTTGATAAAAGTAAAAAAAATGACGTTTTACTTATTGAAATGTTAGAATATCATTTTTAATATTGATTAATTTTGTTCCTTATAATTAAATTATTTTATAGAATTTTGGATCCACGAGCATTTTCATCGATATACTTGTTAATTTCTTCATGATATTAACAAACATTGTCGAACAAGATAAGGAAAATTAGAAGACATAAAAAGATATCGTATGTTTACTAATGCATTCATAAAAAAACTGTAAAATTATTTTATCAATTTAATGTTATAGTCTTTTAGTCTTTGAAAGAAAACAATTATACAGTAAAATTAATAATAATATTCAATATTTCATAAATAGTTTCTTTTAATGTGATCATATTTTTATGATGTACACAATTCGAGAACTTGTTCCTTCTGTCATAATCATAATTTCTATTTGATCGACAGGTATTCCTGATAGTTTCTTCATGATATTAACAAAGTTTGTTTTGAAATATAGAATTGTTCAAAACCAAACATTACCTAAGCATTTTTTCTTTGTGTTCGTTATTTCCACAACATGTTTTGTTCAAATGTTCAATTTTTTTTTTAATTCTGCAGGAGTTTTAAAATTTTCGCATCGGAGAATATAATTGTAGATAAATAAATGAATGATTTTGTCTGCTTGATCCAATTCAAAAAGAAAACGATGTATGTATACTCCCAAAGATATTTTATTTTAATAATAAAATGATACATTCAAAAATAGTTTACAATTCAATATTTGTTATTCTAAATTAAAAGAAATCAGAGATATAATTATCACAATACCACATCTTGATTCACATAAAAAAAATTATTGCACAAATATTTTTTTGTGATGAACTCCATTTCAAAACATGTTGTATTTCTTGTAGTATTCATTATATAACTTACAAAAATTAGAACAACCTGTTTCACCTAATTCTATTTTTTCATATTCTTAATATAACTCTCGAAGCCGCATTATTTTCTACAAACCTATTTTTTTATTTTTGTCTAAATAAATAAGGTACCAGAATTCGTTGAAATTCTTAATGATCAATTACTTAATCATTCGCTCGAAATCAACCCACGGTTTTATTTTCCAACCTAACGCATATTCTTTTGTTCATCATTTAATAAAGTTTTAAAAGAAAGGCAATTTTATCAAAAAATGTCAGAGTGAAATCTTTATTAGCAATTGGCAATTCCTTTATAGTGAATTTATTTTTTAAATCTTTGAACCCTTGTAAATCCACGACTAAGTATTGCATTGATTTTCATGATAGTTTCTTACGGAAGAATATTTTTGTTGTAGTTGTTAATATTTCTTGTGTCCAGGAGCTCTATTTTTTTTTATTCTCTCGTCTCGAGGTTTCTACTGATTTTCGTGCGAGATACGTTTGAGTTTCCGTATTCCGTAAAAGCGACCTTGCACGTATATACATAACTACGCTTTTCGCCTGTAGTACCGCCTCCCAACGCGAGCGCGCGAGGGGCAAAGCGAAAAGCGTGCTATGTCTACGCATGTTAGATCGCTAATCGCGTGATCGCCTCCTCATTCGCCTCGCCACTCGCACGACAAGTGATTCAAAAATAGAGGTCCTGGATGCATTTGAAAAATCTTTTATTATAAATCGAGTGTCCAGTTCGTTGATTGTAGTTATAATTTTGCTTGTTGCATGTGGTTTCTTCCCTCTGTCATAGTAATAATTTATATTTTGAAAATTAGGTATTCATGACAGTTTCTTCATGATATTAACAAGGTTTATATTGATATATAGATTTGTTAAAAAACCAAACAGTATTTTTTTTGTGTCCGTTATTATTACAACAAGTTATGTACAAATAACGATTACTTTTTTAAATCCTACAGAAGTTTAAGTTTATTATGTTTTTAAAATTTTCGCAATCTGAAAAGATGATAAGTTACTTGATCCAATTCAAAAAAAGGAACGGTGTATGTATATCCCCAAATATATTTTATTTGATTAATAAAATGATACATTAAAAATAGTTTACAATTTAATTTGTTATTCTAAATTAATATAAATTAAAGATATAATTATCACAGTACCACATCTTGAGACACATTACATTTTTTTAATGCACAGATATTTTTGTGATGAACACAACTCCAAAACTTTTTTTCATTGTTGTTGCAATCATTAAGTAACTTAAAGCCATTATGGCCACCTTTTTCACCTAATTCTATTATTTCACATTGTAAATAGAACTCTCTAAGCCACATTATTTTCTCCAAATCTTTGACTAATACTTTTTTGTCAATTAAATAAGGTAGGTACTAAAATTCGTTGAAATTCTTGATGATCAATGATTTCTTCAATCCAAGTCAACCCACGGTTTTTCTCCAACCAACGTATATGCTTTTGTTCATCATTTCATAAAGTTTTCAAAAGAATAAGGTGATTTTATAAAAAATATTAGAGTGTAATCTTTAGTAGCGGTTGCCAATTCCTTTATAATTAATTTATTTTTTAAATCTTTGAACCATTGCAGATCCACCACTATTGTAACGATATTCATGATAGTTTCTTTATGGCAAAATAATTTGTTAATGAGATTGTGTTGATCAATGATTTTATGCAAATTCAATATTTACGTTTTAACGTATATTTCTTGCGTTCAGATGCATTTCAAATAGCTTTCTGATATTATTATAAGTATAAATTGACTGTCGAATTTATTTGTTGTGGTTATACTTTTGCTTGTGGTAATTCACTCGAAAACGCCTACATCAGATGTCAGGACGCTTGCTAATTTTTAAGACATAAAGAAAAAATTACATTTATTAGATGAGTTGCTTTTGATCCCATCCTTTGTTGCACGCCCCACAGTAGACTAATCTACTATAGTTTAGCTCGTGTCTCCTATAAGGGCTATTCAAAAAAACTTGCTTCTTAGAGGTTCGCTGTTTGGTCTGTTTATCTTCTTGATAGAGTAGGTGTTGTGTCAAAGATGTGTTTGCTTCGTAACCAATGGTAGTGCTGTCACTAAAGCAGGATGTGGGTTGTAACAATGAGTACAAAAAATTGTAAGTACAACAATAAATATAAACCAACATCATGTAACAGACGAGGAGGTCGATAGTTACGAACAATTTAGCAAATATCAGGCACAAAGAAGTATTTAAAATACAATACTTACATCCGTTTTAGATAGCCTGTTTCTCAACCAGTAGTCAATGTAATAACGTCTTTTAGGGCACTTTGTTAGGAAATGGAAAGTGAATGTGATCGTTTTTATACTAGTTCATATCATTAGATTCTAATGTGTTTGACAATCACTGATAAAACAAAGTAAACTAATTCAAAGGATAAGACTTAAATAAACTTGTTATGCTTTTGTAAGCAAACATTTGATACTTAAATAATGAAGAGAAGAAGTTAGTTGAAACTTTATTGAAAGTAGTAAATAAAGTTTTTCGATAATGAATGAAAAATATGGTGTTCACATGTAACTAAATAACAAGTTCTGACAAGACTGCTTCGCCAAGGGTATTTTAGGTTGGGTATTCAATTTCATTTTGATCTTTATTTTAAAAACCTTTGAAATGAAGGAAAAGAAGGGAATATTAACAGAATAAATCGTTTATTCAGGTGTCAAATTTCAACCTTATTTCATACATTTTATAATATGATGCATTATAAATCAACGTCAGTATGGATGATTTTATTCAATCTTTATGTTTAAATGTATATTTCTTGCAGTCAGATGCACTTGAAATTTCTTTTGTAATGTTATATATCAGCTACCGTGTTCGTTGGTGGTGGTTAGTGTTTTGTTTATTGTAGTACTTCACTCGTACGTCCGCATGTTTCCAGTGATCCGATAGCGAGACGTTCGCCAATTTTTTAAATTTATAGATCTCGATCTTTATTAGGTGATTCGCTTTTGATCCATTATCATCATTTGTAGAAATATATGAGACCCCGTCGTTTGTTACTCTGCCTACAATAGACGACTGAACTTTTGCTTTTTACTTCTACGCGGGTTGTTCAAAGAATTCCTTCAGAGCATCGCTGCTCGGCTCGCTGCTGCTATTTCTCTTCTTAAGGGTATGGGCTCGAAGATGTGTCCTCATCATCAGACATCGGAAAGTAATATTTATAAGTGTTTTCCTCCTAGTTGGTGGTAGTGTTATTATCGAGGTAAGATATGAGCAATAACAATGAGAACAAAGAATAATAAGTACAACAGTAAATATAAATCAACATCATGTAACTTAATAAAATAAAATACTCACTTCCATATTTGTTGTCTTGACTCTGAAGCAGTAGTCTATGTCTTCAATGAGGGCGAATAATATTTTGTTAGGAAAAGCTAAGTTGTGGTTGTTCTTATACTAAGTCAGATCATAACATTATGATGTGTTTCTCAATCAAAATGTTCAAAAAACAACTGAGAACTTGAATAAAACTTGTTATTATAGTGAAAGCAAATAGTTGATAATTTAATGAGCAAAGTTATTTGTCGAATCAAATAATAAAAGTACTTGTAAAACTAGTAATGGTAGTGGAAGCAAATAAATGAGAAATTAATGAACCAAATTAAGATTGTAGAAGAGAAATATGGTGTTCACATGAGAACAATAAATAGTAAGTGTGTTAAAAACTCCGCTAAGCTCCAGCTTCAACAAACTGTGTATGTTCGGTTTGCCTGGGTAGGTAGGTAGACTAGGTGAGGCGTTGTTTTGTTCGAAAACATGCATAGGTACGGATCGTAGTTATGCAACAAATATGAATGATTTTATTAAATAGTTAAGGGATAGTTAAGTAATGAGCGGCATTGTGAAAATTGACTGAGGTGTAATTAACATAGAACGTGTCATTAGCGAAGCTCGAGGCCCGAGGATTAATTAGTTAATCAAGTAGGGCTGAATTTAAGAAAAACTTATCTCAGAAAGGGTTAGAGATATCATTCCGGGACCCAGCGCAATCGATTCAAATGGGGGTGTTTTCATTTTTTTTTTTTTTTTTTTTTTTTTTTTTTTTTTTTTTTTTTTTTTTAGTTTTGTACGACCCGAGGATGGGTTGTGGAAGGGCAATGAGGGGGGGAGACGGGTGGAGGGGGGATGGGAGTTTTGACACTGTGTTAGAACTCTCGAATCCCTACTACTTACACTGCTCATGTCGGTAAAACAGTCGCTAAATATGAAAGAGACAGAGCTATATTTTACATTAACGTTTACTGTAACGTCGAGTTTGCCAAACTCGTAATAAGCCTACAGTACCCCTATTACGAGTTTGCTTAACATGACATTTACAGGACTCGTGAGCGTAGACTATCGGATACACTGCTCATGTCGGTAAAACAGTCGCTAAATATGAAAGAGACAGAGCTACATTTTACATTAACGTTTACTGTAACGTCGAGTTTGCCAAACTCGTAATAAGCCTACTGGTTGCCTTAGTAAGATTACGAAAAGAATCCCTGGCTATTATGTTTACATCTTCTCTGATTGGTTAAAGCCTTGACGTTTCAAATGTCAATCTATCCTCTCACGTGTAGTAAACTTTTTATGAATAAGAAAGCAACCAAAAATTAAGCCAATCAGAGTAAAGAATATCCAATGTTACTAAAGCAACCAGTATTTTTGCTAAAACCCTATAGTTTTTCAGTAAGATTAAGAAATGTCAACACCATTGTCTAATTATCCGTGTTTTTGCAATATCTCTAGGATTTTTGCGAAAATTCTATTTATCTAATCCTCCTACGACATATACGTCCTAAACTCCTTGACACTCCCGCGGCGAGACAAAAGATGCGCCAGAAGTAACGATAAACACCAGTCACAGCGCATCTTCTGTCGCGCCGCGCGTTGGTCTAGATGTTTGCCGACCCCTATACTGCTTATGTTCTAATAATTTAATTGATAATTTAATTGGCTGCTTTTATCAGTTATCAGCAAAAATTCAAAAGAAATAAAATAAAGAAAGAAACTGAAAGGGATACCTGTCATTAATTGTAAATCTCCGTATAGTATTTTTTTTTACCTGAGCATTGAAAAGTCGGCCCTAAGCGCCCTTACGCACTAGCTGTTATACACGGGGGCGGCCAGCCGCTTTTACATTTGAATAAACAACCGCCTATGATTGTATGCACTTACCAGCCATAAAATCATAGGCGGTCGCATATTAAAATAAGGCCGCGCGGGGGCGCTTAATAAAATAAAAAAAAAGTTTAATAGACATTTTCCTATGGGCGTCAGGGCGACATGAGACTGGTTGCTTTTTTCTAGTATATTTTCTTGTTTAATATTTATCACATAAAAATAGCATTTTAAAATGCAAAATTAAAAAGTTATAAAGACATTTTCCTACCTAGAGAAAGCATTGCCCGTAGCTAATGTAAGTTCCATAGTAGTTTATTATTCACTTATATATTGTCATAGAATGAAGGCTTACATCTCTTACCCAATACATGTTGATTGGTTGCCTGCCGTCTTGTGCAGAACTATGAACTATTCAAACTCGTTAAGACTACAAATATAGCATTAATATGATCACTAAAGTTCCATAATCTCAATCACTACATACATTAGATACCACAGAATAAATAATTGTAAATATTTACACAATGATGTTTGGAAAATTCGGTTTCAAGTTTGGATCACTATTGAAACTTCATGATCTACATAATATAATACATGTTTGTGTAAAATACTTCTATGCTATACATTTTATTTAAGTAATCACATGGACATGTTTCAGTAGTTAAAAATATTGAGAAAAACCCTACTTAGAGCCCTTATGCACTACGTGCCTTCCGTATCAGTGAAAATACAGTCCATCATAGCCGTAGAACTATTTGTATGGTAGCTTACCCACTACATCCGTTTTCCGTCATCCGATTTCTCTCAGTCATCCGTGAATCTCCATGCCAGAAAAGATTCTCGAATCAACAAACTGTTTCCAAATTTTAACACTATACACGAAAGGATCATTCAGCATCCTGGATTCCACTTACTTCCACCACCACGGAGAATATATTTATGCATCATTTTTATTGATTGCACAACTCATTTTTTTTAAACAGAATCAAAATTGCGAGTCTAGTAAGCATGGTTGACAAAAACTCAGTGTCTTGACTCGCGATTTTTATTTTTAAGAAATTTGTGTTATGAAATCAATAAAATTCGTGCATAAATTTGTTCTACGTGGTGGTGGAAGCAAGTGGAGGCCAAGATCTTAAGTCTGATCACTGATTGAAGTTTCACTGATAGTGTTAAAATAGGAAGTTACGTATCGGATTCAGATCGCAGTGCGTAAGCGACATCCGAATTCAGTCCCGAAGTTTTTTGGATCCGTTTATTCACGGATACGTATCGGATTCGGATATTTGTTAATCTGTTTTCTTTTTGTTTCACAACAAAGACTAAAAGTGACGGAATACTACATTAGTAATAAGAAAGAACGCGCTGAGTTTACCTTTATATAACACGTCTTATCTGTGGAGATTCAACATGATTTCAAATCACAAGAATTTAGATTCTCCGCACACAACGCATCTTCCGAAGATAGAATGAGCCAATACAGTTATTCATAACATTTCTTTTAGTAGTGTCTTATGGGCAACAGTAAGTTTCTAGTAACACACTGATATTGCGTTTGACTTTTCACATACAAAGTAATTCGTGCGCCTAGCCTTAACTTGAAACGTCCACACGAAGACTAGAGAAAATATGTTAAACAACCTGTATGTTGCTGATGCTGTTAGCGGTTTCCTCGATGGCCTTGTCTGGTGGTTCCGAGGTGAGTCTGTTGTCGTCGCGCTGTGGTTCGTCGGCCGCTTCCTCTGCGTCTGAAGGCGGGGCTTCGGGAGCCGGAACTTCAGGGGGCGGAGCCGTTAAAGCGCTCCACCACCCGGATAGGGCTCCGCGGGCCTGCGACAGGGCGCCGCCGACGGCCCGAGATGTGGTCGCCACCGCACGACCCGTGCTCGCTACTGCCGCTGTCACTTTTCTTCCACCTTCCGTTGTCGACATCGTACTAAAACAATGTATCAATTAAGGCTGGGAATACACGTCAGAATTTTCTCTCCGATAGTCGGATCCGATCGGAAGGCGCTCGCATTTGTTTGAATATTCAATACACATCCGATCCGATAGTCTGATCCGACGTCCGAGTCGGAAACAACGCTACGCGTTTACGATTTTATTGTCGGATCCAATTGTCTGAAGGCGCTGTATGCATACTTCTGTACAGAGACGAAATAGACGTCCGATTCTCCTTCCGATTTGCCAGTTGACTTTCTAGCGCACATTATTTTACTCTGAACCGAGTTAAGAAAAAGTCTGACGTAAAAATCGGACGTGTATCGAGTGAATCCCATCAGATAATCGGAAGCAAATCTGACATCCATGTTGGAGTTTAGCAGTTTTCTAAATAAATAAATAAATAAACATACAACCACCCACACCAATTATCTAGCCCCAGGTAAGTTTCATAAAAACTCGTGTTATGGATACTATGTTGGTTATTTTCTAGATTTCGAGTGGACTGTGGCGGATTCTATCGTGAAAACAAAGTATAATTTCATGTACTTGTAAACACGTAGATGTAAACAAGTACATGAAGCGAGTTTTGTAAATACATACTTAATATTCATATTAAACACCCGGACCAAGACAAATAGATATGTTCATGCATACAATTATTTGAGTTGTCCGGGGATGGACCCTCTGTGTAGAAGGCAGACTGTGTTCCCCTACGCCAGAGAGGTCGTCTAAAGTTAAATACCAACAGTAAATTATGATGAATTAAAAACTTAAATAAGCACTATAGAGGTCCAGCAACGAGTCAACTATTTGATCTGAACTGAAATATACTCACTGAGCCAACTTTAATTTCATGTCTGCCACAGACAGTTGTCCAGAAAAAGGATGTATAGGAGCGAGAGTGGCGAAAGCTTCGATTTCACCATTGTTTGTCGTCTTCGACCACTTCTGGTAGGCTGGCGTAGCTTTAAATGCAGCCATAAACTGAGCATTATAAGAATCTATCTCTCTACTGCCTTCTGTAATTAAATAATAAACAAAACTTTTCTATTATACTTTATCCTGTTTACTTTTACTATACAATAAATCAAAACCAACATAGGAAACATTACCTGGCAATAAAGAAGTTCTTAAAAGATAAATCAAGTAACTAGAAAATTGATCTCTGATCCATGCGTCGCTTTGTGTGGAGCCATGACGTACAACATGATCTGCAAACCGGAGGTCCTCTGTGCCGAGAGTCAACTGTCTTCTGAGTGTAATGTCAGAGGTCTCTATCCTCATCTCATTTAATTCTACAAGGACATCAAAGAGCTGTCTCTTCTGTTTGAAAAGCACATTCGAAGCACCAACTACAAAACCTTGAACAGCAGGATCAGACAAAAGATCGAGATATTGAAGTGATAAATAGGGCAAACACAAATAGCCGTCCTCAAAGAGGGGCAGAGGGAAGCCACATTCAGCCTGATCTATTTGTCCAGTCAAATTGTACAGTCCATCTACACTCATGTCTCTCGCCATTGTAGGACTTTGTTGTGCTTCTATTACAACCTTTTGTGTTTTATACTTTTCACCTATACTATGACACTTTTCCCGACCAGCTGTCAACTCCTGTCTATCAGAAATATCTGCGAGTACAGCTTCATCAAAACTTTGTCTGCTCACTCTATCCTTTTCTTCTAACAAGTTGCCAGTTTCTTTTGGTGAGAGTTCTTCAGATTGGCTAGATCCATTGACAAAAAATTCATCAGATACTTCTGTACCATTTTCAACACTTTCTTGAACATGAGTTTCATACAAGGGTATTGGAGATAATGGTCTTGATAATCTATAAAAAAGGATGTGACAGAATTTAAAATATCTAGAAAAATTTAATACTTAATGAGATATTATTTCAGTAACTCACACAACATTAGCTGCATGGGTCAAACCATGTTCTAAGCACCGTGGCAGTAATGAAAGAAGTGATAAGAGAGCTGCTGATAATGCCCCTGCTGGTGAGCCATAAATAAGGACCTTGCGTCTCAGCAGGAGCAATTTGAAAAGTAGCAGTGCTTTGTGCTTCCAATTCTCTACTATTCGCTGTACAGACAACCCTGTAACATTATAACGTCAATCACACTAACATAATTCTATCGGTCAGTCTCTAAATTGAGAATTTCAAGTTGAGAATACCTCAAACCTTCATGCATGATATTGACTGAATATTTTACATTGAGTTGAATTTGAGATGTTCCCAAGTACATGTATGTGATAACAATACAAAAGATTTTTTTTTGTGCAAACGGAACAAAGCCATAAGAAAACCCTCCGTATCAGAAGGACAAAGTAGTCAAAGGTCCTTGTGGGATAAACAACATAAAAGTAAAACAGCCTACTGGTAAAACGTCTGAAATTTAATATCGTCATACTAGTAGAACGTCTGAAATTGCTAAACCCTCTGAAAAAATAATACGATAAAATAACGCATTTTAGTTACCACAAACCTATGAAAAAAGGGTTTTAATTGTTATATTACATAATAATATATTTAATATCTATATTTAACTTATTGTCTTTAAGTTATTTTGTGCGTCAGTATACCAGTCCTTTTGCCCAACATGCCGTCCGACAGACGGACAGACGGACGGGTAGTAATAGGGACCCTATTACTTTTAAGGATAAGATAATGTTACACGAAGGTAACAATGGCAATGAGGAAGCTGATGAATTGGCTAGGAGGGGGGCTAATGAATAGCGTTGAAAATGACACGTAAAATACATGTATCTTTCAAACGCCGGTGTATTTTTCAATAAATTACAGAATCTTTCCTTGCGGATCTTCGGTTGAATCTTTCGAAAGTTTACGTTTTTAACATCTATTTTACGGTGTATTTTTCACATTAATACCATGTTAAAATAAGATGTAATTTTTTTAGTAAATTTGTATAGATTTAGATAACCTATGGTACTTAAATCTGGTATCATTTAATTGTTCGTGTTACGAGGTACTGGGCTGGCTGGATATCATAAGTTCTAATTGCTATATAAATTTTCGGTGTGGTTATAAGTTTTTCAAAGAGTTTCGGAGTGGATGGTATGTTCTTTCGTCATCAGACATTTTTATTGTCCCCACTGCTAGGGCACTGGCCTTCCTTATGGATGAATTAGCAGAATGAGCCATCACCCACCACGCGGGCCCAATGCGGATTGGTAGGTTTAACGATTGCAAATGCAGCCGGGACCAACGGCTTAACGTGCTTTCCGAAGCACGGAGGAGCTCGAGATAGTAAATTTTTGATCACCCATCCCATGACGACCATTGCGAAAGTTGCTTAACCTCAACAATCTCAGGCCGAGCGTGTAAACCACTGCGCTACGGGATCCTCTGGTTTGCACTTTATTATGATATAATAGCATGTACAAAATATTAATCTTATTAAATAAACAAGCGGAAGAACAGCCGCGTAAATAAATATCAATAATGATTTACATATATGGAATTAAATAAGCAAGACTTTTTCCCTCTGATTGTTAAATATGAAAAATGCACAGTATAAAACATGTATTATACGTGTATGATTGTATTTTTCAGAAGAACATAAAATTTGTTTTATGCGAAAATTACATGTATTAACAGGAAAAAGGGTATTATTTAATCGATCAGCAAAAAAACTCTAACCTAACCAATAATTGATTGTTCAGCAAGAAAACCTATTTGGTCAGCAAGTACTAGGTAAGCCAAAGAGAGTTGCTGACCAAATTGATATTTAGCTGATCAAAATATTTATTCCTCACGAAAAATACAAAGTTGCGTAACAAACGAAAAGTATCATTCGCAATTTTTAACCCTACTTATGAACCCTTCATTGGCCCTGAACCAAAACTGCCTATCTCACATAGAATCTTTAAGAACATCGTCAAGATTAGAACAATTCAAGAGACTAAATAATGATAGATGAAAAGAAAGGATTACAGACAGTCAAAGATCTTCATCAAATCAGTTGATAAGAAGAAAACTAGAGAGCTGCTGAAACTAAGTATGAGAAACATAAGAAACATAGAGTACTGACAGGACACTGTCCACTGAATAGGCCTGAATAGACCTATCAGTCATCAAACGGATAGAGGCTCCCATCTGTCCACAATGTAATGAAAGGAAAGAAACAAGCTACCACTTCTTGGCAGAATGCCTAGTGTATGCATCGCTGCTCTGGGAACTCTTTGGCAAAGGAAGAGGATTCAAAGCAGTTAACGATAAGTCAACTCAAAAGGTACTGTAAGCGCACAGGAAGGTTCGAGGGTCCGACGCCGGTGGGGTTATCGATAACCCGCCAGCCCCTACTTTCAGTGGACTTTGGGGAACTGGGTGAAATGGTTCCAATTAAGGAGACTGCCGTCCGGCCTTGCTGGTGTCCCCTCTCCAAATAATAATAAATACCTTTTGGGCACGTAACCCTAAAAATGAATGCATTAATTCGTCATTTGTTAGAAGGATACTGGTGTCCAGAGAACAATGGAATGTCAATTGTGTCTCATAACTCAGGGCCTGAGAGGTAAAATAATAATAAAGAAAGATATTACAAGAAATATAAAAATAATATGTAATTGTGAAATAGGAGTACCTTCAAGCATTTGCTCCACTTGTACAGGGCAGCTATTGAGATTCTTATATGCCTCTTCCAAGAGTTTGATCTGTGAGAAGTTTCCCTGTCGGAACCAGGCACGCACAACCAGCTCCAGTTTCACCGCAAGCCTCCCAAACAGTGGCGCACGGCAAATTATACACACGCTCTTCTGCACAGAGCTCCGAGTCATATCATCAGTTTTCTGAACAACTTGCTAAAATCAAAGACATAAGATCAGATCCAATCAACGAGGATCCAGAATCCATAAGGAACTCATTGGTGTTGTGGTTTGCCAGCTTAGCCAGCAAAGGTCCATCAAATTAAGGTTTTTAAGATTACTTCATTACCTTTTACCATAGAGAAATATTAATTCATTAATATTGTAAACCCTACTTCCTACTAATATTATAAATGTGAAAGTATGTTGTTTGTTTCTTTGTTGCTCTTTCAGGCAAAAACTACTGAATGGATTTGGATGAAATTTGGTATGTAGAGACTTCAAGGAGTGAACTAACACTTAGACTACTTTTTATCCCACAAAACGGGAAACACACGGGTGAAACCACAGGCGGCAACTAGTAAACAATAAAGTCACTCTCTGATCAAAAGTGAGTACCAAAGTGATATGATTAAAACTCGTATTCAGCAGACGAACGGACATTAATAATTCATATAACTTAACCTTAACTTTAATTAAATTACTTAACTACTTTATAAGCAATAGCATTTTAGTATAAACACATGTCTTTTGTTTTTTCTATTTCAATTGTGATTTAACTCTAATAACTTTTAAAGATAATAATTTGCCATAAGGGCGTATTGTTGATTTTCACTGTGGGCAACTTTTTGTCCGAAAATGTAATAGTCTTAATCTAAGTATGGTTTTTTATGTAATGTAAGTATGGCTGTTTTTGTCACTATAAATAAATAAATATTTTTAACTAACAGACTTGTTACCACATTTTTTATCAGCAAATTAATCAAGAACAATTTCAATACTACTGGTGCAGTAAATATTAGATGGGCCTATGATACGATACATCAACTGACAGAGCAAGAGAAATCTCTGTTTCTTTTACTTTTCAATAACAAACAAGACTGCATTAAGTAGTCTCGGAACTCGTCACTAGGCCCTAGACTAGTATCTGAGAATTACCGATTTTACGCCACCTTTTCTCTAAGACGGCCTTGAGGTGGGTCCAGAGTATGGAAACTTGTATTAGATGGGTTGTAGCCGAGACAACTTTGGGAACCACTGTACTAGTGATTTTATGTTGATAAAAACTTTATATGATTTCTAAAATGATTTCTTAGATTAATGTATTATACTTTACCTCCACAGGTATTTGGCGGAAACACGAAATCCCATATACAGTGTGATCAGGTTCATTCAAACAAGGCAAATTGAAATATATAGTATCTGATGGGTAGTTATGAGAGCCATCAGGAAGTGCCAGCGCAGGTAAATGTCGCCAGGCGGCTGGCAACTCCGTCGGCCGACCAGGCACCAGCTCGGGATAACAGTGTTCCACCTGGAAATTTTACACAATGTAGTCGAAGGCGTAGGATAAGATACTATTTAAAAAGTAAGAACCATACACCACTACAATTTATAAGCTGAACAAACTAGTTAAGTATTTATAGAATACATTAGGTCTGTTATTGATTGCCAAAATCACTTATAACATTACCTGACATCCCTTTTTATGATGGAATCCCACAACAATAATATTTAAAACAGGATCATTAATTAAAGACATTTTTGCCTAACTAGACATCGCTTCTGAAAAATATTAAGTTTTGGTCTTTTTAGAATTTATTAGAATTAAAAATCAAAAAATTGCGAATTTTTACTGATTCAACTTCAACTTTTTGCTATGATGGCTGCGTCTCGTTTTACGTGTTTTACTGATTCACATTTATTTATTCACAATTCACATTCACTGTCAAACTCAATTTTGACATTGCCCACAAACTGACATTGCCTTGGCTTGTTGTTTTTTTTAAATCGTACCAGAAGAACCGGCTAAGGACAGAGACCATACTGCCTGATCATTACTGTTATTATTGGTGGCATATTATTTCTTCTTCTTCTTCTTTGTTAGTATTTCACAGTATTTGAATACAATGACATCGAAACAGGGCTTGTAACCGGTTTGAAAAAGAGCGGTTAATTGAGTTTGTGATTAAGTTTAAAAAAAACCGGAATGAGAAAGCTCCCAAAACCTAAATAAACCGGTTTAATCCAAACTGCGAAATGTACCTGCTACTGGTAAGGTGATCAGGCTAATAGCTACCTTCCATGTGTAGTCTAGCTCGCTAGTCGATTTACCACTAGCGTGCTCGCGTTGGGAGAGCAGTATTTCAGGCAAGTAGCGAGCTTATGTCTACGCACTAAAGGTCGCTTTTGGTTTTGGACTTGTAAAGAGCAAAAAAAACCTCTATAAACCGTTGAATTGATTCAGAACCCTTTTATTTTTGCTCTTTCATGAAACCGTTTTTTTAAGGTTTCGGTAGAGTCACACCTTAATGAAACGGTTTCTATGTACTCGCTGCTGTACCGGTTTGAAAATTAACCAAATAAACAAGCCCTACATCGAAATGATCCTCACAACAATATGCTGTCGTTTTTGGTTTGGTCCTAACGGATGTGCTCTTCTCATCGCATTTGTCCATTAGTTTCCGATTTTCGGATCATAAGAACGTAAAAAACAACAATTCGGGTGATTTTGGGGGACCTTTGTAGGGGTGATCACTGAGCAAGTAATCACTGTGATTCCAGCGGCTGCACATGTTTGGAGCCACCATTTCATTTTTCCCGCTCGTCTGTCGCCATAGACTAGTAGAATGGTAGTCGCTCTCTTTGTCAAGATTGATCATCGCCATGCCAGTTCACTTCAAACTTCAATGTCGCCACTTTCGTAAATATTATTGGGGGATTATCTGTCGTCATTGTAAAGAGATTAAAGTCTATTTTGATTCGGCACCAAATTTAGTTCCTTTTTACGCCACTACTATAGCAGTCTGCGAGCGAGCTTCATTCACGAAATCGGATTTGACGTCACTCTCACATTTGTAATTTGTATTTATTGCTCGAGTGAAAAGAAAACAAAAAAAGAGTAAAGACATTTTGTTGTGGTGGTTGAAAACTTGAAATGACGATTGAAGTGCGAGATAAAGGTTTTCTTTTTAGATCAATCTACACTATATAATTTGTGCATTATCTGTGGTTTCTGTTGAAATAAACAATAGGTAGTGATCACGTAGTGATGTTTTTTTTTTATCAAATACTGAAAATTAGAAAATGAAAATGTGTCATGATTGTTTTTCTGGAAGTGAAGATTTTGTGAAGTTAAAATGTTTTGTAAATTAGTTTTGAAGTAACTTTGGACGAAAAATTGCTCATACGTCGCCATTTTCGCACGAAGTGAAACTGTGATGAAAATAATAGCATGATCATTTACCTAATTGGTATTGTGATAAATTGGTTGAAATATTAGAGGAACTCTATGACAAACTGTGCTGTGATTTTGCGTTCAATCATGATCCATTGCTTTGGTTCCGAGGTTAGTAACCAGACATTTGTTGTCATCAAACTTATGGATGAAATTACTTTATTGTAAGTTGTAACTGTTGTTAGTAAGTCAGATATGAATTCAGCCGGTGACCTTTACATTAAATTTTTCGCTGTAGCAAGTTTTAGCCATCACGTCATATCTTGGAGTCGTACGTAGGGTTACTAACGTATTGTAAATTGTAACCGTCGCAAGTTAATAGTTATTCCTTATTAAATTGTCTAGCCAATTTTCAAGTCTCCAAAACTGCTTTTAAATTCAGTGTTCATATCCAAAAATCCACAGACCTATATATGTACCAATAGTTAAATATGATGACAGACAGACATTACTACTTGACATTACAGACTACTAAAACCAAACCAAAGAACATTGTATGTACTAAAGCAGGCCCGTCCAACATACGGCCCCCGGGCCATAATGTGGCCCGCATAAGTCCTTCATCCGGCCTGCGAAGACATCAATAGCTAGAAGAATGCTTACTTAATCCGTCGCTATTAGGCTTTTCTTTTGGCCCGCTACGGTTACAAAAATACTAAACCTGGCCCTCCACAAAATTATGTTGGACACCCCTGTACTAAAGTATACATAATTAATCACTTGCAATATTTTTACATACCTTATAAATAATAACATACCTAGGCAATTGTGCTACCATCTGTGGGGTACCATTTGTTTTCATTCTGCCAGATCTGCCTCTTTTTTTCCTTAGTATTAGAACTACTGCAAATATTTGTTCTTGCTCTTTAATTCATCAAACCTGAACTGGACACCTGTGCCCAGAGGCCGATGGAATATCTATTATGTCTCAAATTCCGAGGCCTGAAAGGTTAAAACCTTAAGACTTCCTTTATAGTCCATAGATACGGGGGTAAGGGGGTGGGGGAAGGTAGCCCTCTCCCTCTCCCCAAAGTTTAGAGTTCAGGAGATGGATACTTTTTTTTAAAATGAATTTATTTGGAATTTTGCTCAAAAAGAGATGCACTTTTAGGGGTTGGTATGCATTATAGGATGAGGTAGAGGGGGGGGACGCAAACATTTGTTTATTTGTTTGTTACTCTTTCACGCTAAATCTACTGAACAGATTTGGATTTTAGCACAGAGATAGAAGATAGCCTGGATTAAAATATAGGATACTTTTTATCCTGATATTCCCACGGGAATGGGAACCACGTGGGTGAAACTGCAAGTGGCCGCTAGTTTATGGTAATAGAATAATAATAAATAATAATAACCTTTCAGACCCCGGTTTATACTAGATACTAAAGATATTCCATTGTTCTCTGGTCTTAATAAAATACAAGAATATACAGGGTGTCAAAAGACCCATACCGAAGCCGTGATATATGCTTAGCATTTGTCAAACGAAATAAGATTATGTGAAAATAATTGCTGGGAAACGACTTTTATTTTTAGTAAAAAAAGGGGTGTTATTTTTTACACACAATGGAACACGTGCAACAATTTGTGCGTCTGTCTATAGAGCACGAGTAGGTGACCAGGGCCCCATATCATTGAGTGGTTTTGATATTCATTGTGTTTGTTACTTTAAAACGATAATCTTTAGAAAAATTAATGACTTTAATCCTCAATATCTCCTTATCTATCAGTTTCCCAGGTTTGGCTTCATACAAGAAAATCATAGTAACAATGGGGAGAATACTTGCGTGGTTTTTGTTTTCGTTATGGGTCTCGTCTCTCGTCTTCGTATTGTAAGCTCTCTGTCACTGTCACATATGAGACAATGTTATTAAATTATTAATTCAAAAATAAAAAATCCTAACTTATAAGCACATCTTAAGTTTCTTTGCGCATCCATAATTGAAATAAAACATCTTTTGCAGACTATTTAGCGCACTTTATTTACCCAAAACATATATTTCAAACATTTATTTATTTCAGTCAACCCATGACTATGGCAACTGAAAAGATGCCGAAACTATGGGGAAACCAATAAACCATAAAATTCTAGAAAAATATAGTACCAAATATATATGGGTCCGGTAAATAAAGTGCATTAAATAGTCCGCAAAAATTGTTTTATTTATCCTAACTTATCATTATTTTTTGTACTTCAGGATTCAAGGAAATGCAAGCTACATCTACAGGCATGACGGAGAAGGTTTTGTACCCTGGTATGTTTTCATTTTTAAACCATTAATATTAGATAACCAAAAGCTAACCTGCACTGCTCTATTATAGTGAGAGATCTCCAAGCTATCGTCGAATTTTGGTAGGTGGCATTAATTAACTGTAACTTAATGTAATTGTGAAATCATTACAAAACATGGACAAAATTTTGTTTTAAAATTTTATTTCATTGGCAGGAGTAGGTATAAGTAGTTCTACCTATTCTATGTCATTTTTTAAAGGAATACACCGAATACATAAAAACATAAAAAATTATGTTATTATAACTATTGTATTTTAATATATTTAACTGCAATTAAATTGCTAATGGGTATCACGACAATGATTCGTCATCTGCTAAGGACACCGCTCGGTGTCTAGAGAACAATGGAATATTTCCGTGGTGCGCGGGCTAACGTTGATAAGTCCAAAATGCTTACTTTACAGGCGAGTGATTTTAAAGTTTGAACTATTTTTGTAACTTTGTAACCAGTTATCACTTCACCTCTTGCAAACCACATGGCTTTAGGCTAATTTTATGCGAACTTTCGAATGGTGTTGTATTTTTCGATTTTTTTTATAGTTTTCTCAATAATAGACTTATCAATTTGCGAAATTATGACTTATCAACTTATTCCCCATGCAAATAAGGGAATTGGTAAAGAAAAAAAATAAAAAGCATCTGGTACCTTCAGTTTTCGCTGTGCCTCTTGCAAACCACTTAGTTTAAGTGTAATTTTGTGCGATCTTTCGAATGGTGATAGTATTTTTCGAAAAAAATATAATTTTCTCTATATTGAACTTATAAATTTGTGAACCGATGACTTACTCACCATACTAGTAAAGGATTCAGTAAAGAAACGAATTTTTAAATGTAATAAATAAATTAAATAAATTAGAACACACTCTTTTATTGCGTGAAAGTACCTAGCGTCAAAATAAAACTCAAAATATAAATAAAACACTTCTTAACAGCCAGCTTAACCTTTTGGTTAATTAAACAAATTATAAACATAATCATCAAGATTTAAAATTTATTTTTATTGTTTAGTCAACAAAAAATCAACCTTAAAATAAATCACTAAATTAAAAAAAACCATTCATTTCTTTTATAATGAATCCAAAATATCAGCAAAATCAAAACTATTAGCCTACGACTTTGTAAAATTGTAATAAAAATGTTATTCTATTTGTATTCTTTTGATAAAATAAAAATACAACTCCAAAATAAAATATAAAATAAAAGACTTCAAGGTTTAAATTATCTTTTTATTGTTTAGTATAGTAAAAATCAACCATAAAATAAGACACTAAAGTCAAAAAACCTCATTTCTTTCATAATTAATCCAAAATATCAGCTAAATCTAAATTATTACTGTACCACTTTGTAAAGTTGTTATCAAAATTTTATTCTATTTTTATTGTTGCGATAAAAAAAAACAACTTCGAAATAAAACATAAAATAAAAGACTTCTTAAAAACATTAATTATAGAAATATAAATTATCAACGTCATCAAAGTCTTATTCTACTGAGTCAGGCACGATCCTCCTCGTCAATGTCAATACTAATTCGAGAAGATCTAATAAGTCTCTCGTCTTTAGTAAAAGGCCCAATTAAATATAAAGAAACTCCTTTCAAATCAATAATTTTTAAGAAGAGAGGAAAGACCTATTAGCTTTAAACGAAATTTCAAAAGTTCCTCTGCCAATTAGTGTAGAGAAGAAGAACGACTTAGTTATTAGATCTTCTCGAATTAATAGATAGTGCAGTTCATGGTTTTTATTTACACATAAAAACCAGCAGTATCTTTGAACCAACTTACCCAGTCATTGAGGAGAAGGATCCTGACTCAGTAGAATAAGACTTTGATGACGTTGATAATTTATATTTATTTAATTACTGTTTTCAAGAAGTCTTTTATGTATACCGCCCTATCAAATGTGACATACCGCAAACGCTTCAAGCGCCATGACATCCGGGGTCTAGAGAAGCGTTTCTAACTGACGGGGGAATCTTCCGCTGGGGAGCACCCTCAAATTCCAATGGAAAATTTAACAAGCCTACTCAAAATTCTAGGACTGATCGTAGACAAAACCTCAAAAAAAAATTGATTGAGAGACATTTCTTTAATGTCGTTAGGAAAACAATAAAATATTTTAATAGCCATAGGATAACAACTCCTTGACCTGAGTTTCGTTCTCATCTTTGGTTATCTCAATTTATTTGGATACCTTGTAGGAAATTTTCTGATAAATTCGTAATTTCTTTTGAATAAGTCAGGATGACTTTTAACAAAAATACATATTTCTAGAATGTATAAACAAGGGACAGTTAGTAGATTCAGGCTTTTAAATAATGGCTTGCATGACACCATGTTGTATACGTCACATATGGCTCTGATACAAGATTTTAGTGCAATGAGTACCTTGTTTATATTGCAAGAGTTTCCCTACAAAAGAATACCGTATCTTAAGATTGAATTTATATAACCATAAGCTTGAAGAGCTACTCTATTTCCAGCATCTTTTGCCAATCTTCATAAAGCATAAGAAAATAAATAGATTTTGTTACATTATCTACATTTTTATACTACGTCAAGTGTTCGTCCAGAGTTATACCTAAAAATTTAATGTCACTAGTTTCTTTAATCGTCTTATTTTGGTAAGTTATTTGGATGATTGTTTTCTTTCCCTGGTTATTCCTGAATTGTATATAATTTGCTTTGTCAATATTTATCTTCAAATTGTTACGTCGCCAAAATATTGTTGCCTCTAAAGTCAGTATTATATTAATTTATGTCATCACACGGAATAATATAATATCGTCTGCAAAAAGAACATACTTATGTTTTGTAATACTAGGCAGATCGTTTATACATATATAATGAATATTAATGGCCCCAAAATACTCCCCTGAGGAACGCCTGTACCGTAAATTTTCATTTCTGCTTTGTAACTGACTTCTGTTTCATTTTCGTCCAAAAGTATTCACCCATCAAACAACATAAAGCGCTTTGCGCGTTCCTTCTTAAAAATATGAGTAGTATAATATTAATCATTAATAAACAGATTGTTTTCTTGACTTGGATGTAGATCTTAATAAGCGAGGCACATAGTTCGTCTCGATGTAATATTCCATAACCTAGTCTGTGACGTCACTCGCACTATGTGGATTATCACGTGTCATCACCAAGGACATGAAATCACCTCGCTCGTATAATTAAGCCACGCCCGCCTGATACATATTCGGATAAAAACATCACCCCTTCGTTTAGATCAGGGCTCAGGGCTCGCCTTTTCTTTTACACCACTTCCGTCATTTCATTAAAGTAGTTTGCGTCGCAGTTGAAAATGGAGATAACCGGTAGAATATGACCCACCACAGTAGATAGATATATTCCTTCCTTGGATACTTTTGAGACTTACGTCATATAAGGATATTGTAATGAAGATGTTCCCCTTAGCAGAGACGTCACATTTGGATCTTCAATGTCCGTTGTCCTTGGACTTAAAACATTGAATAATATTGAACTGACCGACTACGGTCACTGGACAGAATCACTCGCCATTGTCCTGTTCCTTTTATACAGGGTGTTAAAAGATCCATATCGAAGCCGCAATATATGCGTAGTGTAAATCAAACTCAATAAGAATAATTATGTGAAAATAATTGCTGTTAAACGACTTTTATTTTTCGTTTTCAAAACATGGGTGTTCTTTTCCACGCAATAAAACGAGTGCAACAACGTGTGTGTGTGTCTAGTCTAGAGAGGGTACGAGTAGGCCGCCGGGATTCAGTTTATTTGATTGGTTTTGATATTCATTGCGGTTTTGTAACTTTAAACGATAATCTTTAAAAATAAATATTGACTTTGATCCTCAATAACTCCTTAACTATTAAATTTCAAGATTTGGTCCTATACAAGAAGTATTCTCCACATCGTTACTATAATGAGTAACGATGTGGAGAATACGTGGTTTTCGTTTTCGTTATGGATTCGTATTACTATACATATATATATATATATTCGTATCGAGTAATAAAAACCTTTGATTCAGATACTACTCACGGTCTCACGCCCTCCGTCGCTCTTTACCGACTTCTTTATTTTGTAATTAAAGTAAGACCCATACTCTGATTTTTATTTCGACGTAATTCTGACAGTTCTGAAGTGTGGCCATTAAAACAACTGTCCCGCCAAAACCGGAACGCATTTGAACGAATTTAAGCGAAAAAACCTTTTTTTTTTTTAAACTTTCATTTGCAGTTGGCAAAAAATACGAACTAAGTATTCAGGAAGGTAGGTAGCTAGATCCACAACACAAGGTTGAACAGAACCATGGCGCGAGCTAGACTAGTCTTCAAAAATAGGTAAGCCCAATTCATAAAATATATATTTATACATAACTTTAAGATGCGTACCTACTTCTCTACCACACCGTGCCATGTTATGCTAGTGAACAAAAACATGTGAACCTAGGTAAGTGGGTAGGTACTTATAATTACTAAACTAGGGTTAGGTAAATTTCACGAAAAATTTCAGTCGGTGAAATATTTTAGAATAAATTTCATATTGGATTGAAATATTTCAGTTTGAAGTGATATTATTTTTGAAGTTTCATTTGGCTTGCAACCCTGTCGAGGCTTATTTTTGTAGCAAAATTACGAAGAGTACTACTCCAATGTCTAACCTATCCCTATCCTACTAACTACTAATCCTAGTCTACTAAAAAGTATTATAAATGTGAATGCTTGTTACGGAAAAAGGCTGCCGGTTTTGGATAAAATATTCTTACAGATAGTGAGTAGCTTGGATTAAAACATAGGATGCATTTTATAACGATGTTTCCACAGGAAACATTTTGGGTCTGGTACACTTACGCGAAAGACACTTGCGTGCATCCACTTGCGCAAATGGAATTTGCGTGAAAGACATTGGCGCGAATATACATTTGCGTGAATGATCATACTCTGTCTGCTTGTTTGTTAGTAACCTATAGTATAGAGTTTCTGATATCTCGACCTTTTTTGTTTCTCGAGTTTCGAGAATTGTCGAGTCTCAAGTCTTTTGAATTGAAACTAAGAAACTGTTGAAATTGAATAAATAACGAGATTTTTATCATCTTTGGTACTTTCATTGCACCAAGATCAATATTTAGTAAAATTTGGTACCTCTTATTCAGTTAAGGAAAGGAACAAAACTTCAAATCGTCTAACATACTTACTTAATAATCAAAACGTAGTAATTAACGACTGATTTATGATTTGTGACCGCTATTTAGGTATATTTAGGTAATTTGAATTGATTATGACATAATTATTTATTATTTTATGAAATAGGTAATTAATTAATATTTTATCCAAATGGATTCAATTCATAAAAGTTGGTTTCTTACTTTTTTCGTCAGGCGCGATTTAAATTCGAAGCTCGAGAATTCTCGAGTTCCGGTAATTTTTTTCTTGTCTCGAATAGAGCTAAATTTCTTGAGTTTTCTCGAGTTCGAGAAAGGTCGAGCAGAAACCCTAGTTACCAACAATCTCCATTTTATATTATAATAGTTTTGGAATCGAGCTCGAGACGCCATTTTTATACTTACTTTTTTGTGTACTTTTGTGGTGAAAATTTACATCTTGTAAAACTTGTTAAATTCCACCTTTAAAGCTTTAATTTACTGTGATAATTTATTATGGTGGTGTAAAAAAATAGAAGCTTGATTTTTACAGTTCGACGGAACCATAGACCTTAATCTTTATTAATATAAAAAATAATAATAAAATATTTGTTTATTTTCCCTTTGATATCCATCCATTTGATCACACATATCCATTTGATACTCCGCGTGTTTCTGAGGATTGAGTGTTTAAACGCACAGAAATACAGACGGACAACAGATCCTGTAAAGGTTTCTTTTTCACGTTTGAGATATAGAATCATATATTTTTTTTATCATAGATTTTGGTAAAGATGTGATTTATGACTTTAAACTTTCGCGTTCCATTATAATTATAAATTAAAACAACGGGACTAAAACGCGACATTTGTCAGGTAAGCAGTGCAACTATGTACCTACTTACAGCTTGACGATTCGGCTATGTTACGCATACATACCCCCCCCCCCCCCTACCCACACACACAAATACACACTCGCACACACGACACACACACATACATACATACATACACACACACACCACACATACACACTTACTCACACCAGCAACTAGCAAAACATAATAAACATCACTTTAGCATATTTTCTCTTTATCATGTTTATTGTAATCCAAATGTGTTGTTCACTTAAATTAAAATGTAAAATGTTGTATAAAATGGCTCGAGGATGTGGGAGCCTGATGACCTGTAACACAGGTATATACCTAGCTCAGGCATCAGTCTCACACAAACTGTTATTTTACCATGTTCATGTTCCTATAATTAGATTTTGTAAGTTTGTGATGAGAAAATAAAAGCCTTATTATTATTATTATTATTATGTTGCTTTAGCCGTGGTCAAGCTCTAACTAAGTACAGTATAGTTGTACTACATAACAAATTTCGCGTTTTAATGTATAAAGATACTGATACTATAGAATATTAATACATAAAACAGGTAAGTAAGCAAAAGTGCAGGGACCACGGGGGTCGCAAACAATTTAATATCTATTGTGTGTCGTTTTCCGATAACTGAGAGGTTATAAAATAAAAAGTTCTAACCACTTGTATCTTAAATGTATTATGTAATGTTAAGTAGAATCTAGAAAAAAGAGTGCTGAGATAGCGCTCACCTTCATTCATGCGCTGTACGGTGAAAATGATTTTGAAGGTTAACTGACTAATAATTGAGGCGAATTTAATTACATTTGTGCACTATTCGCGCAAATGTTCATTCGTGCAAGTGTCTTTCGAGCAAACTGCTTTTCGTGTAAGAGTCTTAGCTTTTCGCGCAAATGGAATTAAGCAAATGCCTTGATTCATAGTCGAAACAACAATAGTCAAGTATGTGACGTCAAAATTATGTTTTGTATTTGGTTTATACTCTGATTTCTAATTAGAAATCAGCTGCCGGCGCACTTTATTTTTTTTTTATGCTGCCAACTGAAGAGCGAAGTGCTATGACGCGACGACGCGAGTGATTTTACCGATTTAATTGAATTATTGCTCATCAAAATGATTGTTATGAAGTATTTAATCAAATATTATTTAAAGTAAGTTTGTACGTATAATTCGCAAACTTGCGTGATAAATAAAAGTTTTAAATACCGTGCTAAGAAACCACAGATTACACGGATGACGCGCACGATGACCCTTGCCGAGGACTAAATTACGCTCTAATCGTTGGTAGTTTTTTACTTTTGTCGTTTTGTTATATTTTCCCTTGTAATCTGATTTTTATATTATAATTCTTCAAACTGACCTTTAATGACGTGAATACATCTTATGTTTTGTCGCGCAATGTTCATTGAAATCAAAAAGCTTTTACGGATAACAAGCGCACTGTTTATTTACACGAGTAAATATACGGTTAATTATTTTTGTATTAAAAGTAAAAGTGGAGGTCAACCCGCTTTCGGAGTTTTCTTCGCAGTCTCTTTTTTCGAAACTCCTCCCAATGTGAGAACTGCCAGTTGAGTAATTAGTTTTTCTTTTACTAGTTATAAATAATATAAAGCGAAACGAATCAAAATATTAAATTAATAATTATTGCCGAAGTCAACAACTATTAACTTTTAATTAGCAAATGTAACCGTAACGCAAAAATAAAATAAACTTTTTGATGGTAGACATAGAAGTAGTCAGTCATCTCGTGACCATGGCTTCGAACAAGATGCCGAAACGTCGGGAAAAACAAAAAACCGTAAACAAACAAAATGTTAGATCTAAACTCGTGTAAATTAACTGTGCGCATTGTCCCGCTGCGTATGAAGAGAAGAAAAAAAACCTCTATAAACCGGTTACCGATTCAAAACCCTTTTACTTTTGCTCTTTCTTGGAACAGGTCTTTTCTAAGGTAAAGGTAGAGCCAAACTTTGATAAAACGCTATGTAGCTCATTAGGTTAGAAAATTAACCGGTGTTACTAGCCCTGCTTAAAGATAAGCACTTTCAAATCGTCAATTTCTTTCCCCTACCAGCCATTCAGGTTATCTTTTAACTGTCAAGAAGAACGGCCGCAAGAAACTTATCAGCTTTAACAAAAGCAACAACATTTACAAAGGAACTTGTTATTGCCAAACACAAATCTACAATCGTAAAAATTATAAGAGAAAAATATTAGCCTGATCGCCTCGCCAATAGTAGGTACATACGTATCGCAACTTTGGATTAAACGGGTTTATTTAGGTTTTTAAAGCGCTCTCATTACAAATACGTTGGAATCGGTTTTCGTAAAAACTTTAATCAGAATCTCTATTAACCGGTATGTACCCCTAGTCACTGTATCATTCGATTGATTTTCATTACAACTTTGACACAAATTTTATCAATCAAAACCGAAAAAAAAACAAAATGAAATTAATTTGAACAATTCAGATTCTGAAAATCATTGTTCTGAAATCAATAGTAAAAAGATAACTGGGTTATATTAATTTTTCCTAATCAAGTAGCTTCTTATCAAGATAACACAGTTCCGAGTGTTTTGCATTTACGAATGTTCGAAATTGAACATATAATTGAACTTCAATTGGGTAAGGGTACAACACTATTTTTTCTTTTCCGTAAAATGGTATCATTACTAATGTCACTTTAGTCCATCTAATTAGAAATCAGAGTAGTCTATGTTTATCTCTATCCTATCATCATTCTTATGATCTTATGAATAGCTAAAATCATAAAAATTAGTACTTGAATAGATTGTTTTATTAATTTTCTTAACGGTAAAATCAATTAAGTCTGTTATTATCAATTAATACGTTAAAATTGTAAAGTTAATAATAAAATAAATCATTTCTAGTCACAAAATAAATTTCACTCCAAACTGAAATATAGTCAATCTCCAACAGAAGAAATTCGTTTAATTCTATCATACTCGTGAAAGATTATTTATTAAGTACACAAACCTAGTATACCTACGTTTCTACTTATTTTCGTAATCTAAGTAGGTAGGTTCCTATTTAAATATTAAACCTACATAATCGTTGACTTATATATTTGAAATCATTGTACATAATAAACCTAACATGAATGATAATTTCATAATAATAATAACCACTTTAAAGTAGAACTTGCCTTTCATCGTCCTTAACTTTGGATTGCGACCCGTGTTTAACCAATTAAACACTGCACAATATTTACTACCTTGTTTTTATGTGTTTCACATTTAAATTTTTACCGAGCTAGTTAGCTACGGAAAGTTATAGGTGACGAACAAAACTCGCGCGAGCGTCACTGCTCGCTCGTGAGTCCCTACTAGATTAGCAACCCGGAGTTGTCGCTGCGCGTAGGTATGTTTTCGAGCCTACACGGGTAGTGAAACAGGCTTGGTAATAGTAGAACTTCTCATAATAACGATATTTCATTCAAACTTCGTACCATGATCAAAACGATAAACAACATAAATTATTTTTGAAAAATATACTTTGCCGGCCGAGCACACTCGCGATTTTTACTACAACGTTTGTAACGCGTAATGAAGTACACTGCAAACAATGTAGCGACGAAGCATATTCGTGGACATCTCTGAGCACTCATCGCATGACCCCGGTGCTGTGGTATGCATTATTTTTATCGTTATAGGAGATTTTCATTTTTGTATGGAAAGAATAGTCAAGTGTTTATAGTCAAATTAGTACGTAAATTTTATGGCATTTTTTTTTTAAATTTTTTTTAAGAGAGACAAGTTAAGTGTGTTTAATATTTATTACATACAATATTAATATGTTTTCAATTTATTTTAGTATTCCTAAAGACCCGGATATTAAGAGGAGTGCAATTTGACTCTCTAGCAGATATTTATAATTTTGTCGTTTAAATTATGAGTTATTTATGTACCGATTGAAAGACACATGACAAAAAAATCAATAACAAGTTAAGTACGTATTTGATTTAAATATTACATTGTTTACTTATTTAATTTAATAAATAAACATGCACATTTTGAGTCAATATAATGTAAGTATTAAATTATTTTTCATTCGTTAACTGTTGTCAATATCAATATTCAAAACCTATCGAAAATATATATTATATATATTTATTTATCGATACTTCAAGCTCTAGTGTAAATGTAACTCAAATCTGTTTGTGTGTCTAATGTGAGTGCGCGCTATTATTGGTTATTTTTGACTGTTCATTTGATGTCGCGCGCGCTTGATTGGTTTTATAAAACCTCGTATGTGTGCGTAAGCTTGTGTTTATTAAGTGCAGTTGTAGTAGTAGTGTGTGTGTGGCGACAGTGGTTGTAATACAAACGGCGCGGCGCATGAGAGCATTTCTAACCTCTTTGGAATACCCCGATGCATAAGTTACAAATCTTTAGTATCAAATTCATATTTTTTTGTTGTTTGTTATAAATAAACTGTAAATATTATTGACTTTTGTTGGTGTATCATTATTTAAAACCATTTGCACTTTGTGTAACTGCTAAAATAGTAAGAAAGAAGCCAAACCTTAAATAAAAAACTGACAAATATTTAATATGGTATGAATATTATGTTCTTTTACTCTATTTTCCATCCAGCCTTTTAAAATAAAACAAAACAAACACTTTTTTTATATTGTCGTATTTATATAGTTATTCTTCGTTTATTGATAACCTGTTCCGTCATGTACGTTTTATATGTATTATATATAACACGTACATGACGGAAAAGGTTTGTGTTAAGTGAGATGACAAAACACGATAGCTTTCACAATTCCGTCGAATTAAAAATCCTATTATACAGGTTGTTTTTATTCTATGTGCCCAAACTTAAGGGGTAGGTTGTGTTATGTGTTTAGAACAAAATGAAGATGATTAATTTTTTTACTCAAATAGATTTCTTGTCATCGTAGAGCTGCGATAAACTGATAGCCCTGAGTTGAGCTTGCTGCACGCTCAATAGTTATTGTTACTATTATTGATATTATTTTAAGTTTGTTTTCTTTGTTTTTCATTGTAGGTAGGTTTAATATCCAAATAAACGACGCTAACACTTGATAAAAAAAATAATTAAAAAAAATAATTTTTTTTTCGTATTTTTGTTTTAAACACCACCTTAACTTTGGACACAAAGAAAAAAAACACGGTATATACGTCGAGAACTGACTGACGGGGGAGCGGGTGTATGTAGCCTATGTAGGTAGGAGCATATGCATCGGTTGACGCATCGCCGTTGAATTCCCACATAGGACGAATGAGTATGAGTAGGTATGTAAGACGTGGATCGATGCCGGAGCCCACACATGCCACACGACCTTACTTTTCATTAAGACAGCAATACTCTCATAAAAACGGGATACGACGACACAAAAATATTATATCGGCCATTTTTAAAGTTGCACGTTCCCAGTTTCCTTTCAAGTAAGTCAGATAACTGTGTTAGACTTTATAAATGTTAAGAAACAAAACAGCAAGAAGAGCAAGAATTACTTTATTGTTATTGATGACCAATTATATGGATCTCGCTCGTTCATAACTACTTGATTGATGAGGGATTGATTTACGTGACAAACAAAAAATCTTTAAGTCACCGCACATGCGCACCAGGTTGACCTTGAGGTATTGTGACGAAGTAACAAGAATCTTGTAGTTTTTAACCGGCCAATGAATACTACGTATGGGAGAACTAAGTATGGGATCTTGATTTCTTATCAGCAGCCAGATCTCGTTACGGCTTTTTCCGCCAAAAGCCAGAATGTAATATGATAATGATTCAGACACCTAACAAACAATTAAATGAAACTTAATAAGGTGTTCGCCGCAACGTTGTCGATCGAATGCGCTGTTGCCAGGTTTATCCGGTATGCGTGTTCACAATAATTGATTCGCTTTGTGGATCAAACTCTGTTGTTTCCAGTTTCACTCGCTCCTTGTATTAAGAATTTTTGCCATTGGTTCTTTTGACACCGGCCTCTCTTCAACTTTCATATATAAAGTACTTATAAAAAAATTATGTGAGAAAATTTAATTTTTTACTTATCAAAAGTCTTAGACAATAAAATATTACTCACAGTTATATATTTCAAATTAGAAATTAAAACTTTGTTGCTAACAAGTAACTACATTAAAGCTGCACTGCTTTTCTTTGTGATCTTTGATATTCCTCACCAGCACCAGTCATCCATCCATCACCTGACATGATACATCAAATATTTTATTTTTTACCTTCACTAGTTACTACAACTTCTAGTTTTCCCCTGATATCTTCAATAAAAAGGTACATTGAATATTTGAAATACTGTAACTAACATAATTAGTAATAATAGGGCCAGTGAACTGAATGCTGTTCTACGAGTGAAACCCGGCTCGCACGGGGTCAACGAACTGTTCATTTCGCTGCATCCGTTGCAAATACTTCGCGCATCCACAGCGCCACCAACTTATCGACGAATTGAGTGAAAATCTTTTGAATAGTTATGAAACCGAAAACTAGGTTAAATCGGTACTAGAAAGTTTTGGAAAGAAAATTGTAACAATCAATACAGCTCATTTTTACTGGTTAGAATATATGGTGCGGTGCGCACTTCAGGCTTTCCGCCGAAGATTTGCACAATATTATTGAATTATGTGACTAAACACCATATACTACTGACTATAGGTTATTTTCAAACAAGGTACTTCTTACCTAAGCTTAGGATAGGTATAGGCAGACAGAACATCGGTATAAAAATAATAATAAAATATTTGTTTATTTTCCCATCACAAATAATAGAACTTAAGACCAGTTGATATTATAGGTACACTGTACGTGTTTCTACCATTTGTATCATCAGCTAAGAGCTAAAGTTTTCTAATATATGTTCCGACTTCTGACCCAAAGAGTTCCAATATTTCAATACTTCACGAAGTCGGAAATATTATCTTTCTTCTTCAATTACCGAGTACCCACTGTGTAGCCAAAGACAGCTAATCCGGACACCAAGAAGTGGCAATTCTAGTGGCAATATTCGAGTTTACTTTTCGCTCCGCCAGCTAGGCACAACCGTTACAATGATAGCCTATACTTTTTCTACACGGTTTCTATAACAGAAATCATGTGTTCACTTTGCTTCACTGTGTTTACCAAGGCCGCAGCGAATTTGCGAAATAATTACCAATCCCGCGAGATCAGATAACAGTTCTAAATTTGTTTATTTTAAAAACATTATCCTCAATATTGAGATGATTTTAGCAGTTTTAGTTAACAGAAAACATAACCGTGAAGTAAGGAGAAGCTAAATTAATATTTTTATTGATTTTGATCCAGCACCATCGTAAGTAATAAAAGGAGACGTACATTTCTGGAAACTAAAAAGTCTCTCTAAGAATGACTATAATGGTCGGTTTATCAATTGAGAATTGAGTTGAGTTGAGACCATCCCAATCCCAAACTCAAAGTTCATAAAAATCATGCATTCGTTGATTCATCCTCCGTACGTTCTTATCTAACTCAAAATGTTCAATTCAGAAACAAATTCTGAATGGCCAGTCTAACCATCAGTCATTCTTAAAATCTAAACATAATTTACATTTGACGAAATTAGCATACCTATCCAAACGGCGCAATAAATGTTCGCTCGACAAAAATAGGCGCTCCCTAGGGGTAGGTGTTATATAACTGAAAGTGGAGGCTGCGGCATTTTTCGCGGCCGCTATCGACCGGACGCGTCGTCGAGTAGCAGATCCACAAGCAAACCCTTTGTGCCGGGTGCTTCACCCACCCTCGCATCGCTTATTCACGTCGCTAATGATTCCAACGTCTTACAGAGCCACGCCTTTGGCTAGAACTTTTGTAAGATTATCAGTGGCTTAAAATCTCAATGACGCTTTGGTAGATTACAATAAGATCTGTTCCGACACGAGATAAATAGATCAGCTTAATGTGACTCAGAAAATAAGTTCATGACCATAAAAGAATGTAGTCAACATACACTTCATTGGAATTCACTTGTTCGCTGTCCTCCTGGTGGAAAACGGGCGAATAAACGTCTCCCGTAGGAGTCGGTACGCAGTGGTTTGTCCGCATCGCCTTTCGCTTACGGGAACTGGTTTTATGCCGCGTTATTGTCACCTTATGTACAAAGTATTACATAGATTGTTGTTTGGCTATCTACATTAGCCAGTATTAATATAGCTCATGATCATGCATACAGTTGAATATGTTTTTGTATACCTACTGATAAAATATATATAAGTAATGACATTTCAATTAGAGGGCAAAGCAAAGAAAAATCTTTTAGTGTCGACATTGGTGTACCGGGGGTTGTGGGTGTTTAGGTGCGGTCGGAGAGGGGGAGGGGTCGAGTTATATAGTGACGCGATCACGTGTACATTTTGCAGCCTGTATTGATCCTGTCGTCTTTTTCTTGTTGTTAAGTGCGGCAGCCCTTCGTGATTTAAATGAGGTTTAACAATTTGGGGTATTCACTATTAATAAATCTTAACAAGTTATAATGAAGAAATATAAACGTTGCCGATTTATATCTACGATCTGATAACTAAATAGATAAAATTTCCTTTGAAAACATTGTGGCCATTGATGGCATACGTAAGTAAATTTCCAAGATAGGGCAAGTAGAATTAACTTCGATTTTAGAGTTATTGGAATGATTATGAATCTTCGACTTGTGTGATGGCTGTTAGCCTGGGGCCTGTCACTTCGTCAAGTCAGCCAAGTAGTCGTTCCCATTCCCGTTACACTAACTTTGGGTTGCCTCGTTGGGAGGATGCCATTATTTCCTCGCTTTGTTTTATTTTTGTCTAACAGACCTATTTATGTATTGGGTCGTAAGTATTTAAATACATTGCATTCATTATCAACAGTCATTCTAACTAATTAGTTCTTATTCGTGTCTCTGTTGTGTTGGAAGAGGTATGTTTTATTATTGAACAGTTTTGTGGTGGGAATGTTAAGTAATCTGCGTGGTCATTATGTCGGTTGCCGCGTGTGGCTGCGGCGGCAGCGCGTCAGGCCGCGGCCGTCCATCGACCCACAATGCTCGCACACAGTGAGACCCTTCGCCTTCTACTCGTTATTTACAAACTCCCACATAGATATCTCGTATTTGTATGTATGGACCACCACACATTGTGCAAGTAAATAACATACCAAACCTACTACGTCCTTTATGTATTTATTACAGGTGTATTAGGTGCCCTAGCCGACGTTTCGCGTTCAACTAAACACTTAAGTACCCATGTTATTCCGTCACTTAGATTATTAAGCTCAATGAGGTAGGTAGATAAATATACACAGATAGATAGATACCAGCTCCAGATATAGATAATATCTCCTTGAAGGTCATCAAAACTGCAGTTGAAAAATGTCTTACACACAGCTAACTTTGGCATAACGATCCTTTCAAACATTGATAACAACTAAGACCATTTCATGAATAGCGTGTGAAAAATCATATGAAAAATGAATTTTATTATTCACACTGGTTCCTTCCCTTCACATTGACTGCTACAATTTCACACTGTGAAAATCACAGATTGCTCCTTCCCTTCACAAGTTCAAATAAGATGAATGATATCAATCAGCGATTTAAATGAATTGCTCCTAAATGAAATATTACTCTGTCGTATGATTTTCATGCCAGGTAAGGCAGAAGCCCCGTTGTGGTCACTGCCCGCTTTGTGACCATTTTGAATTTTAAGGCGATACTCGATAAAAATATGCTGAAGCGAGATAGCAATGAAAAAACGACGCGCACGGGAGCGAGACCGATTTTGCAGATTAGGCAAAAAAACACAAAATCAATTGACACTTTTAAATTTGGTGGCTTTTTCATATTCTCGTTCACTAACTTGTCTCTTTCATTAAAACTTTAATTTTGTCAAATGTCAATAAGGTCAAAGGATTTTTGACCTTGCACCCATTTTTACCTAGTTATTCAATAATTATTAATAAAACATTAAAATTAAAAATGGCCACAAAGGGAGATTTAGGAGCATTTCATTTAAATAGCTAATTAGGTATCATTCATCATAATTCAGTTTTCACTACAAGGAGCAAACAGTAGCAAATGTGAAATTAGCCCACTGTGGAACAAAAATCAGTCTGTGAAATTTCAGAGGTGAAAACATATGATAAAAGTCAATCATTTCATTGAATGAAAATGAACGAACAGTAGCAATCATTTCCATGTCTACAACTAACAACACAAATTTTAAATACTGAAAACCGCTAACTAAGCTGATGGTCTGGGTTTGGGAAATGGCATTAGCAACGCTAAGGTAGATAGTTTAGTAGTGAAGTGTTTCACATTATGTTAGAACAATTCGACTCTTTAGTTAGATGATATTGACCCATATTGATTTGCATGGCCGATCAAGATATGCAACCAATTCTCCCGGTGCATTATGATTGCTCCAATAAAACTCCCTTTTTTGTAGAAATATTTATGTACTGAATAAGGCAGGGTAATTATCAAAAGCTGGCTCTTAAAACTACTTTATACGACGACTACTGTGGCTTCGTTGTGGTTTTTAAAAGTTCACGTCATAAATCAGACTTTTCGGAGTCAAATGTTTTGACCTGTTTTCCTACAATAAATACTATCTGCAGCAGCGTTACTATTAAGAATGTTTCTTTCTGTTTCTGGTGTTAACTAGGTGTAAAATTTATGTGTAATCTTTAATGCATCTCGTTTATATTGATCGAGGTGGTGGGTGTGGTGTGATAATAGTTAAGTAATGCTAAATTAAAATAATCATTATAGGTCTGCGAACCTATAATACATGAAAGCAGTCCTTTCATACAAGCCTCCAATAATTATTGACACTCGTTTCACACAAGAGAGATACGCACACAATAGACAAGTGATAATACACGAAAATTATGTACACGTAAAAAAACACCCTTAAAAGTGGTGGGTTTAGGTCGGTAATAGGCAGCGTTTCGCTATTTACGTCATTTTGAAAATGATATGGTGCATGCTCTGTGATTGGCCATTTTTCATTCAACTGGTGCCGATAACGAATAGAATGTGATGCGTCACGAAATTTTGCCAACACAGAGCTTAGATGAACTATGCACCAATAAGCAAGCAATATCAATAGATGTTAGAAAAATTTATATATATTTTTACTTGTTTTAAATATTTATAATTTTGGTAAATATTGACCTGTTCATAAAAGAAAAAGAATATATCGCCATCTGGAATGCAAAACAAAATCTACGTTATACATATTTTTTGACAAAAGTAACTGGAACTAATTTGTTCCAGTGATACCGTCTTGTGGTTTCCGGTTTCCGAGACACAAGTTTAGTTAGACCAATATTTACGATTTCTTTTGTTATGAAAATAATATTTTATTTTATTTCTTGGAAAATAAATATTATTAGGTATCACTTTTTAAGATATAGATCTACCTATATCTTAAAAAGTGATACCTAAAAAGATATCTATATCTTTTCAAGGTGACTGAGTTATAAGCACATATATTACTAATGTAACATTAGTTTTGAAAATAAACAGTTTGAAGTACACTTCTTCAAAAGTATAAACAAAAAAGGTTATATTAATTTAACAAATCAATAATACCTAACTCAGGGACGTGCATTCCATATAGGCAATTAGGCAGTGCCTACCTCATTAAAAACCTAAATAAATATACCACTACTGTTAAAGTTAATTTAGTTTTATTCTATTTCTGTTATGCTATAACCAAACTTCTAATCAACACTCATCCACTAAGTTTTTCCTAAGTTAGCGGTAGGGAAAACTTAGTGTATACTCAAGTAGGCAGTCTCCAAATTGCCTACTCGAAGCATGCAGCGTTTCATACAAGAATACAACATATTTAGAAAAGTATTGCTCGAATACAATCCGTCCACGTAAACGTCGAAATACATCTGTATAAAGTAAGCAAGTCTACCTGTTGTTGCGGAGTTATTTAAAAACTATGATATTTCCTAAGATATTTATTAGAATGAAATGATGTAAAGAGAAATTTTGTTCAAAATTAAATATTTGTGATGAATAACGTATTTGTTTAGATAATAATATAATGTTTATGAAAACAGCTACACAAATTAGCATTAGTTAAGAACGTTTTTTATCTTTATAAAAATGGTTATGGTGAGTCAACCTTAGAACTTTTAATGGGGAACAATTTAATTGTACATGATTTTTACATATCTTTAACCGTTTACTTACACAGCGTATGCAATGGTAACTCCCAAAAATATATTTTTTCCCGTTTTTGCAACATGCTAAGTCTAGTTGTCTTGTTCGAGAAGGCGGCAGCATATTCCTTGTGCGTGAAATCTCGCATCTTAAACTGACAGTAGTAATTAAAATTGTTTTTTTATGTAGTTTTAATGTAGAAATCGCAGTACTTACAGTATGTGAAAAATAATACCATCAGACTTGCGAGAATCATTTGTGCTATTTCTGCACCATTTTACAATACATGACGGCATTTTTTATAATGTGACCCGTTTGACAGGCGTTCAATGACGTTGCATCAACCACGAGACAGACCATAGTTATCCGGGAAATAATTAGACAGTTTTTAAAGGTGACACCCAACTAAGGCACTTTTCGTGGTGTCATTTCGAATTTCAGAAATGCTTCCATGTTTTATATGTTCGCAGTGATAGGTTGGTTTGGTTACGATCATTAATATGAAGTATGTTTCAAAAGGTTTAATCCAGCTACTTCATTAAATACCTCAAAACTAATAAATATGCTTCACTTAATAACCAGGCTATCTACTATCTGTGTACCACAAATTTCATCCGTATAATAAAATCCGTTCAAAGAATTTTATCAGCTTATTAATTATTCTACCGAAGGCTACACAACTAGATGAAGGATCGTTAAAAGTTAGATCCGAATTAATGCGAAAATTGCAACTTTTATAGCGTAAAGCGGGCACCAGCAGTGTGCGGCTAGTGGATCGGCATTCGGCAGACAACAGAAGGGAAGAGGCGTGAGCGTGACTAGCGTGAGAGTTTAGTCGAGTTGAACGAGATGCGAGATTGTATGCGCGCTCTATTTCGGTCGCGCGCGGAGCACTCGCGGCTAATCGGCGTGTCACGTGACGTGACGATCGCCGGAAGGACGGGGGGTGAGGCGGCCGTGCTCCTCGCAGGGGCGTCGGAATCGGAATGCAGTCACCAGCACCACATCTCGCACGGACTGCGAGCCAATGCTTACTTTATTTCCACGATCACGATTAATCGCCTCATCACCATCCACTAACTAACACATTGTATGAGCACACGACAGAAACTTTCTGAAAAAGTACATAATATGTAACCATTGTTCTCAATAGTGTCTTTATAAACTACACTGATCTACTATCTATAACATTCCTCTGATCAGCCATTAAACAAAATATGTTACCGTGTCCGATCAGTGCGCTCAGTATCTACAAATCATCAGCTCAGCACATCAAGCTAAACATAAGGGCGCACTCAAGGTCTAAATAAGCTTATGTCGTCCAATAAAATAAATAGGTACTTAATTAAATTTACTTACATAATATGCACTTATAATTTTGTTTATTACACAAACCAGGAAAGTTCTCATTCAACTTGGTCTACTAAATTCGTAGAAGACATTATGTCACGAGTTCCTCCAAGTCCAAGTGCTCGTTATGGAATCTCTAAATAAATTTATTTTCAATTATGATTCTAACTCTAGTATAGGGTAGTAAAATAAATCGATGATTGTGCGAATGCGAAATTGGATAAATCGTCACGATCATATAAGTATGTCTAGAGTAGATTACACAACTATATGATGTTATCATATAACATATTCTGGTTAGAGTTAGGATGAATTCATGGAGTACAGGCAGTAATTGCAGCGCGCGGATTGCAGGCGATCGTCCCTCGCCCCGCTACGCCACCCTGCGCTCGAACACCGTAAGTAAACAGTCTGGTGTTTATCCGCGTCTCGCTCGCACCGACCGCGTCGCGTCGCGCCTCTGAGGTGCACTCAGTGTTCCTATTATTTTCGTGACGGGTATTGCGCCGAAGCCGATTCCCGCATCCTCGCCCCCGAGACGCGAGGTCCGGTCTCGCGGCGGCGGAGGCGGCGGCGGCGGCCGTTCGCATCGCGCGCCAGTCCTCGCCCGAGGCCGATTGTCGCATCGGTTCGCGCCTCCGAAACTTTCGGTCGGCTAGTCTCGGTTCGTAGAAAATGTGGCACGTTCACGTAGAAAACGTAACAAGTGCGAGTCGCGGCGGATGACAGGAGCTGTTTACAGTTGTCTGGATATAGTGACGTGAAGTACTGGTGGTAGTGATAGTCGATAGATTGTGTAATTAAAGAGCCCATGATACACGTGAATGTGGATGGAGTTTGGAGAGGTGTCGGAAGATGCATTTCAAGGAGTCGTTCGCTATGAGCGATCGACAGAGCGAGCGCGGCCGCCGCAACTCACGTTGCAAAGGTGAGTGTCTGTAGTGGCCGACGTCTGGGGGCATTCTGTTGTTCGCTAACCGTTTGTGGAAGTTGTGGACCGCCGCTACATACACGATACACCGCACTCACACAGCTCCGACCTCTTCATAATACTGCGTGTTGTATTAAACTATATTAAACCTATCCATCCATCCATACATGTACTGTTTCTAATGACAGACAGCTCATATATTTACTGATTTATCATCTCAAAATTTCGCTTCTTAATTCTAATAAAGTTTTAAATGATCTCAAGCACCCAAAAACTTTAATTAGCTCTGCTATTTTATTTGATTTGTTTACATTCATCAGTGGTATGATGAATCAAGTGGTCATAATAATTATTTATTGTTTTATTTTCTCGATTCAGTTTTTTTATTTTTTTATTTAATTATTCATGTTATACAAAGTGATACATCATATACAAATAAACAACCGAGTGACTAAAACCCAATTAAGTTTGTCCAGCCACGCGTATTTGTCAAAGGTAAACATAAACAGTACAACTATGCAGTGTTCTTATACACATAATTGTACTTAATTTCTTTAACACAAGAATAAAAGTTTTAAAACGTCCTCGCAAGTGAGACGTGAGTTCTCCACCCAGATCGACCCTACCTTGTTTACATTCGCGCATTAACTGTAAACATTTATCTTGTATAACCAAGAATGTGTCTAGATTTATTCGGCAAAAAACAGAACATAGTTTTTTAAGTGAGAAATTTGGTAATCTGTGTTGTAAAAACAGAATATCTTATTTAATTGCAACGTCCAAAACTGGAGCATTTTCAAATTAAATAAGTTGATCCGTTTGTCAATAGCAAAAATAACTTACTCCTTGCACGCTAGATACAAGAACTTTTTAATCTGATTATGCGTTAGGATTAATGAAGTTAATAGTATCGAATAATATAAATGCTTATTTATTTATTTATTTTATTTATTTTATTTATTTTATTTATTTTATTTATTTTATTTATTTTATTTATTTTATTTATTTTATTTATTTTATTTATGGAAGACCAACAGCGTGTCATAATTACAATATTTAGCACAGGTAAGAAACAGATAGCCAATTACAGGTCCTCGCTAATAACAGCTATTTAAAATACTGAAACCTCTATTAACAAGCACATAATGTATGAATGAATAATATAAAAATTTAAAGTTAACATAATCCTACAAGCTGTAATACCAACAACGATCTGTATAATCTATTTAGAACTATTTAACTTAAAACTATGGGTCAAAAGAAGAAAAAAAACTATGGGTCAAAAAACCGTCTGCTCAACGCATTCCTCGCTGAAGTTACACTCTTGCATAGTCATTAGCAATGTTTACTAAAAGGTCATCCCAGATCCTTATACTAGTTAGTAGGATCTTCCTTACCCTACAGACATTTGAGCACAGCAATACTTTTCGTGATGCTTTAGTTACTGTTCCTCACTATCCATTCTGAATTTCTAACCTTTATTGTTACACCACGTGACGCTCTGACACTTACTTCAAGAACGCAAAATAATGCAATTCAGTGATTTTTGGTTAAAACCAAAAATTATTGAATTGATTTGAACTTTGAACTGAAATTAAACTTTCTGTAATGTGAAATGGTGTTACAATACATGCAAAACACATATTTATAGTGGAGCAAGAAAAATAGTAAATGAAAATTGTTACTATAATTTGCAATGAGCATTTAGCAATTTGTACAATTCACGATATAGTAGACACCCAATATAGAACCCTATTCAAAATGTCAACAATCCTTATATCACCACCATATTCGCTTAAGATCAACTCGACATTAGTTTACTTGTTCTATAAATTTACCTGCCCAGGGCCCAGGTAAAAAAAAATAGCAATCATAATAAAACAATTGCTATTGTCATTTGAATTGCGTGCCTTTGTCAGTCATCAGGTGAAACTCCATCTCCTAATAACATTCTTCAAGATTATTTAAAGTTTTTGCCCGTTTCCTTCTTGACTAGTGAGAGTGCGTTATTTGTAAACATAGCTAACTTTTCGATGTCTGCATCTGCAAAAAGTAAGATCTCTTAGTCTCGTAACATGATAAATAATGGATCAATGAAAGACTTCTACCTGGCACAAAGCTACTTAGCTACAAACCATTATTGTGTTTAGCAAACCTTTTGGGACGTTGCTGTCCGTTATTTTTTTTAAATACTTGGTCCAGGCGTCTCTCCTTTCAATTCCACCTTAAATCAATTGTGCAATTCTGTTAGAATTTTATTTGTACTACAAAATTTCATTCCCTATATTTCACCTTATTTAATATTTATATTCGAGATAAATTATTCTAGTCCCGTTCTACGCACGTTTCAAACTTATCTCTATACTCATTTTTTTTTATTTGATACCCTTAGCTCTATTGTGCTACTTTCCGCCAAGAACTACTTTTATTTTCAAGTTATTGCAGTTTATATGTACTTAACTAAATCATCCCCTATTTCAACTTGCTATTGATAATTTGACCGTTCTGTACCTGTAACATTCATTGTTAGGGTCCCCTCCGACGTGTTCTCCATAAAGCCACCATCGAATCCATCGATTTTTTAATACGGATAACTAAACTCAATATTCCAATGACGCAAATAAAGAAACCCTGCAAACTTAATGAAATATTTTAATTATATCAATTATTATGATCATAACACCAACATAGCTCTTTATTGGGTTAAGGTAACATCAGGTATGAATGATGAAGGCTAAGAGTTTCCCCGCTGTTAATAAAAAAGAGGTTTCCATTATTGAAATTCGGAGCCGTGGATAATGAACTGTAAGAATTTTCTAAGAGTTTAAAAAGGCGTAAAGTAAATATATTGGTTCTTATGCAGTTTTTCTCTTTATAAACTTCATAACTACATATTTGCAAAGCTCATAAGGTCTGAAGAGTGGAATTTTTTTTAAGGTAGCACATCCATTATCCATCTTACCGTTATAAATACACAGCTGTTATCATCGAACGTGGCGGTTGTGACTTGTGGCAAATAGTAGTATACATAACAGTCTTATTGAGTAACTTACATTTATCATGTTTGTTAAGGTCAAACAAACAATCCTTAAACTTAGACTTCAACAAAAAAGGAGGGAGGTACTCAATTCAACGCGTATATATATTTTTTTTTTGTCTGATGTAAGTATACCGATTACTCCGGTGTTGGTGATCCGATTTTAATAGTTGTTTTTTTGTTCGATCGGGTACACTGTCAATTTGGTCCCATATAATTTTTACGAAGATCTGGCTAGTAGTTTTTTCATAATCTTGAAAAATATCAATCACCTTTTGGCAAGTAGTCGTTTACCTAGATGACATTGTTGTGTATGGGCTGATTTTTAGTGTAAGTAACGGCACATGATGTAACTAAAAAATCTGAAATAAAAACATTTTATAAAAAAAAATCAAACCGACTTCAAAAAGTAAAAAATAAAACTTTTGGAGTCGGTGCTAGCTAGCTAAGGCCAAAAATATATATAGTTAATAGAAGTGAAATGTAGAATGCCCTGGCTGGCACCGACTCCAAAAGTTTTATTTTTTACTTTTTGAAGTCGGTTTGATTTTTTTTTATAAAATGTTTTTTTACATCCAACATTTTGTATCTAAGTCAACGGAGCCATGGAGCCATATTGATCTACCTACTACCTATTTTGATTGTGAATAATTATTTGGGGGTATTGTCCTCATTGATCTAGAATCATGTATGTAAACAATGTATCATAATAGCGCAATGAAGATTGAAGAGACAATATCAGATGAAAGCCAAAAAGGATACCATACCACGACATCTTCTCTATATATAAGGCCCGTGTTATCCATTCTAATGTTCCCTCCAGCGCCATGAGTATAACACCTACAGCCTTCACTAATAGCTTAAAAAATCACAAGTTTTTTTTTTATAGTAGTAGAAATCTAGTAGATTAATATACGAGAAGCGATTAATTTTTTTCCGGTATTGGGGGGATGGTGGAGGTAGGTTCATGAAGAAATCCCACCACATCAATCCACCATACAGTTCAGATACTTTGATTTGACGAGTCATGTCATTTTGCGATGGCTGCTATTCACTGATGCGGCTCCAAACAACTTCATCACCCTCTCTCTATAGTTCAGACATTTTCCCCTGTGACCATTACTTTTTTAAGAAGAATCAATAGGCGGAAAATATTGACGTCAACGAAGTGGTGCAGTAGGCAATTGTGACGTGAAGAACCTTTTTTTTTTTCGATGATTTTAACACATAATTTGAGCCATCTGAGGAATGTATTAATATAAAAATCCTTTCTAATATATATTTCCAAATAACCCATTTGGATATATATTTTAGAAAGGATTTTTTTTTATTTAATTTATAACTTCTTCCCCCCTATACCGGAAACTTTTTGATCGCTCCTCGAAAGAAACCTTAGTGCGAATTAGCAGCACTTGTAGGTTGAACTTGAAAGTCTATAAGATATACCGAGTTGAAGCTATTAAGTACTTAGTTAAAAAAATGCATTAAGTTTTTAGAGAAGTAGTTAAGGTTTAAGTCAGTGGGGGTAGATATTGTATTTGGTTTGGTTGGTGGTAGGACTTGTTGTAAATCAGCCTGGCTAGCTACAACCATCTTATCTAAGTCTGACGCCATAACAATAATGTTTTCAGCATTGTTGTGTTCTGGCAGTTACAGATAAGATAACCGCCAGCCGTTCAGCCTTATCAATACATAATATCAGGTATGATGAAGGCTAAGAGCCTCCCTGTCGTTCATATAAAAAAATATTCCATAATAAGCGTCATGCAATGCAGGTGTCATTCCTTACCACGCGCAAGCTATCATATCCTAGAGAAATATTAACTAAAGTCGGATATTTTATTCAGTAGGGTATTTTGACAGGTGCCAATGTCACTGTAAAAATAATCCTACTTTAAATTGTTTTTCGTAATGATTTGCGCATTTCCAGTTCCAGTTCAGTAAGTATTGATTCCATTCACGCACACAAATTTAATATTATCATTATAGTTACATTTTAATTCAGCATTACTTGCAGAAAATGACACTGACACCCTGTCAAATCACTCTACTGAATTAAAAAAGCCGATTATAGTGTTTATTTTTTACTCATAGCAGTTCTATATCAAGTCTTTTATTACAATCTTTATTAAAAAATAAACACCGTAAACCTACTTTTTTTGGTCAAAAACTTGCAAGACTTCATACTTGTATGAATTTGTTGTTGTCAGTTGTCACCTTCCAAATGCAAAGATCAAATAACAAGTTTTAGTGTTTCCCAAAATAGATGTTTCAAATTACGTAAATTGATAGTTCGATATTAGAAAAATCAGTGGTAATAAGCGTGCCAAAGTTATTACTTATACCGACGACGTGACTGGTACTAGGCAGTAAGAGTTACAGGCGTCAGACGGGTGATGCGGTAGGCAAAGAGGGACGAGGGAGGCAGTCGAAAAGGATGGAGGTGAGATCATAGTGGCGAGTGGCCCGGGGAGCAGATCGATATGTACATTGAACATACATACGTATCTATATAAATAACCGTACCTAACTTCTCGCAACTCGACTGTCTGCTCCAGATACTGCGCCAAAACCCCGTACCCCTCCACCCCTACCCCTAGTTGCCAATTCTTATAGAAGGAATAAATTACAGATGTCCTAATCTCTAGTTTGTATTGTTTCATCACCCAAAGTACGTAATCGCTACTTCGAAATTCGAAAATGACTGAAAAATCTAATATTTGGGCCTCCTTAAAACTACAAATTTCAACATTCAAATTTGAAGTATTCTAATATTAATGTCAGTAAAAAATATATGAAAATTTATTGTTATGGCGTTATTTGAAATTGTATTTTTTGGTAGATTAACGATATAACTCTGACCGAAAACAATTATTCCTTTGAGTTTGACTATTATTTGAGTTTTTGAATTTTGTGTGAAGCGGAAAACGCGGTAAATGGAGCGTGTGTCATTGTTAAATATTTGTCTTGACTGTTTTAATTTAATTTTGTAAAACACTGCCTGAACCACTCTGCGAAACGGAACGCATCCCAAGATGATGTGCGTTGTGCGCCGCGCCGCACAGTGGTTCCATTTTAAAAATAAGTGGACACAGGAGCAAAAGTTGAGGTAGCGATCTGGTTTTTTTCGAAGCTAGCTAACATTAATGCAAACACTTTTTACTCTTTAGTATTTTGGCTTAATTTTTAAGCATTCTTACTATTTTTGTATGGAGAAAAATATGTTTTTTTTTCTTGCAATGATTTAAATTGGTGAAGTTTTGGCTTAAATTATCTTTTACTCTAAGCTATGTGAACATATAAAAAAAAAAATCATAGACAGCCACGCGCAGCCTTGCAAGTTAAGGATGTGACACGAAACCTAAAATTGTTTCATATATTTTGCGCATATTTATTGAAAAAAACAATCGGTTTTTTTTGTTGGGGGTATAAAAGCATAAGCTTAGAAGCTTCTCTTAGAATAATTCCATAAAGTTAGCTAATATTTTTACGTAACAATTTTATTGTGGTTTTTATAGAACTGACGTAAAATACCAAGTGTCAAATTAAATGAGGCATCTGCATTCCTCAGCTTTACTCCTTTAAGTAATGCAGATGACTCATACTCATTCCGTGAAGCATCTAGAAAAATATGTAGCTCTGAAAAGAGCTGTTTTTGTAGCCCAGAAAAGGACTGTTATATAGGACTGTTGGAGTCTTGTCACGCGAAAGGATCTGGTATGTTTTCTGACTCCATCGTCATCAGTTTTTCTTCTTCGAAGTCGTGCCTTACTGAGTCAACCAGCAGCAATTCAACTACCTCGGGTAATAACTCCTCGTGGGTTGGCTTCGCAATCTCAGACCTGATTCGGGAAATATGAGGATCAGAACTAATTAAAAGATTATTTTTCTCCATATAAAAATAGTAAGAATATTTTTTTTCTCAAAAACAATGCGTTTTAAGCAAAAATACAAATGAATAAAAAGTGTTTGCATAATGTTAGCTAGCTTCGAAAAAAAAACCAGATCGCAACCTCAACTTTTGCTCCTGTGTCCACTTATTTTTAAAATGGAACCACTGTGCGCCGTTAAGACTGGCGCCACCGAGCACTTACGTTCAAGTTCGCAACTTTTGGTGTTTGACACAAGGTTTTGACGGATGATTTGTTTATTATCGTCATGCACTTTAAGTAGTTTGTCTTTTTTACCGTAGATATAAATATCTTTCAACCCGACTTCTTCTTTCCGGAGTGTATCTGTACCAGTCACCGACACTCTTGAGCTTCTTGGCATGACTCGTCTTCGAAGAACAACTTCAGCAGCTAAAGTTTGATATGAGTTGGAATATTGCATCTACATCTAGGACGGTTCAGCGTAATACCAACTTGCTGCACTGGACATAATCCAACGCAGAGCTAAAAGGTTCATTGGCGACAAAAAGTTGGTGAAGAGCAAGTTTCATACCTTGGCTGCTTGGTTACCTGTTTGAGAATCTTTAGAGACTATGCTTAGAAGAGTGTACTCCAGAGCTGCATGAACTCATAATACCAATCCCCCTTCTTCCACTTTTCCAGCAGATGAACTGCAGGCTACCATCCATTTCTGATTGTTATTACTAAGTGTCGCACCAAGCGCTACACATCTCTATTGCGCTCAGCAGATGAGAGAAAGAGAAACTCCCTCCCTATGTCGGTATTTTCGAACCCGTCAATTTTCAAAGCCAGGGTGAGTGGCACATTCTGGGTAAGCTCGCTCCATCGTAGATCCTGTTTTGCCCTCGTGCTAAATTGGGATCAAAAGCAACGCATTCGAGATAAAAATATAAATAAAGATGTGATCATAAATATTTATTTTTGAAAAAACCACTGCCGTCTGTAGTAAGTACTTGAAGGCATATTTTTTAAGAGTCGTTTGCTTACCAAAACGGCAAACAGTGGGTCTTCATTAGAAAACTGAAAAATGCATTACCTCATTGAAGTGCAAGACGACAATTAACAAAATATCCACTGCTCCCGATATAATTATACCGAGCGACCCCAATAGGTTTGTGATGTTGCGATCTACACATTACACCCGTTCCACCCGTCGCATTTTCCACTGTTACTTAAAACAGTTCATACAAAACATGAAACAAGCGTATCGGTGCCGCTGTTCCGCTCCTACCCCGCTGTCCACCGAAAATGAGGTTTGAGAAATTAAATGGGTATCTAGGAGACTCGCTAAAATTTGTAAGAAAAATAGGATGCTACGATTTAAATATTACTCAAGCAAAGCTATAAATGACCGTGAAAAATAAAGGACATATAATAAATTACTAAAAAAATGCACAACACAGGCAAAGAAACTGTCGAATAGAAAATATATTCTAAATAGTCATAACACAGTAAAGGCAACATGGTCAGTAGTTAAAAATGAAATAGGACAAAATAACTCAATAAAACAAATAAATGACTAGACATGTAATGGAATTGACATAATTAAAACCTCTGGACATCGCTAATAAACTAAATGATCATTTCACTGATATAAGTGACATAAAAAATAACACACATAAATCGTTTACATATAATTCCTACATATAATTAATTAAAACACAAATCAATCAAGTGACTTGTTCCTAACACCAGTTGACGAAAAAACAATAAATAGAATTATAATTTCGTTAAAAAATTCGAAATCGGAAGGCTACAACTTTATAAATACAAAAGTCTGTAACATAAATATAAAAGCCTGTAACATTCAATTATTGCGGATATTAACTTTTCCGATTAACCTTTCATTAGAAACGGGAACTTTTCCAGACAAACTGAAATACAAACCGCTTGTTTGGCAGTTTAACCAAACCGCCAAAACAGCAGTTTGGTCAAACCGCTGCATAAAAAGGGAGACGTATGATGTAGCAAACTTTAGACCGATTACACTCTCACCTATATTTGCCAAAATATTTGAAAAGGTGATGTATGAAAAGCTGATATTATACTTATCATATCACAACATTATTAAAAAAAAACCAATACTACTTCCAAAAAAATAAAAATACATTTCAGAGAGGCTTTCCATCTTGTGAATAGCGTCCTACATAATGTGAATAATAAAATTTAAACTACAGTGCTGTTATTTTTTTTATGATTTTGTAATTTTTGCATTTTTCAATGCTATTTTTATACTTATGGTAAATATTAAATAGAAAAAATTAACTCGGCCACAGGTCGCGGGTTGATTATCGTCTGAGAATTCACTTGTGGCCGAGTTAATTTATTCCAATATTTTTCTATTTAATATTTACCAAAAGTACAGTGCTGTTCCTCGATATGTCTTCCGCTTTCGATTTGGTGGATCATGACATCCTATTGGCAAAACTAGAACGATACGGGGTGAGACGCAAAGCATATGAATGGCTTCGCTCATATTTAAAAAACAGATACCAATGTGTTGAGATTAACTATCTTGATGATAAAAATAATACGGTGACAGTTAGATCAAGGTTTAAGCAAAACATATATGGTGTTCCTCAAGGCACGGTGATCTCGCCGTAACTATTTCTGCTCTACGTTAATGATATCGTACCCGTTACCAAACACGAAACTATACTGTTTGCCGACGATATATCAGTAATAATATCATCAAATCCTGACGCCTCGTTGGACCAGCACCAGGCGGATTTAATAGAGACTGACACTAATAACAAATTGGTTACAAAATAATAATCTGAAATTTCATTTATCAAAGACAAACTTAATGAATTTCGATAATTTAAAGACCACGCTATTGACTTTACTTTTAATAGACAAACTCTACGGACAGCTCAATATGTGACATTCTTAGTTATAATTATTGATTCAAGATTTGACTGGAGATTTTCCAGTGTCGAAAAGGTATGCAACAAGTTTAATGGGTTTGCATATGCTCTGTATAAACTTAGTATGGTAGCATTTAGGAATACAGCACTAATTACATATTTCGCCTACGTTGAATCCGTTCTGAGATATGGGTTTTTGATTTGAGGAAACAGTACAGAAAATAAAAAGGCCTTTATTTTAGGTTTTTTTAGGCACAAAAACGCGCTATATGACATAGCTCCAGATGAACCATGCCGGTAAAGGGCACCGCCACTGCACAAAAAGAAGAAGAAGAGCAATGCCGGCCGTATTATAGACATACCAAAATATAAATAATTTCATAAAATCTAAAGATGTTACATATAGGAGTAACAGAACCCAAACAGATTAGTACTAGGCACAGACCGAAAACAACGCGTTTCCTTAAAAATCGCGTTTCCTTAAAAATTGTTATGCGATGTGTATTACCATTTTTAACCATATACCTGAAAACATAAAATGTTTGCCACAGAGAAAATTTGAAAAGGTTTTGCGTGAGTGGTTACTCGAAAACTCGTTTTACTCTAGATTAATTTTTGAAGTCAAAGCGGAAACAGAAATGTGGTTTGATGCATGGTCTCTATTTCATTTCACAAATTTCATTGTATCATAATTTTTGTTTAGCCAATAACTAGTACATAAAGATGATAAATATTTGCATGCTGTAGTTTACAGCTAAATAGGTATTTAAGCGACATTGTATTATTATTTATAACTATATTATTACCAATTTTGATGTACCCTATTTATGGCAAATAAAGATGATTATGATTATTATTAATAATTGGTTTTATTGTCAAGGTCACAATATATGCGTCGGGTCGTCAACTGAATAGATTTGAATTTTGGTGTAAAAAAGTATCTTCACTTAAAAATGTACTTTGTTGGCTGTGTGCCTTAAAGAATATATTAGCATCTTTGTTGTAATTAAATTTTAATCTAAATCTAGTTTGGGTCTACTAAAGATTTGATGTATCGATCGACATGTCTGCTTAAAGTCTTTAAAAACTAGGAAATCATCCATATAAACCAATGTCTTATTTTATTGAGGAGAGTATTCGGCCGTTTTTTTTTGGATCTTTCTATAATATAAGGAACCCTTTCTTATGTCCGTCACTATATTATATATTTTAACAGGTGCTGGCGTCAAGATGGAGCACTTCCAGGCGGCGCTGGACCCTCGCAAACAAGAGCTGCTGGAAGCGCGCTTCTTAGGCGCCAAGGTAATCACTGATACAACATTATTCCCACCCACATTATATCTGCCTCTGTTTCAAGTTATGAAAACTTGGAACTTTCATTACTCGATACAGCATCGTGTTACACAAGCAAGGAACTTAAGGCCATGAACAGGCAATTAAAGTAAAAAAATAAAATGATGAAGCAGTAAATATCATCCAAAAAATTTGCCACAAAAATTAGCTAGATGGAGAGAAAATAAGAACCGATGTCGTTTCTGATGTTAATTGTTTTCCTTCAATTACGTAAAACTAATGACTACTTATTATCAAAGATAGTCCTAGAAACGAAGTTAGTTGAAGAAATTTCACAAACGATTATTACATTATTGAAAGTTGCAGTAATCATAGTGTTGATAGAATTTCAAATATGTACTTTTTGTGCGAATTGCAAGTGGCTTTGTTGTAGTCGTAATCAAACGAGTTTGTACGTAAAGTTGTTTTCGAAGTGATTCTTTTGTTCTCATATTTCCTGCGCACGGTCGGACTGTTAACAGTTCAGATTATATCGGAATGGCAGCGCAGAGACGTTCGTTGCTATGTATCATTGAGCCACGTCACAGACTCACACATCACAACACAACGAGCGAACGCACCGCTTCGTATTTGTGCTTCTTTCTTACGTCGTCGTCGCTGTATAAAAGAAAATGGCGGCGCATTTGTGGATCGAATAAAAAGAATCTGAATAGTAATGAGGCTATCTCATGTGTTGTTATATAGGTTTCTAGAAAATTAAACTGTGTTATTTATTGGGCTTGAATATAGATAGCAATAGTAGATTGTTGAGATTATAATATAAACCCTATTGCAAGTTCAATATTGATAAGGAAAATGAGACTAGCCGATTTAAAATGTTTCGCCCCCTTTTCGTGTTAAATTACAGATAAAGCAAGTTTGTTATAAAGTTAACCGTGATAAGATGGTGTAACAGAATCTCTATTTCGTGTTTGAGATTTTTTTATCAAAAACATAAATCTTAATGGCCGTGACGAAGTATGGAATGGACGTATAAGTTCTGTTTTTATTCGCCAAGGGAAGATGAAATGTTTTTGTGTTAATAAGTTCATATTTATATTGGACGAGTCGATCACGAGGCGGCTGATATCGCGCCGGTTCCAGCGCGCCCACCTGCCCCGCTGCCGAGTGCTCGCGCCAGTATGCCGCCGCCGTTGAGGTCGCGTATGTGCACATATCGTTCTCTCGGCGAAGTGATGTAGTAGATATGTAATTCCATTATGTGTCTCGACTCCGTCCGTTGCCCACTTCCACAAACCGCTCCCCTCTGTCGTCCTATCGTCGCGTTACTTTGCCGTGTCAAAGCACCAATCTTGTTTGAACTATTTTGTTTTACGATTTGGTTAGTCAAAACGGCTGATTTCATGAATAAATTGAAAGATAGTTTTCTTGAGAATTTTGAAGAACAGTGATCTCATTTTAAGATGAGCTTTCATTTATGATGACTTGAAAAGCTAGTTTTATTGGTTTCGTAGGCGTGCAGGTTAACAGGGACGACTGGCTGTGGAAGCTAGATTTCGTTACTCAAAGATGGCGGGCGCTTAAAAATAGGTTGATAGGACACATTATGTTATAGAGGTTATTACTAATTGTTTTTATCTTGGCAGTAAAGACTAATATCTTAATTATTATTCAATGTTGATGAAACAGAAACATGCTTTGTTTGATAATTATTGACCGTGTGTTCGCAGGTGAGCGCGAGGGAGATTCTGGTAGAAACTCAGCGGACGCCCGAGTGCAAGACGGTGAGTGGCAGTATATTTCCGTAGTGTAGCACAAATAGTTTGTTTTACCATTCTAACAAATTAGAATCCACTATTTAGTTTCCTGCGATCAATTTCGATCGCGGCGTTTGGTATTGTGTGCGTGCGACGAACCATTGCATGATGGCATACGTTAATAATAGAATTTATTGTTGAGTAGGTAGCGCTACAGCTACTCACCTTGATATCGATTAGACTTTCATCGGTAAACATGTTGGACAGAATATCGATTTGCTTGGGAAAAGTAGGTGTAGTGCAGACAGAATAGATACTTTAGTTAGGATATAATTGTAAGTGTGTCGAAAGTACTTTGGATTAAAAAATGTGCTTATTTTGGTCGGTATAAATTACTCAGGCCTTCAGATTTTCATTAATCGTTAAATTGACCAGAAAAGATGGATTTATTTTAACATCGATTGGAGAAATATACAGGGTGTCATAAAAAATATTTTTGTAAGTGTAATTTAATTTACAATTAATGAAATTAACAGCTTCATTATTCACAAGTTTTTAGTATATAACTATAATTCTGACAAATAAGTACACCAAACAGTCGCGTTTTGAATAAATGGTCCTTAAGCCCAGCTGCAGCAGCGCTTTCAATCGATGAAGTATATTGTATGCGTGTGTATCATAGTGTGTATATTGGCACTAAATCGAGCAAGAAAGTATGTCGGCTCGCGCGCTGCGGCGTTGCGCTGTAGGCAAGTGGCTCGGGGCCGCGGGGTCAGCGACACTGACGCGCCCCGCGGGCCCTGACTAGTTGAACCGACTATTTTGGACACAACCAAAACATTTTACTGACAACATTGTTATTAAGCAGAATCATTTGGTTTATTGAGATATTTGTAACGATTGTAGTCTTTCATAGTGGTTTTAGAGTTTGCATTTACATATTTACAAACTACATAGGTATTACACAATTACTGTTTACACATTTCAAAGTACAGTTACCTACGTTTAATGCATGGGTAAATTGGCTAGGCACGGTAGGTACATATACCTACTTGTTATTTAATTAAATATGCATTTTATTCTAACCAATATTTCCTAAACTATGTGCACTTAAATTTAAGCTTTATTTATTTGCAAATAAAGCCTTTCATTGTTAATGAGAGCATTAAAGTTTTGTTTATCCTTGAATTCACTTGGTTAACTAACACTTCTCATATTTGTACAAACAAGTAATCCCTACGGTTGAAATTTTATGTGCATCAAGGTTGCTAGTGTTTGTCGACGTCGACGATAACGATATGTCTTGCACACTTAGGCACGTTTAATTCGCACTGAGAGAAAGAGAAGTAGGCACAGCGCGGTGTTCAGTTCAGTCAGTCGTCGTCGGTTTGCACATTCGATGCGAAGGGAAATTATAACATGGCGCACACGGCCTCGCCCCGCCTCGGCTACAATGTGCCGTCAAACCTCATTCCACTGCTTAGCCGCCCGGTTCCGCAGTTATTTTTACACAGCCCGACCTTTCGCACCGGTCGTCACCGCACTCCAGAATGACTATTTTTTACCAACGCACATGACACACATTCTTGCAATAATTTAAACGTATTCACAATATCTACTATCACGTTCCGCTTGGACAAATATCCGACGATATTATTACATCGCATCGTATGTAGACTCGTATCGCAGCTGAAGTTAGCTTCTTGTGGCATACAAACGTGCGCTCGCACTGGCCGCCACGGAGGCAATGAACGAGGGGCGGCGCGGCGCGACAGCCGGCGGTGGCGGCGCGCGGCGGGCGGCCCATCAGCTGAGCGTCATGCCACGACATTGCAAGGTCCGCCCGTACTGCTTCGCCTGACCCACTGCGCCCGCCCGTGCCGCTCCGCCATCCGCCCCATAAAACAATATTATGCATTATACTTCATTTTATGGACCGCATCTCTTGTAAAGTATCATAAACACATTTACCAGACAAATAAACAAACACGTTTATCATCTGTTAATTTATCGATTTATTATCGCCATTAAGACTAGCAACGCTGTTGTAGGGTTTCATTTTGCGAGTATTCTAATCCAGATTCTTGTTTTCTTAAAACTATCTGGAATACCATGTGGGGTTTATTAGATATTACTAATATATCTCGGAAGAGCATATCTTTAATGACTAGTTTTGTGGTACTTGATCTCATTCGGTATTGGCGTGGGGTTGGGTCTGGCTGGGTGTCGCATGTCCGAGCTAGAAATAATCAATAATGCAAGTTCAGATTCGAATCTCGTGACTGTTCGTCGGCCCTGCACACTTGCGGCTGAAGTTGTGCGGAGCGGAGCCCTCCCCACCTTCCTCCCTGCACACCCCTCACACTAGAAAATTGGGTTAAACAGAACGCAGGCCGAACGCCGCCGCACCGGAAGAGGGGATTTTAGGGTCCGCATAACTGCGCTTCCACAATGAATGCGGCTACACAGAGATGACAACGACGGAGTATTGATTGTTCATATTGAGACGCAGTTCCTAGAATGTTGTTCGCATAGATATTCTAAATACAAAGTCATTACCGTTTCGAGCTTACCATATCAAAGAAAATACTTTTATTTATCACAAATAAAACGGTTACACACACACACACGGGATCGAGACTGTCCTTGCTTACAGTGTCAACAAGTTGACCTTGGACATTAAATGTTTACCTAACAAAAAGACATTAACGATAACTTTGTCTGTATGAAATGAATCTTCAGTTCGTCATATGAGGCTGATTGTATTGTTCTATAGTAATTATATAGTTCTTTATGACATAGGTATACCAAATGGAATATTACCACAGGGATGTTTATAAATTACACTGTGCTGTTTTTCTCATACCCGTCAAATACAATTTCGGAAACTGCTTCGACTAAACCGATAGATTATTATTATTGCCATCTGCCCCCTTCAAGCTTACCATCGGTGTGGTGGTTGCCACTAATAGGTAGCGTTTTTAATCACAGTATATTTTTTTCGTTTATGTATTAAAACAGGTATCTTAAGTTTTTGCTGGTTATTCTATTTTGTGAAAATATATATTTTACATCTATCACTACGTTGGTTTAAAAAACAGTGACTATCATACTTCATATCAAAAAATCAAAATCATCAAAATTTAGGCTTGAAAAAAGTAGAGGCTCGTTATTAGGTAAGGGCATAGCATTTTTAAAAAAGTTCCAAAAGATGTGATTGAACTACCTTTGCATAAAATAAAAAAAACATGATAAAATGACGCTCATGAGCAAAGGTAGGTAAAAGATTATCTAAATGACTGTAATGTATGGAACTGATAAGTAACATTATGTCTACTATGTTACTCATCAGTGAAATCAAATAATATACCTAGTATATTTCATTACGAGTGCGGAAAGTCATTGCAAAGAGTTCCGACAAATGTCTACCCGAACCGAGGCGCAGCCGAAGGGGTTGACAGTCGGAACTCTTTGCAATGACTTTTTTTAATACAGTTGCGAAAAAATTAAATAATTATACAAAAGAACATTTTTGGAAAATGGCGCCAACCGTAAAAGAATATAAGCAGTTTTTTTTTTGTTTTCTTCACTCATTCTGGGTAGGCAAAGGGAACTATGCCCATACAGCCAAGTCTTCAGTAGATTTTTTTTATTGATATGAAATGAAAATTAAATTTAATGAGATGAAATGAAATCAAACCTAGCCTAACTCATTAAATTCAATCTGATATTGAAACAAATTAGTAGCTTCTTTTTAGAAATATTTGCATGAATCATAAAGACATATAGGGGAGAGTAACCCATATTGGACCACTTTTGATTAATCTAAAGAAAAATCATAAACCTTGTAAGAAAGAGAAACCCAATCTAGAGTGATACACTGGTATTACAGCTACAACATAATAAGTGTGTAAGAATGTAGTCAAGCTACAACTATTTATTAAAAATGATCTACCGAATGTTGTCTTTTGGTTCGATTTACGTAACTAGTATCATAAATTGTACCACGGGACACCAAAACTGTACCTAAGAAAAAAAAGTAAGTAGAAATTCGCAATAAAACAAATTTATCAAACAAGACTTCTTATTTATATATTAGGAACAATATTTTTGGTTTAAATATGAGTCATTCATACGAATGGTGTATACATAATAGGATCTTGACATCGTAAATATCCAACCATATTAACAAAATATTCATTACTAGAAATAAAAATTAATTATTATCACAAAGAAATTGAGATTACGTAATAAAATTGTTAAATAATCAACATTCGTTATGTCCTCTTTATAGCTAATTAGCTCCATCTCCTGTTCACGGGAGAAAACTGTCGGCCTGCCTTTATATGTAATATCTTTATTAGTAAACTTATTCTGTAGTTTAATATGTCATAAATTAGTCGGTTTTGGTACTGAAATCCGTCCGGTGATTTCATCAATTCCAATTTTTGTTTTTTCGTTTTCTTGTAATACCTGTTCTAAGTCGTCATGTCAAGATATTTAATACTTTTTCTGAGCTGTCAGCTGCTAAATCAATAAAATAGCGTAATTGTATTGATCACTCACATTAAGAGTTTTCAAATATAGTACCGGTCCAATTTTGGAACCCTGAAGAGGTCCAATATAGGGACACGGTAGTTTGATAATAATATCAAAAAACACAGCAACTTAACATTATCCAATTGCTTTTTACTTGCGATGCTTAAAAACAGTAGAAATCATGCTTTATTTTAGAATATAGTGTTAATTAGCTAACAACCTTTTTGCTGTTCTAACTTCTTAGACAAACGATGAAAAAATTACATCAAATCAGCTAAAAACGCGTTTGTCACTGCCACACTCGTTGCATCTATCACAAGAAGAAACAAAATAGCTAAACATCAGTGGCGTAGTAGTCGACTCGTTTAGTGTTGCTAGTGCAGAAATAAAAAACCATTAAGTGGAAAATTCAGAGGTGGTACAATTAAGAAGACGGTACAATATAGGTTACTCTCCCCTATGATTTTTTTTTTGTAAAAACTTCGTGATTGGTTTTTTCTTTTGAATAGACATTATTTTGACAGTTGGGAAACAGAACGCACGAGTTCGGAAAAGGTAAAGAAAAAGCTCGAGTATTTAATAGCCCACATCCCGAACGCTATACGTCCCTGCAATACGCCACTTTTTGAGCAACATAACTGCATTAAAAAGTACTTTTATTGATTTGTATTTGGTAATGGTATATTGTTTACCATTACTGTACATTTCGTAAAGCTGGTAAGTTTTTTTGCACCCGTTTTTTATTGTCAACTAAAAAGTCTGAAAGGGTGGGTGGTAGGGCAAAACTGACAATTTAAAAATGCAAGTAATATGCTCAATTGAATAAAGAATATTTTCATTCATTCATTTCATTAATTCATACCAATATTATAATATAAATGCGAAAATATCTTAGTTGTTTATTACTCTTTCACTGCTGAATGGATTTGCGTGAAATTTGGCGCACAGATAGTAGATAGCCTGGATTAGAACAGAGGGTACTTTTAATCCCGATATTTCCATGAGAACGGTAAGCACGCCCGTGAAACGAGTAAAACCCAGGCGGCCGCTAGTACCCAATAAAGAAACAGATAAATTAAAAATAAAAGTTTCATTTTATTATCCTATTAATATTCATTTTTATTGCTCGTGAATCATGATATCCAGTGAGGTTTTATTTCAATTTCCTTTGATAATGTCCAATACGAAATGCGAGTAAACCCCTGTACTATAACTACCAAGGCGGCAGATGAAACTAAATATGTAACATTCACCACCGGAGTGGTGAACGCCACAACTATTAGTGCCAACCGCCACCTTCGGGTGGTAAACGCCACATCTGTTAGTGCCAACCACCACCTCCGGGTGGTAAACGCCACAGCTATTAGTGCTTACCACCAACCCGGGGTGTTAAACGCCACCTATTAGTTCCAACCACCACCCCGGGGTAGTAATTACCACCTATTAGTGCCAACCACCACCCCGGTGGCAAGCTCAAAGGGGGCAGATGGGAATAAACGGGTAATCTTTCCGTAATTCAATAGTTCACGAACAAGTTATTGGGAGTATTCAGAATAATTTTGACCACAAAAGACTGGTTTAATTAAAAATTAACAACTTTTAACTAGGTATTCGTTTTTATCTAAACAAGCTATTCTGCTCACCTATTATTAATTAAATTATGCACAATGATCGCACATAAAAGTAATTTACAATAGAATTTATTATATTATCGAAATATAATCAGGTGTGTTGTTGTGGTCTCAGTCTCAATATTATGTATCACTTACATATAGAGTTCGAATTTGATATCGATTATTTACTATCGGCTGTACTAATTGTGTAATGACCACAATATGTACTTATCAATATTTTAAATTAATTAATTGTAATGAAGTACATTCTTTTCGATTTTAGTATATATGATGAATATAATGCGTGTACTGCATTAATGCATTAAAATAATAAAATACAGGCTGTGCCGGTGATAAATGCAACTAAAAAAAGTTTATAATGTTAAATACTTTTTTTTTAATAAAACTACCGAAGTGGCTTTTGCTTACGCTTGCCTGTAAATTGAATCTTTCGCCAGGATTCGCTTTGCATTGATGATTGGATTTCTTGACGTATTTGTCTTACAGTTTTCGGTTATTTTATTAATACTGCAAATAGAGAGTGATTTTGCCTTTTAGTCGTAGCGAAACTAGGTTAGTTAGAATCAGTAGTGCCAAAAATTAGTAAAGTAAGTAACATCATAATTTGAGAATGCAATTTCAAAATTGTCTAGCGTCAAAAAAATGAATATTTTACCATTACTTTAAGATTGCTACAAATAACGTTAACATGTAGGTAATATTTGAAATAATTAGTTTGTATTATATTATAATATAAGCTAAAGCGGTGATTGATTATATTTATCTACATCTAATAGGTTGCCAACTCGCTAACTTTCCATTCGCTTCATGTTAGGTAGGTGTGCTAAAAATAGACGCGACAATAAGCACTGCAGGCAAATCATTGGCTGGTTTGTAAATTGAGGTAGATTGCCGTTATATAGCTAACTAACACTCCGATATCTTATGGATGGTTGTCTTTTTTGTACATACATTGCTTTATTCTTTTAGTTTATAATTAAATATTAATATATTGCCATTTTTGTTGTTTTCTACCTTACGTCATTAGATTTAACCTTCGACAGTCGGTGGTCGAAATAATCTTATTCTAATCCGCGTCATGTGATTGGCCTCTTTGATTTCCTTATCGTTTGGATTCACTCGACAGCGTTATTGGGCTGGCAAGCGACTTTGGGTCGTCTGGTTAGTATTAGTACAGTCAACAGCAGCTACGACTGTACACTTTGACCTTGAGAGCGCTCTTACGTTCGCTCGTAATAGCAGCAGTTTTCGTAGTACAAATGTAAAGCCGTAGCTGCTGTTGACTGTACATAATACAGGAGGCGGCCTCACTCAACTAACAGGAGAGGAGGGGGAAAGAGGCACCGAAGGGAGTACCTACATGCAGAGCGGCAACGCTCGCTCCGGCGAATGCGATAATGCTAATGTCGACAGGCAGGCTCGTTTCATGTGTCTTTCTCTGCTAACGGACGCTCCAAGCATGCCTTGATTTAATATGTAGGTACCTAATAATTGCAGTTTACTTGCCACCATGTCGGTGAAAGCTGTCCACCATCGACACTATCGCATCGGATAAGTACCCTCAATGAATAAAAAGATTTTAGACACACCTGCATAAGGATAAGGAGAGACTTCTCTGGTAGGTAGGTAGACCATAACATAGCGCCTCGAAATATCATCTTATATCACCAGCACCATTGAACACTGAGACAAATTTTAAACATTAAGTACTAAACTGTCATTTCCGTAGATCTACGTAACCTGGGTTGTTATTTACCACTGACGTAATTAGGGTTGGTTCTTTTGGTTGGTTTCCGAGTTGAGAATTTCATGTTGAGAACGTCTCAACATGTACTGATGATAATATTAAATTCAGTAACCGACCATTTTTATCAATTAAAGAAAATAATAAATAATGCTCAAGTCAAACTAGATACCTAGAATAGGTGCGTTTTGATTACGTAGGTATATAAAGAAAACACAAGTGACAAATCAATCCTAATGGTGCCTATCCTTTAACGGTTAGTTTCACTGTCGCCATCGCAACATTCCATAGTAAGATAAATAACATGATATTTTCACCATAAAGCAAATTTTAGAATAGGTAGTAAGTATCTAGGTACTAATAACTTAGCCTACCTTCATAAAATAAATCAAAGCAACTGCATATGGTGCAATAATTGCAAAGTAAATTCAAGTTAATGAAACCTTGTGTGAACAGGAGTTTATCGCTGCTTGGTCGGATAACATTTAGGTAGGAACTATGTAGACCTATCTATGTTTATGTTGGTACATCGCGGCACAGACGCCTACGTAACACGTCCAGTAAGCAGTTTGTTGTGGGGCACGAGCGCCGATATCACGTACTCGTTCGCCGCGGTCGGTGGCATGCCGCCCGCCACCCGCCTCTGCCACCTCATTGCGGGAATAATCGGTCAACTCGAATCGAACAACATAACGCTCACTTGCGCGATCATCACAAAGTTTAAATATTAAGAAAGTTGATTTGTTATAAAATTAGTTTTTGTGTTCACCTGAAATTCCGGAATCATTTCTGCTGCGCAAAAATTAGTCAACAAGCGCGATTACAATCACGGGCTGTTGACCTGCCTGCCGCTAACTCTGTGCGAATGCGAACTAGCAATCATTCCTTCACTCCGGCAACGATTTCAACTGGTTTGTTCCAGTATTTTTGTACTTTGTCTTCTTCTTCGACGTATAGTGCGTCGGATTAATTTCTTGTACAGTGAATAATGTAAATATACTTGATCTTACAATAATACTTTCGGCCTTGTATCCTTGTAAAATGGCGCCTCGCCCGTCGTGACGGTACGGTATTATTATTACATTCGGAGCAAACTTCGTGACGATCTCCATTCTCCACCCTTCCCCCTGCCCCGCTCCCCGCGGATGCGTATCCGATCCGATTGTCGCGACTGGCGTTTACAACTTGTCAAATCAAACTTGTTAGGTTATTTAGACGTTTATAGTGAATTTTATTTCTAAATAGTAGATAATGGATAAATTGTGTATTTAGTTAAAGTGAGTTTTTGATTTGTTATGAAAGAGACTATTGAGCAAATTGTGTACTCGAGTGAACACAAAATAAACGAGTCATATGTAAAGACGCCATCTTTCTTTACAGATGTCAGCTGGGTCACAAATTCAGATGGCACCACAAACTACTGTCAACACGGGGCAACCACTTCTCAATCAGGACTCCAATATGAGCACAGGTAAATTGTGATTTAGTGATAAAGTGCAGTTGAATCGGTGATTTGTGAACAGTGTTGTGAGTGTTTACCAGACGCCGGTGGTTCTGAATATAAACTAACCTTTACTAAAGAAAACAAGTGTTGCCAAACGGTGAAAGATTGATATCAAACTAAAAATTGTGACGTCAGATTATCGTGTGCGATGATGCCGGATCGGAACTGTGAAAGTGGCGCTTTTCATGTGGTTCAAGACAATATCATGCCACAATGCATGATCGTAAATGCGGAGGTATCATAGACTACGTCGGCCTACTGAGCCCCTTGACCAAAAGTGAGTTCAGTGCTCATGGCACGATAGAAATTCAGCTTTAATCAGATACTCAGTGTTTTAAATGCTTTAAATTTTATTGTCAATACCTAAATGTTGCATACGATTGTTTACAATGCTATAGTGTACCAATGATGTATTTTTTTATTTAGTCACATAAACATGACAGTCTCTGAAGGTGCTATTATATTAATCCAGTATTGTATCCTTCATTGCATCAAAAAAAAGTATTAAAGATATAATCGCAATGATGATGTGTGACATGCTATCAAAATCCAAGTTCTTACTTGGATGGTATGTGGAATGTAATATAATAGCACTTTTATTTGAATGTTAGTAATACTTTGGAATCTTGTATTATCATTAATATTTCATATGGCAGTATTAGCATTACATACATTGATCTGATCAGTCATACTGTTTAACCTTGTTCCACTTTACCATCCAATTTTACTTAAGTATTCATAACAATAATTAAGATCAACTCTGTTAACAAAATTAAACATGAAAGGCTACTGCACATATACATATTTGTAACTATGGTATACTTGTACATCAGTTATTTATGTAGATATTCTATTGAACATAAGTTTTTCTGAAATCTATATGGTTATTATCCTTTGGACATCCGCCGACAGCCCGGGCTGTCAGGGCTGTCAATCGCTGTACCCGTCTACGGGAATAGACGGGTACAGCAATTGACAGCCCTGATAGCCCGGGCTGTCGAGCGGATGTCTAAAGGTTAATTAATAAATCATTAATATATTTCAGTGAACAATAATGTCAAAGTAAATATCTAAATTGTGATCAATGTTATCCGTTAATTGCTGATATTTTATATAATTAAGAGTAGAATTCTTGTGTTAAAACTCGAGAATAGTTCTTTATATCAAAATGCAAGTTTATTATTTCTAAAGATTAATTTCGAAATTTTCACAATGTATTAAAACCTTCAAACCACTTAAATAAGTCAAATCGAAACATAAGTTCAGAATTTAAAAATGTGCATCATTTTATTATGCAATTGTGGAACAAGGCAGGTTATCAATTTGTGCAAGGAGTTTATACTGGGAAACATTTAATTCCTAATGGCTTTTGTGTTAAGTGTAATATGATTTGTTTAAACTAAAGTGTTGGTAATGTTACATGACCATTCTTAGGGTGTTAAGATAAAAATCGTGAATTTCAGGGTCATCACATAGTGATAAAGAAGTAGATGCGTTGACACCTGAGAAGTCAGCAGCTATGCGAGGCTCAAATTCAGCGCCGGGCGCTGCTTTAGTGCCGCCGAGTGGTGCCACACCTACAATAGCTATGCCTGAAAGAAAGCGGAAACGAAAAGGTTTGTATGACACTACTTTTTCATGATGTATGTTGTTGTATATCTGAACAATGTTGTCTCCATGGGAATTACTTAATTTACTTAACCACCAAATGAAACGCAACCAATGGCAAATGTGGTGTAGTTGAGGTGAGACTAAAAGCATGATGTTCATATATTCCACTCTCAATTTGAACCTTGGATGCTCTGCCAATCCCTCTAAACCATATTTTATCTCCTTTATGGAATTATTTTTGCTAGTTAGGAAAACCTTGAGTCTAATGGTTAGACTAACCATTGCACTAAGGTTTACTTTTCTTAGTGTTTGTTGTTGTTTTAGTGCAATGACTTAGGTTAGACTCTAAAACTCTGATCCTTACATCTTCACGAATATTGATCAGATCAGTTGGGTATGTCTAGCAATCTGGATTTCGTCCATTCACTCCCTGCATGACCACCATCAGATCACACAAGAGAACCAAGGCTCCAAAGCTACCTCGATTGTATGTAATTCGGCTAGTGTCCGTTAATTATGTTACCACCTCTGTAAATGTATGTATTAAGTATAGATTACAGTACTTTCTGTTATCAAATGGCTAATAAAATAATGCTATATTTATTGCAGGTGAAGAAGGTATTGGAGGAGGAGGGGGTGGTGGTGGAAAACAAAGGCACAACTCTGACAAAAACATCAGAGAATACTTCTCCAAGCACCCATCGTCCAGCCCTGTGCGGCATACCGGTGCGAAATCTCCTTCACCAAATTATCCTATGGTAAGTATATACCTATACCTATAAGTTAAGACTGCTAATTTCTCAAATTTCGCCAAATGAGATTGAATAATTGCCTCCTCACATAATTACTTTGAACTAATTGAATTGCATGCAGACATCTTTCATCCGTATGCACTTACAAATTTTAACTAATATTAAAAAAACAGCGTTAAAAAAAACCGACTTCAAAAACTAAAAAGCAAAAAATAAGCCTTTTTGAGTCGGTGGCAGCCAAGACATTCTACTTTAAACTCCTATTCTTTTATTTTTCTTGCCTTGGCTGGCACCGACTCCAAAAGGCTTATTTTTTGCTTTTTAGTTTTGAAGTCGGTTTTTTTTAACGCAGTTTTTTTTTTACTTTTTAGTGTCTGTAATAGGCTGTTTTGTAAACTACAGCAGGGTTTTTCTAGATTAGATAAGGTTTCATGTACATTATAAACAAAATTATCGTAAAAATACTACATCGTCCGTCAACAATGAAATGAAATATATAAAAATGCTCATAACATAAAAAGTACCAAGTCAAACGAAACCAAATTTTTATGGGACCAATTGGCAACTATTCTGCATCGAACAAAAAAATAATCATGGAAATCGGTTCAGAAATCTCGGCTTAATCGGTGTAGGTACATACATTAAAAAAAAATAAAAAAAAAAATATACCAACCGAATTGACAACCTCCTCCTTTTTTGAAGTCGGTGAAAAATGCGAAAGTGTGTTTATTTGTCGTTCCTTCACGAACTTGATGATTTTGGCCAGAGAGTCAGTTGAAAGAACGGAGAGTAACATAGGCTACTTTTTATCCCGATATTGTCACGGGAACGGGAACTACGCGGGTGAAACCGCGGGCGGAAGCTAGTATAAAATAAGTTTTCATATCTTGAAGCCTCAATTGAAACTGCCTCAGCAGCTACATTAATCCAAAATCTTCCTATGAATCATCTCGATCAACAGATTTACTAGATGCTGTGTATATTTGACGAAGAAAGACCTTGGACTCTACTGCCACTAAGCCTTGAAAAAGAAAAATGTAATGGCATAAGATTCAAGTAAAAACTTTTTGTTACAGTACCCACCGTCACCTTCGTCATTATTACCTTCTGGAGCAGACTTCTTACGTTCCGCCTCTCAGCAACGACCTCATACTTCTGTTAAACAGGTATTAAGAAATCCTACGGGGTGTATACTCGCTCGGCGACATCTCAAAATCAATCTTTTACTAGCCATATTTCTTTATTAGGAATGTAAGTTAAATCTCTTTCTACTACTGTTAAAATTTTTAGTCTCAACAATCTTGTTTTAGTAAATTTTTATACAGAATTGTGGGTCCAGAATAGGAGACAGTATTGTTTTGCTTTTGCTACTATAGAGTGAACTTTTTTGTATTTCGTTTTATGAAACTGAATTATTGTGAGTACTGATAACGCGCCACGTTTCGGTAACCGACCTATAAATAGAAGCATACTTTGCTGTGAGTATTGACAATAATGGTTATTTTCCAGGTTCAAACAGAACTGACATGTCAGAGGATACAAGAGTTAGAAACTCAAGCATCATCTGATTTAGAACTAAGAAATAATAAAATAGAAGAATTAACAAGAAGTAATGAAGAACTGAAGCATCAAGTGCAAGCACAGAGCAAGGTAGGTCTAGATTAACTTTGAATTTGATAACTGTTTTAATAATCTTGATGCTGAGCATGGCAACAGTTTGGTACTGGCGACTGTAAACTATTGGTAATTTTTGTTCATACTGGCGATACAGTACTTTTCAGCCCATGTCTGTTCTAAAATACAGAAAAACCTTTTGTATTTGATAAGATGACATGTTAGTTAGCAAGCAATAATTTCAGAAGTCTATTCCTAAAGAAAATTTACAGTAATCATAATTATTTTCAGGTTATAGAGCAACACAAATCACACATCAATAAATGTATAGAAGTGGTTAAGAAATTATTAAATGAAAAAAGTACTATAGAAAAGAAGGAAGCGCGGCAGCGATGTATGCAGAACAGGCTCAGGCTCGGCCAGTTCGTCACGCAGCGTGTCGGCGCCACCTTCCAGGAGAACTGGACTGACGGATATGCCTTCCAGGAACTCACTAGGTGAGACAGTGCAGACTTATGTCCCGGCTACACGGTCCGTTTTACCTGAAAGCAAAACGGATCTTGATGTGACGGAATCGAATTCACATCAAGATTAATGTCAAAACGGTACTATGGAGACCATAGCAACCGTTTTAAACAACCAAAATAACAGTTTTTTTTTATGTTAATTCGATGCTAATGTGAACTCGTTACCGTCAAAAGTAAGGCCCCTAGTGTCCACTACAACAGAATCGAATTGCATTTTTTCGTGCATGTCTATTTCAGACGATTCGCAAATCTTTGTAGTCTACCTACTTTGATAGAGTTGCGATTCGTTTGAAATTCGCCTCAGGGCAATGAGTGCGGTCGATTGATCCGGCGCGTCGCTATTGTCGCTGATAGACGCGGTTTCATAGTAAATGTGTAGCGAGCGGCTTTTAAGATTGATTCGGCTCGGCGCGCTTAGTGGACGAGTGGCTTAAATGCTATCTTAGGCCTGTATTACAGAATGTGACTCAAGCAGTGATCTATACTTGAGTACAGTTAGCAAGGGACGCGCTTATACATCGCATTATAAGCGCGCATTAACGGAATTTAGTATCGCCAATCGATTGTCTGTCACCCTCATTAATTTAGAGCTTTTATAACAGTCGCTAAAGCTGCCTTTTTCTGGTGTTCATTTAATGACTGACTGTCTATAGAAACAAATAAAGTTTAGTGTACAAAGTACGTGGTGTGGTGGCCGATTTTGAATCTCAACCCAAAACCTATGGAAACGTCGTTTTGTTTTTTGTCACTGTAGTCTGAAACGAGTTGAGAGAATTTGCTTGCTCATGATTGGCTGAAGATAAGGCGGATAGGGATTCCGCTCTCTCGTGATTGGCTGAAGATGAGGCGCATAGGCAATGCGCCGTATCTTCAGCCAATTATGCTTATAATTATGAGCATATCCTCTCTCAGTACTAGTTTGTTTCAGTGAACACACACGTAAAGTGATATAATTTTTCTTCTTATCGGATGAGGATTAGTGGCCCCTCTTCTGGTGTCAGAGTTTATCAAGCCGCCTATAAGGCCCCTGATTTGGCTTAACAACTGTTATCACATGACAACAGCTAGGACCGACGGTTTAACGTGCTCTCTGAAGCACGGATGCGCTCAGGTGTAATGCCACTTTACGGTCGCCCATCCGACACCTACTGGACCGAATATTGATCGAATACGATCAGTCTGTGTGGTCATAAGCGCTTCAGTGGCATAGCTAAACATAATTTAAATGTTATTACATTGCATCCGATTGTACGAAGTTTAAAGAGACAGAACGATGTTTTAAACACCATTAGAATTAACACATTCACTGACAGTACAGCTATAAGCTATGAGCTAGGCATTATAACAATAAAACATCTATCGTGTCTTGTTCACTGTCAGCGAAAGTGTTAATCTTGCTCAGTGAATTGGGTGATTTAGCTCAAAAACATATTATTCCTTAGGCGGCAGGAAGAAATAACGGCAGAGAAAGAAGAGATAGACCGGCAAAAGAAGCTCCTATTCAAGAAGCGTCCGTCGAATAGCGAGGGCGGTGGCGGGCGGGGAAAGCGGGCTGCCAGCGCACCCGCGCCTCCTCCGCCGCCGCTACACAACGGGACCGACGCGCCCACGTTCCTCAAGCCCGACCCGCTGCCCAGCATGACCTGGCAGGAGTACTACGAGGCCGACGAGATACTCAAGGTATGGCCCCAGTCCCGCTGCACTCTGGCGCTATGACAACCGCCGCTACACAACGGGACCGACGCGCCCACGTTCCTCAAGCCCGACCCGCTGCCTAGCATGACCTGGCAGGAGTACTACGAGGCCGACGAGATACTCAAGGTATGGCCCCAGTCCCGCTGCACTCTGGCGCTATGACAACCGCCGCTACACAACGGGACCGACGCGCCCACGTTCCTCAAGCCCGACCCGCTGCCCAGCATGACCTGGCAGGAGTACTACGAGGCCGACGAGATACTCAAGGTATGGCCCCAGTCCCGCTGCACTCTGGCGCTATGACAACCGCCGCTACACAACGGGACCGACGCGCCCACGTTCCTCAAGCCCGACCCGCTGCCCAGCATGACCTGGCAGGAGTACTACGAGGCCGACGAGATACTCAAGGTATGGCCCCAGTCCCGCTGCACTCTGGCGCTATGACAACCGCCGCTACACAACGGGACCGACGCGCCCACGTTCCTCAAGCCCGACCCGCTGCCCAGCATGACCTGGCAGGAGTACTACGAGGCCGACGAGATACTCAAGGTATGGCCCCAGTCCCGCTGCACTCTGGCGCTATGACAACCGCCGCTACACAACGGGACCGACGCGCCCACGTTCCTCAAGCCCGACCCGCTGCCCAGCATGACCTGGCAGGAGTACTACGAGGCCGACGAGATACTCAAGGTATGGCCCCAGTCCCGCTGCACTCTGGCGCTATGACAACCGCCGCTACACAACGGGACCGACGCGCCCACGTTCCTCAAGCCCGACCCGCTGCCCAGCATGACCTGGCAGGAGTACTACGAGGCCGACGAGATACTCAAGGTATGGCCCCAGTCCCGCTGCACTCTGGCGCTATGACAACCGCCGCTACACAACGGGACCGACGCGCCCACGTTCCTCAAGCCCGACCCGCTGCCCAGCATGACCTGGCAGGAGTACTACGAGGCCGACGAGATACTCAAGGTATGGCCCCAGTCCCGCTGCACTCTGGCGCTATGACAACCGCCGCTACACAACGGGACCGACGCGCCCACGTTCCTCAAGCCCGACCCGCTGCCCAGCATGACCTGGCAGGAGTACTACGAGGCCGACGAGATACTCAAGGTATGGCCCCAGTCCCGCTGCACTCTGGCGCTATGACAACCGCCGCTACACAACGGGACCGACGCGCCCACGTTCCTCAAGCCCGACCCGCTGCCCAGCATGACCTGGCAGGAGTACTACGAGGCCGACGAGATACTCAAGGTATGGCCCCAGTCCCGCTGCACTCTGGCGCTATGACAACCGCCGCTACACAACGGGACCGACGCGCCCACGTTCCTCAAGCCCGACCCGCTGCCCAGCATGACCTGGCAGGAGTACTACGAGGCCGACGAGATACTCAAGGTATGGCCCCAGTCCCGCTGCACTCTGGCGCTATGACAACCGCCGCTACACAACGGGACCGACGCGCCCACGTTCCTCAAGCCCGACCCGCTGCCCAGCATGACCTGGCAGGAGTACTACGAGGCCGACGAGATACTCAAGGTATGGCCCCAGTCCCGCTGCACTCTGGCGCTATGACAACCGCCGCTACACAACGGGACCGACGCGCCCACGTTCCTCAAGCCCGACCCGCTGCCCAGCATGACCTGGCAGGAGTACTACGAGGCCGACGAGATACTCAAGGTATGGCCCCAGTCCCGCTGCACTCTGGCGCTATGACAACCGCCGCTACACAACGGGACCGACGCGCCCACGTTCCTCAAGCCCGACCCGCTGCCCAGCATGACCTGGCAGGAGTACTACGAGGCCGACGAGATACTCAAGGTATGGCCCCAGTCCCGCTGCACTCTGGCGCTATGACAACCGCCGCTACACAACGGGACCGACGCGCCCACGTTCCTCAAGCCCGACCCGCTGCCCAGCATGACCTGGCAGGAGTACTACGAGGCCGACGAGATACTCAAGGTATGGCCCCAGTCCCGCTGCACTCTGGCGCTATGACAACCGCCGCTACACAACGGGACCGACGCGCCCACGTTCCTCAAGCCCGACCCGCTGCCCAGCATGACCTGGCAGGAGTACTACGAGGCCGACGAGATACTCAAGGTATGGCCCCAGTCCCGCTGCACTCTGGCGCTATGACAACCGCCGCTACACAACGGGACCGACGCGCCCACGTTCCTCAAGCCCGACCCGCTGCCCAGCATGACCTGGCAGGAGTACTACGAGGCCGACGAGATACTCAAGGTATGGCCCCAGTCCCGCTGCACTCTGGCGCTATGACAACCGCCGCTACACAACGGGACCGACGCGCCCACGTTCCTCAAGCCCGACCCGCTGCCCAGCATGACCTGGCAGGAGTACTACGAGGCCGACGAGATACTCAAGGTATGGCCCCAGTCCCGCTGCACTCTGGCGCTATGACAACCGCCGCTACACAACGGGACCGACGCGCCCACGTTCCTCAAGCCCGACCCGCTGCCCAGCATGACCTGGCAGGAGTACTACGAGGCCGACGAGATACTCAAGGTATGGCCCCAGTCCCGCTGCACTCTGGCGCTATGACAACCGCCGCTACACAACGGGACCGACGCGCCCACGTTCCTCAAGCCCGACCCGCTGCCCAGCATGACCTGGCAGGAGTACTACGAGGCCGACGAGATACTCAAGGTATGGCCCCAGTCCCGCTGCACTCTGGCGCTATGACAACCGCCGCTACACAACGGGACCGACGCGCCCACGTTCCTCAAGCCCGACCCGCTGCCCAGCATGACCTGGCAGGAGTACTACGAGGCCGACGAGATACTCAAGGTATGGCCCCAGTCCCGCTGCACTCTGGCGCTATGACAACCGCCGCTACACAACGGGACCGACGCGCCCACGTTCCTCAAGCCCGACCCGCTGCCCAGCATGACCTGGCAGGAGTACTACGAGGCCGACGAGATACTCAAGGTATGGCCCCAGTCCCGCTGCACTCTGGCGCTATGACAACCGCCGCTACACAACGGGACCGACGCGCCCACGTTCCTCAAGCCCGACCCGCTGCCCAGCATGACCTGGCAGGAGTACTACGAGGCCGACGAGATACTCAAGGTATGGCCCCAGTCCCGCTGCACTCTGGCGCTATGACAACCGCCGCTACACAACGGGACCGACGCGCCCACGTTCCTCAAGCCCGACCCGCTGCCCAGCATGACCTGGCAGGAGTACTACGAGGCCGACGAGATACTCAAGGTATGGCCCCAGTCCCGCTGCACTCTGGCGCTATGACAACCGCCGCTACACAACGGGACCGACGCGCCCACGTTCCTCAAGCCCGACCCGCTGCCCAGCATGACCTGGCAGGAGTACTACGAGGCCGACGAGATACTCAAGGTATGGCCCCAGTCCCGCTGCACTCTGGCGCTATGACAACCGCCGCTACACAACGGGACCGACGCGCCCACGTTCCTCAAGCCCGACCCGCTGCCCAGCATGACCTGGCAGGAGTACTACGAGGCCGACGAGATACTCAAGGTATGGCCCCAGTCCCGCTGCACTCTGGCGCTATGACAACCGCCGCTACACAACGGGACCGACGCGCCCACGTTCCTCAAGCCCGACCCGCTGCCCAGCATGACCTGGCAGGAGTACTACGAGGCCGACGAGATACTCAAGGTATGGCCCCAGTCCCGCTGCACTCTGGCGCTATGACAACCGCCGCTACACAACGGGACCGACGCGCCCACGTTCCTCAAGCCCGACCCGCTGCCCAGCATGACCTGGCAGGAGTACTACGAGGCCGACGAGATACTCAAGGTATGGCCCCAGTCCCGCTGCACTCTGGCGCTATGACAACCGCCGCTACACAACGGGACCGACGCGCCCACGTTCCTCAAGCCCGACCCGCTGCCCAGCATGACCTGGCAGGAGTACTACGAGGCCGACGAGATACTCAAGGTATGGCCCCAGTCCCGCTGCACACTCGCGCTATGACAACCGCCGCTACACAACGGGACCGACGCGCCCACGTTCCTCAAGCCCGACCCGCTGCCCAGCATGACCTGGCAGGAGTACTACGAAGCCGACGAGATACTCAAGGTACGGCATGACAGCTGCCGTTATTATGAGCAACTTAAGACCACCCTGAAGTTGGAGTCAAACTGTTAAGTCTGAACTGCAATCTAGTGTACTACATCGAAAATTAAACCGTCTCGTTTTTTTGCTTCATTGTTTGGTGTTGGTCTGGAGCAGTTTGAACCTTACTGTAAGAACGGGTCCATATTCGGTTGCATAAATCAGAAAGGCATATTGTAGAGCTGCATAATCTTTTTTGGCATACTAATCATTTTGCATAACGTGCATACAGAAAAAATCATGATGCATACTTTTTTCCTCATAACCTCTTTTGTAATAATGGCATTTCGGTATAAATGTTTTCACCATAACAATTTATTAATCATAACATTGGCATATCAATCTTAATCATAAAATATATCGCCCTTGCGAACCAAAGCACAGACACAAGTACGGCGGGAGCTGCTCTCCCTCCGCGCCTCTGGGCTCTAAATTGCACACTAGTATTGGGCATACAAGTAGCACGACAAGGTGACCACGGCAGGTCGGGATCGGAACCTAATTCCCTACCAAAAACACTAACTTAAATATAAACTTATACTATTAACTGTTGCTGGTTACAGACGGTATAGTTATGGATACTTAAATCCATTATGCATTTCATAGTTTATGATGAATTACCGTTAGACGTATAACAGTTATGCCCTTAAATTTTATGGTTATTAAAATCATGTTAAAGAAATTTAGAGTTAGTAAGAATTATGCCGCTGAACCATTCTGCGTTCATAAAACTCTGCTTATCATAAATTATGCGATAAGACTTTAAGCCGATACTGTTATGCCAAACGACATTAACTAAAAACATTATGCGACTGAAAGGGCACCCGTAAGATCATAGGTCCACTCTTCCCTCACCCTGTGTTCTCTGAACACTAAAAACTGCCAGTTGGGGCACAGAATATATATTAGTACCTTACGGTACAGAAATTTCACTCCCGAGTTTAGGTACGATAAACGCAAGCGTCCAGTCACCGAACTAGTCTCAATAGGCTGGCACTCGCTCGACTAGTCGCACACGCAGCGCACGCATCCGCGAAACAAAAGTAAACTGTTAATGCCGTAAGGTACCTCTGACAGCCCTAGCAGATTGAAGCGAGACGGCAGACAGTTATTGTACTATGAACGCTATACGCAATGCAAAAGGTTGAAATTAGGTTGTATTCCAGAATAGTAGGTAAATATCTCGGGGATTTTGCGCCGCTTGTATGGAAGTGAGACAGACCTGATTGGGGACAAATTGTTGTTTTGGAGAACTATGAACTAATTGATGTCTCAACATTTGTTCATGTGTCATAAAAGTCATAATAACTAACCTTACAATATCAATTGTAATCTTTTTTATGTCTCATTCTCATGGCTGTTTTCTTTTGGTAAAACTTTTTATTTGCAGTGATAAAGGGCATTCTATAATATCCATCAACTCCCCTTCATAGCATAGTGCCGTAAAATTGCTTAAATTCACCAACATAATATTCTTTTCAGCTGAGACAGAGTGCATTAAAGAAAGAGGATGCTGATCTACAGTTGGAAATGGAAAAGTTAGAACGGGAACGAAATCTTCACATCAGAGAACTGAAAAGGATACACAATGAAGATCAGAGTCGATTTTCACAACATCCTGTACTGTCTGACCGGTAAGAGAATCGATATTTTTTTTTTCTTTACATATTATTATATAATTAATTTATTGTTACTGCCACTCAGATCAATGCACTGCAAACAAACTACAAACATAATTCTCTTCGCAGTAAAGTCGGCAGTCTTTCTGGTGGGACTCGATCTCTCATCATGGAAAGGCCTGTGCTGGCTGGCACTAAGTAAATATCACAAAGTAACAGAAAAATGTTGCTATCATTATCGTTAATACAACGGTGTTAATAAAATTCTTCTTTTAAAAATATATTTGTTTAGAAATATTCTTAAAAATTCTGTGTGACTTGTAGCCTTCTAATATTTGATGGCGAATAATATTCGAAAACAATTTTGCATGAATAAATTGTCTTGTAATTTGGTCTCAACTTCTAATGAGATTTTCTTTCGTATCGATTTTCTGTGATGCGGATTTAAGACCGCATGCGGATCTGATCCACTTGCTGGCCAAGACTGTTTTATTTTCATGTTATAGCTTTTTCAGTGATGTGTGTTACGCGAATACGAAAACTAGGGTGGTATTCGCCTTATATGTTGTCAAACCACTAACGTAAATCCGCATGACATGACAATCGCCCTTAGAACATAATCCGATGATGATAGTTGCATTCTTGAACTGACACAATTTCTTACACTAGTGTAAAATAATTCAAAATTACTAATGTACTGATCAGTATTATTAAATAAGTGAATATCATAATAACATGACACACATTGATCTGATACCGAATTAAGTAGCTTTAGCATTTGTGTTTTGGATATCAAAATTAACGGACTTTTAACACCCAGTGACAAGACAAACACAAGTGATCGCCACAAAAAATGTCCCTGATTGGGATCGAACCCACGACCTCTGTCGGTAGGTAGGATAAGTGCGCCAGGCTAGTATGTGAAAATCAACTTAATTACTTATTAGTTCATTCGGCATATAACTTCTATAAGCATATTTCCTTAGTTGCATTGCAAAAAGATTACCACAATCGTCCTAGCAGTATGTTGCTTGTTCGTCTTGGTAATTATATTTCATCCAATTCTTTAAGTATGTATATGTATACAGAATAAAATTTTAAATGATCCTTTAATCTCGACCTTTTATTGGTGATCTGTTACAGACCATTAAATATTACTATAGATGACAAGAGAGAACAGAAATGCTAATTAGTCATACCTAGGTAAAGCTGTTTTGAACAGGTTTCATTCATTCAACTACTTTTGCCTTTTTTGAACTTCAGTTATATTTTTCTGGAGGAAAACTGGTTGTGTTTTGATTTTGAATTTTAAACAGATCTAAAGAATGCTAACTACTCTAAAGTCTGCCCGCTGGAAAAATGCGTTTCTGGCAGGTCGTGTCAGTTCTCTAAATCTAGTAAATAGAGCTCATTTTTGAATACTTTTTTCCGGATAATCGAAAATTAATGTCATAGAAGACTTCAACTGTCAGAAACGCATCCCGTAACGACCGCTATCCCGCTCCCGTACCTTATATAACGATAATAAAGAAGTGTCAACAACCCTAATAGTTCCGATTCGTCCAACAATTAGGTTACATAGCAGCCTTCCCCGCAGGTATCTCCTCCTGATGCTGCTGGGCAAGGGCGGGTTCAGCGAGGTTCACAAGGCATTCGACCTGCGCGAGCAGCGCTACACCGCCTGCAAGGTGCACCAGCTCAACAAGGACTGGAAGGAAGACAAGAAGGCCAACTATATCAAGTGAGTCCGTACGGACGCGTCCCAATAGTAAACAACTGCGTCAGTGTTGTTTCTTGTCTTTGCTAAAACTTATCTCAATGGGGAGGAACAAAGAACTAATGGAGCCACCTACGCTGCTATTCAAAATTTGTTGATTGGTCAATTACTTGTGAAAATAACAAATAGTCCGCGCCACAAAAGAAGTCCCCTGAGAGCGGCGTTGCAGTCACGTTCAACATACGAAAATAAGCTCTATTACTATACAGATAAGCAAACCACATTTTAGTTCCCTTAATATTCCGCGGGGCTTCTTTCGTGGCGCTATCTACTCTATCAAGTTTTGACTTGACTCGAACCAATCAACAGGTTTTGGGTACCAGCGGTTGTAGCGCCATTAGCTTTAGTGTCATGAAATATGTTTTTTGCGAAAGATTTTAGTGGTAGGGACTAAGTTGGTTTCCAATATTTATGAAATAATAGAAATTATAAGTTAATTTTGTATGATTTTCTAGGTTTTACGAGTATTAAGTTTTTGGTTTGTATGAAACATTTTTGAAATTTCTAAATATTTTGTTGTGCCACACAGATAACATTGTGAGTGTATAAAATACCATAATGTTTTAACACCATAAAAGGAAGTGACGTATATTAAACTCGATAAAATAGGTATTGGCAACCACATTGATATGAAGATATCAGCCTCGTGTTATCAAGTCGCACATAGCCTGCAATATGATAATTAGTTCGACGACTACAACTAGAACATACATTGTTATTTTCCAATTATATTTACATGATTCTTGTTAACATGTAATCATAAGTATAGACTATTGATAATATATATAATTACAGAGAGTTCAACTTTGTAGAAATTAAGGGCATCTACGGCACTAAATGCGTTGCTTTCGAAATATAAATACAGTAAAAAAATGTATGCATGTTTCTATCATGAGAAACGCTCTAGTAGTTTCTTTAAAATATACCAAACTACCGTTCCACCCTCCGAGTGCATTTCGGATATATCGCATTATTATATACTAGCGGATCCTCCCACGTGGTACCCGTTCCAGTGGAAATATCGGGATAAAATAAAAACTATGTCATTTGGGAAGAATTTAGCTTTCTTATGGTCAAAGAATTCTCTAAATCGGTCTAGTAGTTTCGGAGCTTATTCAATTCAAACAAGGTAGGTAGGAGCGCGAGAGAGTGAGACGCCGCTATATGAACCATCAGCGACCGATTAGCCATCAATCACATACGTAATACCATTTTATTTTTTACGTTACGCAGCGATTCCGCGATACCTGCGCGATAATTGCTAATTTTTAGGTAATAGACCCGCGGAAACAACATGACAGGTTACCAGACTATGTCCTATATTAGAATATAACCTGCCCATTTATAGGCTTTTACTGTCTGTGGCCCTACCGTAAGTGTCGTCGACTTCGTCGACATGTCGAATAAGGGCGCAACTCTTCACGCGCGAGCGCTGATGCTATAGCGCTGTCTCGGTCGCAACAGAGTCTAGTATTAACTGACTATAGAAAAGGAATCTTATTATTAGGACGATAAGGTAGAAGTTGCGTTGTACGAAAATGCCGTCGGCTGTCAAAGTAAAGTTAAGAGCGATGCCGACGGCACTTACGCGTTGCCCTACTGCACTGGAAAGCAACCAGCTTGCACATTCTTATATCTTTCATTCCCAGTCCAGCATGAAAGAAACCATAAATTAAAACAACGAGACTAAAACGCGCATCTACTTACAGCTTGCAGCAGCGTTTTAGTTCCCTTGTCTATACTAATATTATAAAGGAGAAAGGTTTGATTGATCGTTTGTTTGCAACGAATAAACTCAAAAACTATTAAACGGATTTGGATGAAGTTTGGTACACCGATAGTAGATAGCCTGGTTATGAACATTGGATACTTTTTATCCCGATATTTCCACGGGAACGGGAACCACGCGGGTGAAACTGCGAGCGGCCGCTAGTAATTTATAATTATAATGGAACGCAAAAGTTAAAAGTATTATATGAAAGAAACCACCCAAGCAGCATTTATTATATAAGCATCGATTTCTTACAGACATGCCCTCCGGGAGTACAACATCCACAAGGCGCTAGATCACCCGCGCATCGTGAAGCTGTACGACGTGTTCGAGATCGATGGCAATTCCTTCTGCACGGTCCTCGAGTACTGCAACGGACATGATCTCGACTTCTATCTCAAACAGGTGAGTATTTTGTCGGGCGATTTTGGTTTTGCTCTACTGTAAAGTTTTCTACTTTAAATACTTTTAGTTTATTTGATTCGGTTTATAATTAAATTAACCATTTTTTTTAAACAAAATTAGGAAATTCAAATAAAGTAAAGTAAGCCAATCCCTACTGGTGATAGGTTATTGAATTTGTCTAGCCAAGTATTCAGTTTTCTGACATATAAATAACTGGCGATCTATGGTTAGGCCTACCTATGAATGAAAAGTCATCAGTAGGCCTTACACGAATAATTTTCGAGTAAGTATCGAGGTTTACTTCCTCGTAAAGAAATGTATGAGATATTGAGCAGTGTTCCTACTGGACGTAAATGGAATTACATTTTCCTATACATTTTTTGACATTACGTGCTCAATACTTACTCGATACTATTTCCGTAGTTGTTCATGCCAACCCTACTGATGGCAGATGTGGTTTTTAATTTTGCAAGAGGTGGTACCTAAATGCAAAAAAGTTTTTTGTTCTATTCAAGTCTTGTTCCTTACCCTAAAATAACAAGTAGTTACCAGATAACTAAACCATCCAAATTGTTACAGCATAAAACAATCCCTGAGCGCGAGGCGCGTTCAATCGTCATGCAAGTGGTATCCGCACTGAAATACTTGAACGAGATCAAGCCGCCAGTCATCCACTACGACCTGAAGCCGGGCAACATCCTGCTGACGGAGGGGAACGTGTGCGGCGAGATCAAGATCACGGACTTTGGCCTGTCCAAGGTCATGGATGAGGAGAACTACAACCCCGACCACGGCATGGACCTCACAAGCCAGGGCGCTGGCACCTACTGGTTAGTACCTAGTACTTATGGACTTGAGGAGTTAAATATTCAATTCTCAGATAAAAGTTATCTTATCGGATTCAGATCATTTATAAGAAAATGGATACAATGGTGGTGGTTACAATAAAATACAGCATATTCTGCCATCATTGGCGCAGGAACATTTCAAGTATACATTGGTAATTTAGTACATACATCAGTCAGTTTAATTCATAAAATAAATGACAATCTTAAACTAAAAGTGATATGAATGACGGTCAATTTATATATATAATATAACAGCCCTAAATATTTTTTTTACTGGTCGTCACTAATTATTCAAAAAGTCGTTGTTTTCTTACATATTTGGTGAATAATGTCTTCATCCATCTCTTTAAAATCTATAAGTACATAATAATCTAAAGTATTTGTTTGTTCGTGAAAGCAACTACAAAATGGATCTGATTTAAAAAATCCTTAGCATTTGATAGTCAGAACCTTGAGGAAAGCTTATCGGTTTTGCTTGATCGATTAACAAACATCGAAAATTGTAGGAGTTAAGGTGCAAAAACGAAGTCCGTCAATTTTGTTTGTGGTATTTCAATTTCTTGATAATTAGCGCGTGTCAGTGTTCATATCAGCTAGATAACACATTCTTCACATATTGTTTTGACTTGTTGGCCAATGTTTATTTATAACTTCATAATTTCTTAGAAGCAGTCATCAGATAACCCTATATTTACATAATATTATGTTTATCTATTCCAACTTGATATTGATTAGTATCCATTGTTTGATATATTACAATAAGTTTATGGATAGATTGCATATCATTATGTGATACTTGCGTTAACGATCTTTTGTTTCTAGTTCAGTTGATATCAAATCAATTATGTATTCACTATAGAACAACATCTATTTATTATTATTATTATTTGGAAGGAGGGACGCCGGCGAAGTCGGACGGGCGATCAGTCACCATAGTTGGAACCATTACACCTAGTTCCCCAAAATCCCCTGAAGGCAGGGGGTAACACGGGTTACCATTTACCCCACCGTGCGGCGTCGGACCCTCGAACCTACCTGTGCGCTTACAATACCTGTTGAGTTGACTTATCGTCAACTGCTTTAGATCCTCTTCTTTTAGCTTGACCGCTTCAAAGAGCGCAGCGATGCGTACATCGGGCATTCTGCCATGAGTGGTAGCTTGTTTCTTCTTTTTCTTTACATTACGGACAGATAGGGTCCTCTGCCTTTTTGATCACTGACAGGTTTCAGAAGACAGTGTCCTGTCAGTACTCCTACAATGTTTCTACTGCCTAGTTTTAGCAGCTCTCATAGGTTCTCATAGGTCTCTCTTAGGTTTTCTTGTCCACTGATTTGATGAAGATCTTGGACTGTCTACAGTCCTGAAATACAACAACTTTTACGGATATCAAAAGCGCTATATTTCACGAACTAAGTTGTAATTGTCCGTATTTTTTGGTTTTTAGGGTTTTTTTTATTTTGCTGATCTCGATGATGTTTTTGGAGATTCTGTCTGAGATTGGCGGTCTTGGATCAGACCCGATGAACGGTTCATCAGCCAATGCATCAGCTTCCTCATTGCTAATGTTACCTTCGTGTCCAGGTACCCAGGCAATTTCTATCTCGACCAGGTTTGCAAGTTCCTGCATACGTAGCATGCGCACCTCGATTAAGCTTTCTCGACACTTTTCTCTCGCGCGAGTGCATTGTCTGTCCCGCTCACACAGTCCTGATATGAGAGGGACAGATATTGTGAGATAAGGGTCGACAGCGAGTCGCGGGGCGCATGTTACGCTGGCTGGATGATTTGTTTACATTCCTTTACCAAGGCTGAGGTAGTCTCTGTTTTGTCAAAGGCTTTGATGGCAGCCTGACTGTCGCTGTCTGCGAACATATAAAACATGGAAGCATTTCTGAATGACACCACGAAAAGTGCCTTAGTTGGGCGTCACCTTTAAAAACTGTCGTATTTCCCGAATCACTATTGTCTGTCTCGTGGTTGAAGCAACGTCATTGAACGCCTGTCAAACGGGTCACGAAAAATTATAAAAAATGCCGTCATGTATTGTAAAATGGTGCAGAAATAGCACAAATGATTCTCGCAAGTCTGATGGGATTATTTTTCACATGTAAGTACTGCGATTTCTACAATAAAACTTAGAAAAAATAAAATTGTATCCCGTACAGGGATGTGATTATACCGAATGAAGTAAGTAATTTAAAAATAAACCAAAGTATTTTTTTCAATCTCTGATTAAAAAATTACAGGTTTTGTTAATATTCATATTTCTGTTTGTTTTTATTACGAATATTGCTATTTCTATAATTCTGATTCAAACAAAATTCAATTTTAATTACTACTGTCAGTTTAAGATGCGAGATTTCACGCACAAGGAAATTATGCTGCCGCCTTCTCGTACAAGACAACTAGACTTAGCATGTTGCAAAAACGGGAATCATTTATTTATGGGAGTTTCCGTTGCGTATGCACGCTGTGTAAACGGTTAAAGATATGTAAAAAACATGTAAAATTTTATTTATTTATTTATTTATTTCCACACTTACATCTATTATTACAGGATTACCCCAATACAATAGAGTAACTAATAATTAAATCAATAAAATAATAACAATTACATAATTATGTTTGCCATTATAAATTATTAATCAATATTATTCAATTTATTAAAAAAATAAAAATAATTAATCATTCCTCAACAAAATATTATAATATAACAAATAATTCAATAACTAATTTAACAAATAATAACAAATATAATTAATAAATAATTTTCAAAAATACAATTTAATAATTAAATTTATAACAAATGGTGAACATAGCCGCTCGCACGAATTCACTCAGCGAACAAAAGAACACGTCAGTATCATTGGATATAAGGTTGAGAGTGCGCAGTGCTCGCGTCAACGGCGCTTCCCTAAGTAGGTTGGTCCGCGCTCGCGGCACGACCAGCAGGTTAGGCCTGCGCCTGCGCCAAACGTACCGGTCCGGAACACACAAGCCTATTTGACTAAGCACAAAAGCGTTTTGTAACTTACCTCTCATTATTTTAAAAACGTAAAGTATCAGTGACATGTCCCTCCTTACTCTTAGTTCGTTGTAACCGACCATGCCTAATACGAATAATGTTGGATACATAAGCAGATAAAAGGGGTACACTCCATATAATTTAAGGTAAAGATATCTTACGAATTTATTCTGAATCCGTTCCAGCATGAGATTGTACTTAGTTTCGTGAGGGGACCATATTACCGCATTAAATTCTAATTGGCTTCTCACTAGCGCGTTATATAAAATCTTAATTAATGTTAAGTTGAAATTATTTAAATGACTAACCCTACGAAGGACGAAGCCCAAATTTCTATATGCCTTCTTACATATATTTTTAATGTGTGTACGAAACGTTAGCTCACTGTTAAAACATGTCCCTAGATCCTTGACTTCGGTCACTCTTGTTAAGGGAATATTTTCCACCTTATGTTCGGGTGTGGTGTGAGCGCGAGAGAATGTTATGGTCACACATTTCGTAGGATTAAAATGCAGATGATTTTCCTTACTCCAAGCAACAACCCTATCTATGTCCCTCTGCAGTCTTTCACAGTCATTTTCATTTCGAATCTCCAGAAATAGTTTTAAATCGTCAGCGAAAAGCAAGCATTTTGCATCCTCAACAACTTGTGCTAGATCGTTGATCATAATAATGAATTGCAAAGGGCCAAGATTACTACCTTGACTCACGCCTGACCTGGTAAAGTAGGGCTCAGAAGAATATCCTGCGTATTCTACGTATTGTTGCCGATCTTGCATGTAGCTAGCAAAAAATTTAAGCAAGTGGGGGGTAAAACCGACGCCTGCCAACTTTTTTAGCAGTACGTCATTCTGAACTAAAACAAATGCTTTTTTAAAATCAAAGTAGGCGGCGTCGACCCGCCCCCCACCATCCACCACTGGTGTAATATATGACATGCACTCCAGAAGATTGCTGGTAGTACTTCTTGCTGGCCGGAATCCATGCTGAGCTTCTGACAACTGTGAGCTAAGCTGCTTGAGAATGTGTTGTTGAATAGCTGTCTCTGATACTTTGGCGGGGGTGGATAGAACTGCTACCGGTCTGTGTTCCTCTATACTCGTACCCGCACCTTTTGGTACTGGAACTACCCTCGTCATTTTCCACATCTCCGGGAACTGTGCTTCTCCTAAACATTTATTATAATGTATAGCAGTGGCTCAGCAAGCACTGCCCAACAGTCCTTAAATATATACGGCGGAACACCGTCTGGTCCAGTAGACTTCTTTGGCTTAAGATTTTTGAGCGCACGTTCAACTTCACTCAGGCGGAGGTGGTCCAGGTGGACACGCGCCGCACCGTTCTCCCCACCGGATTCCGATATCGCCACATCGACATCCAGCTCAGCTCGTTCAGTGCTATATACCGCTCGGAAGTAATTAGCAAATTCTTTGGCGCACTGATCGGTTGCTAACACTTCATCGTTCTTCATAAATTTTTTAGGGTTCCTACCAGATTTTTTGGAATTTATGTAGTTCCAAAAAGATTTTGGGTCGTCCCGTAAACGACTTTGTACACATTGTTGATACCGATCTTCCGCCTGCTTTATCATCATTTTTACTTTTGCCCTACACCGAGCAAATGCCTCATAATCACTATGTGATTTACTGATTTTATAGTTTTTGTGCAGTTCGGCTTTCAAATTTATTTCGCGTATTACTTCTGCAGTGTACCACTCTGGGTACATACGCCCTGAATACATAACCCTTTGTGTTTTACGCGGTACAAAGTCATCTAGAACTGAGTTAAATTTGGTGTAGAAATATTCTACACTTGAATTAAGATCTAAGTTGTAAATAGGGGCCCAGTCTATTTTTCCTAACGCGGAGTATAAAAGGGGAAAGTTTGCTTTATTAAAGTCCCAGCTACGGTTAGAGTTGTGTACTGATGAAGAGGCCATCGGCGGCGGTTCAGCAGGTCGAAAAAGGGCAGCCCGAGGCCGCACCACTACGTCGAGCGGCGGATGGTATGCGTCCACGGGTACCAGCGGCCCCGTTGACTCGCTCACAACTACACTCTCATCTCCGTCCAACGTACGCATCACTAGATCCAATTTACAGTTTCTACAATTTAGTATTTTGTTATACTGAGCGAATCCACAGTAAGACTGAAAACATTCATAATAATTAATTAAATTTGCGGAACAAGAATTCTATATATTATAATAATTCTAATTTCTATTAAATTGTTCCCCATTAAAAGTGCTAGGATTGACTCACTATAACCATTTTTATAAAGATAAAAACGTTCTAAACTGATGCATAATTTGTGTAACTGTTTTCATAAACATGATATTAATCCTTATCTAAACAAATACATTATTCGTCACAAATATTTAATTTTGAACAAAATTGCGCTTTACATCATTTCATTCTAATGAATATCTTAGGAATACTGATATACTCCGGACGTTTAAGCTAGAACGTTACACGAACAAATAGCGCCCTTCTTGCCGTGGCCGAATTGTATTTGTATGAAACGCTGCATGCTTCGAGTAGGCAATTTGGAGACTGCCTACTTGAGTATTTAGCGTTAGGAAAAACTTAGTGGATGAGTGTTGAAAGAAGCTTGGTTATAGAATAACAGAAATTAAACTAAATTAACTTTAACAGTAGTGGTATATTTATTTAGGTTTTTAATGATGTAGGCACTGCCTAATTGCCTATATGGAATGCACGCCCCTGAGTTAGGTATTATTGGTTAAATTAATATAACCGTTTTGTTTATCCTTTTGAAGAAGTGTCAAACTTCAAACTGTTTATTTTCAAAACTAAGTGTTACATTAGGTGTTACATTAGATGTTACATTAGATGTTACATAATATAATATATTATGTGCTTATAACTTAGTCACCTTGAAAAGATATCTATATCTTGAAAAGTGATACCTAATAAAATATTTCTTTTCCAAGAAATAAAATAAAATATTATTGTCATAACAAAAAAAATCGTAAACATTGGTCTAACTAAACTTGGGTCTTGGAAACCGGAAACCACGACGGTATAACTGGAACAAATTAGTTCCAGTTACTTTCGTCAAAAAATATTCATAACCTAGATTTTGTTTTGCATTCCAGATGGCGATATATTCTTTTCTTTTACGAACAGGTCAATATTTCAAAAAATTACAAATATTTAAATATATATAAATTTTCTAACATCTAATATTAACAATATTGCCTGCTTATTGTTGCATAATAGCATCTAAGCTCCTGTGTTGGCAAAATTTCGTGACGCATCGCATTCTATTTGTTATCGGCACCAGTGCTGAATGAAAAATGGCCAATCACAGAGCATGCACCATGTCATTTTCAAAATTACGTAATTAGCGAAACGCTGCCTATTACCGACCTAAACCCACCACTTTTAAGGATGTTTTTTACGTGTAGATAGTTTTCGTGTATTATCACTTGTCTATTGTGTGCGTTTCTCTCTTGTGTGAAACGGGTGTCAATAATTATTGGAGGCTTGTATGAAGGGACTGCTTCCATGTTTTATATGTTCGCAGGTCGCTGTATAATATATTTGTCCTACGTTGTAGTTGCTTAACTCACTTTTAATCATGTGCGCGTATTGCGTTATCGCAAATACTCCCGCCTGAAATACGCTGGGTATTTACCCAGATTGAAAGTGGCCCTTCTTGTGTCGGGTTTAGCTACTCATTATTGTCCCTGTTGAACATACAGTGGTGGTCATATAATTGAGAGCGATTTAACATTGCAGAGTTTTGTTTACTAAATTCTGTCATGTGCAGTCATGTACATGAATTAAGCAAACGGGACTAGGGATATAGAATAAAATCGCTAACCATTTTTTTTAAATATTTTGATTATTTTATAAAGTAACAAATTCAAACAGTAATGAAGCTGGACAAATAATTAAGAATGGTTTATTAACTGCTCGTAAGTTGTTTTATTTGACACTGAGGTGAAAAAATCACATGAATGTGAAGTGCGTAAGGAAAAAAAGCTATTTAATACATTTTAAACTTAAGTAATAGTTACTAGCATGTTCACGGCTTTTTATTACTGCCTTACAGCGGCGAGGCATTGACTCTACCAATGTTTGTTCAGCTCCGCAATTGCCACCTTGCCGGTTTAAAACCTTTTTCTTGACTTAGCACCAAAGATGCTCTGTTGGGTTTAAATCCGTAGTGTTATTGCAATCCTTCCGTGCAATTTTTCTGCTACCAAAAACGCCTTCGAATAGTGCATGCCGAGATTGCTAAAGGGTTGTTTTCAATATATTCCTTTTTCAGCTCATTAGACCCTTTAAAAGAAAATTAATGTTTTACCAAACGAACGGTGTTTCGATCGTCTCGGCGAGATGACTTTCTGTGTTTGGGTACAAGCGGAACATTTGGAGTGGTTTGATATGTAGCATATTGCTTCACAGCGTGGAAAACCATCGTTTTTGAGAATTGCAACTGACTGGCTATCTTTTTATGCAACTAATTCTTCTCGCGAAGATGTAGATTAATTATAAATTTATTTTTTTCCCATTGTTTTCATTTAAAGAAATGACCTTTTGCAGCAAACAAAAAATAAACGAATAGTGACCTACAACCAATGAACCACAGAGTTTTCTTAATTTTAACCTGAATAAAAAATAAACTGTTCAGCGTTCTTAATTATGTGAACAGCCAGTAAGTAGTAATGCTAGGTTCAGATTTAATGTTTAGAGTTTATTAATAATTTTTTAGCCAATCATGTGTATAAACGAATGTACCGCTAGTAGAAAAAGTTTTGCGATACCGAGAGTAATACAATAAAGTACATGCAAGTAGTTATACCTGTAAGTTTGAAAAAATCATCTCTTTAAATAAGCGTTCTTAATTATATGACCACCACTACTGTAGGAATGTAAAGAGCTAAAAATACCTAAAGCAGAAAATGGTTTTAAACATTTTGAAATAATCAATACCTACTAAATGAAAGATTATGGAGAAGAAATTTGAATTATTCCTGGTATGCAGACAAAGTCTGTAGTATCTAAATTCATCAAATGGCTAAAGTATCATTTTCTTTCCAGGTACCTGCCGCCGGAGTGTTTCGTAGTTGGCAAAAACCCACCAAAGATCAGTAGTAAGGTGGACGTGTGGAGTGTGGGCGTGATCTTCTACCAGTGCCTGTACGGCAAGAAGCCGTTCGGCCACAACCAGAGCCAGGCCACCATTCTGGAGGAGAACACCATACTCAAGGCGACTGATGTGCAGTTCGCCAACAAACCCACAGTCAGCAATGAGGCTAAGGTTAGTTGATGCTGTGACTTTATATTTCAGGAGTATTATTTATTAATGTTTCAAATCTTTATCATTGAATGGTCATGTATTTTAATCCAAGCAAATGCTGGGCTCATTGAATAGCGTATCAAAATTTCTTTGTAAAATATTGTTTTCAGTACAAAACGTGATCTTAATTTAGAATTAGCTGAGAACGAAGTCGTTTCTTTTAACGGATGAAAGTGACAGCTTTTTTTTTAAACCAAGTCTTCACAATTAGTTTAAACTGGCAGTTTAAACTGATTGTGTGTAGCCGTCTGCCATTACTTTAGATAGCGAACGTTTTGTAATAATAACACCATTACGAGTTTCTTACGGCCGAAATTAATCATCTATTTGTATATATGGATCGGGCTATCTGCGATAGTTGCCTTGGATACCTGGCTTCGTTGCCTAGCAACCGTCGTTATTTTGGTAATATTACCAAAAATATCCTAGGCAACTATCTCAGATAGCCCAATCCATATCTTGAGATAGGTTATAAATTTCAGTAGCTCTATTATGAGTTGTTCCTGTAAACGTATAGTAAGACGTGACAGCTGCTGTTAACGTAAATACGGTGCTCGAATCGCCGACTATCGGATCGGTATTATGAGTTTTCGGAAACGCTACGTTAGCTGGTACGTAAATACGTGAGAAGGCAGCGTCGAGGCATAAATTTGAATACGTAACGTCAAATTGTCACTATCTCTATCTGTCTATATGATGAGGATAAGGACAGAAAGACACCTTTACCATAGAGCCAAAAATAGAGAAATTAAACGAGTACATTTATCATGGCGGCGTATAGTCCTACTAAATTAAGAAATGTGAAGTAAAGCTTCACTGCCTGACTATGTATGACCTTTTACATTTTATCATAGTATCAGAGTCAGTCAAGTGTCAAGTGTCATCACAGACACAGAATAAAATAATAGTAAAAGAACACAGTGTATTAATATACACTAAAATGTTTGTTTATAAATAAATAACCGATCTTTATGTAGTTGCTCATTATCGGCTGAAAATATGAAATTACTATGCCGACGATAAATGATATATTTTGCATTAAAACAATAGACCGCTTACCTAAAAGTAATCTATAAAATTATGGACAATTTAAAATATTGAAAAAATATTGTCATTGCTAAAATAGAAAACTTTCTATAGAGAAAAGAGACATCCTAAGACCCGAAAAGGGCCTTAGTTATCCACGGTTCAATTAATAAGCCCATAGGCGCCGTTTACTAAATAAGTTCCATAATAATTTATTACGTGGAATCATTGCAAAATAAATACAGCTATATTTTCTTATTTTTTACTTTTTACGACGTCGTCGTTTAATTCTTTACGTCGATTTTAAAGTTGTGTGTTGTAATAGTAGGCATAATTTAGCTAAATGCGCTTTTGGAAGGACAAATCAATGTTAGGAATGTTTTCCGTTTTCGAAATTTTGCCTCAATACAAATTAGTTAATTCATTGTGTTCTTTGTTTCGTTCAGCCGCGTAAATTATTTTCTAATCTATAAAAGGCCTTGTCATCAATTTGTTTCAAAATATGTCGTGTATTTATTAATTTTAATTGAATAATATACCTTCTCACTAAAAGAAATGCCGTGAGTGCCGTAACAGCTCCTGTGAACGTAAATTACAGGAGCATCTGCCAAATTAGTAACTCATAATACCAAATTGTATGAAAAACGTGACCGCGAATCGTGAAGCTTACGTAACAGGAGCTGTTAAGTCACCTAATGTCAACGTTGTCAACTCATAATACCATTTTTAGTTCAGCTACTCAGCGCTTGGGGCTCTGAACAGTTTTTCATACAAATGCCTATACGTTAGACGCTAGCGAGTATCGTTGACAAAACTCGTAATAGAGCTACAGGTATCAATTATTTTATTAACTTGTTAGTTTATAACCAGTGATCAGATAATCGGATGCATATTTATTTACCTTAAGTTAATTTTTACTATGTAATTATGGAAGCGGCTTCTTAAAACATGTTTTATTAAATATAAAACCCGCTTTCAGCATCAATTTACATAACAAAAATTCAAGTCTAGTTTCCATTGCTTGAAAATTCGGCTTAGTCGCCCATACAAAATTGAAATACATAATGTTCGATACAAAAGTGCATTCCATAACAGCCAACACCTTTAGGTATGCATCCGAGTATCCGACCATTGTTCATAACACCCGACTTGCTGACAAAGTATTGATGTAAACTTTTAATTATCTAGAGCTTCATCCGCGCGTGCCTGGCGTACCGCAAGGAGGAGCGCATCGACGTGTTCGGGCTGGCGCGGCACGAGTACCTGCAGCCGCCGACGCCGAAGCCGCGGGGCGCGGGCCCGGCCGCCGCGGGCGCCGCGTCCGCCTTCGCCGGCGCCTCCTCCTAGCCGCGCCGCCGGCCGCGCCGCCCGCCCCGCCCGCGGCCCGCCCGGCACCCCGACTAATACTTACGGATTACATTGTTTAACATTATGCTTACCGTTGACTGTATTTATTGAGCGAGTGGTAAAACTAGCACCGCCGTTCTTGAACGGACGCCGTTTTATCACTAGGATCCTTGGGAGTATCCCTTGCATATTATATAAGTTATCCCTATTAAAAAGTTAAAATATTATGGTCGTTTTACTTATCTCTCTTTGAAATCGAAACCTTAACCTATGGAGAACCGGTAACGTTTTAAAACTGTAGTCTGTGTTTAAATTGAATTAACGGGGAATTTATGCCGAATTTTTACGCCAAAAACGGCATACAAAAAAAGACGTTTTATCACGCAGTTGGTCGTTGGCGGCGCGGAAAGGGTCGACGTTTTAAAACGTCCCTGGTCCCTCAAAGGTTTAATTAAAAGGCGCACTGCTATCCAGCTCTGACCGCAGCCTGGACCTCTATTTTTGAATCACTCGACGCGCGAGTGGCGAGGCGAACGAGGAGGCGATCACGCGATTAGCGACCTTGCATGCGTAGACATAGCACGCTTTTCGCTTTGCCCCTCGCGCGCTCGCGTTGGGAGGCGGTACTACAGGCGAAAAGCGAAGCTATTATATACCTGCAGGGTCGCTTTTACGGAAAACGGAAACTCAAACGTTGCACGAAAATCAATAGAAACCTCGAGACGAGTGAATCAGAATTAGAGCTCCTGCCCGGCACACCACTATGGATTACATTAACCGTTAACTGTATTTATATTGAGCGAGTGGTAAAACTAGCACCGCCTGCCGTTCTTGAACGGATCACAAGTGTCACTAGGATCCATGGGAATATCCCTTTCTATTATAAAGTTGGTCACCAGGGGGCGCTGCCGTAAACATTTGTCTGTCAAACCAATGTTGCCATTTGTCTCTAAAACTACTAGTCTGATTTTAGTGCGGTATTCAGTGATAGGTTCGGGTTTGATTCGTGCATGTTCTTAAATAGGCGTTACGGTGACAACTCACCATGGGGCGCTGCAGTATACTTTGTCAAACCAATGTTGCCATTTATCTCCAAAACTACTATTATGATTTTGATGCGGTTTTCAATAATGGGTTTTATGTAGTACAATGAAATATTACATGCTCTCTAAAAAGTTCGAAATATTTTTTTTTTTATCTAAGAGACGGTTAAAAATAAATTAAGAACCCCCGTCTTAATTATCCGTCGGGGGCTTCCATCACTATTTCAAATTTCAAAGTATATATCAATAAAATATCTCCAATTATTCACGTTATTATGAAGCTGCAAAACTACCTAGTTCATTTAATGGCAGCCCCCGAGGGATAATTAAGTCAGGGGTTTTTAAAATAGGATAATGGGAACAGAAGCTGAAAAATGAATTACCATATGAACAGAACTATGGCCAGTCCTTGGAGGATATGCTAGGACGAAAAAGTAAATTCCAAGAACCTATAGAAGTTTATTATTATGAAAAGTTGGCCTTGTTGAACCGGTGCGACATTTTCAGTAAAAAGGCAGTTGATTGCTTAACTCACGGTTTAAGTGACAAAACTATGAAGTAGAGTGCTTTGGCATTAAGATGCTCTGAACCGGAACAACTATTGAAGTTTTTAATGAGTAATAAGGAATGTGTCAGTACTTCAGCTCCAGCTCCCGGGCGTTATCAGGGCAGGTTCAGGCCAGGCATAGAAGTTCCTTCAATTAGCACGAATAGTAATAAAATCTTAAATAAGCCGTACACCTCTGCGATCATTAGTGGTAGTTTTTGTTTAAATTTGTAAGGAGCGTGGACATCCTTTTCGGATGTGTCCCACTGATAAAATGTAACCGATGCTCGAACATAGGTCATAGTGCAGAAAATTGCACGTTGAAAACTAACGAACGCCAAAACATGCCGACTATGACTAATACACCAAAAACCATGTGTATAATCGCTAATAGTCCAAATTTCAAATTCTATAAGCAAGCGTTAGTGAACGATTTTCCCGTGAGAGCGTTTATAGACTTCGGTAGCGAAGTATGTCTATTAGCAAAGTCCGAATTGATTAATTTAGGTCTTCAATATGAAAGCGTTTTAACGGCGCTAAAGGGATTTGGTAACGGAATTGTAAATTCAATAGGAAAGGTTTCATTTAAACTAACAATTTAAACTGATGGAGTGGGTGCTGATGTTAATTGTCAGGTTGATGATGATCAGTATTTGGATGTGCCCTTATTAGTGGGACAAACATATGCTTTAAGAGTGCCGATAAATTAGAATTCATCAATGGTGACAACAACTTGCCTTTTCCTCTAACAGATATTGACGACAATAATTAGGTAAAGATTTTATCTGCCGTTGATGTCAAAATTGATGGGCCAGCCTCATCGTCAGTAGTAAAAATTTATACGGAACCAAGAATAAACGGTCACATTCTGCTGAATGGAAAATTGATAGGGCAACCTATGCACCAATATTTTGTGTATGGTGGAGTATACGCAGTAAATGATGGATTGGCAGATATCTTTATCATGCCCCTTTCATCTAACGTGAAATTATACCAAGGTTTAGTAATTGGTCGTGCTACCAAAGTGGCAGTAGTAAATAGACTTACTGAGGAACCAGGTACAGTTGCCGTTCCCAATTCCAATATTATAGGTGAAAAGGATATTCGAATAGGAGATTTTGTGAATGACGAGCAAAAAGATAAATTGTTGCGTAGGTATACTTAATAAATACAAACACTGTTTTGCGGCAACTTTAAAAGAACTAGGTTGCACTAGTGCGGCAGAGATGCAAATTGAGGTTAATAGCACACGTCCTGTAGTATATAGGCCTTATCGTTTTTCGCAAAAAGAACGAGAGCTAGTTCGAGACATGGTAGGAGAAATGTTAGAAGCAGGTGTAGTTAGGGAGTCGTCCTCGGAATATGCTAGCCCAATCATTTTGGTACGCAAAAAGGATGGGCGACTCAGGATGTGCATTGATTATCGTCTTTTAAAGTCAGTCACTATCAAAGAACGCTATCCAATGCCAGTGATAGAGGACGAGATAGCTAAGTTATCCGGTCAGACCTACTTTATTACCTTAGATTTGGCATCTGGATATTACCAGGTACCGATATCTGAACAGTCTCAACCGCTGACAGCGTTTGACACCCCGGACGGCCACTACGAGTTTAAACGTATGCCGTTCGTGCTAGCAAACGCACCAGCGGATTTCAGCGCATGATGAACCGAGTGCTTGGGTCTGCTAAGTATAATGAGGCAACAGTATATATAGATGACGTGCTGATATATGGTCAAAGTGTTGAAGAGTGCTTAGAAAGGTTGGAACATATTTTTCACTTGTTAAATCGGCTAGAGTTTAGAGTCGGCTAAATTAACGCTGAACTTGACTAAATGCGAATTTCTGAAAGCGAAGATCGATTATCTAGGGTATGAAGTAAGCGCATTGGGTATCCGTCCTGGAAATAAGAAAATACAAAGTGTGTTAGATTTTCCTCGTCCGCTTAATGTCCACACAGTCCGCCAGTTTCTAGGGCTTGTGGGATACTTTCGTAAGTTCATAATGAACTTTGCACGGATTGCGTATCCTCTAAGCAAATTGCTTAAGAAAGAGACGAGCTGGGGTTGGGACAATGATCAAGAAGAATCATTTAAAGCACTTAAGGCTCAATTAGTAAACAGACCAATTTTGGCAATTTATGACCCTGCAGCCGAAACAGAATTACACACCGATGCTAGCAAGCTAGGGATCGGTGGAATACTGCTGCAGTGTGTCCGTGGATGCGATGCTTTTAAGGCAGTGGTATGCCACTGCCTTAAAATGGCGCTTATTGCAAGAGTTTCAAAGCACCGTTGAATACCGACCGGGGCTTAAATTGGCGCACGTGGACGCACTGTCACGGAATCCAGTGCCCGAAAAAGAAGATGACTCGATATCCACTACTGATGTCGTTGAACACTATCCATCAGTTATGTCTATAACTGGTGATGATTGGCTTCATACGTTACAGCTGGGTGATAGTGAATTAAAACGTATAAGGGATATTTAAGGCGAGTTACACCCTATCACAAAAGTTGAGTCCCCATTCCATACGCTTCATTGACCACCTTGGGCCCTTTGTACGATCCAAAAGGGGCAACTCGTATATTCTTGTAATTGTAGACGCGTTTACAAAATTTGTTTTTATCCGACCCTGTACGAAACACGAAAACTCTAATAAATATTCGGGTTCTGGAGGATATTTTTAATACTTTCCGTGTCCCAGATAGAGTGGTAAGCGATCGTGGCACATGTTTTACGTCACACGGGTTTCGAAAATTTTGTGAAGAAAAGGGGATTAGGCATGTCTTGAACGCTGTGGCTAGCCCACGGTCAAACGGGCAAGTTGAGCGGTATAACCGCAGGATACTTGCCTCGTTGACAGCACAAAATTTAAACGATAATGAAAAGAGTTGGGACGGCAAAGACGGTAAAATCCAGTAGGGGTTAAATAATACCACACAGAAAACTATAGGTAGAACGCCTGCTGAAGTTATGTTTGGTACCTGTATGAACGCTGAGATTGACCCAAGGTAAAATGACGTCAGACAAGAAAAACAAAAAGAGAGTGTCACTGAGATAAGGGAAGATGTAAAGGATAGAATAGAAGAAGAACAGCAAAGACTAAAACAATATTATGATAAAGGCAGACGTCCATCTCGGGTTTATAGTGAGGGTGAACTTATTAAAATTTCGAGCACATTCCCATCTAACGATGGTAAGAGTAAGAAATTGCTTCCCAAATATACAGGACCATATCGTGTCATATCAGTGCTTGGAAACGATAGGTATAGGATTGCATCAATACCAGGTTTGAGCAATTCAAAATATAAAAGAAAGACGACCGTAGCTGCTGACCGCATGTCGCCCTGGGTCCACATAGCCGCTTTAAATTTAAATCAAAACGAATCGGAAAGCACAGATTGTGGCAGTGATGATGAATCTTGAATTACATTTGTAATATTATACCATATTTCTCCATGTTCGTACGCAGGAACCATTATAATTATCCTCTTAAGAACGCTAGGTGTAAGATTTCTTTAAGTGATCTTTGAAAATTAAGGGCTATCATGTGATTGGTATGTCCGTTGTAAAATTGTATTATGGGCTATCATGTCATTGGTATGTCCGTTGTAAAATTGTATTATGGACTATCATGTGATTGGTATGTCTGCTGTTAAATTGTATTATTGACTATCATGTGATTGATATGTCTGTTGTAAAATTGTATTATGAACTATCATGTGATTGGTATGTCCGCTGTATAATTGTATTATTGACTATCATGTGATTGATATGTCGGTTATAAAATTGTATTATGGACTATCATGTGATTGGTATGTCCGCTGTAAAATTGTATTATGGACTATCATGTGATTGGTATGTCCGCTGTAAAATTGTATTATGGACTATCATGTGGTTGATATGTCCGTTGTAAAAATGTATTTAATTATCATAACATTGTACTATTTAATCGGTTTTGCTTAGAATGATTGTTTAATTCTAACAGATGTGTCTGTCCTCACATCGCCGATACACCTATTGTAAGTTACGTTATTTTAACATTAATGTTGTCATTAAATAGCCCGCCAATTTGGCCGAATGCTAGGTTTAGTTAATTTGTAAACACTGACTACGTGTATGAGGACATACACGCGGTCAGGATGGACGAGTGTTAGGTTTAATTGATTTGTAAAGTTTAAATTTATAAAAAAATGCTAATTTGTTTAAAAACTTATTATTGATTTAGTTGATTGACATTAATTTGGTCACGGGCGGTAAAATAGTGAAATAAGCTCTGGCAGCACTAGGCATCGGGCAACACTGTGGGGAGCGAGGACTTTCCTGCTGCCTCAGCTATTAAGATAAGTGCGCATTTGTTACTTTATTTTAAATATTCTAAAATACTTGTGCAGTGTGTTTTATTGTAAAATATTGTAATAAACGATTGATTGGTTACTGGTATATTGTGGTTTTCTTACACAATACAAACAGTTCTATGACTGACTACTCGTACTTCGCAGAGTGAATTTTCAAAGATTCGGATAGATCGCAGTGCGAAATCGCTCTTATACTCAGTAATTGTAGATCGTAGGTATGTCTCCTGGATCAATTCAAGATAAATCGATATTGAAATACTGGCCCTAAGTATACACTCATAAAAAAAAGTCTGCGATCACCTAATGATTTTCATACAATACCTATACCTGTTTTCGTAGAGGGATATATAGTAAATCATGACCGATATTTTTCGAAATTTGTGCTTTTTTTTAAAGCTAGATGTTGCCCTTTTCTAAATATATTGATGTATGGAAAGGTTCCTTATTTTGTGCTATTTGCATATAATATATCACTGTAGGAATAAGGGAGCCCAGCCTCCATACAAATATGGAACATCTCCTTTAAACCAAAAATAGAAAAGGATCCCTTAATCCAGATGCACGTGCTGTTGAAACTTGACTGTACTAATAACTGGGACATTCCAACCATTGAAAGGTAAACACCATTACCAATACACTTAAATCACCTAACCGAACATTGTTAGAAAATTCAATTGTGTTAAAAAGCGATTGCTTTTCACGCAGAAAGCATTCAAAGAATTTATAGTGGCATTAATTAAGAGTTCTCAAGTGCTACGCAGCGGTCTTGAAATTTGTGTCTTTGAGCTGTACCTATGTAAAATCTGCGACCGACTAATATAATCAGTACCCCTATTACGAGTTTGCTTAACATGACATTTACAGGACTCGTGAGCGTAGACTATCGGATACACTGCTCATGTCGGTAAAACAGTCGCTAAATATGAAAGAGACAGAGCTACATTTTACATTAACGTTTACTGTAACGTCGAGTTTGCCAAACTCGTAATAAGCCTACAGATAGTCGCAACCACCTCGCTCAATTATGATTTTTGTAACATTATAACACCGATTACAGGTGACATATTTTTAATGTCATACATAACCTACCTTATTATTCGAGTAAGTATGTACTTTGTTTGGAATAAGAACAATAGGAAGTTGTTCAATAAACATACCTACTTATTTCTAGTCACTAAAAACTCGTCGATATGCAGCACAGGTTACATCATAACGGAAGAAAATTCCTTCCGAGAGACGGTTAAAATGGAGCTAAGCATCGGTAATGTAATAATGCAAATTTTTCATAGCAAATTACCTATAGACAATGGTAAAGTAAGTAAGTAGCCATTTGTTGCCATGTTTTGTTTGTTATCTTAAAAGCAACTGTTATGAGCTTAGCTCCACGTACAATAGTGCCAATAAATTCAATAATTATCACAAGTGTTGTGTAAATTATGCTGCAAATAAGAATTCAAACGTTTTTCAACAATGCACTGACATATTGCAGAAAAGTGTAGTAGAACAATATGTTGTCTGTAAATAAGTTATAACTATTTACAGACACTAGAGCGCGTTCTTATGAGGAAATATGGATGGATGATGTTTTCCATACAAACGTGACCCTGTCCTGTTTCCTCCCTGGATATTGCCACTAGCTAGAGCAATAACTTTTTCCCAGAAAACCCTATGACCACTTTTTCGCTGAGGTCAAACTACTTAGGTATGTACCTACTTACCTGTTACTTCAACAGCAAGCCAAGGCTTTCTTTAATATTTTACGGAAAAAATACATTTACTTTAGACCTCTCCTGGAAGAGATCGCTCCGAGCGATAACACCCCCTTTTCTCACCCATGCCATAGAGTTGTATGAGTTTGTATTTTCTGTAATATGTGTGCGCAACAAAGTAAAGATGTACCTGTCACCACAGAATACTTAATAGTACAACTGTCACCGTCTTTTTGCAAGAACTAATAATAATTGTTTGTAGATAATCGAGGGTATATAAACAGCCGATTTATTGTAAACAGGCCGTACGATTTGTTATAAAACAGATATTTTATCGTTTATTTATAAATATTCATTGGCCAGCAGTTTATAAACAAACGACATCAGCAGCGTTTAATTGTGAACGAACCCGTATCAAATGCACCAATCGCATCACGGTGTATAATTATCCGTAGTTACCGTATACGTGTTATTGTACGCGGTCGGTCATCAGGGCGCAAGTGGCATCGGCATCGTAGTCGGCTTCATTTGACAGATGGATGTGATACATTGCTGCTTCTTTATGACACAAATGAAAGCTTACCAAAGACCAAGAGCAATATGTCACATCGTGGTCACATCCATCTGTCAAATGAAGTCGATGTCGATGCCGATGACACTTGCGAGGTAGGGGCCCTGATTGGCCAATCCATGGGCCAATCAGATGACCGGATTGGCACGGGTGTTCAAAAGTTGTTCATCAACAAATTCAGAGTTACTTAAGTAGCAATGATTGGTCATTTAATTCTTCGCCCGCAGGCTCGCGTTTCACTAATTTTCAAGGAATTTTCACATGGTTGAATTTCGAAAAATCCTTTCTTAGTGCAAGCCTGCATCTCATAAGGAGCCTATGTGCCAAATTTGGAGTTCTAGACCCAACGGTTTGGGTTGTGCGTTGATTATCAGTCAATAAGTCAGTCAGGACAGGACATTGAATTTTATAATATATAGATTGATAAACACGCCTGTGCTGATTTGCCCTTCCCCAATCTCCATATACAACACCCATGATGCCTTCTTTTATCATGCTCGTAGAGAAGAGCAGATTTCTGTAAAGCTTTACGGGCTATCGACTGTACCTCTGATCGGACACATAATTATTATAATGTTAAGCCAGCTATGTTTAGCTGCGACGCGCGACGCCCCATATGTTCATAGGGGCAGCTGCTCGGCGGAGGGTAAAATGCGCAGCTTTGATGTTCAACGGCCTTGGACACGCGGGCGAGCACGTGAATGCGCCACACGAACTTGACCTTTTCATTGGTTATTGGGGTATGGAGGTTTTTGGATCATTCGTAAGATTGAGGGTTTGTTTGGGTTTATTAGTTGGAATTTGCGATCAACATCGAAAGGTAAGTAATGAAAATGTATGGTACCAGGCAATATTCACGATAGACTCTGATTCAGTGTCCACCGGTATTCGACCGAGAAGCGGGTAACAGCATACTGACTGTAGAAAAATCTAAATTCCTTTTTGGAACTTTTTAATTTTGCATTTTAGAATGCCAATTTTATGTAAGAAATATCAATAAGTCTAAATTGCTCCCATAAGTTCTTTTCATTTCACACTTTAGAATAATATGTAACCCAATGTTGGATACTGCCAATGAAAGAACTTGACCAAATCTTGCTGCAAGAAATTGGATAAATATGCTGTGGCATACAAATAAGTACAACGGAATAGTGGAAAAGGGGTTGGAAATTTTCTCGGAGGTTTCAAGAGTTATTAGAAAGAATTTAATCCAAAAGCTGTAAATGAATGAATTTGGATCACACAATAATGTGAAAAGCCGACTGACAATATGCATATACTGGATCTTTTATTTTAGATAGATAGTTAATTAACCAATTTTTAATAAAATTACTAACTAACTAAAATAAAAGACCGTCTGGGGCTCAATTTTTAATGAAATCGAAAAAAGTCACAGTCGTCTAGAAGTTCCGATTTGGAATGTGACTATTGATATGGTTCCTTTGAAAAAAATTCAGGACCTTATTTACGAAACTTATGCAATCGAAAATGTTCACATTCGTAAAAGAGTTCCTGATTTTTTTTCAAAGGAATATTAAAACGTGATTGCATGATAATTTGGTGACACATGGTGTGATTGCATGATGATTGGGTGACACATGGTGTGATTGCATGATGATTTGGCCTTAGGGACCCGGAACTGGATTTAGTCCCAACTCGGATAGTTTTAAAACCAAAGGTTTATCTTTCTCGTGTTCGATTTGGATTGTTATCACTTACACTTGTTTCTAAATAACAGCAATAGCTCATTAGCAAGCCCTGATTTACGGCGCATATCGCATATCGCAAGGTTCGATCTGCCTCCATTATAGAATCACCGTCGATTCGCATTTGGTTCTGAAATTGACTGATCGCGTGTTCCACGACCGCGACCTTCGCCGTAAAGTCAATGTTATCAGGAACTTTAGGCGTTTGAACCTTCGGAGATTGGCGTCGATGGCATTGGAAACATGGGCCATGGGGTAGTAATGAACACTGATTTAGATTGAAAAATTACAGCTGTAAAACTCAACTCCAACAGGTAACTGATAAGGAATAATTAATTAACTAAAGTATTCCTCGTTTGGTCCCTTCCGATAAAAAAATCACAAGAAGGTATATAGGTAGTCAATCTTTTATTTATTCTCTTTATTGAAGTATTTTTACTTGTAATCAACGTATTTGAAGAGATTTTGACACAGTTAATTTTCGAATACTTGGTGCCTTAATAAATTTATTCAACACAGTAGGGTTTTTGGATTGCAATACACTGTAGATACCTACCTGCTGTTGTAAGTATTTAACTAGTAAAAAAAACCAATAAGTATTCTAAAAGTGCAGTAGCAGTCAGCGAGAGAGCTCGACAGGAAGCGGGCGAGCGGTGAGCGGCCGTATCGCACGCCCTCCCGGATACTAGACGCGCCACCTAGAATCTCCCTGCATCCTGGATTCCCGAGTCCTGCCACCCTTGCTACTAGATAAACTGACTACTGAGTATAGTAGGTAGGTGTATCCTTTTGTGACATAGCTGATTCCGCTGCTCCAGTAATTTCTAATCCAATTTAACTAAACCAGGAGTGGAGAAATAAGTTTAGAGATGGACCAATTCAACTAATCACTACATTTACGCGGGCCAAGGAACATAATTATTTTGTTCTAAGTAGATAACAAAAATAACAAGCAGGGCCCGTCGACAAAGTAACATCGTTATGTAGCGAAACGATAAATGCATTCGTTATTGTCTTTATTCGCCAATTAACTTAAGTAAGACCACGTGATTTAGCGCGGCCTATGTCAATCCGCCAATCACATACATTTAATTCTTTTCGAACTTCGTTATCGTTTTTGAATTGGTCCTTTTTAAAGTTTATTTAAAGAAGTTTTGACGTACTGGTTCCATGTGATTGATGAAATCATTAATTAAAGGGTGTAGAAAGCATTGGTGAATGAAGCATGCTTTTGAAATAAAACAGCTTTTGCGGACTATTACTAAATATATATTTATTTTAGTGCTGATGCATGCTTTGTTTGTTTTTAGCGCAAATATTTAAATATTGTTTTTTGCCGTCCGATTTAATCAAGATAATAGTCGCGGTAGTAAGCTTATAGTCGCGGGCCGGATCGAATCTAGGGCCGCCATTTCCCCATAAAAGAAAGCTACGGCAGAGTTGATGGATAATTAGGTACTGCATTAATTTCTAATTTGAAACTACTCGTATTATAGCGATAACTTTTATGACATCCTTTATTATCATAGTATGAAACATTAGAAAAGTACCTAATAAGTACCTAGTGTAAATAACATACGGTACAAGTTACAAATCTTTAGAACGGAACAGAACAAGTATAGAAGTATAGGTTGTTTTCCCACCCAATTACTTAACGAAATCAGTAACTTACTTTCTGTTCGTAAACTTTATATCATCCATACGAAATTTGCGGCTGTATCTTTTGATTGATTTGGCTTAGAAGTTTGTTTTTTTCACAGCTCCAAGGGACAGTAGACCTGAGTATTAGAAATGAGTTTCAGTTTGATACCTCCACGCGTTCCTGAGAAAAACGGTCTTGACAGACGGACGGACGGACAACGATGTGATCATATAAGGGTTCCGTTTTTTTCTTTTGAGGTACGGAACCCTAAAAACACAAAACTAGCACGTATGATCCGCATATAGAAAATAGGAGAAGAAAAGATATTGTACTAAAAGTACCTAGGACAAAAACTGTATTTGCTAAAATGCAATACGATGCTCAGTCAGTTTGTTTATATAATAAAGTAAAGAATAAAACTAATATATATAGTAAAACTTATCATGGCTGTAAATCTACATTAATAAATTGGATTAAAACCCTCGATTATGAAGAAACTGAATTCATCCTGAAATAGTCATCTGTTTTCAGTACACACATACACAAGCACACGCACAACAAACACACATACACGCACGCACACACACGCGCACACACACACACACACACACACACAAACACACTCATACAACACATACTCACATAATATTATGTAAAACAAGTACTTAGAACCTAATATGTAAAGTTTGTTTCTTAAATTATTTTTATGTTTATTTTAGACAAATACCAAACTTAATGCTATATGAAGAGCAGACTCTTCTGATACAAGTATTTTTATGCTTAAAAGAAGACTCTGGCCACTTGCTGTTGTTGTAAATTATATTTGGAAGTAAATAAATATTTTTGTTTTTTTATTATTTTTGATTGATAGGAATCATCCTCCAGGTAGGTAGTTACTGTACCCTCAATGACATATTGTGACGCTATTACAAAGTACTTACTCACTGACCTTTACTTTGCAATGTGGGGATAGCTTGACTTTTGTATTTAATCTAACACTAGCGGCCGCTCGCGGTTTCACCCGCGTGATTCCCGTTTCCGTGGGAATATCCGGATAAAAGTATGCTTGTTCATAACCAGGTTATCTACTATCTGTGTACTTACCAAGTTTCATATAAATCCGTTCAGTTCAGTAGTTTTTGAGTTTATCGTTAACAAACAAACAAATCTTTCGTCTTTATAATATAAAAAGGATTATATTATGTAACTCATCCATGACTAAGCAGATGTAACGGACCATTTGTCAAATAATACTTTCACGAGTATACATTTAGCTCTCGTTTGTTCCCCATTAAGGTTGTCCACCATTGTCCTGGAAGCATTGCAACGCACGCGAAGCACGACTAACGGCACAGATTGCAAAAACTATTAAAAGACAATGCGTCAAACCTTCGCCGAGGTCATGTGAGGAAAATACTTCGGAACTGGTATTAGCATTCGATGAGGCGATACCTCAATGTCGTCAGATAATCTTCGATGCTGCTTGCATATGTGAGTGAACGGCAACGATCATGTGAGTTGACAATCAAATTCTAAGGTTGTTATAGGACATTGGCAAGGTCGTACTTTTAATTTTCTTAATGTGACTTTTGTGTGACGTTAAAGAACCGATTTTGCCGTGCATTCGGGACATCCGATTGCTTTTATTCAAATGATGGTAATTAGCATTCAGCTTCGGCGACAGATTGATAAACATTGTATTGTTCAGCGATAGGATTGATATTTTTAGCCTAGTTTTTGCGAGTTTGATCTGCCTCCAGCCTAAAGAACGTTAAAAAACAAATATCTACTTAAATTTATTTTTATGGTTTTTGAAGAGTCAGTAAGTGAGACTCAAACAACTCATCTGCGACAACGCAGCCTGTATCTCAAGAAAGTGCTTAGTAGCCTATACGATGGATCTACTGAGTCACTGAATATTATAATGTCGTCGTCAAAAGGTACATTCCTACTGCTACAATATTCAGGTGGAAGCAAAACAACCATATGTCCATGACTCCTTCTCCTTTGGTTAGGGCCTTATGGACCGACTTGACAGTGTTTGTATTCCATTAGCACAAATAACAAGGAAAATGTTTACAGTCCACTTGTACACTTGAACCGAAGATTCCGGAGTGTTTTTTTTATTTTATTAATGACGGGGTGACTCTTAGCCTTCATCATACCTGATGTTGAGTATTGATAAGGCTGAAAATGGAAGCGAGCCTCTCCCGGAATCCTCAACCGCTGAGAAACTGGCTATCTTATCTCTAACTGCCTGAACACAACAATGCTGAAAACATTGTTGTTAAGGCGTCAGACTTAGATAAGATGGTGGTAGTTAGCCAGGCGGACTCACAACAAGTCGTACCACCAACCAAACCGAATACAATATGTACCCCCCGCTGGGAATCGAATCCGGGACCTCTGGGTCTGATACCGGTGGTTGTTACCACTAGACCACAGAGGCGGTTTATTGTGAGATAGACACGATTACTAGGGGTAACCACATTGATATGCCTAGGAACTATAAAGGCTATAAGGCTTCAACGTTAGGAGCCGGACATTTGGTCCCTAAATCTATATTTTATATACTTACACTAGCTTCCGCCCGCGACTTCGTCCGCGTGGTCTTAGAACTTGGTCCAGAAAGATTTAGTAAAAGAAAGAAAGAAATATCTTTCTTTTTCCTAAACTAATTCCATAATCCATCTTTAAAAAAAATACTACTTACGCCACCTATTGCGATGAAGTGTATTTTCCAGTAGAAAATAGGGATTTTCACGCGACAAAAAGTAAGCCGTTTCTCTCAAGTCTTGTGTCCCGAATTTCATCCAAACCCGTTCAGCCATTTTTGAGTGATTGAGTAACAAACATCCAAACATCTAAACTTTCACATTTTTATGATAAAGTAGGAAGTAGGATAATAATTTTTTTAAGATTATGAGGCGCCATATACTTTAGCCCGCATTGATTTTTACCGACTTCAACAAAAAAGGAGGGAGGTACTCAATTCAACGCGTATATATTTTTTTTTTTTTGTCTGATGTATGTATGCCGATTACTCCGGTGTTGGTGATCCGATTTTAATAGTTGTTTTTTGTTCGATCGGGTACACTGTTAATTTGGTCCCATATAAGTCTCATTGAGATCCGATGATAATCTTCGGAGATATGGGGCCTAATATCATGGAAGTCATGAAATAATTATATCATCCAGGTAATTGTTAGATTCTTGTTCGAGCTGAAGTTTCAAGCAATAACTACTGAGCGGATTTTGATGAAACCTTTTATAATTCTTTTTTTATCTGAAAGAAAATGGTTTATGAGTGGTCTCATATAATTTTTACAGAGATTTGGCCAGTAGTTTTTTCAGAATCCTGAAAAATATCATACACGTTTTGGCAAGTAGTCGTTTACCTAGATGATATCATGGTTGTGTATGGGCTGATTTTTTGTGTAAGTAACGGCACATGATGTAACTAAAAAATCTGAAATATAAACATTTTATAAAAAAAATCAAACCGACTTCAAAAAGTAAAAAATAAAACTTTTGGAGTCGGTGCTAGCTAGCTAAGGCAAAAAAAAAATATATAGTTAATAGAAGTGCAATGTATAATGCCTTGGCTGGCACCGACTCCAAAAGTTTTATTTTTTACTTTTTGAAGTCGGTTTGATTTTTTTTATAAAATGTTTTTATTGTACTTACTTTCTTTTTTTCCCGTAGAAATGAAGGATTTTAAAGCGACCAATGGCGAAAAGTATTCAATGTTCTTCTCCAGGCTATTAAGTATTTGTGTCTCAAATTCCATCTAAATCCGTTCAGCCGTTTTTGCGTGATTGAGTTAACATCCAAACTTTCACATTAATAATATTAGTAGGAAGTAGGATATGAGGATTTCAAAAATTATGTGGCGCCATCTATTTAAGCCCTATCGATTTTTTTATTTTAGCGTAGAAGTTTGGTATTTTTACGCGACAAAAGTATCCAATGTTCCTCTCCAGGCTATTAAGTACCCTGTGTCCTGAATTTCATCCAAACCCGTTTAGCTATTTTTGCGTGATTGAGTAACACGCATCCAAACATCTATAGATCTACACTTTTACATTTATAATATTAGTAGGATAGCAGGATTTCTAAAATGATGTGGCGCCACTAATTTACCTCACATTGATTTTTTATGTTTTCCCTGTGACAAAAAGTATCATATGTTCCTTTGTTCAGGCTATTAAGTGTCTGTGTCCCGAATTAAGTAACATTCCCGTGAGACTACCGGGATAAAAAGTAGCCTATGTTTTAATCCAGGCTATCTTTTATTTGTGTGCCAAATTTCATCGAACTCGATTCAGTAGTTTTCGCGTGAAAGAGTAACCTATATCTATCCATCCAAACATACTCACAAACTTCCGCATTAGTATATTTATTGTTAAAATGACGGACTTTAGTGCCGTTACATCCGCGAGGAATTAGGTTATCGCGCGGACGTAGAATGTCGCTTGGTGGTGCCATTTATCTTAATGAAAAGTATTCTACATACCTATGTCCATCTCCACGGTTCAAGTTATGTTCATACCAAATTTCATTAAAATCTATTCAGTGGTTTACTTGAGAAAAGGAACAGTAAGACAGACAACAATCACTTACACATTAATAATATTAGTATGGATAAGTATGAATGGAGAAGTATTTGATGTCACGAATTATTGTGAAATATATACCAAAGCGTAAAAGTTGCTAGGTATTTCTATTTTGCATTTTTCTTAACAAAATTTAAAGCCCTTTTTCAAACCTTCAGGGGTTAAATTATGTCCACCGCGTCGGACTTCAAAATCGATGCCATTTTCTTAATCAACATCCCATAAAACCTCAATAACGACACCCATATCGATTTTAACATTATTTACCCCTTATTACCCCCTTAGGGGTTGATTTCTATAAATCACAAAATTAATGTTTATTTATTGGTATTTAATTTCCAACCATAACCCTTATAGAAATGAGTCTTTTACTTTGAAAATAAAGGACTTTTCTTACCTAACTTCATCCCCCTTTCTACCCCTTTGGGGGTGAAATTTTCAAAAATGCCGAGACAGGTAAATATTTATTTTTAATCGTCAACCTAAATACAAAATTTGGAGATCAATACTTCAAAACTGACGGACTTTTATACAAACTTTCATCCCCTATTTTATCCCCTTGGGGGTAGAATTGTTCAAAATCCTTTCTTAGCGGATGCCTACGTCATAACATCTACCTGCATGCCAAATTTCAGCCGATCCGTCCAGTGGTTTGACTGTGCGTTGATAGATCACTATGTCAGTCAGTCACCTTTGAGTTATATATATTTAGATATAATAAAGCTGTAAAATTATAATTTCTGTACATTGAATATATTTACCAAAAACCATTGGGGCCGACTTAAAAACAGTAAGAGAATACGTTAAGACGATATTTTTTATTTTTGTCTGTGTGTTTGTCTTTTTGTATGTACACGCTAATCTCCGAAAGTACTGAACGGATTTGAATTTTTTTTTTCTTGATATGTAGCTAATGGGTAGGGCCATAAAATAGGCTATTTTTTTTTGAAATCTGTAAAACCTGATGTAGCAGAGTAACAGATCAGCTAAACTAGGAGAGTTATTGTCACAAAAGCAATAGTTGTTAAGCGTGATGAGTATTTTCTGTTGACATATTAAAATCCAGAATATATGAACCCAATTAAGAACAATGGAATGCCAGAAAAGTAATAGACCTGCTACTATTAGAGATATGGAAATGACCCCTTGGCAAAAGTTGTTAAGCGTGATGGGCATTTTCTGTTGGCATATAAAAATCAAGAATATTTGAACCAGATGTAGGGAAATGGAAATGGCAGAAAGAAAAAACCAGCTAAACTATTAGAGATATGGGAATGACTCCTTAGCAAAAGTTGTTTAACGTGATGGGTATTTTCTGTTGAAAATATTATAACCCAATGTAGGAGATTGGAAATGGCGCCTAGCCTAGCAAATTTGTTTGGGCATTGTCTGTTGAAATATAAAAATCAAAGACACGTTTTCTTTATTACACGAAAAACATAATCAAAAAAATGAAGAATGATAATTATTGCACCTCTTGCTCCATATTATACGAGGAACGAATTCTTTTAGTTTTTTAACCGACTTCAAAAAAGAAGGAGGTTCTCAATTCGACGGTTTTTTTTTTTTTTATGTATGTTTTACCATAACTTCGCCAGTTGTTAACAGATTTTTATAATTCTTTTTTTATCTGAAAGAGAATGGTTTATGTGTGGTCCCATATAATTTTTACGAAGATCTGGTTAGTAGTTTTTTCATAATCTTTTTCAAAATATCAATCACCTTTTGGCAAGTAGTCGTTTACCTAGATGACATTGTTGTGTATGGGCTGATTTTTAGTGTAAGTAACGGCACATGATGTAACTATAATAAAACATAAAACTTATGGAGTCGGTGCTAGCTAGCTAAGGCCAAAAAAATATATAGTTAATAGAAGTGCAATGTAGAATGCCTTTGCTGGCACCGACTCCAAAAGTTTTATTATTTACTTTTTGAAGTCGGTTTGAATTTTTTTTATAAAATGTTTTTATTAAAGACAGTTAATGCTGTAGAGCTTCCTGCGTTTCAAGCAACCTGTAGGGCACTTCATCTTCATAACGATGATCATCACTAGGACAAGACTTTCGAGGAGGCCTGTATTAGTGACAGCCCCCGCTGCTTACGACATTTGTTCGCAGTTATGTTAGTGTTTTGTGGTCTTTTAGATACTTTAGTATTGTGGAAAAAATACAAAACATTCCTCTCTGAAGACTTTGAGATTTTAGAAAGACCCTTCTATTATAAGTCGGGGGACAAGAGCCGATGAGATTAACACCTCATTAAAATATTCTAAGGTCATATACCATAAGGCCTCAGATACATAAGCTGTGATGGACAACCGATATGAAAGCGCAGCTTGGCGGTCATTTACATGTTAAAGAATTTTCAGCATATTATCAAAAAATTAGAGAAGGACTCCTCTCTGTAGATCAGGGTCAGGTATGTCTTCCCCAAATACTGAGAAAAGTCGTTGCCTCAGAAGAGGAACTTATACACTCAATATTCGGGGACCTCCAGTGTATCTCAAGTTAGGAAAATTCTTGGTTATGTGAACGCGCCATACTAACACTCAAAAATTACTAAGCAAATGCAAAATTAAAAAAAAATAGCGGAAATTGTTGCGGATGAAGTGGTTTACACTTGCTTTAACAATGTAGTTGATCAGGACGACACCACAAATTACCCAATTGAATTTTTAAATTCACTACCAGCGAGTGGTCTCCCTACTCACAAGATCAATCTTAAAGTCGGTGTTCCGATAATGCTATTGCGAAATTTTACTAAGCCAAAATTATGCAAAGGGACCCGACTTAAAGTAAGTGTTTTGCAAAGAAATATTGTTAAAGCTGAGACCCTGACTGGGTGTCCTACCGGTGAAACTGAGTTTATACCGCGTATACCGCTCACCTAACGGAGTTCGAGTTCAAGCGCACATAGTTCCCTGGGTGACCCCGTGCTTTGCAATGACTATAAATAAGTAGCAGTGAAAACGCTGAAATCCGCTGGTGTCGCACTAAGGTCTGATTGTTTTTCCCACGGCCAGCTCTATGTTGCTTTTTCGCGGGTCAGTAGAGCTGCGGGTCTATTCATATTGACTCAAAACGGAAATCCACCAATGTAGTTCATAAAGAAATACTCTAAGCACCTTACAGCTACATTAGTAAAATAAACTTCCTTTGGCATACGGCATTTAATAATATTTTTTTGTTGTAAGTACCACGATTTAATGGTCGATCTTAAACGTAAAATTAAAAACTGTGAGTACTACATAAAAGTCCACGCGTACGAAGTCGCGGGCACCAGCTAGTAAGAAAATAAAAATTAATTTTCCTTCTCAACCTACTGAAATAAAAATAGAAAACCATTTGAAATAAAAAACGATTGGATGTTTGGATAAATCCTTACACATTTGTGTGCGATACACGAGTACGAGTGTCTACGAAAATTTTAGGAGAAATATCGAAAGCGACGAAAATCGTTCCTTATTTAGACTCGAATCAAAGTAAACAAGATTAGGGCTGATGGAAGGCTGGGATGGGAGTGTTCATATTTCGGCAGCAGGCTGCAGCCTGGTGGAATTATTGACGGCGACGGGTAACAAATTAGATTTTTGCAAACTCAGCAATTTCAGTCGCGTCGCGACGCGCTCTCGTCTGTCGTCGCTACTGAAGCCACCTAAATGGCATTTAAGTGTATCTAATATAATTCACATATTCGAAGACTCGTATCTTACAACAAAACGGAGGCACTAATAATATATTGAGAGACTATTGTTGTATGTTTCTCAGACCTTCAACATTTTATTTGTTTCAGAGTTTTTTGAAGTGAAAACTTCTTTAGCGGCGTTGAGCACTTTTTCTGTAATGGGTATAAAATCTTAAACTCGCGTCAGGACACGTGACCTGATCGAAAAAGCGTAGGACGGATGGAGAATGTTGAGGTGACAGGTTGACTATGGTCTCGGTTGCTTAGCGACAGACTGTTGATAATGTCTTTTACTTGTCTCTTGTTTTATTGTCAATATATATTTTTCGATTCTCTATAATAACTAATGTTTTCTTATATCTTATTACCTAACTTAACGTTCACTTTAATATGGTTTGTCATGTTTGTGTACGATAGCGCAATAAATGAATATTGTATTCTACCACATAAATGATAGTACTTTTATACTGATAAAGCAATTGGTGCAAAATTATTCCCTAACCATTCCAAAATATCAAACATGCTCAACGTTAATAATCAAGTTTTCACTTCTGCCGGCACTCCCGGAGTGCAACCCGTCTTTTTTTTTTTCTTTATTTGGATCAACAAACAACTACATATTACTATAAGTGTTTAAATCATATTTTCTTAGGTTAACCACAAGTTACTTAATACATAGTTTATAGTTTTATAATAATAATAAAAAATAAATAATAAATATTTGCATACAAACTCACCAATTATCTAGCCCACGATAAGTTTCATTAAGAACTTGCATTACGGATACTAGATAACGGATAAACAACAACTTATATACTATTTTTTAAATACATACAAAATATACATATAAAACACCCAGCCCAAGACAAATAGAATTTTTTTATGATTTTGAATTATTGCATTTTTGAATGCTATTGCTATACTTATGAAAAGTTTTAAATAGAAAAATATTGCAAAAAATTAACTCGGCCACAAGTGAATTCAGATGGGAATCGAACCCACGACCTTTGGAAATCCGGTCCAATGCTCTCTTCACTTGTGGCCGAGTTAATTTTTTCCAATATTTTTCTATTTAAAATTTATCATAAGTACAAATAGACATGTTCATGCACACAAATATTTCAAAAAAAAAATTTTATCGAACGAGGTTTTTAACTGGGGGTAAAATAAGGGGGGTAAGAGGCCGCCTCTGTGGTCTAGTGGTTCAACCACCGGTATCAGACCCAGGGGTCCCGGGTTCGATTCCCATATTGTATTCGGGTTGGCCGGTGGTAGGACTTGTTCTAAGTCTGGCTAGCTACCAACATGTTATCTAAGTCTAATGTCATAACAACGTTTTCAGCATTGTTGTGTTCCGGCAGTTAGAGATAAGATAAGTTCTTGAGTGATTGAGGATTCCGGGAGAGGCTCGCTTCCATATTCAGCCTTATCAATACTTAACATCAGGTATGATGAAGGCTAAGAGCCTCCCCGTCGTTCATAAAAAAAGAGGTTTGCTGTAGCGTTATTTATCGACGAATTTCAATCAAATTTTAGAGGCACACTAACACCCATATTCTAAGTCGTTCCTCCAAAACTTATTCGTCCTCGACTTAACGAAACCTCATTGAAAACCTCTTCGAAATACTCCTCGAAATCGGTATTCTAAGTCATAACTCCGTAAGGACCTGGAGGAGCCAAAGAGTACGTAGCCACTCCGTGTTAGGCCTAGAGCACACTACCATTTCACGACGAGGTTTTGGAGGAACGACTTAGAATATGGGGGTAAGAACTTCATTCTATACAAGATGCTGTAAAAAAACATTTATGTCGCAAAAACGTATACTTCGATACTCTAAAGGGAATCAAAATTCATAGGGTACTTCCCGTTGACCTAGAACTATGAAAGGCAATTAATATCGTCTTTTACTACGAATACAGATAAATATCTAAAACCTATACATATGTTATTAAATCATATAAATATAGTCTTTAGTTTGGGAAACTGAATTTCGGGAAAAACTCGGGAACATGTAATAATGTGGACGTATCGAGTTGAAACTAAAAATCATATAGTCACGTTGACAATCTCTTGAAGCTGTGAAAAAGCGTTAAAAAGGTATGGCCATTTATGCTGCAAAAACGTATACTTCGACATTGAAGACGGCGTGGAGGAGGAGTGGAATGGCGAAAAAAGTGCCATAAAGGTCCTAACTAACCGATTATGGACAATAATAAAGATTCAAGGGAATCAAAATTTGTAGGATACTTTCCGTTGACCTAGAACTATGATATTTGGCAAGTAATATCGTCTTTTACTACAAGTACAGGAAAAAATTTGAAAACTAGTCATTTGTAATTAAATCATGAAAAATTTTGTCTTGAGTTTTGGATACTGAATTTCGGAAAAACTTCGAAAAGAACTGCGAGACTCACTCCTGAACTATTTATAATATTATGTACCTAAGCAGAGGTATGTATCTACTAATTTGTGCGGAACCCTTGGTGGGTGAGTCCGACTCGCGCGTCGTTCGTTATCTTTTATCTTTTCCGTCTTATAATTTAAATGTAAGCTATTGTGTATGTAATGTGCTTTGTCGTGTGATACTAATCATTATTTGTTATGCAAGGCTGGAAAATTGGATTAAGTGGCGAGTTACCTCTTTTGAATCCTGAGATTGATTAATCCTGAGCGTAGCGAGGGTTTCAAAGGTAAAAAAAAATCTGCAGAGCGCCACACAATTTTTGACCTCACATCAGCGAGGTAAATTTTTAGGTTGTTTCCTCGGACAACTTCCGGTTAAAAAAATCTTGTAACAGATTCCGTAAATGTTGACACTGACACAAAGACATTATAAACATAAAGCTTTATGTCACGTTCCGAAATCCAATCATAGGTTGTGAAATCTCACCCAGCCTAATATAACATTCTTATAACCAAATAGTTTAATCTTATTGTTATTGTTTTAATGATTCAATGAACTAAAATAATATAATAAAACCGAAACGGATAATTATAATTAATTTAAAGTTAGTTACAATAAGAAAAAAATCTATTTAAAATTGTATGTTAATTAATAATAGTCTACCTTTTGCTTGTATTGAGCTAAAACAAAAATAAAAACTAGCTACTATGGAAGGAGTACCTAAACTAAGTAAACAATACACTAGTTTAGGTACTAGTGTATTGTTTACTTAGCAACCTTGTTTTGTATTTCATTTAACATGCCTAATGTACTTAAATTGTAAACCACCGCTGTACACACTGTTAAAGCACAATAAACAATTTATTTATTTATTTATTTAATGTAACAAAAAAGTCAATAGTGCGATTTCGAACGCATTATGACATATTTTTAGGTAATAAATTACAAAAGTACTTTGCCGCGCTATGCCGCAAAAAACTATTTTCTACGCAGAAGCTGATTGACAAAACCTCCTTTTCAGAGCGTGTGAGGTGAAAAATATATTATTTATTTCTTCCTTCTTTCTGTCTATGTAAAGCAGAAAAAATCAACGTTTCGTAGTGTCCTCCTCCAAAACTGGAAGAATACATGTATGTTATAGTACGTTTTTCATAATAAAATCAAGGATAGCTTTGGGTTTGTTTCTATTTTTCTAATGTTGTCAAATTATTTACCTACGTTTTTCATGAAAATTCAAGGAAAGTTTTGGATAAGTATATTTTTTATTCTAATGTCTAATTATTTACTTACGTTTTTCATGAAATAATCGAGGAAAGCTTTCGTTATGTTTATATTTTTCTAATGTTGTCAAATTATTTACCTTCGTTTTTCATGAACAAATCGAGGAAAAATTTCGTTATGTTTATATTTTTCTAATGTTGTCAAAATATTTACCTATGTTTTTCATGAAAATTTTAGGAAAGTTTGAGATATGTTTTTTTTTCTTATGTTGTATAATTATTTACCTACCTTTTTCTTGAACAAATCGAGGAAGCTTTCGTTATGTTTCTATTTTTCGAATGTTGTCAAATTATTTACCTACGTTTTTGATGAAAATTCAAGGAAAGTTTTGGATATGTTTATGTTTTTTCAAATGTTGTTTAATTATTTACCTACCTTTTTCATATAAAAATCAAGGAAAGTTTTGGGTATGTTTCTATTTTTCTAATGTTGTCACAGGACATCTGAACTCAGGAAAAATCGGGCCAATTTAGTACTTAGGATTTGGTTTTCGAAAGTCCATTTGGTTATAAGGTGTTTTTAACATCCGATGCAAAAAGAGGAGTGTTGTAAGTTTGACGTGTGTGTGTATCTGTCGGTCTGTCTATGGCAACGTAGCTCCTAAAAGACTGGACCGATTTAGATGCGTTTTTTTATGTACCCCAAGTTAAGGGTAGGTTGTGTTGTATTTAGAACAAAATTAGGTAAATAAAAAAACTTATTTCATTGTAGCGCTGAGATCAGCTGATATCGCCGAGTCGAGCTTGGTGCGCGCTCAAAATTTATATTTTTACTATTATTAATATTATTTTTTTAGTTTGTTTTCTTTGTTTTTCATTACTAAGGTAGGTTTAATGTGCAAAAAAACGACGCTAACACTTGAAAAATAAAAAAAAAACATTAACAAATATTTTTTTCGTATTTTTGTTCTAAACACGTAACACAACCTCAAGTATTTTTTCGTCGATAAAATGAAACATAGTTTCACTCATTTTCATTAGTGCGCTTACTTTATCAAGACTCACAAAGTATATCTTTTCTAAATAAATTAATTAAGTAAAAGAAAATGGAGATTACAAAACGCTGATTTTGTCTATTTATCAAATGATTTTTTACATGTGCAGCACACGATATGTACCTACTCTAATAATCAACTGTCAAAAAGGAGGAGGTTCTCAAGTCGGCTGCTATGTTTTTTTAATTCTTTTTTATGAATGGACGCAGATTTCTGATCTGATTTACGTGATTCTTTTTTTGTTCGATCCGGAATAGATGCCTTTTGGTCCCATAAAAGTTTGATTCAGTTCGGCCTAGCAGTTTTTATTTTATGAGCATTTTTGTTAACTTTGACGATGTAATTTTCACGATGCTTAAACATATGTACATGAAACCTAACCTAATCTAGAAAAATCCTACTGTAGTTTACAAAACAACCTATCACAGACACTAAAAAGTAGGAAAAAATGGCGTTAATAAAAACCGACTTCAAAAACTAAAAAGCAAAATATAAGCCTTTTGGAGTCGGTGCCAGCCAAGGCATTCTACTTTGAGCTATTCTACTAATCTACTTTTTTTTTTCTTGCCTTGGCTCCCACCGACTCCAAAAGGCCTTTTTTTGCTGTTTAGTTTTTTTTGTTAACAATTATTTTACATAATTAATTAATGATTAGCGTTAACAGTAAGTATTTAAATTATAAATGGGATAGTGTGTCAAACTGGAAGACAAAAATAGTGCAGTGGAATTATTTGAGTAGCAAATTAAATGTGGGTAAGTACAGCTACCAAAATATACAAATGGCATTGGTAAATAAAATATATTACGTTTCCTCACTGTAAATGTCATATTTTTGTAAAAACTGTCTCAGTAATATTGAAAATAATGTTGTTCGTCCACATTTAGATCTAGGCTGCCTGGACATTATCCAAATTTCTGGAACAGCAATCATTAGGATTATTTATTTCAATGTATATACATTTTCTGTCTTAATTATATGGGAAGTTTGTTAAATCAGAATTGCCCCCTATAGTATAAATCAGCATTAGCTTGTATAATTTATAGCTTTAAGAATCATTAAGGTATCAAGTTTTAAAGATGGTCCATTTTTCACAAAAAATATCAATTGTAAGTGTTTTTTAATCTATTTTCATTTTCTTTTCGTTGTATTGAGATTGTGGTGAACTATGAGTTTCACAGACCTTGTTAAAGCAAATTGAAGCTATAAACCTTTTTAAAATTCACTTTTCTCATAGGTCGAGAGATTTCCAATATTTTGCTTCGAAATAAAACAAATCTTAAAATTTAAAATTTTCGAGAAAAATTAACTGGGTACTTAGGTACTTACTAACCTATCTTTGAAGGGTCATTGCTTGATCTCTATGGGTTTAAAAAGCAAATTTATGTAAGTATAACTAGTAATTGTTTGTCAAAAACGCATGATTAATAACTTTTAGATAACCGAGTATTTTTTTTTTAAATATTAACCGACTTCCAATATTAAAAAATATCCCTTTTGGCTAATAGTTATAATAAATAAATAATAAATAAATAATAAATAAATAATAAATATTTCCATACAATCACACCAATTATCTAGCCCACGTAAGTATCATGAAGAACTTGTGTTATGGATACTAGATAACGGATAAACATACTTATATACTTTTTTTTTTGTAAATACATACATAATATACATATTAAACACCCAGACTTTTACACAGACACTCTTGACACTCAGAGTTATTATTCTTTGCTTTTGGAATCGGTAGCAGCCAAGGCATTCTACATTGCACTCGTATTCTTTCGATTTTTGGCCTTGCCTGTGGCACCGACTCCAAACGGCATATTTTTTCTTTTTGAAGTCGGTTTTAATTCTTTTATAAAAAGTTTTTTATTTCATGAGCCGTGCTTACACAAAAAATTGGTCAATACACTATAACGTCGTCAATGTAACCGAAACGATAACGTAACAAAAACCACAGTAGTTTCAAGATTTCCTGAAACCTACTGAACCGTTTTCAAAGACTAACTGGGCCCGCGCAATACACCGCGTAAGTGTCATCGGCATCGACATCGACTTCATTTGACAGACGGATGTGACACATTGCTGCTTCTTTTTGACACAAATGAAAACTTACCAAAGACTAAGAGCAATATGTCACATCCATCTGTCAAATTAAGTCAATGTCAATGCCGATGACACTTGCGCGGTAGGGGCCCAGATAAATAGCAGAATACTGAATTTGAAAATCGCAACCCAAACCTGGCAAATAACGATAAACCCTTTTCGAACATCTTTTTAACCTATAATATAATTTTGTGTTGAGCTCATATAAGAATGGGTAGAAACAAAAAAAATTATAAAATTCTTATTAAAATTCATTAGGTATTCTTAGGTACTTAGGTAACGTAAAGAATCTTATTAAATTAACAAAAGTTCTCTCCAATGTTGCAGTCGCCTGATGTCGCCGCGCCAATTAAAATAACGATTTTCCATAATGTTTCTTGTATTGTTTGTATCATTATTATAATACGTCTTGATCAAGATTTAGGGCAATGCTCCTTAGTGACGTCAGTGTGCTATTTGCGTCACAACTCTCAACTCAACTTGAATGGCGTCTGTCCAGCGTCTGACAAACACAAGATCAGCACAAGATGGATGCTCAGGTTATGATAAATTGCAGGATTTGCAGGTACACGCAATATCAATAAAACTTGTATGGTCAGGCTGATGATATAACGGTTAATTGACTCTTGATACAACGCTGCTGGTGCCGATGCGGTGCTTTGTATCTCGCATGGTCATAAATTTTGTGACGAACAGAACCGTGGGACCAAAGTTCACATTTGTAAAAAAGTTTCATATTAGACTTTCCTTTGAAACGAATGTGAATTTCGATTGCATGAGAATTGGGCTCCTAGAGATTGCTACATACCCCAGAAGAACCACAAAGAACTCTAGAAAAAATATTAGAAGGAGCATGCATTTACTAAAGTACTGAAAGAAGTAATAGCTAGAAAACAAACTCTTTGCTATATGAACGTGAAAAAATTCAACCATCAACAGTCCAAAATTTCAACCATACAAACATAAATAACAAATCCAGTAAAAACACATAGGTACCATTAAGTAGTATTTAGAATCCCGTTGCCAGGACTCTCGGACGCCCTGCAAACTAGGACATATCCAAGAACACTCGGACGATTTGCTAACTGACATACTTCTATCGTTCTGTTTTTTTAAATTATATATTATGTTTCAATGCAATATTCGTTTTAGAATTCATGCGTTAGTAATGTTGGGACTTCACTCACTGACACACTCATTGTCCCACTTTTTGTATACAATTTAAATTAGAGGCAATTGTTGTATAACGAGAAAATTAAATATGATTGCAATGCATCTGGTCATGGCAATATTCCAAACAGTATAGATAGTTTAGAACTATAGATAGCACCAGTACTTACTTACTTACCTATACCTTTTTATATAGGACCACTTTCCCTAAATAGTTACTTTGTTAGAAGAGCTAACTTCTTGTAAAATTGCTGGTCCTTGAAATGATAAAATGGATAAGGATTAATAGATAAGGGACCTTTTTAATTTTTCCTCTTACTTATTCTTCGTAAGTCTTCGTTATTTTTAAAAAAGTTCGCTGCTTATTTGTCTTGATACTTTTGATTTCCTCGCATTTTCCACCGTAACAAAAGTAATGGTCTGTTGGTGGTGGGTGTAATTCATACCTAATTAGACAGTTCTTCCAACTGTATTCCACAGTTCCACAGATCTGACACCAGTGCAGAGAACACTACATTACAGAGGACTACTAGATATTGTAGATTATGAGGTTGATCATATAATTATGAAGTGCGTGCGAAATTGGAATGCACGGCACAGACCTAATCAAAATTTTGATTTTTAATGGGATTCTTCCAAATGAAGCATCAAATTCCAGATGATGGCATCCTTTGGGATGCCCCGATATATAAAACAACGAAGCTTTCAGTTGTTCTCAAACAAAACTTGTGAATTTATTCATCGTAATTTCCAAAAGCTTTCAAGTTTCCAAATGTTTAATGGCGTACGTCATCTCCTGCTACATAGGTATTTGACTAAGAAAATAAGTAAGTTACAGGAACGAGAACTGACCTACGTTATTACTTTCTCTTGCAATTTATTGCACACTAGAGGCCGGGCGCGGTTTTACCCGCGTGGTTCCTGTTCCCGTGGGAATTTTGGGATTTATAGCCTATGTTACTACTACTTGGGGTCTAAGGATTCTCTATACCAAATTTCGTCAAAATCGGTCCAGTATTTTTTGAGTTTATTCGTTACATACAAAAATACAAATCTTTCCTCTTTATAATATTAGTATAGATTTTATACATTTCACTGCAGATGCTATACTCGTAGAAAGGATCATAATAATTTTATTGGATAAAGGTGGTTATTGGGGAAAATTGTAAATTTTAAATTGTAAATTTGTGTTTGGCAGCGACATGTTCCATTGTAAATGTTGTTGTTTCTGGTAAAGCTGAAAGTTTCTTGCGGCCGTTCTTCTTATCAGTTAAAAGATGTCTTGAATGGCTGGAAGGGAAAAAAAATTATGGACTATTCGAAAGTACTTATCTATAAGTATATTTGAATAAAAATCTTTGACTTTGACTTTATTAAAACTGGGGTTCCATTTAAGCAAAGCTACCTTGCTTTTAGCATTAGATTGGTTATCTTTTTTTTTTGAGCATCAAAGTTATATGTGTATTTCGTCAGTCTAACATATGTTTTTCTTTTTAGCTTTTGGTGTTTTGAGGAAACCTGTAATATTATGTACCCATATAAATTATAATAATGTACAACACAACTGATAAGTGTACTTTGTAATTTAAATATCATTTTCTTGTAAAAAATACGTGTTGTTGGAGGCCTATTTAATCTTCCATCAAATTCATTTACAATACAAAGCACAAAGAGGATTGGAGGAAATAATTTGTGATTCATCAGCAAATATGGAAGCCATAGTTGGACGGAGCAACTGCGTACGACTGTACCAAACTACATAAATTCACAATCAAATTAATTTTGTCTTGATTGTGCAAAAGACTGACAAATATTTCGATTACCTAGGAAGCTAACTTCTTGATTTTGGTCCTAATAATTTTTGAACAACATTTTATAGACCTGCTATTATAGGATGCAAGAGGTACAACTTACTATTTTAACCCGATTTTGTTAGGAAGTTTTCCGGAAGTTACTAGGATAGGTGTGTATCCTAGATTTTTGCAACTTGCGGGAGGTGGATAGTGTAACCCTCATTGTTCATTCATTGTCATTCATTCTAGTGCCGGTGGGTATTATACGGCTGAAGAAAGAAGCAGTCTCCCCCTGCTCAGCTTCTTTCCCCCTCCCTGCCCAGCGTTGAGTTAACCCGACCAATAGAACGCGTCCGTTAGTCATCGAGCGGCGGTCACGGAAGATGTTACTTCGGTGCGGCTAAATTTACTAACGCTGTGGAGTGACATGCGCGCAGTTATTCTTAATTTTTGACTAAAAACAAACGAAACAATTGGATTTCAGTGACAAATAATAGTGGAAGTGCAGTGCTGAATACAAATATCACATTAAATTGTTTCATTGCGGGTTTGCCGTATAAGCATTGGTGCAGTGTTTATGTTCGAAGCGCGGCGCCCGTTCGGTCCGGCCACTCCGACTCCGGCGTGGAGGGACGTCGCCCTCGGAGATTCCTAATAGAGGTGAGTGAAGCTAAATTCATGATTATTTTAGCCTTTTTGTTTATAATGATTTAAGAGCGGACGAAATCCGGTTCTGTTGTTAACCTGAACCGCCTCGACAGAAAGATGCAATTAAATCGGGCGGGTTGATGCATTCACGTTCTTTATTATCTCTTTTTCGATTTGTTCGGCAGATTAAGTTTGTTATTATTCGTTAATTCAAATAAGCTTATCGATAAGATATCGCAATAAGAGTGGGTAGCCTTAACGTAGGCGTGTTAAATTACAAACATTGTGTCAACATAGCAATTTAACAAACGGTGCGGCACTTATTTACTTAAAATAAAATTAAAACTATGAAGTATAAATGTATACCATTTTCTTGTTTAGCATTACATTAGTCTGTTTACAAATGACCAACTTAATTATAATTAGCGTAAGTTATTATATGATTGCCAATTCGATATTCTTAGTAACTAATCAAGGACAATAAAGTATTAGTTCTTAGTTAATATGTATTTCTAATAACTTTGTTTCAAAGTAGCGGCCGTTTGCGGTTTCACCCGCTTGGCTCCCGTTCCCGTGGGAATATCGGGATAAAAAGTATCCTATGTTCATAACCAGGCTATCTTCTATCTGTGTACCTACCAAACGTCATCCAAATCCTTTTATCAGTTTTTGAGTTTATTCGTTGCAAACAAACAAACAATCACACCTTTCCTCTTTATGATATTAGTATAGATAGATTGGTACAGTCAACGACGTGTAACGCTTAATATTTGCAATACGAAAGTCAATTACGAGCGATATAATGGCGCTCTAAAGTCATCAAACCCTTTACGTGCTGTTGACTGTACTAACCATTCAACAAAAATATTATGGCAGATGAGGTTTTATTTTATTCTGTTTGCTTAGTCCCAGTGACTGACACCCACACTTGTCGAAGTTGCACAGAACTGGTTTTTGTATAAATTGACGACTCATATTTTTTTTACATTTATAATGGGTAAAATATTGTGTTGATATCTTTGTTTAAATAAAAATGGGGGAAAATTTGGATAGGTTTAGTGAAAGTATTAAATGAAACCTGGCTAGAATGCAAATAAATTATTATGAATTATGAATAGAAATTGTAAAATATTGAATTTCTACAAAACAAAAACAATCACGATAGTTAAATGTTCAAAAAATACTTTTTGTTTATTATCGTTTATCATCTCACCCATCACTTTTTATTTTTCGAAAGTATCAGAATCGTCGTAATTTTGTTACTTCCGGAAATTTAATCTGGAAAAAATCCGTAGCTATTCACTTCATTACAGCACTTTAAATTATCCGGAAGTTACTTCCGGTATACATATATACGCCTTGATTTTGCTACTTCCGGATAATTAAACTGGAGTGTATGTTTAGGTAGGTTAAATTAGATCAATTACCTATTAAAAACAAATGACACCCACTAAATAAATACAAATGCACCTTGGACGAATTAACCACTGGACGCGTAACGAGGACCGCGTTCGCCTTTACCCCTCTGTCACTTACCCTGCCTTTTAGACACAGTAAGCAATATGGCGTTGTCAGTATGACGCGAGATCTCGAAGTGGAACATTATCTCAAAAATGGGTAAATACGCTGAGTTAATTTGTAAAAAACATACCGGACAATCAAAACATTTTTCTTTTCACGCGTAAGTATAATTTCAATCTATTAGAGTAGCAATTTTTCGTAAAATAAATAAAATTCGGTATGTAAACAAAATGTAATACGTCATTTCAAAAAGTAATCATTGTACGTGTAAATTCTTCAAAGATATTGCATAAGTAATTTGGTTGGGTTATATGTATCACTCATTCAATCAATTGTCATTTTTATGTCGTATAGGGCTTGAACATATCGATAAACATATCGATGTATGTAAATGAACGAACGAATCCAATTTTAATGTAGGAACTATTCAAATTAATTTCAGATTTACAGTTGAACCCCTAACAAGAAGAAATTGGGTGGAACCGGTACACAGGGAGATAACATGGACGAGGACTCAGGTCTTAGATAACATCTAAGGTCTGATGATGGAGCCAGAAGATAACTATAGGAACTCTGTAATTATACGACGCAACCCTACGAACTTTGAGCTCGTTATATTTTAAATATAGCTTCAAACTTAAAAAAAGGTGCTTTTTTCACCCGCATGGTTCCCGTTCCCGTGGTAATACAAAAACATCCTTCCTTAGTGCTCGCCAATATCGTTAAAGGAACCTGTATGCAAAATTTCAGTTTAATTGGTTTAGCCGTTTGGGCTGTGCGTTGCCTATCAATCAGTCACGGTATTGTTTTTTAGTATTAGACTTATGTTGTACATTATCATAGTGTGTTGTACATTAACATTAAACATTTATCATAAGTATAAAAATAGCATTGACAACGCAAAAATTCAAAAATCATAAATTATTAGCTGTTGCATCATAATTTGATCGTTAAACATTTGTTTTTTTTCTCTTTCGAATGCAAGGAAGGATATTCTTACAGCATATTAAAAGTATAAAAGTATCGGAGAATTTTGACAGTGGTCCGCAAGTCTCGGTAGCTCATTGGTAAGAGCAGTGGGCCGGATTCCCAAAGGTCGTGGGTTCAAGTCCCATCTGAAAATTCACTTGTGGCCGAGTTCATTTGTTCCAATATTCTTCTTGTTAAAATTTATCACAACTGGTGGTTACATTTATTATTTGTTTCTAACATAGACCTTGTTAGGTCACAGCAAGAATAAAATTAATTATATTTATATTATATAATGTATGTACGTAAGCTATATTATACTATTTTTTCATCTTTAACTTAATTTAAATACCGTTTTATTATATTCAAGTAAAATAATCTTAAAACTACAATAAACTATTGGTTGAAATATTCTTGCAATTAGTATTTCAGTTAGTAGTTGCTAGAAAGAAACTGCCTTGGCTTTTTCTTAAATATAGGTAATTTATATGCGATGTTTTGTTGATAACTTCTGGGAGTTTGTTGTTTAAAACTGTCATAGCGTATCCTGGACCATACGCTATCCAAATGCTAGTCTACTATTTCTAATTTGGGTTTAGGTTGTGCTAATTTTATACGGTGGCGTAAGTTTTGAGATCTTTAATAAAGTGAAAACAAGTTTAATTTTTTTTACAAATATGCATATTTCTTAAATGTAAGAAATGAAAGAGAAAATAAAATGTTTTAGTCTCAACGATCTTTGACAATCCTATATGAATATTTTTAGTAAGTTTTAGTATACTTAGATTTTTTGCTCCAAAGAAAATGTCGAATACGAGATGTCACAGCTCGAGAAGCACACAGGGGGCTAATTGTCTAATTTTAAATCTATCACAATCCCTTTAAATTTTTCATTTAAAAGGTACATATTATACGAGCATCACGCCACAACTATTTGACCTTTGAAAAGGATTGCAATCGATTATAAAATTAAACACTTATGGAGGGGTTGCTATTGTGTATGTCCTATACAAAGGTTCTGTAATGAACTAATTACCCATATTTTGTTTTATATAAAAAAGCTCGAGTGATTGAAGAAGAAGTTAATGTAAATAATGAATTATATTATTATATAAACCAAATATTAATGATTTTTACTCACATAAAGAGTGTTAGTAAGTAATTTGTCAGTCTGCCTGGCTAGGACTACCATCTTATCTAAGTCCGTTCCGGCAGTTAGAGGTAAGGTAGCCAGTTCCTCAGTGATTGAGGATGCCGGGAGAGGCGCGCTTCCATTTAGTATCAGGTTGCATGTATCTACCCATTTTTCACGAAAAAAACCCAAACACACGCTTTGAAAACCATATTGTATAGTTTTTATGAATTTGAGGTATTTTTTTAATGAGATTTTCATATTATTAGGTGCTTTTTATTTTTCCGCGAAATAAACAATTAACTTACTAATTTCTTTAAAACACACATGATTTATTAAACTCAATAGGTTCATTCATTCACTCCTTACCTATCGTGCTATTAATTTTTCCACGAAATAAACAATTAACTTACTATTTTTTTTAACACACATTATTTATTAAACTCAATAGGTTCATTCATTCACTCCTTACTTATCGATAAAAAAAATTATCGATTACTTCAAGCACTACTGTCATTATTTGACATTAGTAATCGCCCCTCACCCCCGCAAGAATTGGTTGATCGTGTTTTCATACATTCTTCTCGGGTTTCGTGTCCAGTGGTTAATTCGTCCAAGAAATGCACCCACAGCGATCTAGTGCCGTATTTTTTTGTTGGTTGGCAATGACAAAATAAACACCGCATATGGTACCTACAGCAGAACGTAATGGCAATCTATTTCACCTCGACAATAATGAATTAAATAAGTTTTTGTATAAAAAGATACGTGTAAAAGTTTTCTGCTAAGTATCACTTGCTCATGAGCTTATCGACAGTTATGGTAATGACGATTTTTATTTTTAAAACTTGAGAATAACCGCTGCAAGAAAGAAGTTTTTTTTAATGATTTTTGAATTGTTACATTTTTCAATGCTATTTTAATACTTTGATATTTTTTTTAAATAGAAAAGAACCCTCAGATGAGACTCGAACCCACGACCTTTGGATATCCGGTCCAATGCTCTAACCACTGAACTTAAGTCTCGGTATCTCAGTTGTTCTAGTCTATCGGAGTTGTTTTTTTCCAAATATTTTTCTATTTAAAAATTTATCATAAATAATAATTTTGTAGTAATTTATTACAGTAGTTTCCGTTTTTCATTTGTACCGTAACTTTGAGGTAGTTTTTCGCCCAAAAGGCCAATGAAATTGCTCGACAGCGAGTTCTACACTGACAGCAGATGGTCCTAGTTTTTGCTCCAGAAGGGACCAGCAACCGCTTGCAAAACGTGGTCATATAATTTCGCCAAAACAATTTCGTAAACGTTACGTTTAGAATTATAGAAAAAGTTTCGCTTTTCATTGAAATTTTTGTTGTAAATTAGCATACGATACCAATTACTAATACTACAAAAAAACTACGTGAAAACAATTTTATTCAGTTTTTCTCGTACAAACATAGCAAAAATAATAATGATTTCGTTATTATGTTTATATTTTATTTCACGAAGACTCATTGCATAGGCAAATATTGAGGTGGCTGGCAGAGAACTATCAAAGAGAAAACGCTTCTATAATGAATCGATGATATTGTAATCAGTAAACGAAAGGACTTCAACGTCCACAAAGTTCTTACTTCTTTTTACCAATTTGATGTCAATTAAGTAACAGTTGTTATGAACCTTTATTTTAGTGCCTAGGAAGTTAATGTAAAAAAGATAATAGATAAGTTTCTAAAAACACCACAATATTGAAAGGCGAAATAAATAAAATCGCTCAAATAAAAACATGCTCCTACTTCAACCAAAAACTTCAACTTGTCAAATAACAGAAACAACGGTATTTACGTACGGATAGTATGTCGTTATCAAACACTACTACTCTAACTATTTAGTTTAGTGGCACGTAAGGATAACCCTGCAGCTGTGCGGACATCGAGATGGGTCGAGCCGGGCAGCTCAGAATAACCTAGTTTCTGGGGTCACGCGTACCTCGCTCTGGCGCGGATGTTCACAGCTCGAACGCTGGCCCCACCGTAAATTTCACGCCTTTTGGAATACTAGAGTTTTCCCGGGCGGGCTTTTCGAGTTCAGATGTCGGAGTTTGAGACGGTCTTAATTCCTCCAAATAGAAGATTAGAAAAAAGTTATAGTTATTCAGTGATGACTCGACAATATCTGAGTAATTAATAGCTACCCTCTGTAAGTTGTAGACAAACAACTTCTTATTTTCAATACAACAATTCAAAAAAAAATTCACCAAGTACTATCCTTGACCTATTCATTATCGGCTTAATTATATTTGCATAATTATCTTATCTCTAAATTGTTTATCCAACAACAGTCGTCCACTCCAAATATACAATAGATATCGGTATTAACAATAATAAGTAGTGATCTGTGTAATGAAACTATTAATCCAATTGACGAGAATTTGTAAAATAATTATTTGCAAAAATATGAACATGAAGAAATAAAACACTGCATGTAGATATATAATAATTTAATTATATAATATTACCATGTCCGGCATTTAAAACGGTGAGAGAAGTGAGTCAGTCGTTTCGTTATTAGCTTATAGTCTGCCACGGATCCAGGCGTTGAAGGAGGTGACACGGGCGAAGGCGGCGGGAAAGCCGCGCGTGCAGCCGGCGGCAGAGCCGAACGACACAATGCCGATCTGCGGACACAAACAACAGTTAATAGATCATAAAGAAACATTTGTCGAAGCAAAAATCTATCCAACTATCAATCTACCAGCAAATACTAATATTGCATTAGACGGGGAAAAAATAAAGCAGACATGATGCTGCCAAAACACGTATACTCACCATTTGGCGGTTGGTGCCGCTGCCAACGGCGAGAGGGCCACCAGAGTCTCCGGGGCAGGGACTGTTGCCACCGCTGGTGGCCGTACAGATGGTCGACGCGATGACGACGTTGAAGGTTCTGCGGCACACGTCGTTGGTGATGACCTGCAAGTTCACTTGCCTCTTGGCTTGGGCTTAAGTGATACCGACATCTGCGTAACAAAGAAAATGATATCTTTAAATTATCTCTTGGATATAGCATGTAACCAATCAATATTTCTGACTTTTTTATGAACGACGGGGAGACTTTTAGCCTTTATCATACCTGATGTTATGTTTGATAAGGCTGAAGATGGAAGCGAGTCTCTCCCGGAATCCTCAGTCACTGAGGAACTGGCTATCTTACCTCTAACTGCCGGAACACAACAATTCTGAAAACATTGTTGTTATGGCGTCAGACTTAGTTACTTATAAGATGGTGGTAGCTAGCCAGGCGGACTTACAACAAGTCCTACCACCAACCAAACCGAATACAATATGTACCCCCGCTGGGAATCGATCCCGGGATCCGTCGCTCTGATACCGGTGGTTTTACTACTTGACCACAAAGGCGGTTAAAATATCTGCGGCGGCTGAAAATAGAAGTGGACTTACTGTCGCCATTACGACCAAAACCAGCGCAGACGGCCCACTGTCCGGCGAAAGTGTTGGTGCCAGCAGCCAGGTTGATGCGGTTGATGGTATCTGAAAACCAAAAAGAAGAATCCAAATGTGAATGAATGAGTTACATTGAAGTTAGTAAGTTGAACATTTGACAACAAAAATGTAACTGACTGCTGAAGGTGACGAAGTTGTGGTTGATCACGGCGACGTCGTTGGCGAGGGTGCGGGGAGTCCACTGAGGATGCATGGTGACCGCGGCGGTGTTGACACGGGTGCCTCCGGTGAACAGCCTGTTGGAGCCCCACACGAGGGTGAACTGGCGCGCCTGGTTGCGGCCGTCGTTCCAGCAGTGGGCGGCGGTCACTGAGCGAGTGTTGGTCAATAGCGAGGAGCCGCACACGGACTGGCCGCCCGTGGTCATGGTGATCACCAGTCCACCCTGTATCAAGTAAAAATAGTTTCTTTTAGTAGAGTGGCGTACATCAGCAGAAGGTGATTCTTTTAGTAATTTCAGAGATTTTGCTTTAAAGTAACACAACTAAATAACTATTGTGCGTGTATTGCACCATCTCTGGAATGGAAATAAGCAGAGAGTTTCAAGATACTAGCCCGGTATGCTACGGCACTTATCTTTAAATGATTAAATCTATCCCTCAAAATGCAACTACACCAGTTATTTTTTCATACAAAATATTACTGACCAAGTGAGGATGAGCACCAGCGTTAGCAGCGGAGCCGCCAGCGATCCTGCCGCCATCGAAGTCCAAGGCCTGCTCCATTTGCTTAATGCGGGCAGCCTCGGCCATGCCGTAGCTGGAGTGGTAGTGCCGCCACGGCTCTTCGTACGCCGCCGCCGCCGCCACCAGAGCCAACACCAACAATATAGCCTTCATGATGCTCGTTAATCTTAACGGCGTTCTTTCATACAAAATGCATAATCTCAAAGTAATTTTATCACAATTAATCTTGTGTGTGTATAATAAATTATGCTTAAAATGACAGATTTATCAATACATCAATCTCAAATTCTTTGGGAAAAAAATCTTGTAAATAGATACCACTGTCGTGAATTGACGGTACCTATGCATATGTAATTAATTTTCACATATTGCTCACCAAGTTTACGATTTGAATACAGTATATATATAATTTTCATGTGTATTACCTGTATGATTCCATCATACACGTACAATACGTACATGAATAAGCTATGGATCGTTATTTATTGTATAAAGAGTTATTTCCTCGCAAAATGAAATACGGTATAAAATTCACAGATCTCGTGCTCTTCACGACTTGAAAGGGCATTGGAAATGAATCTACCTATAATAGATTATTAAAAAAAAAAAAATTATTTTAATATATTTTTATTTCCCATTTCCAAAAAGTTTATCGCTTTTCCAAAATTTTTTTTTTACCTCTACTTGAAACCCGTCGAATTCAATTATCACTAAAAACGCGTAATTTTTCGACGGATTTTTTTTTTCAAAAAAAATAATCCAACTAATTACTAACTAATAAAATCAAAATCCAACTTTTCCACAATATTTTAATATTTATAAATATCATCTTAAAGCCCTTCGAATTACGCGTCTTTTGAGCTATCATACGTCATCGTGGCCCCACGCAAGCCGCCCGCCGCGTGACATCGCACCTCGCGCCACGCAAAAACTCGCGGCTAAGGGTACTCTACAGCCTCCACCGTCACCAATATCGAAAAAAGTGTAATGACCTAAAATGTTCCTTGGGTCAATACTGAGGTGCTTTTTTTTCATATTTTTGAAATTCGGCCCCGTTCTCTAATTATCGGAATTTTTCTGTGAAAACACACGATTCGATTTCGTTTTCTAAAAAAGTTATGACTTGTACTTACGAAAATAAAGTAACTATAGAATGGGAAACTATATAATGATTCTACATAATCGCTTTTATACAAACTACAGAAATTACTAAACATTTGTTGATTTCCTACGATATTTAGCTTTACCGATTAAAAAGTTAATATTTGGTAATTTTTAAAGACTGTAATTCTAAAATAAATCTTGTAAATATCTATTTACAAGATTTATTATCTACCACCGTATCTACCACTGTCGTGAATTGACGGTACCTATGCATATGTAATTAATTTTCACATATTGCTCACCAAGTTTACGATTTGGATATTTAAAATCTTGTCTATTCCTCTTTAAGTTAACTTCGAGCTGAACTGTAAGTTTGTAAATGTGGTAAGGTAACGTTATTGTTCAATTCTCGATCTTATTTATTTTCTATTATGATCTTGATCTGTCTTTCAAAACCTAAAAGCGATCGATAGTTTTGTTACGTTCGCTCATAAACTTTCAATCGGCCCTCTCCAAAAACGTGTTCAAAGAATTTATTCTTTGCTTTCAAGCATTTTGTATCTTTTATGATTTTAAATAAGAAGGTAAGTAACAAATATTTTGAAATAGGTAGCCTATTTATGCGTAGTGTTAATAAAAAAATAGGTGTAATTAATATTTTTTATGAGCCATAACCCGCGACATTGTCCGCGTGGACATTTTTCCAAATCCACACACTTTCTTACGACTAGTTCAATTCAGAGAGATCACTTAGTGTCATCGAACATACCATAGACCTATAACGAGATAGAAGGTAAAAGTTTACCTACCTTGCGTGTAAAAATTTGATCCACGGTCGAAGTTTTCCGAACTCGGTCAGTCTGCTTGATACCATTGCCATGAAAACACGCGTCACTCAGAAACGAAAATGGTTAATTGTGCCGTACTTTCTTGCAAAAGCTCGACAATCACATTTCCACTTCACTAAATCTCGCCTGTGACGTCTTCGTAGATACGAAAAATTCGACACGCTAGATTTTCATACAGTTTAAAGCGCTCTTCGCCTATCTCGATACAGGTCTGAGGAACATACTCTTCATCTTAGATGGTTTTGATAACATTTTATATTTGTCTGTGTCTGTAAGATTATAGTAGATTGGCGTTTGTCCAATAGTCGTCTAGAAATCGATATTCGCTAATTTTTTCTCGGATTTCATCAGTATTTGTCATATTCTCGAAATATTTTTTTGAGGTATAATATATAATAAGATAACAAATTATTCACTTTTAGCTTTTTCTTCCTCGTTTCATGTTTCCGAGCTCCCAAAATCCATGAGTAAATTGGAATGTTTCGTAAAAGTTGACCATGTCGACGTTTTTGTATGTCCAGAAAAAGTACTTGTCGTATCGCAACCTGTTATAGCATGATAAGCCAATAAGGTCTTACTCATTGTGTCGTTTAATTCTAGAGCAGATCAAAGTCAACTCTGAATTGTGATATTTTTGGAAATTTTCTAATAATTTGTTAGACCAAGTAGTGAAAATGGTATAGTGTGTTATATATTTGTAATCTACTCACAAAGCCTTTTCATTTGATACCCCACATGGTATCTTTAAAAGAAAACGACGACTTTATGACGACATTGTTACTACCTCCACCATTTTCGCGCATGTCATCTCGTATATTTGTATTCAGGACATCATACTGATAACTGAATGACTGAATGAAGATGACTTGAACGGAAAGTAACCTAAAACCTCCTTGGCCGACCTACTATTAAATATTAGTTATTTGTTATGCCACGCTGGAAAGTTGGTTAATAGCGGCGAGTTACCTCTATTGAAATCTGAGTAAGTGAAGGATTCTAGGATACTCGCTACACTCGTGGTTCAAAGTTTGAATCCTGAGCGAAGCGAGGATTTTAAAGGCACAAGTCGCTAAAAACTTTTCTGCCGAGCGCAACACACAATTTTTCACCTCACAACAGCGAGGAACATTTTATAGTTGTTTCCGCGGTCAACTTCCGGTAAAAAATTCTTTAAACAAGAAGTTTAATCTAAATTTACCTTATTCTCGTTGTTTTAATGGTATAAAAAAATTAAATAATAAAAAAGGGAGTATAATAGTTAATTCAAAGTTATTTAAAGTAGGAATATATGGTTACTAATAAATAACAATATAAACGATTCGGTAAATGTTGACATTGCAGGGGCGTGCATTGGTTTTCCAGCGTGGTAGGCACTGTACAACTAGTAACTTTGCACTTATCTTATCATGCAACCGAATATTATAAGTTTGAAAGTTTGTGAGGATATTTGGATGGATGAATGTTTGTTACTCTTTCACGCAAAAACTACTGAACTGATTAAGATGAAACTTTACAGCAATGTAGCTTATACATCAGAAAACCACATAGGCTGCAAATTATCCTGATATTCCCACGGTATCGGCAACCACGCGGCGAGTGCAACCGAGAGCGGCCGCTAGTCATAAATGATAAGGCTCGTAATATTTAGTAGAAATATTAAAATGCTGAAGAGTTTGATTGTTTATGCACGCTGATCTCCGGAACTACTAGTTCGAATTGAAAAATTATTCTTGTGCTGGATAGTCCATTTATTTCGGAAGGTTATAAGATATTTAATATCACGCTACGATTAATAGGAGCTAATCATTAAAGTAAAATGTTGAAAAAACGGGAAAAAAAATTTACTTTTGGGAGCTTCCGTTGCGGACGTTGTGTAAACGGTTAAAGTTACGTAACAATCATGTATGACGAAATTGTTCCCCATCAAAAGTTCTAAAAAAAAGTCCGCGACAGCATATATCTATGATTTATGGTTAACTCACAATATCCATTTTTAAGATAATAAAATTTGTTCTAAACTAAGGTATTATTTGAGAAGCGGTTTTCATAAACATGATATTAATCCTTTTCTAAATAAATACGTTAATGATCACAAGTATTTAATCTTGAACAAAATTGTCCTTTACATAATTTAATTTTAATGAATATCTTAGGAAATATGATAGTTTTAAAATAACTCTTCAACAAAAAAAATCGCGACCAAATTCATTCGTCAGGTAGGCTTGCTTACTTTATACTGATATATTCCGGACGTTTAAGCTAGAACGTTACATACATTAATAACAGTTTGTAATGTTTCCTTGAGGAGCCCGTGGCGCAGTGGTTTGCGCGCTCGACCTGCGATTGTTCAAGTTAATGGTCGGTCACGGGATGGGGGACCAAAAATTTACTATCTCGAGCTCCTCCGTGTTTCGGAAGGCACGTTAAGCCGTTGGTCCCGGCTGCGTTTGCAGTCGTTAAAACCCACCAATCCGCATTGTGCCCTCGTGGTGGGTCATGGCCCGTTCTCCTTAGCCATCCATAAGGAAGGCCAGTGCCCCAGCAGTGGGTACATTAAAAATGCCTGATGACGAATGTTTCCTTTGATTCTGATATTCGTAACACAAGTGCGTCAACTAACTTTAAATTCAGGTCAATGTGTGTAATGTGGTCTGATAATTATATTATTATTTAAATGTTATTTGTCTTTGAATCTCATTCTACACTTGCAGCTTTGAAACGTTTACAATTTCTTGTTGACGATAGTACTTTAACCGTTCCAAGTTTTCTAAAGCAGCAGGCCTACCGCCATCTTTTAGAAACCGTCATGCCGTAAGAACGTTTTGTTTTCCTTTTGTTTCAATACTGTTTAAATTGCAAACTTGACTTTATTTGACCTTAAGCTCTTACCTCTTAAAACAAGCTTGACTTTTGACGGAAGTTTTGTGGCGTCATCGCTCAATCATTCACTCAAACAAGATTTTTATCAATCAAACCTACTACGACAACTTAGGTCAAATAAAGTCAAGTTTGCAATTTAAACAGTATTGAAACAAAAGGATAACAAAACGTTCTTACGACATTACGGTTTCTAAAAGATGGCGGTAGGCCTGCTGGTATGATGAAGGCTAAGAGTCTCCCGTCGTTCATAGAAAAAAACTGCAATGCTTCGTGGTCAAATTCATAAGTGCTTCGTAGTTTCGTTCGTTTCGTTCGCTGCAATGCAACAGACGAGTACGTATTTGTAAGTCGATGATGGGTTTACGAAATATTAACAGCAATCGATCGAATAATCCGTGGACTGACGAGTAAAAGTGTAAATCACTTTAATAACATTGCATCATGATTTTCCTTATGTTAGGTAGAGATAATCGCAAATAACCCTTAGTACAGTGATATTTTATGGTTTTTGAATTTTTGCATTTTGCAATGCTATTTTTATACTTCTGGTAAATAGAAAAATATTGGAAAAAACTAATCCGGCCACAAGTGCATTCTCAGATGGGACTCGAACCCACGAATTTTATGAATCCGACCCACTGCTCAAACCACTAAGTTACCGAGACTTTATTTTAGATTTTATTCGGTTCGGTTACAAAGTGCTTTGTATCTTTTTTTAAATAGCTATATTATGTCTGCTTTCACCATGATTTGATATAGTCTTCAGTATTAGAGTTATTTTAAAATGTACTTTCCCACCAAGCGAGGTTATAAAATTCTACTCTATATCAGACAATTCCTGCACACTCAGACACATTGATCTGATTCCGCGCTACTCATAATAGGCACATAGTTACGTTAGACCTATATTACAAGTACATTCGCCCAAACTAGAAAAAACACAAACAATTATCACATAGACTAGGTTAAGTGTAGTTGAGGATGAGGATCAGAACCACTGTAGATGAAAAATCTAAAGTTACTTATGTATGTGGAAGACTTGAATGCTAGTGGCTTCCCTCGTCTTGCCTCGGTATTGTTTACAATTCTGCTTAATAGATTTTTTAAATATTTTATAAGATTTCTCTCTAAGAAAAGTTCACATTTCTACTGTCTCGATAAGGTACAAGCTTGGACGAATTAACCACTGGACGCGTAACGAGGACCGCGTTCGCCTTTACCCCTCTGTCACTTACCCTGCCTTTTAGACACAGTAAGCAATATGGCGTTGTCAGTATGACGCGAGATCTCGAAGTGGAACATTATCTCAAAAATGGGTAAATACGCTGATTTAATTTGTAAAAATCATACCGGACAATAAAAACATTTTTCTTTTCACGCGTAAGTATAATTTCAATCTATTAGAGTAGCAATTTTTCGTAAAATAAATAAAATTTGGTATGTAAACAAAATGTAATACGTCATTTCAAAAAGTAATCATTGTACGTGTAAATTCTTCAAAGATATTGCATAAGTAATTTGGTTGGGTTATACGTATCACTCATTCATTCAATTGTCATTTTTATGTCGTATAGGGCTTGAACATATCGATAAACATATCGATGTATGTAAATGAACGAACGAATCCAATTTTAATGTAGGAACTATTTAAATTAATTTCAGATTTACAGTTGAGAAGAATTGGGTTACCCCTAACAAGAAGAATTGGGTGGAAGCGGTACGCAGGGAGATAACATAGACGAGTACTCAGGTCTTAGATAACATCTAAGGTCTGATGATGGAGCCCGAAGATGGCTATAGGAACTCTGTAATTAAACGACGCAACCCTACGAACTTTGAGCTTGTTATATTTGAAATATAGCTTCAAACTTTAAAAAAAATGTTGCTTATTTCACCCGCATGGTTCCCGTTTCCGTGGTAATATCAAAAATCCTGTCTTAGTGCTCGCCAACATCGTTAAAAGAACCTGTATGCAAAATGTTTTTTAGTATTAGACTTATGTTGTACATTATCATGGTGTGTTGTACATTAATATTTAAAATGTATCATAAGTATAAATATAGCATTGACAACGCAAAAATTAAAAAATCATAACTTATTAGCTGTTGCATCATAATATTAATCGTTAAACATTTGTTTTTTTTTTCTCTTTCGAATGCAAGGAAGGATATTCTTACAGCGTATAAAAATATAAAAGTATCGGAGAATTTCGACAGTGGTCCGCAAAACTCGGTAGCTCATTGGTTAGAGCAGTGGGCCGGATTCCCAAAGGTCGTGGGTTCAAGTCACATCTGAAAATTCACTTGTGGCCGAGTTCATTTGTTCCAATATTTTTCTTGTTAAAATGTATCATAAATGGTGGTTACATTTATTATTTGTTTCTAACATAGACCTTGTTAGGTCATAGCAAGAATAAAATTAATTATATTTATGTATGTACTTAGCTATATTATACTATTTTTTAATCTTATAATATTTTAATTTTAAGATCGTTTTATTATATTCAAGTAAAACAATCTTAAAACTACAATAAACTATTGGTTGCAATATACTTGCAATTAGTATTTCAGCTAGTAGTTGCTAGAAAGATACTGCCTTGGCTTTATTTTAAATATAGGTAATTATATATAATTATAACTTCTGGTAGTTTGTTGTTTAATACTGTCATAGCGTATGCTGGACCATACGCTATCCAAACGCTAGTCTACTATTTCTAATTTGGGTTTAGGTTGTGCTAATTTGAGATCTTTAATAAAGTGAAAACAAGTTTATATTTTTTCATACAAATATGCATATTTCTTAAATGTAAATGGACTAGAGTTGTAATTAAAATGTTTTAGTCTCAACGATCTTCTAATGTCGATGATTATTTTCAATAAGTTTTAGTATACTCAGATTTTTGGCTTAAGTCTATCACAATCCCTTTAAATTTTTCATTTAAAAGGTACATATTATTCACATCGCATCACATAGCATCGCGCCACAACTATTTGACCTTTGAAAGGGATTGCAATCGATTATAAAATTAAACACTTATGGAGGGGTTGCTATTGTGTATGTCCTATACAATGGTTCTGTAATGAACTAATTACCCATATTTTGTTTTATATAAAAAAGCTCGAGTGATTGAAGAAGTTAATGTAAATAATGAATTATATTATTATATAAACCAAATATTAATGTTTTTTACTCACTTAAAAAGTGTTAGTAAGTAAATTGTAAGTCCGCCTGGCTAGCGACTACCATCTTATCCAAGTCCGTTCCGGCAGTTACAGGTAAGATAGCTAGTTCCTCAGAGATGGAGGATACCGGGAGAGGCGCGCTTCCATCTTAAGCCTTATCAGTACAGTACTAGTATCAGGTTGCATGTATCTACCCATTTTTCACAAAATAAACCCAAACACAAACGCTTTGGAAACCATATTGTATAGTTTTTATGAATTTGAGGTATTTTTTTAATGAGATTTTCATATTATTAGGTGCTTTATATTTTTCCACGAAATAAACAATTAACTTACTAATTTCTTTAAAACACACATGATTTATTAAACTCAATAGGTTCATTCATTCACTCCTTACCTATCGTGCTATTTATTTTTCCACGAAATAAACAATTAACTTACTATTTTTTTTAAAACACACATGATTTATTGATCTCAATAGGTTCATTCATTCACTCCTTACTTATCGATAAAAAAAATATCGATTACTTCAAGCACTACTGTCATTATTTGACATTAGTAATCGCCCCTCACCCCCGCAAGAATTGGTTGATCGTGTTTTCATACATTCTTCTCGGGTTTCGTGTCCAGTGGTTAATTCGTCCAAGGGTACAAGACTAACACTTGACAAGTTAAGTGCTTTATATGATTTAGGACCATATTTGGCAATTTTTGTGCTTTGGCGTGAGAAATAGTTTCCTTTAACAAAGGTCATTCAGCTGGCTATGTTGATGATGAAGGACGCGTTATTGTGTGTTTTTATAAAGTAAACGAAAATCTGAGCTTATATCATACTTTTATTTGTTGCTGAAATAAGATAATTTTCAGAGTACTTTATAGCATAGTCGTTATTAGCTTATAATCTGCCACGGATGAAGGCGGCGGGGAAGCCGCGGGTGCAGCCGGCGGCGGAGCCGAAGGACACAATACCGATCTGCGGAAACAAACAACTATCAGATCACATACTATGTATCCGAAGACAATTTACCAGCGAGCTGCTGGTTTCCAGAGAACCAGCCACCATACAGTTCACAGAACGAAAATACATCTAGATTTCTTAATATCAGTTAATTGGCACTGGTGCATTTGCCATTAGTATTAGCTACACAGTGAGTTGAAGCAACAATCTTGTTCCCAAAACACGTATACTGACGAGTTGGCGGTTGGTGCCGCTGCCAACGGCGAGAGGGCCACCAGAGTCTCCGGGGCAGGGACTGTTGCCACCGCTGGTGGCCGTACAGGTGGTCGACGCGATGACGACGTTGAAGGTTCTGTGGCACACGTCGTTGGTGATGACCTGCAAGTTCACTTGCCTCTTGGCTTAGGCTTGAGTGTTGCCGACATCTGCGTAACAAAGAAAATGATATCTTTAAATTAGCTCTTCGATATAGCATGTAACCAATCAATATTTCTAAATATAGAAGTGGACTTACTGTCGCTATTACGACCAAAACCAGCGCAGACGGCCCACTGTCCGGCGAAGTGTTGGTGCCAGCAGCCAGGTTGATGCGGTAGATGGTATCTGAAAACCAAAAAGAAGAATCCAAATGTTAATGAGTTACATTGAAGTTAGTAAGTTGAACATTTTGACAACAAAATGGTACTGACTGCTGAAGGTGACGAAGTTGTAGTTGATCACGGCGACGTCGTTGGCGAGGGTGCGGGGAGTTCACTGAGGGTGCATGGTGACCGCGGCGGTGTTGATACGGGTGCCTCCGGTAAACAGCCTGTTGGAGCCCCACACGAGGGTGAACTGGCGCGCCTGGTTGCGGCCGTCGTTCCAGCAGTGGGCGGCGGTCACTGAGCGGGTGTTGGTCAATAGCGAGGAACCGCACACGGACTGGCCGCCCGTGGTCATGGTGATCACCAGTCCACCCTACATCAAACAATAATAGTTTCTTGTAGTATTTTGAAAAATTACCCATTCTTAACTTGTTACGATGTATATTTATTTACAGAGCACTTTCCTTTTAGTTCACATTTCGGTTAGTTACGTCATTATGAACAATGATAATAACAAACTGTTGAAGAACGATTATGAAGAATATGAAGCGGAGCTTTAAGATAGGACTTCGGCCCACTTTTCAGAACTCTTTGTTACAAGTCCTGCTACTTTGCTACACACAACTTAAAATGAGTTTTTCCATTCCTCAAGAAGCGGGCTGTACCCCTGTTACTCTTATCTATCTAATAGCTAAGAAACAGACTCACCAAGTGAGGATGAGCACCAGCGTTGGCGGCAGAGCCGCCTGCGATCCTACCGCCGTCGAAGTCCAGGGCCTGCTCCATCTACTTGATACGGGCAGCTTCGGCCATGCCGTAGCTGGAGTGGTAGTACAGCCACGGCTCTTCGTACGCTGCCGCCGCCGCCACCAGAGCCAACACCAACAATATAGCCTTCATCCTGACGAAAGTGTATAGTAACAGGTGCTGATCAATCCCACGAGGAGTTATTTTTAAACAAAATGCATCATCTCAATATGTAGCTTTATCATAATTATTCATTTTGTCGATAATTAATCATAATTTATTATTTGAAGATAATGAATTCAAATCAAAATCTTCTTACTCGTATAAGAAACTAAATCTGTCTTAATGAAATGTTAATTTTGTGATAACATAATAAATTAATTAACAGATTTGAGAGTTCTGTAGCCCATGTAAATATCTCGAGGAAATATGGACATAGAATCTTCTGTAAAGATCAACGCCTATAAATACACTACATTTTTTTTACTTAGTAAGGTAACCTTGATTCATCACTTGTTAGCAGGACACCGGTGTCCAGAGAAAAATGGAATATCCACAGTGTCTCATAACTCGGGGCCTGAGAGATTAACAACTTTTACGGATTTAAAGAGCAATTGCTTTTTACTGCTTATTTTTTCATGTTTTTTTCGATTTCCCAATGTTTCCACACTTTTTCTAGGGCTGTCGTAGGTTTTTTTAATTTATTTATTTCCACATCAAAAAGACAACATACGTTTACATTTTCCATGTACGGTTTATGTAATAAGAGGTTGAGAGGGCGGCGACTGGTCAGCTCCCCATACTAACCTAATATTAAAATGATTTGAAATTAGAGCATTATTTTCTGTACTTGTGATGTTATTTGGATTAAGACAGTATTTGTATTTATCTAGGTTTCTTTAAAAAAAAAAAACGAAATACATACCCGATTAAAAATAAATGCGAATTGCAGTTTTGTAAAAAAATGCCATAATTTTTTTATTAGGTGGATATTTTGTTATACATTCGAAAATTTATTTTTCACCTCACACGCTCGGAAGAGGAGGTTTTGTCATTCAGTTTCTGCGTAGAAAATGCTGGGTGTTGGATTCCGGAATGTGACATAAATCTTTATTTTTAAATTGTCTTTGTCTTGTACCTCATGTCAGTGTCAACATTTAAGGAATCGTTTTAATTGTTATTTTTATGTAACAATATATTCCTACTTTAAATAACTTTGAATTAACTATAATACTTACTCCCTTTTTTATTATTTTATTTTTTTATACCATTAAAACAACAAGAATAAGGTATATTTAACTTAAACTTTATGTTTAAACATTTTTTTAACGGAAGTAGACCGTTAAAACATCCATAAAATGTTCCTCGCTGTTGTGAGTTGAAACATGTGTGTTGCGGTCGGCAGAAAAGTTTTTAGCGTCTTGTACCTTTGAATCAATCCTTGTATTCAATCTTTGAACCATTCGCTACGCTCGTGGTTCAACCTAGAATCCTGTACTTGCTCAGCTTTCAATAGAGGTAACTCGCCGCTAAATAACCAACTTTCCAGCCTTGCATAACAAATAATAATTATTAAATCATTCTGATACGGTAAGACTTTTTTAGGCTAATGGTTTATATAAAGAAATCTATTTAGATATTATTATTTTAAAGTAAACAGTAATTTTTATTTTTCTTGTTACTTATACTATTTCAGTTTCAGTTTACAGCAATAACACTTAAACAAAAGAGCACACATTGTACTTATGATAAATTTTAAATAGAAAAATTTAGGAAAAAAAACGACACGGCCACAAGTGCATTCTCAAATGGGACTCGAACCCATGACTTTTGGAAATCCGGTCCAATGCTGCTAATCAATAATCCACTGAGCTACCGACACTTGCGGACCACCGTCGAATTTCACCAATACTTTTATATTTTTTTAATACGCTGTAGGCCAGCGTTGCCACATCAATGCTAGGAATATCCTTGCATTCGAAAGAAACACCTTATCAGATGTTTCGTTTAAGTCGAGTCCCATCTGAGAATTCACTTGTGGCCGTGTTGACTTTTCTTCTTGGACGAATTAACCAATTCGTCCAAGCTTTTCTTCTAATGTTTTTCTATTTAAAATGTATCATAAGTATAACAATAGCATTGATAAATGCAAATATTCTAAAAGCATAAAAGCACACATTGTCTTCGTAATACGTATATTTAATTTAGAGCAATGTTTTTTTCTTGCAGAATTACCTGATAGGTTATTCTCTAACGGCCGAAATTAATAACCCTAGAGGTTATTATTTTACATGAATATATAATATTCATGTAAAATGCTATTTGAGATAGCTAGAGCCTAGAATACTGGCTTCGTTGCCTAGCAACCGTCGTTATTTTGGTCATATTAACAAAAATATCCTAGGCAACTATCTCAGATAGGCCAATCCATATCTACAGATAGGTTATTAATTTCGTGCGTAAGCAAACATCCTTGATGTTGATGGCTGAAACAGCGGAGATCGCCCCATTTTCAATACTGTTTGGCAGCTAATGTGACATTCAGTCATGACAACAGCGTCGATGTTTGCTTAGAGAATAACCCTACAGTTTGTGCAAAAAAATAATGGAAAAGTCTAAATGTTTAATTATGTTTCTATCTTTTCATTGAATTTCAAGAAGGCGGCCGGGGGCGAGCTTCTGAATATCGATATAAACATTTTCATATGAGAATTATTCGAAAAAAAATGTCTTTGGGCATCGTTACCTTATGTACTGCTTACCTATATATTTTAACGGACTTCGAAAAGGAGGAGGTTCTCAATTCGGTTGGTATGTGATTTTTATGTTTGTACACCGACTACGCCGAGATTTCTGATCCAATTTACGTGATTCTCTTTTTCGATACGAATAGTTGCCATTTGGTCTCATAAAATTTTGATTCAGGTTAGCTTTAGTTTTTAATTTATGAGATTTTTTGCTAACTTGGACGATATAATTTTCACGATACTTTGTTTATAATGTACATGTAACCTAATCTAATCTAGAAAAATCCTACTGTAGTTTACAAAACATCCAATTACAGACACTAAAAAGTGCAAATTAAAAAAAAAACAACGATTTGCACTCCGGGAGTATCGGCAGAAGTGAAAACCGCTTAAGGTCACAGCACACATATCAACTCGGAAAGGGATCGCCACCGTATCGCCTTTCGCCTCGCCGTCAACCAGGCGTCAACCTAACGTATGCATGTAACCATTGCGTATCAGCAGCTCCTGTACGTCAACTCGGCTACGGCTAAGCGACACCGCGCTTACGGCTCGCCGACCGCTGGCTGAACTGGTTGGCACCAAATCAGTTTGAATCCAATCGTTGAGTGTTGCGCACGGTTATGTCTTGGTCAATACGTGAGATGGCTATCATAGCCATAGCACTTGATGAAGAGGAAAAAGTAAATAGGAAGAATCGAAGGAAAAGAAATTGGGTACACAATATGAATAAAGCAAGGAGTACTGAAGGAGAATTTCGGACTATTAAAAAACATTTGATAGATGATGAAGAGAAATTTTATGTTTATTTTCATATGCGAAAATGTCTGTTTTATAACATATTGCAGTCTATAGATGAATGTATAAGGAAGAAGACTACAACATTCAGAGAAACAATATCGCCCGAAGAAAAATTGGCTGTAACATTAAGGTCAGTAACTTCAATTTTTTTGTAGTTATTTACCTATCTGGGCTGCATAAAAATTTCTCTAGGACCGATTCCGAAACACAAAGTGAACGTTTCGGACCGGGATAGAGTAATTTTTACCCTCTGTCGAGTAAAAATTATCTGTTTTGGAACGCAAAGTGGGTTGCGCGAAATTATATTGTGACGCAACCCTCATTAGCGAAATTATATTGTGTGTGTGTGGGGTGTATGTGTGTGTTAAGACTGGTGTGTGTGATATATCAGGGTGTGTATTATGTCAGGTGTGTATGGGAGGGTGTATGTATGTGTTATGTCTGGTGTGTATGGAGGGGTGTATGTATGTGTTATGTCTGGTGTGTGTATGTAAAATTGAAAAAAATGTGAGTACCTATTTAAGTCTAAAAGGTTAAGGAAATCAAACAAATATAGCGCTACAACAAAAATATAATCATAATATTTAAATACGTATAACTATATACGTAAAAATTAAAGAGGTAAATTTTAAATGGCGGATCTGGAAACACTTAGACAAATTAAATTATAGAAGTTATAGATTGTTTGAAGTATTAAAATCTACAGTATTTGAAGCGCCATTTTCTTCTAAGTTTGAAATATTAAAATCATCAGTGTTTGAAGCGCCAGTTGTTGTCGACATTGATTGATTCTCGTGGCTAATATTATTTACAGTGTTATAACCTCGAGCCATGTGATCTTGTCTTTGAGGAATGTAAGGGTCGCCATAACTATAATAGCTTTGTTTATCTGCGATTTCTTTCAACTCCATTTCAGAAACTGCGTTATATATTTTGCTTTTTATAACCGCTTGGTTATAATCAGACAACTTTTTTACCGTTGCCGCAATGCTCTTAAAAAATGTATCTATCTCGTCTTCTTCTTTATTTACCTTGTTATCTAATAAATATTTCATTAAAGTATGTGACGCTGAATTGCGTTCAATTTCGCAACTTTTTTTTGTTCGTTTTGGAGTATTAGAAGTAACTGAAGATGCAGACGACTTTGGACGCGACGAAGGTGCAGAAGTTTCCGGTTGTAAGTTTATGGAGACTGAATTATGTTTACTGAGTTCTGTGAATCATCATTATCCAAGAAGCTGCTAACATCTGAACCGTCATCATCATCAACCGAAGAGATCGTATTTCTTTCTCTGTAATGAGGTACTAAAAAACTCATTTCATCTTCAAATGTCCACTTTTTCGTCGTCGTGGCTGCCTGACCACTTTTAGTTTTACGCTTCTTGATAGCTCGTCGGTGGGACTCTCTAAGATTCAACCAATGTTTCTTGCATTCAGATTCTGAAATAAAATAAATCACACGGTTAACCATCTTAAGCGCATGTTGGACGTATAGTTACATATGTATGTGTGAAAGGCACACACACACACACACACGCACACACACACACACACACATACACACACGCACGCACACACACATAGTATAGTACGTATAGACATGTATTAATTATTAAATATATTTTTTATGTTGCAGGTACTTCATAACTGGATGTACATTCACAAATTTATCATCGAGCTTCCGTTTAGGAGAATCAACAATTCGCTCGATCGTTATAGACGTTTGCAATGCAATAGTAAATAAATTAATGCCAATTCACATACCTCAACCAACTACAGACACATGGCGAAGAATTGAAGAGGGATTTAGAATTAAATGGAACTTTCCAAATTGTATAGGCGCCATTGACGGCAAACATGTAAATATAATTGCACCTCCCAATAGTGGATCGTTGTTTTTTAACTATAAAAAACATTTTTCTATTGTTTTGTTAGCTGTAGTTGACCCTGAATACCGATTCATAGCAGTTGATGTAGGAGCTTATGGAAAAAACAGCGATGGCGGAATCTATTCATCATCTACATTTGGAAAGGCACTTGAAAGAAATTCATTAAATATTCCATGTGACAAACCATTACCAGGAACTAATCATGCATTGCCACATGTATTTGTGGGAGACGAGGCGTTTCCGTTGAAGACATATTTGTTAAGACCATATCCTCGCTCAACCACACAGAGACTATCAGATCCTGAACGGCAATATAATTACCGTTTATCACGAGCTAGAAGGGTTGTTGAAAACGCTTTTGGAATTTTATATCAAAAATTTGCGATTTACAACAAAAATATTAATTGGCATCCAAAGTTTGTAGATAAAGTGGTATTAACAACTTGCATTTTACACAACATGATGAGGACATATAACATTGAGATGAATTTACTGGAACCGAACAGAACAGAACAGGAAATTATAGATGAATTCGGCGAAGACCGATTGTTACGTCAATTACCAAATATTGGTGGTAACTATATGGCTACTGCATTCAATGTACGTGAAATGTTCAAAACATATTTTCAAACTTCTACTGGACGAGTCCCATGGCAGAATCGTAGCTTTTAGCTTTAAATATTAATGATATTTCTTAATAGATACTACAGTTAACACGTTGACTGCCGTAGGCCATGTAAAGATTATCCTACGTCTGGATAATCTCCATAGAAAAATAATAATGTGGCCGACATGGCGTCCAAGGTGTTAAATAATTACATTATAATTATATTAATCACAATTGTTTTATTTCCCATAGATACCTACATAAGCGCGAAAAACATTACATAAAAAATTAAATAGGAGTAGGTACTTACCAGATTGTTTTAAAGTAATACTTATTTGTTTCCAAGCCTCGTCCTTTTTTATGTTATTGCTGTATTTAGCGTCACTTAAGTCATATAAATATATATTTTCTCACTTCTTCAATGAGTTTCTCCCTGTTCATCGTTATATTGTGTTTGAATCTAACCCAAAAATTCAATAAAACTCACGCGCAACACGAATGGAAGTTGCCTTGCAAATGGCGGCACGTTCGGCAGGCAAGTCGCGGGAGGGGACAGGGGCAAGGGCGGACGAAGAGGCGTGAGCTCGCCTACGGAGAGACGTAAGCGCGGGAACTGCAAGTTGACGACGCACCGCATCGCGGTTCGGAACCTGTTCCGAGGCGAGGCGATTACGTTACGATTCCAATTAGTGTGCGTTGCAGTTGGGAGTTTCATACAAACAATACTAAGCCCAGTGGCCCGCTCCCGGTCCAACGCAATCACGAATAGGATAATAGTCTCGAATGGGAGCCAACGCTTTTGCTTTGTCACTTAAACGAACCACACAGTACATCACACAAATAAATAATTTACTGACAATAGGCACGAAGACATTTTTTCAAACAAATCATAAAATACGATGCAGATTGTGGAGTATTATGCCCCTTCTTCGCTAATCTAATTATCGATGTATCCGGTGAAAGTAATTTCCCAAAAGGTACTTTGGGTTTTGATTGAATTGTTAGGTACTTTATTTTTTGTGAGCTTTTGGTGCTTCGTATTTTTTGATAAAATCCCGTCCGTCAATCAAAATCGCACGAAATCCAATCGGCGATTCGCGAGAACGCAAGCTCGTTGCTCTATAGTTAGTGCTCGTTGCCTGTCGTCGTCGTCGTCCAACAGGAAGACCATAGACTAAAAAATAACAGAAGACAGACAAAGAAAAATCTTTTTATATTTTCAGAGGCTACTACCTATAAAAAAGTGATTTTTGATTCGACAGTCCTGAAGAATCTGACGAATTAAAAAAACAGTCCCGGCAAAACAGGAACGCATTTTGAACAAAATAAGTGTAAAAAAAACTGTTGAATTTAGGGTTTCATTCAATAAGAAAAACTAGGACCTTAAAATTGACATATCATTATAAAATAGTAATCAGATTTTTTATATCAAATTGTTGAAATTACAATACAACAGTCAAATACGGAAAATATTTTCCTTTCACTGGAATGCCTGATCACTAGATGCACAAGTTACAAATCTTTAGTACGAAATTAATATTCATATTTTGTTGTCTAAACTAATATTATAAAAAGGAAATTTTGATTGTTTGTTTGTTTGTTTGCAACAAATAAACTCAAAATCTATTGAACAGATTTGGATGAAATTTGGTACACAGATAGTAGATATGAACAAGGATACTTTTTATCCCGATATTCCTACTTATCTATTTATTAAAAACCTACCTGTTTATTAAAAAGTTATAAATTAACTGCAACATATTATAGTTTTTTGTTGGTACATACATAAGTAAATAACTACTCACATCAGTTAAAAATATATTTTATTTATATAATTTGCACTTTGTGTAACTGCTAAAATAGTAAAAAGCCAAATTTTAAATTAAAAAATCATGAATATTTGATACATATTAGATAAAATTATTATGTTCTTTTACTCTTTTTACCATTTAGCTTTTAATATAGTTTATTAATATCCTTAAATACGTATAAAACTTACATGACGTAAAAGATTTGTTATGTAGAGTAGAATGACAAAAAACTTTTTATAAAAAAATTAAAACCGACCTGCCATGCTAGCCAAGGTTTGCGCTCCTACATTTTATTTTTCTTGCCTTGGCTGGTGGCACCGACTCCAAAAGGTTTATTTTTTACTTTTTAGTTTTAGAACAAAAAGAGAGGGGGATATTACTGCCTCTTCTACGCCGCGCCGGCGGTCTACTCTCCCTCCGTCTTATGAATTTTCGATCAAGTCACGTGTCCTGACGCGACTTTAATGTTTTTTACCCATTCCAAAAATTTAAAACTCTGATGTGCACAACGTCGCTAAAGAAGTTTTCACTTCAAAAACTACGTTAAAAAAACCAAGCCAGCCAAGGCAAGAATAATAAAAGAATAGAAGCTCAAAGTTGAATGCCTTGGCTGGCACCGAGTCCAAAGCTTATTTTTTGCTTTTGAGTTTCTAAAGTAGTTTTTTGTTAAATGTTTTTTTTTTTCAAAATTCATCAAGGCGGCAATCTTGTCTAACCTGCATCAGTTTTTGAACCAATTTAGCACATAGTACTAGTGACTTAAAAGTACGTTATTTTAATATTAACAGAATAGTGGTAGTGTAATGGCGAATTATATGGAGTAGAAAATCGCTATTTTGTTACTCAAGACTGCTCTGGCTTCTTTTTAAAAGTCTTTAAAAACTAAGTGTGTCATTTTGCTCTTAAAAGAGTCCTCATAATACTATATGTATACTCGTAATTAGGAACTTTTAGGAGCATAAAAGTGACTTTTCTTTTCGTGCTGCTTCTAATGGTATCTAAATAAACTCTGATAAAGGTGTGGGTATAACAAAGTTAACAGCAGGCCGTATAGTATAAAGTAGTTTTAACTGCCTCTGTGGTTTAGTGGTACAACCATCGGTATCAGACCCAGGGGTCCCGGGTTAGATTCAGTAATAATAATTATTAGTAAATATTTTATAAAGATATAATTTTACAGTTTTATTATATGTATATATATAGATATAGAATATAGATTTAGGGACCAAACGTCCGGCTCCTAACGTTGAAGCCTTATAGCCTTTATAGCCTTTATAGTCTGACGACCTGTTTGGCGCAGGGGTACTAACCCCACCTTCTGCGCCAGAGGTCCCGGGTTCGATCCCCGGACAAGACAAATATTTGTGTGCATGAACATGTCTATTTGTCTTGGTCTGGATGTTTAATATGTATATTATGTATGTATTTACAAAAAAAAAGTATATAAGTATGTTTATCCGTTATCTAGTATCCATAACACAAGTTCTTCATGATACTTAACGTGGGCTAGATAATTGGTGTGATTGTATGGAAATATTTATTTATTTATAGCTCCTAGGCATATCAATGTGGTTACCCCTAGTAATCGTGTCTATCTCACAATAAACCGCCTCTGTGGTCTAGTGGTAACAACCACCGGTATCAGACCCAGAGGTCCCGGATTCGATTCCCAGCGGGGGGTACATATTGTATTCGGTTTGGTTGGTGGTAGAACTTGTTGTAAGCCCGCCTGTCTAGCTGCCACCATCTTAACATATAAGCCTGACGCCATAACAACAAAGTTTTCAGCATTGAAGTGTTCCGGCAGTTCGAGATAAGGTAGCCAGTTCCTCAGTGGCTGAGGATTCCGGGAGAGGCTCGCTTCCATCTTCAGCCTTATCAATACTTAAGACGCATGATACCCTGAATGACCTTGCTCGAGTGGGCGGGGCTAGCGCACCACGCAAATATCGGCCACAGAGCAGGCAAAGGCAGCCAGTAAGTGAACGTACAATGTTTGGTTCCGTCGCGTATATTGTTTCCGATCTGCGCGGCACGACGCTCTGCACCGGTGCAAAAATAAAAAGCTACTCTAAGCGCATGGCAATAAAGTGCAATCTGCGTGCCTATTATACGCGGTCGGGTCATTAGTACTGTCACACCTGTCGATTTAATTATTTTTAAGGGATATTTAAAATCTATTTTTGGAAATCGATTTATAGACATTCGAGGATTATAAAAACAAATAAATGTTAGAAGTTAAATGTTAGAACGGCACGCAAGAAATAAGCAAGGTCCGATCCTGTTTTCCGATGATTTTATTTACAATGGAAGAGTACTGCAACGGTCAAAACGATTAAATGTTATGCCCACAGCAGTGAAGAATCTAGCAAATGTGTTCCTCGAGTTACTCGAGTTACGATAGGTTTGGCTAGGAATGTCGCATTTTAGCCTAAAAAACGTGTTTTTCTTTGAAAAGTGTATGTAAAACTACAACAATTTATACCAAAATCAGTCCTGACAGACGTCGTCGTAGACCACTTTATCAGACCACATAAAAAAATCAGTGATGGGTTTTCCAGCAGGCTTCAGAGCCTGGTCACATAGCCAAAAGGACCTCAAATTGTCTGTACGCCCATGAAAATTATCCGACATGACGATGACGATCTATCCTCTAGCCCAGATTAAAATCTGCTGGATTATGGGATTTGGCCCTATTTAGAGGAAAGGACCTACGCTAAACAAACCTTTGGCAACTGCTTTAATGAATCCTTTATTAAAGCAGCTGCCAAAGAAAATATACTAGAAATAAACAACCAGTCTCATGTCGCCCTGACGGGATTCAAATCCGCATCCTTGGGAATCCGGCCCAATGCACTAACCAATTATGCTACATAGACCTATGAGGCTACGTCGATTTTTTCTAGTATATTCACCTTTCTACGGTGTTGGCCACCATCGCTTTATCAATGAGAGAAACATCCTCGCATTCGAAAGAAACATTTTTACAAATGTTTGACTATCGATTAAGATGAAACAGCCATCTAATTATAACTTTTTAATTTTGCATTTTACAATGCTATTTTATGTGATAAATATTAAACAAGAAAAATGGACAATTCATGTAAGCTCACATCCAATGGCAACGGTGCCAGCTACTGCACTATTATTGACACATTATTGATATCCATTTCACTTCCTACGTCTGTATCAATGCAAAATGTCATGTTGCACATTGAGCATTTCAGTGTAAGTGTACTCTTGAGCTCAACTCTGTTTTCCGATGTAACAACTACAGCAGCTCAACTAATAAAATATCATGTACACAGCTTGTACTCTAATAATTACACAGTCAATACTAATAATATTCACAGTCATATTCTCAAAATAGTTTAGGTGATCTCTATGGAGGACGAACTACTGTTGAAATAGATTTATAAACTAAAATAATAAAATATTATGTCACCGCTTATACACACGCATAGCCTTAGTCACAGCAAATAGTGGAAAAACTGTTCAAATTAACTACACTGTGGCAATGGCAGGGATCAACGCGACATAGGTCCGTCTAGCATCACGTCTCGTCGCGCACTGAGGAAACTGAGAATGACGGGGTGGCCAGGACAAAATACCCATTATAAATTAATAAAAAATCGTATGACCGATGTATTAGAAAAATAATTCCAGCGATACATTATCTACTATTTTATAATATTGCTGCAGAATTTTCAGATCATTTAGACTAATAGTTTTCGAGAAAATGGGCTCCAAATGAAAGAAACAGTGTGATATTCAGATATTTTTTTTGTCAAACCAGAAAATGTTATCAAAAATTTATCTCCAGCGTAACATTGCTTATATCCTGAGGTTTCATATATATTTTTTCTAAACCCATAAATTAATAGACCGCGGAGGAAACGGGCTTCAAATGATTCTTAGATAATCAAGGTTTTTGGGATTATGCGCCTTAAGTATGATGAAAGCTAAGAGTCTCCCCGTCATTCATAAAAAAAAAGTGCTAGCCATTACCCCGTACCCTTCTTAACTCTTATTTTAGACGCTATACGCAAAAGTATGTACTTTTTGATATAAGGCGCTGTATGCATACATACAGAGACGAAATAGACGTCAGATTCTCCTTGCGATTTGCCAGTTGACTCTAGCGCATATTTGGACTGAGTTTAGAAAAAGTCGGACGCAAAAATCGGACGTGTATTGAGTGAATCCGATCAGATTGTCTGATCAGACAATCGGAAGTAAAATCAGACGTCTATTGCCAGCTTAAGATGGCTTAAGATTTAGTTCCTACTTGGCACTTTAAGTAGTAGTTGCAGCAGAAGCAGCTATGCACCTTTAGACTCCTTCCCAAACCCTTATAAAGTTTTTGTGCAGTTCAAAGTTGCTAAATAGGCTGCTATTTCCAGCAATGTATTAGTTGGGTAGACTCGAATCGACTACCAAGTTTTCAATTGGGGTAATTCAGTATACTGGAATTACGTATGCAGATACTAGGTAGTACCTACCTATCCAAGATACCAAGAAATATTGGCAATTTCAAATTGATTGTTAATAACGTCATAATATTAGAGGAATTTAAGGTTTCTAACAACCATAAGATGTGTAGAAATGATACGTTTCTATTCTAGTGAATGTTATGTACCCAACGCTGTGCTGTGCAGCATTACGCTGCATTAAAACCTTTTTTTTGGCTGCCTAGGTAGTTTCTCTTTTCAAAAACAAATGTATTGATATTGGATTTTTTTAAATCTGGAGAGAATATTTTCTGATAGATGATGTCATTCGTAGGCCGTCGGAGAAAAAGTTGTTTGATCTTGGAAAAATACGAGTATGGTGTTCAGTCAGTCAATTTCGTTTTAAATCTTTGTTTGGTACGTATAAATTTTCTTTACATCTTGCATTATATGCATTTCATTGGTTTTCATTGGTTCTAGTATCTTATTTTGATATTTTTGTTTATAGATATTAGAATAAGACCCTATACTGGGAATACTGGGAATATTTAGCCGCCTTAATTGCTGGTGGTGATCTCGGCGTGGGAAACTAAAGGGAATCGAGTGCTCCGGAGATTCCACCCGTAGTGCCGATCGTCCGCGTTGCTCCTGTGTCGGGAACCGTTCTGTAATATGTTCCACACCAGTTGGCCATCGTTGAGGTGGGTACCGATTAGTAAAATTGGTGATCCCTTCAACTTCCAATTTTACCCAGATAACCTAAGGCAACAAACAACCGGTTACTTCATCATCGCGCGACCTTAGAAGCCCTGTGACTATTTTTTATCGTGTGCGGAGTTTGTTATTTTAAATTCTATACATAAGATATGCATAAAGACATAATTATAAGTTCGGTACTGTTCTTCCGAGGCGAGGGTTTTTTTCATTGCGTTTCAACAATTCTACTATTAGACCTATCATCTAAGTTTGCAAACGTTGGACAGGTAGGAATACTACATCCGCGTTAACTTTTAGTTTTAACCTCAGAAGAAAATAAATTTAAAATAGTATAAAGCCATAAATTAAAATTGTTTACCGAGGCCTATGAACACCAGATTTTAGAATTATAATCTACTCTATTTTATGTCATTTTATGTCTCTTCCGTGCGACAATTGTAAGTATTAAGATAATTTAATACAGGCAGTTTTTTGTAGTAAGGTAAGTAAAATTAAATGCTATCTTAATAGATTGATTGATTGGTTGAAAAAATGTATTTTGTGTATGTGTGTTGTATGTGTGTATGCGTATGTTAATATCACAAAATAAAGGATTCCGTGTGTGAATAGTCTAGGGTTGTTAACCATTTCCTCAGTACTTCTTTACACTTGCGTCTCGTTAGCTGAACCACATCCAATAAGTCATTGATCTTACAGTAAATGGTAAGACCCATGTACAAGGAAGAGTTTTTTTCCAAAGGTAAGTTTGCAGGTATCCTTTCTCCACTTCATCTTTCTCCGTGACCGCTAACTGTTTCCATATTTAAAAGTGCTGTTTTATGGAATTTGAGCGTGATAGCGATTATATAGAGCAGTCTTATTTGCAGCATTTTCTCTGTAAAGTGTGTCAGTGCAGAAGCGGATTGGTTTTGATATAGCGCTTTTAAAATGGCACGTTGCAAGCGTTCGGCTTTTATCAGGTAAGTATTAGAAGCCACTCCCCATGTTACCACACAATAGTTCAACACTGATTGGCACAAAGTAAGATAAAGCGTTTTCAATAGGTTTACATCTGCTAGACAACGAATCTTCTTGAAGATATGCATAAGTTTTCGTACTCGTATTCCCGAGTACGAAAACTAGTACTAAGTAGTCAATTTGTTTTGTCCAAGTTAGGCGTTGGTCTATATATACACCCAGATCTTCCAGGTATTTTAAGAGTCTTGAGTTCATCAGTTATTCCAGTATTTTTGACACCGAAGTAAGAAGAGGTATTGGCCTGTAGTTCCTTGCTAAGTGCTTTTCTCCGGTTTTGTATATTGGACATACATTAGCCACTTTCATTTCCGAAGGTACTTTGCCCGTGTTTAGACTTAGATTACATAAAAAGCTATGGGGGCGGATCCTGTTACTGATGCCATCCCATTCCGGTTCAGACTCACTTTTGAGGTGGAGGTGGAGATAAAAAAGGAATCGTAGTTGCATGCTTTAATGGCATCCAATGTATGATTCATAATAAAAAGTTCAGTCTCTGACTTTCCAAGGCGTTTCATAGTGTTTTCTGCAAGGTTATGCCAACTGTTGTGAAGTAATCATTTACTATCTTCAGAGAGTCAACTGGTTCTTGCTTGACACACAGTAATTCGGTATTTGACGATTTTTTACTTTTCAAGTTACATATATTTTTAACAGCTGCCCAGGTTTTCTTAGTGTCTCCTTTAGCGCGTTCCAATTGTTCTTTTTCATGTGCATTTTTTAAGTTTTGTATATTGTTGTTGCAGTAGTTTCTATAGTTTTTGTATGTGTATTGAATATTTAGGTTATTTTTGTTCTCTTCTTTGTTTGCTTCCTGGTGTAACAGATCTCTTTTACGTATGCACTTGAGTAAGTTCTCTGTTATCCAGGGCTTTCTTATATCTTTTGAGTTGCGATATTTTACTTTAGTCGTGTGTAGTTCAATTGCTGAATTCGGGATATTAGTGAACTCCTCCAGAGCCTCGGAGACATCCGTTGCATAATAAACAGAACTCCATTTATTTTTTTCAATGTCCTTTACGAGATTAGGGTAGTCGATTTTTGTACAGTATTTTATTTCATGCAGATCAGTAGCAATACCCGTGTAATATTTTTATTTAGTGCAGTAATCAGGGTGTCATGCTGATTATGACACCCTGATGACTTCAGGTGGTATATTATTATTCAATGAATAACTTCGTATTGACAATTTGATGAACGCTTGTAGATTTCATGGCATTCAATAAATATATTCTAGAGTTATTTATAAACATATTTATTTCAAAGATCATAAGTCGAAAGTAAAGTCCGGAGTTTACAGCCTTGCTTGTATCCAGGGAGCGAAGGAAGTGACACGGGCGAAGGCGGCGGGGAAGCCACGGGTGCAGCCAGCGGCGGATCCGAAGGATACGATACCGATCTGTTGAAGAATGCGTAATTTTAGTAATAAAGTGTTTTCAAGATCATATAAAATAATTGCTTGCTCAGCTATAGCGTTTGCGACCCTCTTATGATATCGAGGTCATCAAAGTCACTGACGTGAGACAACGTTATACCGTAGTTCTCACTCTTTTTTATTCAAAAATACGTTGCAACTTACAGCTATACGCCAAGGCATTACAATATATATTTTGTGAGCCCTACTAGGACGGCAGGTGGTGCTAATTTACTTTCATTTATATGAGGCGTTTTTGCAACGTATGAGAACGTATAGAACAACGCGGTTTCCTAGTCGGAACGGAAGCCGCGTTGCTCTGTGTATGTAGGTACCTATAGAATCTCATAAAAAGCATTAAACGCGCTTATTCTTATATTCAGTTGTGTCCCGTCATTTATTTTGCATTGTTTTGTTATTAAACAACATGTAATACATAAAAACTAGAAATATACATTAGCCTAATTAGTACCCAAAGTAAGTTTAATCATAAAATTAGTAGACAAAGTACGTGTGAAAAGTGGAAAAATTCAATTATTCCGTCTCGTTGTAAGCAGCTGTACTTACGAGTGAGCGACCGGTGCCGCTGCCGACGGCGAGAGGGCCACCAGAGTCTCCGGGGCAGGGGCTGTTGCCACCGCTGGTGGCCACGCAGAGGGTCGACGCGACGATGACGTTGCCGAAGGTGTTGGCACAGACTGCGTTAGTGATGACTTGCAGGGTCACTTGTCTCTTGCCCTGGTTTTGGCCGATACCAACATCTGAAAGGGCAAGATTTACTTAGTTTCTGAGCTTACCCGCCAAATAGGTTTGTTTGCTATAATGAGTGAAAGTCAGGACTTTCATCCCCAATTCAATAACCCCAGGGGGTTATTTAAAAAATAAGGTAAAGATTAGCCTTACTGTCTCCGTTGCGTCCAAAACCAGCAGCTACGGCCAACTGTCCAGCGAAGTTGTTACTTCCAGTAGCCAGAGCAATGCGGTTGATGTTGTCTGTAAGAAACAAATATCATTCCGTTTCGTAGCATTATTGTCAGTAGATGAAAACTCTACGTACAAAACCGTTGCTGGAAAGGATTAAGTCAAATGAATTAGAATATACTTACTGGAGAAGCCGACCCAGCTGAGGTTGATGACGGCGACGTCGTTTTGGATGTTCGATGGGTTCCAGCTGCCGTGCATCGAAACTGAGGTGGTGACGATGCGGGTACCACCACTGAACAGCAGCCCGGAACCCAACACGACGGTGAACTGGCGAGCTTGGTTGCGGCCGTCGTTCCAGCAGTGGGCGGCGGTCACCGCACGGGTGTTGGTCAACAGGGAAGAGCCGCAGACGGACGTCTGGCCAGTCGTCAGCAAGATCACTAGACCTCCCTGGAACGCAGATCAGTTCAACATTAATTATGTGTATTTACGATGCTTAATGTAAAAACCACCGCGTGTAAATAAACCTATCTCCCGTAATAAATAAAATAAGATTAATATGTCAAAGTTCTTCACACGTATGGATCCGATTCTAAGACCAGTAGCATAGCATTAAGTTACGGATATCAACATTAATTAAAGGAGGTATTACAAATAAATGCATACCCACTAATTACAACCGGTCGTTATAGTGACGAATACTACGTACAAAAAAAAATACCATTATTTATATGAAATTTAAATAAGATTCCACAGACCTATATCGACATAGACGGTAAAAGTGACGGTATCTACCTTGCGTGTCAAAATCCACGGTCAAAGTTTTCCGACATAAGTCAGTCCGCTTGAGACCATTGCCATGAAAACATGCATCACTCATTTGATAGAATCAGGCGTTACTTGGCGGAAATCCATATCCATATTGTTAGACCGTGCCAATCTCAGCACCGAGTCCTCGGTGCTGAGATTGGCACGGTCTAACAACTCCTGAGGATGCTCCGTGTGTGGGCGAAACACGTGTAGAGTAGTCGGTGAAGGTGCAAGGTGTGTCACTGGGCTGCATCTGCATTTTTTCTTGCGGAATTACGCGACATATTTTTCTTTTTCTACTAAGATGCATCACTCAGAAACGAAAATGGTTAATTGTGCAGTGCTTTCTTGCAAGAGTCAAGAGATCTGTGTAAGATTCTATTGAAAAAAAACACTATAACCAGACCATGTTGTAGTAGTATAAATAACACCGAACAAACACAAATGTTTATCCTGTGTAGAGATCGAACCCATTACCGTAGCGTAAGTAGCGTAATCGAGAGTTTCACAGAACATATTTTACTTAAATTATAAATGATAAATTGGGTAGATAGACGACCCTCTACTGACCACTGTCCCGATTCTCACAACTTTAAACCTTAACGCCGTGTAAATAAAGAAGCCACATTGGCCAACAGGTTTGTCGATCCTACTCACCAAGTGAGGTTGGGCACCGGCACCAACTGCTGAGCCACCGGCGATTCTGCTGCCGTCGAAGTCCAAAGCCTGTTCAGACTGCTTGATACGCGCAGCCTCAGCAATACCGAAAGAAGAGTGGTAGAATCGCCACGGCTCCTCCACCGCCGCCGCTGTCGCCACTAGTGCCAACACAACCAGAAGAGACTTCATCCTTTCAACTCTGAACAACAGATGCCTGCTAGACCACTAATTCGGCCTTAAATATCAAATCGTAATCAAATAATTACTATTATTTCTCCAGATTTAAATTGATAATTGTTATAATCTATTTATGATAATTTGATAAAGCAGATAGATTGTAATTATAGTTTATTTTTAAATGCTGTCTGGGTTTTTCCACTATTATCACAAAGTTATCGAATTACGAATTTTAATACATTATTTACTCTCGTTATGATGTATCGCGTGTCGTACGTCTATGTGATCCAAATTAAAATAAATTATTTCTTTGGCTTCTTCCACAAGATAATTTGTTTCGCCATGGTTTTTAGAGGTAAGATAAATATGGATTAGCCATCTATGAATTGCATCTAGTGATTTTTCTAGTCGGTTTCATTTAGCTTTGGTTTGATTCACCATCGCCATCTTCAGCTATTTTAAGGTCCCCGCCTGCGAACATAATTATATGTTCGCAAGTCCCTGCAGCTGAGGCAATGACAATCCATATGGATGGATACAGATATGTCAGGGTAGGCCAGATCTAGTTTTGATTATAACACATAGTGAATTAAATGATCATCTTATAGCTTATGTGTGATAACCCACATCGTTACATCCGCAGGCATTCTCCTGGGCGCAAGCCGTCAATTACCCTGTCATCTCAATTGATACGATAAAGAGACAATGCTTTGATCCCCGAGAGTTTCGCTTATGTGAGCCTGACAGCTGCTTACAATAACAGGATTAACAATATTGTTGATGAAATAAGTTACCGCTTGCAGATAATTAGATAGTTCAGCTTAGTTAATTTACGGTTAGTAAATTAGAAATTAATATAGATGTACAGAATTTCGAATCCATGTTAACTTATAAATTGATTTAACAGGAATAGACGATGAACTTTATTTGATTAAGAAAAACCAAAATATGCAGAAAAAATTTTAATGATCCAAGAGTGCGTATACTTACACACATTTTATATATTGTACTGATCTAAGTATATCTTGTATCTTCTAGCCCTGCTTCTAGCTATGGAAATTAGAGTAAAAAAAAGGTTGATACTGTAAACACATTTTGGAAACAAATATTTTGAAATTAAACTCACATTTATTTATTACAATGACATAAAAAAACAAAAACATTAATAGTATCAACATAATATTATTGTCACATGTAGCATCCCATTCCAAGTCTCAACATAATTATGTAAATATACTGGCGATGGAAATAACACCGAAGGTTATAAACACAGTATAATTTTTAGGATTCTGTACCTCAAATGGAAAAAACGGAACCCTTATTTATAGGATCACTTCGTTGTCCGTCCGTCCGTCCGTCTGTCAAGACCGTTTTTCTCAGGAACGCGTGGAGGTATCAAACTGAAATTTATATCTAATACTCAGGTCTACTGTCCCTTGGAGCTATGAAAAAATCAAACTTCTAAGCCAAAGCAATCAAAAGACCTAGCCGTTTATGCCGCAAATTTTCGAAACTCGCACGGGAATCAAAACCTACAGGGTACTTCCCGTGAACTTAGAATCTTGAAATTTGGTAACGAAGTAACGTCTTATAGTACAGATGAAGGAAAAATTGCGAAAAATTACATCATATAATAAAGAATATGCGAGTCCGACTCGCACTTGGCCGGTTTTTTTTGTTACAAATCTTGATATTATTCCTCTGATGTGACCCAAATTTATCAATGCCGAGCAATATATGAATGATTTCCTCCGAGACCTGTGGACGGCTCTCGTGATGGATTCCACATCGTCGTCTGATTGCGGGTCACCGGGCTGTTTGTTTTCGCTTCAGAAAATAACACGCGCTTAATCTCGAATCACGATCAGTTTCCATATTTATTATCTATTTGGTTTGTTTCTATTTTTATTTAGGTTACGTACATTATACAAATAACTTATATTAATATACGAATAAGTTGTATTTCAACACTTCGATAAATCTCCTGGGACGTGTCGTAGGTAATGTTTTCCTTTTATCACAGAATACTTAATAGTTTATACAAGGTCTAATGTGCACTTTCTTTTTCTGAAAATCGTCACCACAGGCCCACAGTGAACTCCTAGAAAAACGCGTTCTATAACTGGTCCACATTGTTTTAACTATTGAAAGGGAAACAGGAGCTGCTTTTTTGACAGATTGATAGCCTAACATCATCATACTTACATATACCATTACTATCTTTCTTATTGGCACCTCTGCCCCCCTAGCAGGAACACCTATATCACGCGATATGATATAGCGCATCACGCTGTCTTGCTTACTCCGCTAAGATGTGAGCGGGACAGCGGCACGTTATCGAGTTATCGAGTCGATAAAAGCCGCTCATGCTAGGCCTACAGGTATTAGAGTTTATCAAGCCCTGACTTGGCTTAACGACAGTTGTAAAATGACAACAGCCGGGACCGACGGTTTTACGTACCCTCTGAAGCACAGAAGGGTTAAGTTGTTATGCCACTTTACGGTCACCTATCCGACACCTGGCCGGACCAAGCGTTTCTTAACGAACGTGTGGAAACGTATCACTATGGCAATAACTGTAAAAAGGACTTTTTATTTATTACAATAAAGTACTTACATGAGTTTTTTTTATCTAATTGGATGATACAAACATAAGTTAAATTAACTTTACCGTGTACCGGTCTTGGTTTTGTATAGGAAAATACCCACTAATGCTTCCAGAACCCTATATTTTATTGCGTTTTTTAATACTTGGGGATTATTTTAGTGAAATCGAATATCATATTTGTAACATAGTATCTTTGCCCCATCTTCCCATAAATGAATTATTTTAATCGACTCTGGGTTCTTGGCCCATACATTTTCTGGCAGTCCTTAGGCAGGTTTTCGAAGTAATTGTATGAATGCAAAAATGGAAGACGGGAATCACTTTTTATTTCTGTTCCAATACTGAAAATGTAGTTCCGTGATTAATGATTCAAATGTTTTAACGGTAGGTACGGTAAAGTTTCGTATTCATAAGAGCAAGGACTCAACATTGTTTGCTTTCCAATAATGCATGGTAATGGTCAAATATTTTTTTTACCTCACACGCTCTGAAAAGGAGGTTTTGTCAATCAGTTTAGGCGTAGAAAATCGCTTTTTGCTATAATATTCCCTTTTTTATTATTTTATGTTTAAATAATTTTTTACCGGAAGTTGACCGCGAAAACAACCATAAAATGTTCCTCGCTGTTGTGAGGTGAAAAATTGTGTCTTGCGCTCGGCAGAAAAGTTTTTAGCGTCTTGTACCTTTGAAATCCTCGCTTCACTTGCTCAGCTTTCAATAGAGGTAACTCGCCGTTAAATAACCAACTTTCCAGCCTTGCATAATAAATAACTATTTCAGTGCTTTATGCACTAGAATAATTTTCTCGGACGTCACGTCACGGGGGCGGCGCACCCTGCTAGTGTTTTTTTCCGTCGTCCGAGTCGGAAGTTTATTGACCCGGCGACCGTGACACGACCCCCTCTTGTTCTTGCAACTCTGTTGTTCCATAATAACTTATTTGTTCCAAATACCGTTCCGCCTTTTGTGAGACGCCCGCTGTTCCATTCAGTATTTGCATACCGAATCTGAGCAAAATTACTTTGGGAAATTCAGCCGGTTTCAGTTTGCACAGCTACCAAAAATAACTTTCTTCTGGTGCGTCTGACTATGATCAAAATATTCACGATGTGAATACTTTGCGAAAACGGTAGTTAAAAACATAATTATGATGAAACAACTTTTTTGGGTTTGTGATAAATTTTAAATAGTAAAATATTGGAAAAAATCAACTCGGCCATAAGTGAATTCACCTGCGCCTACTCACCCGCGGTTTTACATGCGTGGTTCTCGTTCCCGAGGGAATATCTAGATAAAAAGTAGTTATAGTTATTATGTTACTCTCCGTCCATTCAACTAACTGTAAGCAAAAAATCAAATCGATAGGTTGCTTAGTTACTTCTTCAAGAAAAGATAAACAAACACACTTTCGCATTTATCATTAAATATTAGTTAGGATACGCTGTAGGCCAGCGTTGTTACATCAATGCGAGGAATATCCTTGCATTCGAAAGAATTTTTTTTGCATTAATCGCGCTTTTATTTTATAGATTTTTTTTAAGTGCCAAAACGTCGATACGTCCATAAAACCATAAAACTAAAGTAGTGTTAAATTAAAAAGCGCGATTGAATCTGGAAAAAATATTTTATTCAATGAACAAAACGAGAAAATATAAGATGAGCTTATTAGTATTATATAAACTAAAGTGAAAAATAAACATCACTTATTGTGCACTACACTGATACAAACCAGTGTCAAAGAGGCCATGTTGTCGTTACGGTGGTTGAACGATAGAATATTAAACAAGCCATTCAAACGACTGCCATAAAAAATAGCAGCCAAAAATTTCACATCAGCAAACACCATTCAATTTCCATAAAGATGGAAGATAACCTATGTCTGTTTCATCTCTAATTTGGTGTTGCAACACGGTATTTTCGTGGTCTTTAAAAGATTTTATTTATTTCCTCTAGCTTACGCTTATCCCGATATTTTGGAGCAGGAAGGAAAAGTTCGGATCGAGATCGTGATTGTATTTATATTTCTTTCATCTTCGTGCAATGTGTTAAGTCTCAATCTTTGGACGTCTCGTGGTAATATTTATAACTTTAATAGCTTCCCTACATACTTCTGTGAAGATTTTTTGGTAGCATGATATTCGAATAAACATTGACTGTTTTACTCGCTAGAAGAAGACGTGATAGTCGACAGTAAGGCATAATTTACATTCCAAAACCATTGAGTATTTAAATCATTTTAAATTAATTAGCCCTCCCATTCTACTTAACTATGTCGTTTGTATGCTGAACATTTATTCAAGTTTCCTTTTACCTGTCCTTTCTCTATGCCCAACACGCTCTCGAAGCACTAAAATCGCTCGAGAATGCCTATTGTACGAATACGATCTTCTACTGTCTTATCACATGGTAGAGAAGAAAAGAAAGAAGTTACTGATAAGTTTAATCTATACATATAATAAAATAACTTTTACGACTAAATCGTAAGGTTTAATTCATACGTTTTAGTTACGAAGGGAAATCCAAATAATCATAAAACCAACCTTAAAAATACGCTCAAACGAGCGTTAAAATTCATAAAAGTTGTTTTATTGATGAACCGTATGCGCGAAAATTTACGAGTAAGATGGGCTAATTGACCGAGGGAGCGAAGCGTTTCAGTTTCGTGATTGGCCAAAGAATCGAAAGAACGCCTGTCGACGCGAATTTTGATTGGCGGTAAAATAGGGAAGAAAAGGGGGAAGTTTGCAGTAGCTATATATTTCGAAGGATTTTAATCATATTTTATAGGCACACTGAGGACTTCATTCTACACAAGATGCCGTAAAAAAAACCCGAAAGGGGGGACTGCAGGGGGGAAATGACTTCACCCCTATTTTGCTCAAAAGTCTACATAGTCTTTTGGAAAAGTCAAAGTCAAAGTCAATATCATTTATTCAGTCTAGGCTGTTACAAGCACTTATGAACGTCAAAGAAGCTACGCCATCGGTTCACAAACCCTACGGCGGGAGACCTTGTAACGAGAAGAACCGGTAAGAAACTCGTCAAGGGCTGTTTTTTTTCTCCCTGTTTTATTTCATACAGAGTCGTCAAATTGAAAAGTGACCTTAACATATCAGTAAGGTCAATTTCCATCACAAAAGGAAAATACTAATTAAAATATTACATTTTATGGTTATTGTAAACGTAAACAATTTTTAACTGGCAAAGAAAGACTTGTCTATCATACATTACAACATTTCCCGCACCACAAGACTACTTCTTCATAAATTTAAGAGCTGCGCTCTTGTCGGTGGAGTATTTTCCATTCCTGTCTTTTTCCTGCCAATGACTTCACAAGACTACTAAAAACCAAAAATTCAAATACCTAGAATTTGATAGAGTTAGACTTTCTACGTTACCTGCTATTTATTTATTATTTTTTCTGTACCGAATGTTCAGAGCTACCTATTTGTTTGTAATTTAAATTTTTTACTACCTTTCTTTTTATTCGCAGCACTTTAACTGTTTACATTAATTAAATTTGTGGATTACTGTAATAGAACTTAGGAGTAGTTAATTTGTAATTAAGCAACCAGAATGTATAATTAAGGTTGTTGTTTTCCCAAATAAACGAAAATTGTTATGAACAATGAAAGATTAGATGCAGTAGAATCAACAGTCTTTCTGGGTGTAACAGGGACTGTAAACTTCAATGGTGTCCGCATATTGCAATACTAGCTGGCAAGCTTAGTTCTGATGCCTACGCGCGCTGTTAGAAAAGTCAGACAACTGACTGATATAGAAACTGCTAGGACTGTGTACTTCAGTTATTTTCACAGCATCATGTCGTATGGTATTATTTTGTGGGGAGTAGCAGCTGACATTAATACAATATTTATACTACAAAAAAACGAGCTATAAAGGCTATTTATCAACTGGGTTCCAGAACATCTCTTCGGGAAAAGTTTAAAGAAATTGGTATATGTACTGATAGCTAAATTTTTCAATTTATTTTAAACTGTATTATTCTATTCTTTAATATTCTTTTTATACTAGAAAAATAGAAATAAGCTTATTATGCCTCGGTACCGATTGGAGAAGGTCCGTGGATCTTTTATGAGTCTAGGTATACGTATCTATAATAAAACTCCAGATAGTATTTTGGATTTGCCTTTCAAAAAGTTTAAGATTAATGTAAAAGATTTTCTTCTCAAAAAAGGATATTATACAATAAACGATTACTTGAATGACAAAACAGCTTGTTATATGTTTTATTAAATAAAAATAAATAATGTTCTCCAATTATATAAAAGTATTTTCTTTTGTTAACTTACTTTAATTAGATGTCTCTTACATTAATACACTTTTATCTTAATTTTTTTGCTGTTGCCATTGTATTTTTTATATTTATACACCTTATCATAAGTACCTGAAGTACGTCATGCTCACTCAAACGTTTATTCGGCGGTTTCGTGTGAGGTGGGTCGTTACGTTCCCTAAAATATGGTTAAACGAAGCGATGGATGGTGTCATGCGTCATGCTCGTGAACGGGTGCCGCCATCGGAAATGCTTATCTTAATGTTGTGCTTAAAGCTTAAATACTTTCATATTAAATAAATTGATGCTGAAATATGTACCTCAAAACTTGTTGCAGTAAAGTAATCTTGTAATGCGAGAAATGTTGAAATGTGTGATAGATGAGTCTTTCTTTGCCAGTTGAAAATTGTTTACAGTTAAAATAACCATATAATGTAATATTATAATTAGTACGTCTTTTTGTGATGGAAATTGACCGTACCTACTGATATGTTAAGGTCACACTTCTTTTTTATTGTTGCCTTTTTTTGTTTGATTGTTGACTTTGACTTTATTGTTGCCCAAATTACTTTATGTAGGTATGTAAATTTGCATTCTTCTTCTTAGTCGTGCACTCTTGACAGAGTGGTCGTGGTCATCCCTCAGTCCTTTGGTTCTTGTGCCACCGCTGCTCTCGTGATGCGTCGAAAACTAAACTAAACATACTGACGCGTGTTACAGTTTTGATCTGGTCTGTCCACCTTGTTGGAGAGCGTCCTCCAGATCTTCTGCCCTCGACTTTTCCCTGCACCACCAGTCGCTCCATTGAATTATTTATTGCGGGTGACGTGCCCAAAGAACTTGAGGATTCGTATTTGCACTGTTGACGATAATCTCTCTTTGATGTTAAGTTCTTTGAGGATGGAGTTCTACTTCTTCACAGACAGATTGAAGCGCTATATTACGGTCTCGACAGCAGGCAGCTTGTATGATAGAATTCATGGAATTTAGTTCTTGTATTTTGGCGCCGTTAGCTTTAAGGTCTCTACGATTTTCGATCAAGTGTCAAGTATCAGTCGACATCGAGTGCTGCCTCTTATTTGATCTTCTGAGAATTTGTGATTCATATACGGCATCTTTAATACATTTCACGGTGGAAATTCAGAGATGATCTACGTTTTCTTCCTTACTAACAATATTCGTGCCACTGCTGTCTGCGGTACTGCTTGTCTTGTAGCTTTCTTGTATCGATTGGACCAATGAATCTTTATCAAGAACTTCCACGCCTTTGCTGGTGAATAGGCTACATTTTATCCCGATATTCCCATGGGAACGGGAACCACGCGGGTGAAACCGCGGGTAGCCGATAGTTTTCAATAAAATCAAAATATTAAAAAAAACCCGGCCAAGTGCGAATCGGACTCGCGCACCGAGGGTTTAAAATTTTCAAAAATATTTTTTATTATATGATGTAACAAAAAATTTACGGTTTTCGCAATTTTTCCTTTATCTGTAGGTACTATAAGACGTTACTTCGTACCAAATTTCAAGATTCTAAGTTCACGGGAAGTACCCTGTAGGTTTTGATTCCCGTGCGAGTTTCGAAAATTTGCGGCATAAACGGCTGTATCTTTTGATTGCTTTGGCTTAGAAGTTTGATTTTTTCACAGCTCAAAGGGACAGTAAACCTGAGTATTAGATATGAATTTCAGTTTGATACCTCCACGCGTTCCTGAGAAAAACGGTCTTAACAGACGAACGGACGGAAAACGAAGTGATCCTATAAGGCTTCCGTTTTTTCTTTTGAGGTACGGAACCCTAAAAATGTCAAGGTAAAATTAAGTTACAACTAAATGTTCTGGCAGTTGAAAATTTTGAAGTACCTACATATTACATTTGTCGATATCCTTGCGAAGATCACTTCAAATTATAGGTAGGTTCGATAAATTGCTAATTATTTTGAATTTCTTAGTACACTTCTATCTGTAAAGTTTCAGAATTCCGATTATCATTTTGACAAATACTCCACAAGACCTTGTTGTCGTCTTAAAATTGTGTGAGGTGGGTGTTTCAATTTATTATTGTCATCTGTCTGCATGATTTGATTAATTTAGCCAACAAGTGTAGTGTTCTTGCAAACACTAACAAATCTGTAATCATTATTATAAATATAAATGGGGGTAAAGACGTCATAAAATTGGAATTTATAATTAAAAATGTAAGAGATGTTTAGTCTTCGTGCTGTCTAAGAATGTTTTCATCATTAATCTTAATAACTCATTCATTTGTCTTTACTTCGATTTATCACGGCATGATTTTTGATTGTTTGAAACGCTGACAATTTGTTTAACCTAGAGATTCCTTACGAATTTACTTACTTGAAAATAATTAAAGTTATGGAGTTATTGGTCTTCTTTTGTATGTTTGTTTATAAATAGCTGTCACCCGCAACTATATTCCTGTGAAGTGGTCCCTACTACCTGCATCTCTATACTTAATTATAACGAACTACAAATCTAATTCTTGTTTTAACAAATAAAGGAAGTCCGAAAGGAGCTCAAGTACAGAAAATTTCGGTTAAGCAGGCAGACAAAAATAACAATATATTAAGTTATGAGAACCGCAGGTTTAGGTAAGATGTTATTTTGGCATTATACACTTAAACATTATTTATTTGTAAAAAAGTAAAGGTCATCGACATTTGACTATCCATGAGCAGCGTGAACATAGCGCCAAACAACTACTTATTTTAAATTTCGTTTGATGAGAACTAGATGGATATGTATCGGAAATCGTGTAACTGTGCCAGAAAATGCTCAGGCGTCTGACATTCTCATGACCTCTGTCCTCCTTCACCATACCGTATTCATTTTGACCACAAACATTCGTACAATAAAGGTTTAGAAAATGTGCTGTAACTGTAAAATGCCTTATGGAACTAGGTAATAACTGTCAGGTATACTCGTTCTCGTTACCAATTTTTCAGGTATGCCTACATAGTTTAATGTTTTTTCTTTACATTTTGCACCATTGCTTGTACCGTCTATCTCTCTTACTAAAATTCTTCATAAGCTGTTCGAAACTTCCAAAGTTTCGAATCGCGTCCGAACAAAGGAATAGCTAGTAATAAGTTTAATAAGTCCAAGTCCAATCATCATCATCAGCCTTGAGTCCTTCTTATCCATCATGATAAGGAGTAATCTAGGAGAAGGGTCAAGAATTTACTGATGTTTTTGTTGTCAGATGAGGCGGCGTATGGTGTTGCGCGCGGCGGCGAGGTGAGGCGGCGCGCGCTATGGATCACGCGGTGAAGGCGATGTCGGCGCGCGGGCCGCTCGCGCGACTCGTGGCACGCCGCCGCTTCGAGTCCGCCGAGCTTGAAGAGTTGTACGCGCGGTACGCGTGCAAGCTGCAGCGTACTTCGGTGGGGTACGCGCTGGCGCTCTGGGCTGCGCTTGCGGCGGCTCTTGCAGCCGTTGAAGCTACGCGCGGCTGGCGGGCGGCACCGCAGGTACGTCGATCTATCCATTTATTTCAGATCCTTTTAAAATGGAACTAGTGATTACAAAAAAACATCAGTAGTTCCATCATGGAACTGTGAATGGTACTAGTGTCAACGAAGGATCGATCTAACTCTGATATTTACCGTAAAGCTGTTCCATGGTTGTTTAGCTATTCAGTATCGTCATTTAAGTTACCATTAGTAGTTGCAGATACATGCATATTTTTTTCTTACATCATGACATGACACATGTAACATATATAAGGACAAGAAGTTAACGAGCTTTTTGAACACTTTATCGTACATAACTTTCTAGGGCATTTCTCGTTTAGTTAAATTCACTTACTCGAATATTCCTGCCTGTACACACACACACATTGCACACTATATAATGTAATATCGCCCTCTTTACATTATACTGAATAGGCTATTAGGAAGTGAGCTTAAGAAGCCATACTTATGTTAAGACTGTGCCAGTCTCTTGCATTGCATCTAAGCACTTCAATGACTTTGTCAGGTGAGCGTGCTCAGCGCACACGCGGTCCTATGCGGCGGACTCGCTTGGTGGTGCGGTCGCGCGGGCGGCGTCGCCCCCGAGCGTCGCCTGCCGCGGGCCTGCTGGCTAGCGCTAGCAGGCGGGGGCGTCGCGCTGGCCGCCACACTGCCCGCCTGGGGACCCGGCGCTGCTGCAGAAGGCGCGGCCCACGTCGTCTGGGCAGTGTTCGCAGCCTACGCCCTACTCCCTGTTGGAGCACCCGTCGCAGCCGCCTTTGGGGTCCTCCTCCCGACGGCACACACCATCGCTGCGGCCCTCGTCGCTAACAGATTCCCCTACCACGTGTGGCAGCAGGTTGGTGTTTACGATTTAAGCAAGATAACGGTCTGAAAGATTTAAAGTTTTGAGATCTACCCCAAAAACTTAAAAATCTTTATCATTTTTTTTTATGAACGACGGTGAGACTCTTAGCCTTACCTAGACCTCTATTTGAATCACTCGTCGCACGAGTGGCGAGGCGAACGAGGAGGCGATCAGGCGATTAGCGACCTTGCATGCGTAGACATAGCACGCTTTTCGCTTGAACCCTTGCACGCTCGCGTTGGGAGGCGGTACTACAGGCGAAAAGCGAAGCTATGTATAAACAGGTAAGGTCGCTTTTTTACGGAAACTCAAACGTCGCACGAAAATCAGTAGAATCTTTGAGACGAGTGAATCAAAAATTGAGCTCTTGATGTAAGTATTGACACAGAATACTTAAAAGTATAAGGAATTGACAAGGCCAAAGATAAAAGCGAGCCTCTCCCGGAATCCTCAGCCTCTTAGGAATTAATTAAAGATGTCTTCAACAAGCCATGCTTCGTGCGAGGTTTCTTCTGTAGGTACTGTACTGTTAATGAGGAGATTAATAAAATACGTCTTTAGCACTTGGGGGTTTATTCTCTTAATTACTTTACAAAATGATCTGTTCTTATTGAGGTTCCAGGCAAAAGTGGCCTAGGTGACGCGTCACAATTGCAGATGTTACTTAATGAACTTGTTGACAGTCTGTAGCTAAAATGGAGCGAAATTCCATACATTTATAGGTTATATTAAATGTCATCCGAATAGTGACTCTAGTCATTTATGATACGTGGAAACAACCCACTGAGCCAAAAACTAGACATTGGCGAAATCCAAAAGGGCACCGCCACTACACAAAAAGAAGAAGAAGATACTCTGTATTTACGTTACACTCAATGCTATTTATTACACCATAATCGTTTAAAAAAAAAAAAATTTTTTAATTCATTAAATTGCAAGAAATGTACAAAAAATACTTACTTAAACTACATTACTTAATTACTTTAGGAAAACATGATTCAAACACAGTAAATTAGTGTAGGTACAAATTTATGCTCACAGAATGTTACACACCAATTAGGTACCAAGTCATATTATTTCTGTAACTGCACACTCACCCCTGCTTATTATCATATTATTGAGATCGAACATGATAAGAAGTTCTTGTATAAACAGAGCGCCATTATCATCCTTAATGTCATAAGATCTAAAATTATTATTATTTACAATTGTACGTTGAATCCATTGTTTCTTTTGCGGATTTATTTTAAACCATACTTTTTGATTCAATTCAAAGTTACTGCTTTCTTTAACATTCTTATTATAATTGCTTATATTTCTATTTTTAGTCTTATTCATCTCAGTCTCTACATTGCAATTTAACTTTGGTACTAAATATTTATAGCTAGAGGGTAACTTACCCCCATATTCTAAGTCGTTCCTCCAAAACTTTTTACACTCCACTCAACCTCGTCGTGGGTAAAAATGGTAGTGTGCACTAGGCCTAACACGGAGTGGCTACGTACTCTTTGGCTCCTCCAGGTCCTTACGGAGTTAGGACTTAGAATACCGATTTGGAGGAGTATTTTGAGGAGGTTTTCAATGAGGTTTTCTTAAGTCGAGGACGAGTAAGTTTTGGAGGAACGACTTAGAATATGGGTGTTAGTTTTTAAATTCCTGTTCATCATTGGCTGAGAAGGTGTGAAACATGTACCTGATACTGGAGATGACCTATATTGCAGAAGGGCAATTCTGTAATCTGTTTTATCATCATTACATTTCATTAAAATCTTTTTAGCTATCTGTACTCCACGTTCTGCCATGCCGTTTGACTGAGGATACCTTGGACTCGAGTATGTGAATTTAAAACCCCACTCATTAGCAAACTGTTTACATTGTTTAGAATGGAATGTGATCTGCTACTACCTCAGATGGTATGCCAAAACATGAAAAAATATCTATTAGTGCATTAATAATACTACTTGCAGATTTATTAGTAATTAATTTTATGTCTAACCATTTAGTTGAGTAATCATAGATGATCAGGTAACTTTTTCTTTTTAAGTCCATGATGTCTATTCCTATTTTTGAAAAAGGGCAACTTGGGTACGTCATGTAACAATAAAGGTTCTTTAGTATTATTATTTTGATAAGTCTGACAAATAAAGCATTTTTTAACTATTTCTTCTATGTGAGTATCAATATTTGACCAATAGTACAAAGTTCTAGCAACTTGTTTCATTTTTGTTATTCCTAAGTGACCTTCATGCATTTTATGTAAGATTGTTAGTCTAAGAGATTGCGGAACTATTAGTCTATCATTCATGAACAAGAGTTGTTGATCAATTGTTATGTTCTCTCTGAATTTAAAGTAAAGCTTCATGTTATCAGGTATGTTTTTATTTGGCCAACCATTCTGTGTAAATTCAATTATTTTGGATAGATCTATGTCCTTAGATGTTTCAGTGATTCGTTCTTGCTTTTGTTCATCAGTTCATTGCAAAAAGTTTGCTAGACCTATACATTGTATTACTTCAAACATATAAGACTGGTCATCCTTATTTTCATCTAGGTATGAGCGAGATAACAAATCTGCGATATGCATTAAACGACCTTTTAAATACTTAAATTCTATGTTATATTTAACAATTTTAGTTTCAGTATCTGAAGTCGTGCTGAAGGAATTGCATGAATACCCTTTTTTAATAGACTTTCCAAAGGTTTATGATCATTTATTTTATCTATTTGTGAGAAATTTTGTTCTGCACTACTTAAACTTCTGGAAGCATAGCAAACTGGTTTTCCATTTTGCATTAGACAACAACCTAATCCATCTTTACTCGCATCACATTGAATTGTAACTGGCAAAGTAGAATTGAAATTTTGCAGTACTGGTGCTGTACTAATGCACTTCTTAACTTTAGTGAAAGATGTTTCATGCATTTCCGTCCACAACCAAGACACACCCTTTTTTAGTTCCAACAGCCATTTTATCTACAAAGGGTAACGCTTCAGCCTACGTCATAGGTACCCGATGATTCTACATCTACTTTACCTACTTAGAAATATGTTTTTTAGGGTTCCGTAGCCTAATGGCAAAAAACGGAACTCTTATAGATTCGTCATTTCTTGTCTGTATGTCCGTCCGTATGTCACAGCCACTTTATTAAAAACTATGAGGATTACACAGTTGAAACTTGGTAGGTAGATGTATTCTGTAAACCGCTTTACGGTTTTTACACAAAAATAAAACAAATATTATATTAAGGCGGGGCTCCCATACATGGAACTGAAACTGATTTTTTTTCATTAAACCTATACGTGTGGGTTATCTATAGACGGGTCTTCAAAAATTACATTGAGGTTTCTAAAACAGTTTTTTCTCAAAGTCAAACCGCTCGAAAGATATACACTTCCAAAGTGGTAAAATGTTCCCCCCCTCTAACGACAGTTAATTTTATATGAGAATTAGTTCTTAAATACCGTTCACTTTCGTTAGAGCTAATGATACGTTCCCTAGTAGACGAGGGTGACTTAGCTGCCAAATAGAAGGTGGAAATTTTATAAGCTCGCCAAGTTTAATAATCTTTGGTTTGGCATTGACCTTTCCTCGCAGCTAATGTCTTACATTACAATAAAGTTGCTGTAAAGAGCTGATGACTCTACTGTTTATAGTTACATAACAGTTACGTCCAGTAGTCCTTACGAATACTTCTAGGATTATTTGATTATAGTGTACCTACTCTACACCTTTTAAAACTGGGGTAACATAGGATGTTTAAGTAACCCTATCGTTACTTAAACATCCTATGTTACCCAATTTTACCGCAGTTCATCGAAGTCCTATGCAATGAATGATTCAGTCGCCGTGGCCGAAATCGGTCTAGAGCATCATCATCATCATCAAGTAACGTAAAATATAAAAAGGTTATATAAATATAATAAGATAACCAGTTTAATTATAAATTCGAGCAAATGTAATTTTTTGTTAATAGGTAGCTTAATAACTTTTGTCGTTAAATTGCGATTTAATTGCTTAATTGGTTTTGCTGCGGATGGCGGATAATGTGTTTTGTATTCATAATAATGAATTTATGAATAGTGCGTTCACTTTTAAAAAGAGCGCTATTTTGTCTATGTTAGTAGTAGGCCCGAGAGTATAATAAGAGGCAGAAGATGATACGAGTATTGTCAAATTTTGAAAGCCTCAAAAGTCTAGAAGAAGATCTCCTAGTTCTAGAATAAAACACTGAATGAAACACGTTAATCTATAGAACAATCAAAACATAACAAGAGAACCCACACATAATATTACAATTTACAACGGAAAAATCATTATAAAAATATTAAACCGATCAAAGTAGAAGCATACGGAAAAATACCACATGCCGATCGAAGGTCGGCCAATTCGATTCCGAGGTGCAGAAGGTCACCGTCGCCGTTGCCTTCGGTCTAAGGGTCGATCCACCCCGGCGCAAGACGGCCAAGGCAACCCGTCGCGTGACGAGGGGGTCACGCCTAAACAAACGAAACCTCCTCATAAAGCTGGTACAAGCCACTTGTGTTTACTTCGCTAATTTCCGTTTAGTGCCCAGTTTATTAGGTACTTGACCTTTTTGTCAGCTTAATAGGAAAACCTCATATGTAGCGTTGTTAACAATCTATTCTTATTTCGCCATAACTAATGTTTTCTCATAGTTAACAACTTTGTTGAAGCTATAAATGATATTGTTATTAGGTAACAAAACTTTTATTATAATGTGAGTCATTCACCGTATGAATAGTTAGTAAATCAGAAAACAACGTTGGACGCAGAAATCATAAAAGCTGCGAATAAAGTTTCGCATTACTGCCTCTACAATAAAAGTCGGCCTCGAGACTTCCCAATTCATATTGCTTTTACACTGGATTTCGAATATTGCTTTTTTAGTCTGGTCTGGTCTGCGGTTGTTTGTGTTGCCGAGGAGCCTTGAAACAATTATGATTTGGTCTGTATAGCTGAGGATCAACTATTATTTCCTGTTCAAGTATTGAGAAATTTATGACATAAGAATAACTTAACTTACGAATATTTACTTACTTAAGAATAACAGGGTTTGATTTTATTTTAAATATTTTTTGTAATAACAAATTACATGAAAAAAGACAAAGGGCTGTAACGAAGAATATAATCGTCTTAGAATAGCAACACATTGCCCTTTCATTGTGAACATAGGAACAGGGAAAACACAACAAAGCAATTGTCACTCTTAATTGAAGTGATTTCTATACTAGCCAATTTTTACCTGCAGAGTTCGCAGGTAGGTGCGAAACTAACACGTATTTGCGACGTTGAGACTCTTAAAAACAAATTTTGTTAATTGTATTCCGGTTTCGGCCACATTAATTACTCATAACGACATGATTGATCTTAGTACTCACAAGGTCTTCCATAGTACATTTAAACTGATGGTATTACAATAGGAATGCCAATTTTCGAATGCTAATATGTCACTTTATTAATAACAGTAGTATTACTGGTAAAACTACTACAGTCTGGAGTCTACCATCAGTTTTCGTTTACCTGCTGAACAGTAAACGCAAAAAAACACATGTTAGAGGGGCTGTTGGTCATTATGACTTAGTTAGAAAAGGTCTCCGACATTTCATAGGTCTTTGAGATAATTAAGTAATTAGAGACCATTTAGCTCAAGTTATTTGTACAGTTGACGACACTTTCATATTAAGCGCTTCTTACAGCGGTCTTATAAGATACTCGTAGTTGCAGATTTCGAAGACTACATTCTACTAAATAGAACAAAATAAATATAAATGTTTGAAATGTAAACTTAACTAAATTACTGACAAATAAATTCAGCAATAAATTGTTTGAGGTTACTGCCCACTAAATCTTACAAGAGACCATCATTGAAGCGGCGAGATATAAACGGTCGGATCGTTTTAATTTTAAATTCAACATTGATACGCCCGCTTTCGACTATTAGCGGCCACTATTTTGGTGGCTTTAAACAAAATTTAGTGCAGGACAATCCTGTGTTCGAGAAATAAAAAGATAGTGACGCTAATGATGACAACTCTAAAATATAATGTGATAATATTAAAATCAAAATTTTAGTTTATGTATTGTAGTTTCTGCAGGTTCTCTATTTTGTATGTGTAGTATCGGCCTATAATAGCACTACCCCCTCTCATCCCGTGGGTGTCGTAAAAGACGACTAAAGGACTCGGCCTTCAGGAGATGGGCAGCAGCGTCTCCTACATACTTGGCCGTACTGCGCCTGCCAAGCGTGGCGATTATGGCAAACCCCCCTTTTGGGGGAGGCCTATACCCAGCAGTGGGTGTTATATGGCTGAGACGACGACATTGTGCGTATATCACTGGTAGTACAGGGGCCCTAATTCTCATGCAACCGAATAAAAGGAAAATTTTGAACTTGTTTACGAATTGAACCTCCTGGTCATCTTCAAGAGTTAGTATCATAATTGGAATATTCACAAATTGCCAAACTCAAAGCGTTCGTGAATTTGGTGATAGATATTGAGTTAAGTTGATACATAATTCAGCTCCTAAACGAAGATACTCGAATAGTGTGTTTTTTATTGAGCAGACAGCACATTAATAACATTTTGCTTATTTATAAATGTTCTAACGTTCAAGAACCTTTTTTAGGTTTGTTTGTTTACGTTATCTCAGTGAATAGTACTGATTGCTAATTGCGTTTAGTTTCTCATAATAAATACTAATTCATTGGAGTGGAAGGAAACTTTAGTTGCTTAGTGATTTAACGTTGCTTTGTGCATAATATCATTTGCGTAGACCATTCATTAGTGGCATCTGGTTTGTGTATCCTGCACTCCTGCGATGTAATGCAGCTGTTAGTTAAATTTTCTATTTATAATAGAAGCCTATGCAACTAAAACTTGATGTTTATCTTTATCGAGTTTGTACGTAATTTATTATTACACTAGTCTTTTCTTCGTCTGCATTGTCTTATAAATAAAATAAAGAGTCTTGTATCCTCTATCTTAGCGCTAAAGAAAGAAGTGTTCCATATATATTCCATATTATCCTTTGTACGACTTTGAATTTCTAAGAATTTTGGTAAGATTGCTTTTGTATCAAAGATACCTAAAAATTAAAGGAGGTGAAAAAAGACATGAAGATGGTATAAAAAACTGAAAAAAAAATCAAGCAGTTAAGTTGTCACCGAAAGCAAATGATAAAAAGATTAAAAAAACCGACTTCAAAAAAGCAAAGCCAAAACTAAGCCTTTTGGAGTGGTGGTGGTGCCAGTCAAGGCATTACACTTTGAGCTCCAATTCTTTTATTTTTCTTGCCTTGGCAGGCACCGACTTCAAAACCCTGTGCCTACTATACTATACACAAGTTCTTTTATATTTGTAATCTAATATTAACTATTGATTGACACGGCTTCTGCTGATTGCCCGATTGATTCTTATCAACTATTTATTATCGGGTACAGTCACGGAGAAATAATTATGGTCGCGTACCGTGTCGGCGGCGTATCGTACCTATACGTTGGACCTTGTCAGACAGAAATGTCAATGTCCCGAAACAAAGCTATCTCTGTGTGCACAGCATCTTTTTAATAAGTAAAGTGATGGTTCTATTGTACTACCCATATTGTTGCTGACTGCACTTCTATATAATTGATTCGACAAGACTCGCCCAATCTGTATCTCAGTGTACCAGGCAGAATGGTCTTGTATTAGAATACGGAGTGACGATTGCACGAATTAGTTGGGTTGTGTACACTACGCTTTACCAACCAAGTGCCGTCATAATGTCACGGGTCAAATGTTAGAATGAGACATCAGACTAAAACGCTAATAAAAATGTATTAACAGTCTCGGCATTCGTGGAGTCATGCATACTTGTGTTTTGCTACTCATACTTCGTAGATAGTGAATGCAGAAGTAAGCTTTTTGTTGCGATTTCGCGCCCCGGAACCATTCAAAGAATTAGGTATTACTTATGTGATAAATATTAAACAAGAATATATACTAGAAAAAAGCAATTTGTCTCATGTAGCTCTGACGGACGATACGGCGATATCTGTCACATAAAAATAGCATTGTAAAATGCAAAATTATAAAGTTATAATTAGGTTTTATTTTGGTCGTAGGAACAAATAGGCTGCGTTTTAAAATTAATACTTAAATCTTGAAGAAGACAAAATTTAACCTTATGTATCTCATGTTACGTAATTATGTTTTTGCTAAAATAAAATAAGGTTTCTCTCAACTCCATCTGCCTGCTTTGGCATTCTTGACAACTAGAACAATGTTTAAAGTGTACAGTGTTGTCGTCTCTTTATATGTATAATTAATTCACACAGACGAAGAACTAGTGAGTTACATAGTAAAATAAGATCACGACACGATGAGTGATTAATAAGATTATTAGCCCATTGATCGTGGAACGCATACCGTTGTTCTTTTATTTGAAACGACATTTATTTTTGGAACGCATTCGTTGTGTGACTGTGACATAAGAACTTGCGTGTTTTTGGAAATACGATCCTGCGTAGTTTTTTAATATCAACGATTTCGTTTTAAATTATCAATTTTTAAATATTGGGGGAGGCTTATACCCAGTAGTGGCTGATAGGATGACGATGAATTACAATTTTACTGGTTATTTTTTACTAGTCTAGGACAAGGGTATAGGTTTGTATTAGATAATTAATGAAGAACTAACATTAAAATGAATGTAATGTAGAGGTACAACCCACCAACCCGCATTAAGCCCGCGTGGTGGATCACGGCCCATTATCCTTATTCATCCATAAGGAAAGTCAGTGGCCCCTGCAGTAGGGACATTAAAAATGGCTAAAGACAATGCAGCGGTACCTACTTCTAAAAAATAGATAAAAGAGCCAAAAACAGTTTTTTTACTCAATAATATCTAAAAAAACTTTTTTTGAGTGCGGCCCCTTTGTAAATGTGAAGTTTCCAGTTTTAAGCCTGAATAAACAACAGGTTATTGGTATCCCGCTTAAGTTGGTGTAGCAAGCAAGCAACAAACAAAGCATATTTTTCTTATTCAAATCCACATCTTACAGAAACACTCAAAGGGCGCTTTCTATTATAGTTTCTCGCATGTGATCTCGGTGTTAAATGATGTAACAAATACATCTGTTTTGATCATCAATTCTTGTTCTATGAACCGCGCGATTAATGCGCGTGAGTTCATGGCACGCCAGACTGCGCTCAACGAAGAATAATGGCCTGCTTTCGGTGGAGCTAATCAAGTGAGACTTAGGAAAATTGATAAGAAATTGACTGCCCGAGTGGATTTCTCGGCTGAAAATGAGGCTCTTAATTTTCATGATTGAAATTTTATGGGTTCTTACTCCTTTACTAATTACCTAGAGCAATATACCTACGTAAAGAAATAATAAAATAAAGACTGTCAACAGTGGACCTAAAATTCCGCAGGTCTCATAAGATTGTTGTTTAATTTCCAGTAAGATTACATTTTACAAAATTCTAAAATTGCATTGTGATTGCATAAACAAATATAAGAATAGATAAATTATTAGCTCATCCAACGAAGTAGTTGTAGAGTGCGTGAGCTGGAACCAAAGCGATTTCTTCAGAAAGTTTTTCAGGGTGCTTAAGGAGTAAACATACTAGAAATCCTCGCTTCTAGGAGGTGCGCCGGAGTGGGGGGAGGGGAAAGGTCCCACTTTTCAGTATTTCGCTAATATATTCAAAAAAGTGCATCGTAGAGCAAAACTATCTTCCATGTAGTGAAAGCTCAAAAAATGTTCTACAACTTTTTTTCGAATTTCTATCCATATTCGATATACTGTGTTGTAGCTAAGTTTTTCGGGATTTACACTACCCTAACTGAGCATTACCACATACGTAGGTACTACTAGTAGTGTACTATTTAGTGGTAGCACTAAATCAAAACAAATCATGCTTTGCGATTTTAGCGTATCGTTTTTTACTGGCCTAGTGAGTCGTTGTTAGAATTTGGTTCGAATTCAAAGTTTGAGCGAAGCGGCTATGGGGGTCACGAACGAGCGCACGCGTGGGTACTTACCTACATATTCGCTGTGGCACGATATGCTGTAATATATTGCAAATCATTCAGTTAACCGGATTTCCCCTGACATAAGTAAGTGTCCACGTTTTGAAAACCCCGCCCGGAAGCTCCCCCGGACGCCCTCTTAACTAGGACAAATCAGGTGAAACCCGGACGGATGGCTGCCCTAGCTATTCGTTGAGTGGACTATATGAAAATAATTTGATTGGGTTACGAAATGTAATTTATGTGTAAATTCTTGGTGTGTTACTACGAAATGCGGGTTAAAGTTAGTTATAATTAGTTCAAAGCTGAAGCTGTCACTTTCGTTGTCTCATAGGAAAAAAAAAACAGTTAAAAACTGTCAACGTTTCGTAATAAAACCATAAAATTTAAAACAAACTAACAATTTGAAATAATTTTTTTAAACAAAATATTCATCCCCTTCACATCATAGAAGTTGCCAGTGTAAAATCATTAAAAAAAACCGTATACTTAGGTGGTAAAGCGAACAGGATCTATTGTCACAGAAGTTTTCTTTGTTTTTCCCGTTTCCCCTACTTTAAGCAAAATTACACGTCAACATTGTGCTTGAAATCTAGTCCTTTATTCTCTTGAGGCTCCTATTCAAACAAAACATTCATGTGACAACACGACATGACGCCGCGCGCCGGTTCTGCTAAACATTGTATAGTCTCTGTATAGTATAGCTTATGAATTTTATTAACACTTTACTACGACAAAGGTCATGCTTGAAATAATAACGTCATCCAATGGGTAATGTATTCAAATATTTTAATGTATGACCTGCGGCGGAGGGAAAAACTCAGCAGGTATAATGTTTCCTGTATAGTTGCGATTATACCTATGTTATGTAGGTATAGTCCGTGCCAGATACGTGTGCATAGAAGGTTATGTAACCAATTCACTCAAAAACGAACGACAGAAATCTATGAAGCGTATAACTCAACACAGGTAAACAAAGGAAACGTGGTGGTTAACAAAATAAAGTCAAAGACGACTCGAAGTTACAAACATTTGTACGAATTATAAATTTAATAAATAGTAATTTATTTTCAATACAAATGTATAAGTGTCTTAAACAGTGTATTTTTGTTATGAAATGAAATGATATAAACCATCAACTGTTTTCTGTCCTAAACAGGGATTATTTCATTTCATAATTTTTAATTTTATGTGAATTAATATTTTATGGCCCACTTGCATCAAAACATGGAGTAAAATAAAAGACTCGAGGGCTATTTTCACATCCTACCAAATATGATGAAACTAATACTGAATAATGTAACTGTATAAAAATCTTCTCTCGCTCCACAGTACTTTGAATAAATATATTACTTACTGCTAAATTTGACAGGAAACGCGCTACTTTGTCGCATTATATTGACTTTGGCACTGTTGTCATAGTGATGAATTGAAAATTTAACCCGACAATGACCCTGGTTTAAATAAACTTACTGTGGGTTAGCAATGTCAAAATATACCAACATATATTTATAACTCTTTAGTTTTTCTTTTACATTTTAATATTTCCATATTACGACACATGGCAGCAAATTGACGGTATTTGTGAAATTCTGGCCGCGCAACAGGAAAGTTTCTTCACCATTTTAAAAAGTTTTATTGTCAGAAGTTATAATATCTGTGTTCAGAAGTTAATCACTATAATAGTCAATATAAAGCGACAAAGTACAGTACATTATGTAATAGACTTATCCAAAGTACTGTGGAGCGAAAGAGAGCTACAGCTCTCTGTATACATTCAGTTAAATCATTCAGCCCCTCTATCACGTAAAAATATGGATATGGGCTTCGTTTGACAGTTAGCTAGTAAAGCTCATAAAATAACCATTGTATGGTCATCTACCTGTGAAATGAAGCCCAAGTCCAAGTCTTTATTTTTAACGCAGTACGTCCCTGCATAAGTTTCACTATATTTGGCCGGATATAAAAATAACTTTCGGTTATATGATTTTTTGATTTTTGCATTTTTTGTGTTATTTTTATACTTATGATGATAAATAAAACAGTAGTAAAAAGTTAATATAAGTAAATGTATATCTGAATAAGTTAAATTTAGATATTATTTTTCTTTGTTTCACATATTAATTAAATTTTGTTTTTCAAAATGCATGTCTCACATGATTGAAAGAGCGGGCTCCTCCTAACACAGGTTTACTTAAACTTAACAAGAGAAGCCCTAACCCTGTAATTAATTGTACATGTTTTGAAGAATAAATATATTTGAGATTTTTTAATTTTGAATTTTGAATAGAAAAATATTGGAAAAAATCAACTCAGATAGGTCTCCAAAGGTCGTGGGTTCGATTCCCATCTGTGAATTCACAAGTGGCCGAGTTGTTTTTATTGCCAATGTTCTTTATTTATAATTTCTCATAAGTAACTTTCGGATTATTTATTTAACTCGATGTTTTGACGCAAGTGGGCCTTAATTTTGATTATGAATTGCGTAATGAAATGAAACACATATTAACTGTGAGATTTTATCAACAAATATGTATATACAGAAAATAACAAAGAAAATACATTTACTTGGCATATAAAATATGATTAATCAATGTAGGTATAGGTATATTTTGTATTTTGTTAAAAAAATTGTTCGTACAATAGTCGTTAAATTGGAAAATGATTAATAATTAACAAAAACAGTCTAACAGTAATAAAACAAATAATAACGAAAATAATAACAACAACAACGGGAACAAGTAACGTTAACTAACACTGTGAGAACTTCCGAAACATCCAGAATGAAACTATTTATCTTATAATGATGCACACAGGTTGCGCACTCCCGCCGCCTCTAAAACAGCTGACCCTTATATCGAGATAGACGGTAAAAGTGTACCTACCTTGCGTGCCAAAAGTTTGATCCACGGTTAATGTTTTCCTATCTAAGTCAGTCCGCTTGAGACTATTGCCATGAAAACACGCGTCACACAGAAACGAAAGTGGTTAATTGGGCAGTGTTATCTCGCAAGAACTCGTCAATAACATTTCCACATCACTAAATCTCGCTCATGAAATCATCGTAGGTACGAAAATTCAACACGCTAGTTTCTCGAACAGTTTGAAGCGCTCTTTTCGTCTATCTCGATATAGGTCTGTGGGCTGACCTCTGTCGTCACGATTTACTAAAATAAAACGGCAGTAGGTTCTTCTTATGCGTTGGAATATTATAAGTGGGTTAATTGAATTAAATATATTAAAAAAATTGAAAACAAAAAATAATATGATGATTATTTTTTATTGCACATGTCCTGCTGATCCGCATTTTTACTGTTGTACTATGAAACACGAACGATATTCTGTTAGCGACAGTTTCGTATGGAGAACGATAATTCGCGATCGCGTAATTGGATTAATTTTGCTATGTTTGTACTTATTTATTTCAATAAAAAAATGGATTACATTTTGCAGTCCAAATTGATAAAAGATAAAATATATAAGAATATTAACCTTAACTATTGTATAAAAAATATATAATAAGTTGAAAAACATAAACTTTCATGCGGTTTTTGGAGAAATATTATTTTTACGACTTACGACGAAGAAAATACAATTTTTTTTTATCGAACCTCGCTGAAAAATTAAAATGTTTCATTTTATAAACACAACCTGGCCAATTTCTGGTAAATGTTGAAAGTATGTCAGAGGAGGTGTGGCTTGTTCGATTAAGTGTAACCAGTTGCATTAAACCACTCAAGTTTGGTTATTTTTATGGAATTTGTTTCAAATGTACAGCATTGGAGCGTGGTCCACGATTGGGGATTTTACCTTATATATTTCAAGTCCGGTGTCCAGAGAACAATGGAAAATCTATTGTGTTGTGTCTCATAATCCGGGGCTTGAATGGTTAATATACTATAATTATTTAAAACCATAATCCAAAAATAAAGACACATAGCGCACAAGCCTTTTTATTGGTTTTAATAAACTGTTGTTAGATACGAGCACAATATCTAAATGAATCGATCGAAATAACAATTTTATATATAGAGCTGACTAACCCGTCCCATAGATCTAAATGGAATTTTATCTCGTTAACTAATAGCCACCATTTCTGACCGTCTCACAGTGTGTTTTTGACCCTCATTTTGGGACAGCCTAATTTTTTTGAATGATCGAATGGAGAAATATATCACAAATGCTAGAGTAAAACTCCCGCGAGCCTCGCTTTGATAGTTTTTGAAAAAAATGCTATCTAAGTAAAAGTACCGGTATTTATTTATTTTTTTGTTTTTATTATTTTTTCTTTTTTCTATGAATGTAACACTTAATTTTGCAGTGTGATCGTAAAGGCCTATCATAGGGCAAAATTATGAACCATGAACGAGGAAGCTACGACTTCACAGTTTCAAGGTAATCGCAAAAATAACAAAATCGGAATTATTTTTTTGTGGCTAAAGTATTTAGTATTAGCATTTAATTTTTACTTAAGAACATAGCTACACATATGGAATACTACCACAAAAAAAATCGATTGTTAAAACCGTGGGACTTCGGAGATATTAATTTTTTTAAAGTACCGGTTCGGTACCGGTTTTTTGTCAAAGTCCTCAATGACACTTTTTAGCAATATCACATACAATTCTTTATTGTAGCTCACCATATTAGGGTAACGACGATTTAATTTTAAAAAGGGAGAATGGGCAAAATTTCCCGTTCTTTAACAACTTCAAACTTCTAACATTAACTTTTAAGTATGGACGTGTAGCCTCAAAGGCTCCGGAAAGTATGTTAGTGTCTAAGTTTTGTGTACTTTCCCCACACTCTACGCACCTGAACAACTTAGTAGCTTTAGTTTTAGTATCGAAACGGCCAGTGATAAAGAAGATTGCATCGTTCCACCAAAAACATGTGAGTAATATTCATCTAAACATCGTATAGAGCCTGTCAGGCTACATGCCCATAGTTGTGTTATAAAATATTTGTAAACAACTTTGTTCTCGCTTTTAAATTTTCTTGTAAAACATGGCTGAAAATAGTGAAGCATATCCTTCTCGTTCTAAATTAAAGGCCGTGATCTGTACATTCTGAAAATGTATAATTGTATATGCATCATACATATCACACATTCAAGGTGTAAATGATAAAAAATATATGATTTAAGAAAGCCCTGCTGAGGCAAAGTGGCACTATGAGTCTGGAACGGCTTCAAAGCGCCTCACCCCCGCATCCTCCAGGTAATATGTATTAATGCGGGGTTTCAGCATGCCTGACGAGGGTGGACTCCTTCCCGCATTACGTATTACTCATCATCGGAAGATTCGATTGGTAGACCGTGCATTCCACATGACATGAGAAGCATGCAATGGCGGAGCGCGTTTATAATACACTCATTTGCAAAAAAAACGGGCGGTTTTGATTTTAATTCATCTTTAAAAAGATACAATACTAAAAAGGTTTCAATCGTTTGTACACGTTACTGGCCGGTTTTAAAAATGATGTGGTATTTAAAAAAGTACGTTCTAAATTCAAATTTTCATTTAATGCTCATTTTTACAGAAAACCCCTTTTTATCCTACATTTTTGGCGCGAAGTTCCAGAAATTAACATCGACTTTCATAACTTTTATTCAATTTTTATCGATTAATTTCATATCCTTGACTGTCAAAGCTTTATTTATTGCAGTTTGGCTGTATCAAAAATGGTACATAAAGTGGTAAAAGCTACCAAAATTATCGCGCTGCTTGAAGAGGGTTGCAGCCAATGTTTTGTGGCTAGGAGGCTAAATGTTAGTCGCTCGACAGTCCAAAGGACCTGGCAGCGATATCAGGAGACTGGTTCCGTCGAGAGAAGGCCTGGTTCTGGAAGAAAACCATGTACCCAACCACGGGATGATCGTTTTCTTGTGAGTCGCGCATTGAGAAATCACAAATCTTCGTATGTGGATCTTAAGAACAACCTCCAAGAAGTAAGAAATGTGCATATTAGTCTATGGACGGTCAGGAGGAGGCTTCTCGCTGCCAATATACGCAGTCACCGCCCGACCCGCGGCCCCAAATTACTCCGTGAGCACAGAGTTCACAGGCTTAGGTTCGCTTGAAATTGTGAATCATGGACTCAAGAAGATTGAAATAGGGTTTTGTTCTCTGATGAAGCCAGGATATCTCTGTTCGGTGAAGATCGACGTCGGCGAGTGCTAAGAAGACATGGAGAACGCTTTGCAGAGGCATGTTTCGAAGAAATCACACCTTATGGTGGGGGCTCTGTTATGTTTGGGGCAGGAATAAATTCAATGGATCGTACAGAGTTAGTCTTTATTGAAAACGGCTCACTGACTGAGCATCGATACATAACGGAAGTTCTAATTCCTCATGCACAACCCGCATTGGCCGCTCTAGGTGAAGACTCGATTTTTATGGACGACAATACTCGCGCCCACCGATCCCGCGATGTTAATGCGTATGTGCAAGAGGTCGGCATTCGTCGTTTGGATTGGCCAGCTCGAAGTCCCGACCTCAATCCCATAGAGCATGTCTGGGACGTTCTGAAACGGCGTGTGAGATCAGTACACCCGGCTCCGCAGACCATCAGAGAGCTGAAGAATGTGAGTGGGAACGTATTCCGCAAGCAAGTATTCGGGATATACTCGCTAGATCGCCCAGACGAATTCAAGCTGTGATTTTAGCTAGTGGGGGTCACACTCGATACTAAACATTTATCTGCTTTTACTTTATTAAAGAAAAACAAACAAAAAAACTTTTTTATTTTTACTTCATGAGTATATGCACTACTAGCGAACATACACTACTAGCGAGGTTTAGCATTATTTCCCATAAATTGTATCTAAATTTTATGAAATACTGATGAAAACTATTATTTTCTTATTAATTTACCAAATTGTGAGGATAAAACTACCTATAATTATCAAACAAAGCAATATTAACATTTGGAATGGTTCATTGCTTAGGTGCCCGTTTTTTTTGCAAATGAGTTTATTTAGAAAATCCTTGTTGTACATAAAATGATTTCCTATACCTAGAATTTGCACGAAATACTTGCCTGCGAGAGCATTCTTCCGCATCCAAGAGGCTGCAATAAAGAACTGTATTTGATATTGCTAAAAAGTGGTATTGAGAACTTTAACCAAAAACCGGTAACGAACCGGTACTTTTTAAAAATTAATATCTCCGAAGTCCCACGGTTTTAGCAATCGATTTTTTTTGTGGTAGTAGTCCATATATGTAGTTATGTTCTTAAGTAAAAATTAAATGCTAATACTAAATACTTTAGCCACAAAAAAATAATTACAATTTTGTTATTTTTGCGATTATCTTGAAACTGTGAAGTCGTAGCTTCCTCGTGCATGGTTCATAATTTTGTCCTATGATAGGCCTTTACGGTCACACTGCAAAATTAAGTGTTACATTCATAGAAAAAAGAAAAAATAATAAAAACAAAAAAATAAAAAATACCGGTACTTTTACTTAGATCGCATTTTTTCAAAAACTATCAAAGCGAGGCTCGCGGGTGTTTTACTCTAGCATTTGTGATATATTTCTCCATTCGATCATTCAAAAAAATTAGGCTGTCCCAAAATGAGGGTCAAAAACACACTGTGCGTCTGTCTGTATAAATAACGTTACTTTGCATGAAAGATCGAGTAAACTACTAGATAGATACCTTGTTAAACAAATCAGGGATTGATTGATGGCAAAACGTAAACTTTGCTAAACAAATCTAGAAAGACATTTATTTGTTGTAAGATGTAAGAAAATATACCTGAAGTTTTCGACGCTTCATTTTGACTGACTGATAAATAGTCAATTTGGGTAAGTAAACTTTGGTATATTTAGCAAATGATGCGCTAATATTTATGCTTACAAAATTTGTTTAACCCTAAAGCGGTGTCTAAAGTCATCGCGTCGCATAATGACATAACTGTGCCAACTCTTGAAATAAATCTCGTTTATGTTATCAGCAATATTATCAATACTATGTAATGTATTGCAGTTATTAAATTTCATTGTCAATTCGGACGGTATCGGTCCATCAGAAAGTGACTCTAAAATACGAGTACCTAATAAACACGTCTTATTAATTAAGATGTCATATTGAGTTGTTAAATGTAAGCAAAAATCAGTCCAATTTCCATGGCGCACAAGCTAACTTGTCTTGGCAATGTTTGGTTGCAGTATCTGTATGATCTATAACGCGGTTTGACAAGTGTGCTTTTCAAGTATGACTCAATGCAAAATTATTGCAATCGCCATTTGTAATATTGACAATAAAAAGCCAATTAACGTTGGTGCGCAAAAGTTACAATAGCGATCAATAACTTACGTCAAAAATGTATTAAGTATTTGCTTTAGATGCTTTATATTATCAAGTGTCTCATGACTGAGAGAATCTCTCCTAAATACATATAATTTTACACATAAAATAAACATAGGAAGGTAAGGTATATTTACCTAATTTATTATTGGCACGATATCAAGCTTCCGTTTACATAGTCGTTAATAATTAAAAAAAATCTATTGGATGGCGTGGCGGCACAGATGTTATCACTATTCATAATGCCCTTAATATTTATTATTACAGTTTAATTTCTGTTCATAATTTTATGTTTTTTTAGTAGTTATTATTAGGTGACTGCTAGAGTAGATTTAATACAATCTACTTGTGGTTTTTTGTTTAAGCGACTTAATATTTTATCCTACATGAACACAACGCAATATCCCAGATTCACAAAATACGGTCTAACACGAGCATGTTTTTCTTCTAAAACAATATTACATAACATGAATGTCTGAGTATTGATGTGAAATATCGAAGAAGTTTTTGACAATAGTTATGGAGATTAGGAGCTGTAAGACATTCTGATCTGCCGATGAGAGAGTGCGGGGGCTTGGGGCAGGTTTTATTTGAATAATGCGGTATAATACACGCATCGCTGCCTACCGCACGACCACTATAAATAAATTAAAGTCATCGTCAGCCCACTGGCTCGAACCAGTGCTGGCCACACACCTCAACGCTTTGACGACTGCTTGAGTGAACAGCTTCTTTAATCATAACGACGAATGAAAACTTTTTTTTTTTTGATACTACTATCTATCTGAATGGTACGGCAAAGGCATGACTGTACATAAAGCTTATTTTTTAAATATTTTCATACTTGTTTACCAGTACTTCGGATGCTGAGAAGATGGACGAAATTTTACAAACAAACATTATCTATTGCCATTGGCTAAAACTATATTTTTACGCCAAAATGATTTTTGGGTTCTGCAAGAGGATAGTGCCGAAACAAAGAAGTCGGCTTTGTCTGTTACAAACAGACTAGATTTGGGCGTTTTCGATAGTGTGGTGTGGTACTTTCTCTGTACTAGTTGAAAAGCAAAATGTACCTTGTGACGATTTGGATTGGCACTCACGAGTCCCATGATGTCAATTGATAAAAATTATGAAAATTATTTAGGTTTGAAAAAAGCATAAACTAAGAGGAAAAAAATTGTAACCGTTATTGACTTTACTCGTAAACTAAAGACGGCGTGGAGGAGGAGTGGAATAGCGAAAAAAGTGCCATAAAGGTGCTAACTAATCGATTATGGATAATAATAGAGATTAGACCCAGTATTATCATCAAACAACAATAAGAGACAATTTATCGATTTATATTTCTAAGGTTTTCATTAAAATTTGCCGGTCACGCTCTTTTCGTAGTAGTTCCTAGGTATTATATACTTGCTTCAAACGCATAAATTAATACTTAAGTCCTTTATCTCCAACGTTAGTCTTAATCTACTTTCTGATGATTCTTTTAATAAGTTCATTAAGCTGAAATGCGCAGTCGCTTAATTGAGACTTGGGATGGAGTATTCAGTGTGACTTTTATGTTTGGTCCAACGTACGAAAATTTTGAAGTGAGGGTCTGCGATGAGGGTCGCTATCAAAAGGCTATACAGGTCCTACAATATTTTTAATTGAATTCTGTATGTAGACGGTCAATTTGCGAGTGGAAGAAAATCTGTTTATTACTTTTCATGATGTTGAGAAGAATAAAAAATAGAATAATCAACATCATCGGTAACAGGAAATTGTTTATAAGTAAGTTAACGCAATCATACATGCGCAGTACCTACAAACAGCCTTACCTACATTAAGCCTTACTAAGTTATTTATTCTGGTGGTCAATATTATGTATGTAGTACGAGTATATGAAATTAGACGTGTTTTATCTACTTTTGCTCTTGAAACTGGCGTGTTTCTATAAGTGGCTACAATAAATTTTACAACATAACAAAGCTTCTTTCACCGGAAGAGTAAAATTTGTTTCACTAGGTAGTATTTTCGTGCTTTGTACGTGTGTATTTTGTTTCGACCATTATCATTTGATGTCATTTATGCATTTGACAGGTAATTTTTGAGCAACTTTGATTGATGACGTACAATTTACCCACATTACCCGTTCCGACTTTGTTCCGTAACGCCATTTTTATTCTGTCATTTTTATTCTGACATTGATAGAACAAGCGACGTTTTGTTAATACAACAAACCCATTATTTACCAAATGAAACGCTTTGCGGCCTGTTTGATTGCGAAATGGAACGAATTTATGAGCTATGCCTACACAGCACATTCCAGAATCTACCGTGAAAATAGAATATGTACGCGTGCTGTATTCTAATATATACAAATAAGTGTTTATAGGTCTATTATTTGATAGGCGTATGGTTTGGATGAGTATTTGCCAAGACAGACAGGATAGACGTATTTATAGTTTCTTAGATAAGATACGACTCGTCTCATGCCCACTTCCTGATTGTGTAACTCAAACATCTGTCGCTTCGCATCCATTGCAACGACGACTGTCGTTTCAAACAGCGATAGATGCAGGTACACATATTATAGTATTGAAATCGTGATGTATGCTGAATTATACAATTTAGGCCCCCGGTCTATTCATGGCATATTGAATTCTTTATCATTATGAATCTTAATTTTTTGCTGTTTGATTAATTAAAAATATAAGAAAAAATCCTAGAAAAACCTATCCTTCCCGTGTTCAAAAATTTACTACGCGGGAGCTTTATTAATTTTAAATTAGATGTAATTAAAAGCATTGTTTTTGTACGCAGATGCTAGCCAACATCGTAGTGTTTGTGTGCGTTAACGTGGTGGGTGCCCTGATGCACTCACTCATGGAGACCGCCCAGCGGCGCGCCTTCCTCGACACTCGCAACTGCATCGCTGCCCGCTTGGATATGGAGGACGAGAACGAAAAGTTGGTGAGTATGCCTTTGTGCATAGATGTAAGCGAACTTACTATTTTTCGTGTGCGTGAATGTGGTGGGTGCCCTGATGCACTCACTCATGGAGACCGTTCAGCGGCGCGCCTTCCTTGACACCCGCAACTGCATCGCTGCCTGCCTGGATATGGAGGACGAGAACGAAAAGTTGGTGAGTATGCCTTTGTGCATAGATGTAAGCCAACTTGCTATTGTTCGTGTGCGTGAACGTGATGGGTGCCCTGATGCACTCACTCATGGAGACCGTTCAGCGGCGCGCCTTCCTTGACACCCGCAACTGCATCGCTACCTGCCTGGAGATAGAAGACGAGAACGAAAAGTTGGTAAGTAATAATGTAATTATGCATCGATAGATTTAAGTAGGCAAGCCCAAGTGGTAGTTTTTGTGTGAACGTAGTTGGAGACCTGATGCATTCAATCATGGAGACCGCCCCGCGGCGCGCCTTCCTCGACGAGGTATTCCTCGAAGCGCACCTATTTTCTAATTTTAAACAGTGATGGGTACTAATTGAACATAACGGTTATTAAGTAAGACACGTTATTTTTTTAGAATTTGCTAAAATTATGAGTTTGTGACGTTTGGGCCACATTTAAATTTAAAACCATTTTGTATAGAAAAACCTACTACTCGTTTCACACTACGAGAGAGTATCAACATTTTGAACAAAAAATACCAGGGCTGCATAACCAACCAGGAGTTATTATACCTACCTACTTACCTACTTGAAAAAACTGCTGCCTATAATTAAATAAAAAATGCCTTCAATTATAATAAATATAAAATCTGTTTTTTTTCTTCTTCGCGGTGAGATTTATAAACCCAAAAATTTAGTATAGACTTCTTCTAAAACTGCCATCGCCTGTGCAGGGATTTGATACACCGTTTATGTAAAATTATTCTCCTTTTTAATTGGAGTATTTTGTTCTAGAAAATAATGATTAATCATCATAATTAACTGCAGATGATACTGGCCATTTGTGTCATTATTATTCTGATAGATGCATAATGCACCTCTACAATCGTGTGAGTAATGCAGGTATGCACTCACGGTTATCTATGTAGGTTAATAATAACGATATTCATAAATGGCCCGAACTGCACAGCGTAATCTTTAAGACTTGAAATAACATGGAAGTGTAACAGGTTTTTGAAAACCACTGATAATTCATATATTTATTCTAAATAGATATATATTTCGGAATAATTTTGGTCTCAGATAAAAAATATCTTAGGAAAAATAATTGGTGCGTTCAAATGTTTAATTCGTGATTAGTTTGTTGTCTTTAGTCATTTCTCTATAAATGTGGATTTTTATATATTTTACTTATTACTTTTATACTTTCCTAGTCAAATGCGGCTGTACGCCCTACCTAGGTATTTTAGTCGGGCTTATAATCTTAGATACAAATGAATATGTACCAATCCTTATAAAATCACGAACGCCAACTCTTGCGCAGTTAGTAATAATTCACTTATTTAAGGCATTTGACTGATTAAATATCCACGAACATTGCTAGACTAGTTTTTAAGTAGTTTTAATTTGCTACTAATTGAAAACTAAAATTAAAGTAGTAGCAAATTTAAACTACATAAAAGTACACGTAATCATAGTATGTTAACTCTGCGTAATCAATTAGTCTGCTATTTATGTTCTCCCCTACATATTTTACGTACACATGCGTAAAAAAGATCATAAATTAAAAATTTTATACCTCGTTCTTTGAGTAATGGCCGCGATGCTATAATCAAATATTTCTTAGTAATTTACTACATTACGCTAACGTACCGTCGGAAACTGATGAGAGGTAATCATAAATTTTATGAGCCATATCAACGTTTGATAATTATAGCCGCAGTTCGGAGACGAATATAACGATGAGTTGTTATTATATTGTAGCTCACCTCATACTAATAATAAATAAACCATAAAACTTCGAAGTAAGATGTAAAATTGATATGACTTTTTGTGATGTAAAATTTTTCGTTTCGATTTCAAACACAAATTAAGTATTATAGCAGGAAGTCTGAGAACCTGTAAATATAGTTGTTAGGGTGGAAATAAATATAAACATATGTTATTAGGTTTAAAAGTGCAATATGTGTTTTAAGAAATTACTCCGGAAACGGAAACGAATAATGTCTCTCTTTTTCTATCGAGTCGCTCGATTCCGATGAAATACTGAGCTAAATGATATACTGATATGAATTGAACGCGACTGAGCTAGATATGTGTTGAGCTAGAATAGGTGAGCTAGCTCTTTTTAACAACTCGCTCGCGAGCTACCCATCGCTACATCAGTACCCTTATTACGAGTTTGGCAAACTAGAAACGTTTTTGAGAACTATCGCTTTGTCTCTTTCATACCCATAGACGGCTTTACCGACATGTGTAGAGCATCCGATAGTTGTCGAAACGTTGACAGTGAATGTCAACTCGTACTATAATAAGTACCGGGTGGTCAATTCTGATAAATGTTTGTCTAAATCGTCTTTCAGTGGCGTTTCAATATTAGTGCTTATTTACACTGTTTGTTGTAACAAGAACTGTGTAAAACACACACCACCATTGAAACACCATTGGAATACGATTGTGACTAAGCATTAACAGAATTGGGCTCCAGGTATAATGAAGGCTAAGTGCCATTGCACACCGCGTTTTTTAACGCGCCGTCGACGCACGTTTGTATCAATACAAACGCGCTGTCGACGCAATCAGATAAAGCAGTCGGTTTGTGTGATAAAAGCACAGAAAAAAACGCGCCGTCGCGTTTTTTTCTGTGTTTCGGCGCGTTAAAAAAACGGTTTGTGCAAAGACCCTAAGTCTCCCCGTTGTTCATTAAAAAAAAACATCAACCCCAATACTACCTAGAACGAAAAGGCTAACATGTATTCAATCCATTAACGGCCACACACCGATAAGGCTCAATTATTAGCTATTATTCCCCCTTTTCAGCTCACAATCAATATTTGAGTAGCTACTTTGATATTGAATTGTAATTATCATGCTCCTAAATGTATTGTTGGTGCACAAGTGGCCTAGTTTACGCCATATGAGCAAATAGTGAGTGACTCAATGGAATAACACAGGAGTGTTAAACGGTGCCTACATGACTATAACGGTGCACAAAATAACGTAATCAAATTAAAACCATGTGTACGGGCATGGTAGATATGTATGTTGCATAGAATGTTACTGGTATAGTTTGAACTTAAGTGTTGTATATTTAACCTACTAGGTTTTAGGTCTTAGTCTCAGCCACATAACCCACTGCTGGTTGTAGGTATCCTACATAAAAAATGGCGAAATAAACTTTTGCAGCACAAAAACCAACTTTAAATCATCATCATCATCATTATCTCAGCCACATGACACCCACTGCTGTATAGGCCTCCCCCAAATATCTCCACGACGATCGGTTTTGCGCTGCCCGCATCCAGCGGCTTCCTGCGACCTTCACCAGATCGTCGGTCCACCTTGTCGGGGGCCTATCCACGGCCACGGAGCGTCGTCCGGTGCGCGGTCGCTATTCCAGAACCTTTCCGCCCCAACGGCCATCGGTTCTTCTTGTTGTGTCCCGCCCACTGCCACTTCAGCTGAACAATCCTTCGAGCGATGTCGGTTACTTTAGTTCTCCTACGGATCTCCTCATTTCTGATTCGATCACGTAGAGAAACCCCGAGCATATCTCTCTCCATTGCACGCTGTGTGAACTTGAGCCTTCTTATCAGACCCATTGTTAGCGACCACGTTTCACTGCTATAAGTCATCACTGGCAATACACACTGGTCATAGACTTTCGTCTTGAGACACTGAGGTAAGTAGGACGCGAAGATTTTACGGAGCTTCCTGAATGCTGCCCGTTCAGGTTGGATTCGACTCAAAGTTGTACTTACCTAACTGGACTGTCTGTCCTAGGTAAACGTAGTGGTCAAATACTTCGAGCATAGTGTTCCCAACATGAACTGGAGTAGGTATAACATAGGAATTTGACATGATTTTTGTCTTATCCATGTTCATCCTAAGACCCACTCTTTGGGAAGCACAACGGAGATCTTCGAGCATTGTGTTCAGGTCCTCCAAGGTCACAGTCATAATACATAACCCCTGTTCATAAGAACGTGATGTTAAAAACTATAGGCCAATTTGAAAACTTTGCATATTTGTCAAAATCTTTGAAAGTATTGTTCTCAAACAAACCTACGCTGCTTTGGCTTCGTGGTTTATTCCGGAGCAGCATGGCTTCATGAAAGGTTGCTTAACAGTATCTATTCTTTTGATTTCCAACAATTATGTATCTTCGTGTATCAAAGTACTCTATTGCTCTTTCGTACGTAGTATTCTTGAATACGCATCCGAAATATGGAACCCTTCATATAATGTATATATTGAAAGAATTGAATCCATTCAGAGAAAGTTTCTCCGATTCTTCAATTTATATGTAAGCAATTTCTTACCAAACAATGAATCTAGATGCAAAAAGTATCAATTCCTACCACTAGTGCTCAGAAGAAATATTGCTGATCTTATTTTGCTTAGTAAAATTCTAAATAACGCCATCGACTCCCCTAAATTATTGTGTGAAATTTATATTAACACACCTCCTCGGCAGTTACGTAAACATCGTCCCCTACGCACACCAACATGTAACACAAATTATAGAAAGAACTCATTTTTCTGTAGAGCTGTTGAACAATTAAATAAATTCTCTTTGAATCCCGCAATTGACATCTTTCACTGCTGAAGTGCGTCGCTTGATTACTACCTCATTTTTCGGTTTTTAATTTGTGTTTGTAGTTTGTATTGTAGTTGTTAGCTGTGGGGTTAGCACGAATAACTTTCGAGTAGAAAGTAAAGAAAAAAAATGTATGATATATTGAGCAGAGTTCCTACCGGACGTAAACGGAACTACATTTTCCTATACCTTTTTGACATTACGTGCTCGATACTTACTCAATACTATTTTGATAGTTATTCGTGCTTGCCCTACTGATCGCACTTTGCTCCTAATCAATTATTAGACATCTATTGTTTACTACTCAATATACTCCACAATGTCTAGTTACCTATAGGTAAGTGAAAACCTATAAATAGTTCACTAGTCACCTATTAATATTTAACTACATTGTATTTATTTTAGAGCTGTAAGTTTCCCTAACGAAATATATAAATAAATGAACAAATAAGGGCTATATCATCGGCGAAACGAAGGTGTGTGAGATACTGGCCATTAATGTTCATGCCGAGTCCTTTCCAGTCCAAGAGCTTAAAGATGTCCTCCAACGCAGCTGTGAACAGTTTCGGAGAAATGACGTCCTCCTGTCTCACACCTCGCTGCAGTTGGGTGGGATTTGTAATCTGGCTCTGTAATCGGACCGACATGGTGACATGTTCGTATAAGTACATTAACATCTCGATATACCTATAGTCCACTTGGCACCTCTGGCGAGACTGCAGCACCGCCCACGTCTCTATCGAATCAAAGGCTTTCTCATAATCTATAACTTCAAATACTTAGTAAAAACTTAGCTACTTGAAATCCATGCCAGCCATTTCTATTGAATAGAAACGACGCTGTTGAGATTTACCTAGTGATCGTGCTAGGCTAGGGGTGATGTCTTTTTGTCTTTTTGTGTTTGTTAAAAATATTAGACTGAAAATATGAACATAATTTAAAAGCTGCACGGCTTATCAACAATATTGTATAAATACGTCATCATATTGACTTAGATAACGCCTAGAAGCCGCGTCCAAGCTATAACGTGAGTGACAATGCGTGCCATTATATTTGTCTTGTGTGCGTAAGATGGTTGTCTCTACGCACACACGTACATGGCTACAGGGCTACCTTATCCAGTTTACCCACAAAATTCGGGAAAAAAGTGCTACATTGTAAGCGACGACAAAATATTTGCTATGATCATTAATCTTAGCCTGTCCGTAAATTTATGTACTATACCCACATTTATATATAAAAAATATTACGAGTAAGTACCTAAAATTTTTACTTTTACCTTTTTTCGCGTTTTCAAGGTGTCTGAAAATAAAATGGTTTCTAGACGTATAGGTATGCAAGATGGATGTGCAAGAAAAATATCTGAAAAATATTTCGAGATATTCATGGATAAATTTTGAAAAAATCAAATAAAAAAAAACTTATTTAACCGACTTCAAAAAATATTGATTGTTTCTACACCTACAGGAGTATTTTATTGGGCTTTTGAACTAAAACAGCAAAATAGTACCAAGATGGCACTGATGACCGCGGATTAAGAAGTCAGAAAAGTACCTAAGTTCCGGTTTCACCACTTATAAGACTGGTTCTGGATAGCTTATTTAGCATATCATATCACTCAAAACTTATCAGCCGGTGGTGAAAGCGGCCCTTAGTGTGCTTCCTTCCATGCGATTGCTGTCAAAATTCTTCGTTGAAAAATCAAGATGACGCCTTGCAACAATTATAAATACTTTACTCTCTGACCAAATCTTTGAGACGAACAAATTGCATTTCTTTTCTTTCCTAATAAAAATTAAGAAATAAATTAATCAGTTTATGTTGTAAGCCAACTTATATAAGTATCTACGCATTTGAAAATAACTATGTATTACATAAAAAAATAAATAATCAAAGCTATAAAAAATATAATAAAGACAATGATTTTTCTTATTTATTTTAATTTTCTAAACATTGTTAGGAACCTATTAAAAAATTGTATGCGATTTTCCCCACAGCTCACAACTAGCGACACTATATTGGGAGTGTAATGTTTTTTGTTTTTAATTGATATGCGTAGATAAAATGTATAAAATCTCAATATTTTTACGTGTGAAATGAAACATTTACAGTTTTCTTTTGTTTTTCCGATGAGTCTGAACACTTTTTTTTACCGTACAAACAGACTTTTTTTTAGCACCATTTGACCCGACGCGACGTGTACAAACACGGCCGTTTCAGCCCTAGTTTTCGATGCACATTTTTCGTGCGTGCAATAGGTTAATTCGTCCAAGGTTTCTAGTCATTATTATTCTAAGCATATTGATAAAATATGAATGTTCATAACTCGAAGAGACAGAAAAAGAGAAAAGATCGCTGTCTGCAAGTTCTTTTTGGCACAATCTGTGAATTAATTACAGAACCGAGTTGCTTATTAATGGTTAAATTTTATTATAATTAGACGTGACTTTTCACATGAATTGTCGTATTAAACATAGTTTATGGTCTTCCCAGTCATAAAACATTGTATCATCAACTAATTGTCTATCGGCTTTGTCTTGAAAGCCTGACCATATACGTTATACTTTAAGTCGATGTTTGTCTCGACTAGGATTGTATTCTACGAGTTCTATACCTGCGTGGTCGGGTTCCCAATTATGGAATTCCAACACCTATGCAATCCCTTTCAATTTGATAAACTGTAATACAAGTCACGATGATTGGCGGCATTTATTATATTACAAACCGTAATGGATATTGAAAGTTATTATAAAAAATTACGAGTACATTATATTTTTTACGGATACATCGCGTGTTAATTTAAAGATTACTAGGGCGGTTACAACCCGATCGTTGATCGACGAAAAATTCCAAATTATGCGAAAATAATGACACTTTTTAATTGCAGTTTGTGATCATCACGTTTAACATTTTATATATTTTATAGTTTTCGGAACAAATAGACTCGAGTACCTTTAATTTGATACCTTACTCGGCCGCGTACTACGCGCCAAAGTCCATATCGAGTCGTCACAATTTTTGCGAACCTGAATTAAGTATATAGATAATATATATAAACACTAACGCTAGAAAAACTTTGAAAAGATAACCCTATTTAAGTAGTAGATACCGAGTAAGTATTTCTACTTCTAGTAATCTTACTGAAACGCTACAGATCCGAGGTAGTTTTATTAAAGGCGCTCATATATTATGTAACCTTCCAATACCCAACGGAATGAAGTTTCAGTGTTCTGCTAATAGCCTACACATTACTGAGGATAATCTCGCCACGTCTTACAAATGATCAGGTAAAGATTCTCTTCCAATATAACACAATCTTAGCAATATTTGGCCTACATACAAGCATGGTCGATTTGTATTCGAGATTTATAGCTGATAGTTATTCTTAAAAAATGACAGAATTTAAGAATAGGATCATTCATCTGAATAAGCTTAGTTGAGTCTGTTATTTTACTCAGATTTCTTTTTACTTTTTACATGCTTTTTCATGCGAACCGAGGAATCGCTTTAAGTGAAATTTGGTATGGACGTTACATGAATCGTGGAGATGGACATATAAATACTTTTTTTTTTATGAACGACGGAACTCATACCTGATGTTAAGTATTGATAAGGCTGAAGATGAAAGCGAGCCTCTCCTGGAATCCTCAATCATTGAGAAACTGGCTATCTTAACTGTAACTGCCGGAACACAACAATGTTGAAAACATTGTTGTTATGGCGTCAGACTTAGATAAGATATAGATAAGGTTGGCTGGAAGAGATCTCTTTTAGAGATAAGTCCACCTTTGTACATATGTCTCAAATTTATTCTGTAAATGTATTTTTCTAGTGCAATAAAGAGTATAATAAGATGGTGGTAGCTAGCCAGACGGACTTAGAACAAGTCCTACCGAATACAATATGTACCCCCGCTGGGAATCGAACCCGGTACCCCTGGGTCTGATACCGATGGTTGTACCACTAGACCACAGAGGCGGTTGAATGGGACCACCACGGGAGATCCTAAGTTCGGGTATTAACCTAATTCCTCGCGGACTAAGTCGCGGGCGGAAGGCTAGTAAATACAAAGTAAATACTAAAATAGTATTATTTTTCTCAGGAACGATTGCTGCTCTCAGTTCTTCCTCAGCACGTGGCGATGGAGATGAAGAACGACATCATCTCTCCGGTGGAAGGCCAGTTCCACAAAATCTATATCCAGAAGCACGAGCAAGTTAGGTAAGGTACAGATATAGTACTGTATAATATGTATATATATATATATATATATATATATATATATATATATATATATATATATATATATATAATGAATGTATATAGTTATACACCTCTGAAGATCCGACCACTTTCACTAAGTATGTCCAGATATGTTCTTTTGTCCGTATCGTACTTCCGTTTTGTATCAGCACCGTCGCGACGCCATCCAAAATCTCTGGACGCAAAGTTCGTCGCTGCAATCATCGAGTGTTCATTTCCTTTGAACGGGGCGAAAAGCCGACCTTAAGGTTGCCAACGTTTTCTCGATTCGTATAGGTACATAAAGTACATCTAGAAGCACAAACAAGTCAGGTGAGGGTACAGAAATAACCAGCAAGCTGAACGTATGCCTCTGACGGTTCTAACCACTTTGACTAGGGCTGCCGAGCTAACATTCTCTTGAGGCGCACGCAGGAACGTCACCGCCCAAAATTGATATCGGGGGGCCTTAACCAAGTAACATCGATTGATATCTAAATTCATCATCGTCTTTATGCCACCAATCAACTTGCGGTAACGATGAAAATTTACCAAGTGCTATAAGTTTTTAAATTGTTACTTAAGTAACAATTTATTATAGATTATTATAGACAAATTTGTCTAAGCCCCCAGACAACATTACATGTCCAATGAGAACCAGAAAAATGTCCAAGTATAGATGAAGCCGCAAGCGACCGCTTGACATCAAAATTTTCTATACTTAACAAATATTATATTTTTCTAGTGTAATGGTACGAGACGCTAAGTCAAGTTCCTGAGAACAACTTTTTAAAGTACTTAAGTTCTAGTGTTAGGGGTTGCATCAATAATGTGATGTGGTGTACAATAATCGATTTTAGAGCGTGGTTGGTAACCCTAGCTGTGACTCATTGTGTACGATCAGTTTAGCTCCTTGTTCAGTGGTCATTAACATTGGTTTGAGTTATTATAACATTTGAGTGCAACGCCTATTTTAGACATTTACAAGAATTACCACATGTCGGTATGGTTTACTTTAACCATACAACGGAGAGGTACCACATCCAAGTTACAAAGATCCTGCATCGGCAATATCGACATGATCAAATTATCTCTTTAAACTTTATTCCACATATACAGCAAAATTAGCAAATGACGGACTTAATGCCTATAGGCATTTTCTACAAGTTAACCGGAAAGGATCTAAAAAAACCATAATCAATTTGTCCAAAGAATACACTACACTTTACAAAACGTTCCAGTTATATCAATGTATCTTTGATGTATTAAAATTTGCCCTCAAAATCAATGTTTACCGCCCATTCTGACATCTAGTCGAAAAGGGTTTAGGTGGTTGAAAATAACCTCTAAATCCACTTTAAAGTAATAGGTCTATTTAATTGGCCACCCTGCATTCTATTCCTTTTAAATTCAGCTCAATAAGTTGCCCTTTCGGTGCAGTCTCGTAAAACATAAGAACTTTGCCAATTGAACGGTCGTACCTTATCCTGCATGGCGCTTTCCTGGCACCGATCCAAATCGACTCAATGCCCTCTTTGAGGAGCCAGCTCCGTCAAAGGGTTTGAAACGTCTGGTAATTACTCGGAGGACATCGGCAATTTAACGGTAGACCTCACTTTTTTTACAAACGTCTGCAATTAAGGATTTCATCATATTAGAGGCTTTTACATCAATCTTTTTTACAACTTCTAGTAATGCAAATCGACTTGGTTTCCATTCAATGTCCCCTTTGAGAAGCCTGCTCCGTCAAACGAGGGTTTGGTACGTTTGGCAATCACTCGGAGGACATTGGACACAGCAAAACTAATGAAAAGCAATAAATATTAAAGAAGAAAAATACAAGAAATTCTAGTATATTTTCTTGTTTTATATTTATCATTATCACATAAAAATAGCAATGTAAAATGCAAAATTAAATAGTTATGATGATAACCATTTTTACAGCTTCATAATCGATAGCTTGCAACATTTAAAAAAGTTATCGCTCATCTATTAAACTTATTGGTATGCCTACGATTGTACAAGAAATCAACTCAATAAAAATAAGATATTTCTTTTAAACGCGTAGATTATTACGAAATAATAATGTCAAATATGTACTCAATTAGATAGTGAATTGAAGCTGGAAAAACAAATTCTACTCTTTCTGTTCGATGTTAAAAATAAAGTCGTAAAAAAATTGTGAAATTCCCAAGAAAGTTCCCAGAATTACGCAAATTCGAGCGTCCATACTCAAACTTTGTCAGGCGAACATTAATCAAATTGGTAGTCGTAAATATAGGCGTATCGTATTAGTTATGTTAATCAATCATCACTTGATGACGTCAAGATAAGACCTATTGAATGAATTTGTCAAAAAAGATTAATTGATACGCAACGTATCTATTCAGTATAACTCGATAATACTCTATAATACATGGTTACTTGAAAATAAATCGAATGTAAAACATTTTGTGGGAGATAAGATAAATTATTGGGGTTGGAGTATTTGATAAGAGGGAAAAACCTAAGTGGTTAAAATAGTAGTATTTATTTATTTATTGTGATAAAAACGACATAATATCAATTACATTATTACAAAACAAAAACTATTACTAGTACCTATTATATCTTCATAATAATATTGTTTGATTGTGACGTTACACTTTCTGTAAATCAGAATCTATTGCTAGATCAATATGGCTATTTCTGTTGACAGTTGATTATTAGGTACTTGAAAATCTCAATATTTCGTTCGTAAATCCTTGGTAAGATTGTCCTGTCCTGTGTAACTTTGTTATTAGTTGACGACATAATCATATCGCAGTCTGATTCTGGACATGAAACCTTGTACGAATCGTCCAAACATAAAACGCATGTTTCTAGGTCTAAAAGTTTTCCTTTGGGATTGGCATAAAACAGCGCATCAAATTAGCACCCCTGTCCATTAACACTGTATCACAGTTCGTCTAATACGTTATTAGATTCGTCGAAATGTGTACCAAACTCATACCACCCACAGTGCTCCCATTAGGTAGCGTTATGTTGTTATAATGTAATGCCTATTTTGGTACGAAATGTACACAAAACAAATCGTTAATCCAACAGGTGGACGATAACGGCGTATAAATTAGTAATGTCAACATACCGCTATTTCAGAACATTCGATTTGTTGACTGTGTGTTTGCGGTTCATTCTGCCACAGAACAGAAAAGTGGTTTCTGCTCTGTTTACAAGGTCTGTTGTAGAGGGTGCTAGGCTAGTGGCTAACCAAAGAAGCCATTCTTTAATATTATCATACAACAAGCCATTGTTGTATGATAATGTTTACGGCGGATAGTTATAAGTTGTAGAAACATAAACCACGCTTGAGAGTTTTTAATTTGAAAATATAGATAGGCGGAATAGCTTTATGAAAAAGAATATATTTCCTTACAATAATATCAGTTAAAATTAATTTATTGATATGACCACCTTGCAAGGCTACTTTCGGCTGTAATAAGATATTCTGGCAGTTTATAATAACGTATAAAGTATTAATAATGAAAAAGATATTGACATCGAATAGGGATGATTTTTACTTTATTCATGACAACTACAGAACAAGCAAATAAAAACTTCCATTTGACATAATTTGACCGAAAATGAATCAATAGTTTGCTGCCATTCAAAACAACCGAAAAAGTGGTAAACCGAAATTTCGTAACATACCGTCACTTATTTTAATCTAAATAAATAATTCATCAACAATATGTATCGTTCCAAAATATTCTCACTTGTTAGCAATGCACCAACTAAAAGTATCATTTTATTTTTACGTCACATTTGTTCAGGTGCGACAGATTGGTGGTTGTAAGCCGGCATTATCAGAAGCCGCCATGGTAAACGATTTGCTCGTTAACATGGCCGGCTTATCGCCTACTAATTAGGTCGGACGTGAGTCTCATACTGCTATGAACTATAGAATCTCACGTGCCGGCAACTGTAGTTAAAGATTTATTTGTAGCTGGAACTTGCGTGAATTGCGTAGTGCGACAGTGATGAAGTTCTCTCGAGGGAAACGCTTTGAGACAGCCTAGAAACTTGCTCTTTTTAGGCCCCACATAAAAATCTCGCTGCCTACGACGTGCCAAGGGAGGCAAAGTTGGCAGGACATAAATGATCCTACGCTGTGATTAGTAGGTATGTAATAAAAAAATAATTCTTGATAACAAATTAAATGCGTGCATTGTTTTGCTCACGTCTTTAAGGAGTTAAATAGGTATATTTTACATTAAATCACATGCATGTAAATAACTTTCCATGTTTAAGACCCTGTTAATAGTCATTATACCGCACTTAAACACATACTAAACACGATGTAGTTCGTTTAACAAGATTAAAGCAGTAATGCTCATTTGGCAAGTTTCATTTGTTTGTATTCCAATAAAAAGCAAATTATTGCTTCATGATTTGGCTTCCGAGAATTAAGTCGAATATATTGGGCAAATCATACGAGGAATTATGTAAGGTCCGATTTACGTTACGGAGAGTCGACCATAAAATATTCACGTGGGATGGATCGTTAGCTAACCCACAGAGGCTAAGCGTCGGAAAAGTCAATCCAACTGAAAATAAACTGTTATGACAGCCTGCCTGTTGATATGATATGACAGCTATCGGTTGGAAAAGGATAGGACAGACAAACGGTATCGGAATCAACTTATTCAGCGTCATTCTTTTGATGTTCTATAACTGGATCACCTTAACCTTAGGGATCATTCTCATTTGTAGTCAAGTCCAAGACCAGTGGCCGCATTAGACAGATGTTTTATATAGCTACATCCTAATAATAGGTCAAACAATTCCACCAATAGTTTGTCTAATTTCTGAAGCTTAAAGATTAGATATTAAACTCCTTGCAGTCCTCAGCGTAACATAATTTTAACTCAATGTAGGTAAAACGTTTCAATTAAAAAAATAAAAATTCTAAATGTACTATAATAATCCAATGTATATAAAAGTCAAGAGGATTATGAATGATCTATGACTCGTGTCCTTAATTAGTCTGGATTAGTAAGATTATTTATCTAACTTATCAAAAATGTGCATAATGTCACATTCTGGTTTTCCCATTGGATTATTTACGATTAAAGTTCTAGAATTAGTAAAGTTCTTGTTCATATTGATATTTTAAAATAATACGTATATAATCTTTTGATAAGAAGTAAACAATTTTTACTGAAACACTCGTTGCGAATGCATGGTAGAGGGAGCACATAGGCTATTTTGCATCGCGGAAGTAAATTTTTCGTCGTTGGAGTACATTTTGAAGTGATTAATAGTGGATATCTGGGTACTGTGTAGATCATTGATCTTTTGTCCACTTAACAAAAATTATGAATATCTGCTGCGTAACGGTTTCACATTTTTAATCATGCCCTGAAGCTCAGCTTTGTCAATTCGCCTCTCGTTTTTTTAAGAAAAAACGCGCGTGGGAGCATTAGTCGTTTTTCAATTATTTAGTTCTTCTATTAAATCTTCGTCAAAATGAAATAGAAAAAAAAACAGCGGGTTGCACTCCGGGAGTGCCGGCAGAAGTGAAAACCGCTTAAACGAAACAGGAGCAGGCATACATTTTCGCCGCGCCGTAGAGAGGGGATAGCTGTCTACTCTCCATCCGTCCTACGCTTTTTCGATCAGGTCACGTGTCCTGACGCGAGTTTAAGATTTTATACCCATTACAGAAAAAGTGCTCAACGCCGCTAAAGAAGTTTTCACTTCAAAAAACCGATTGTCTGTCATTTGGCGTCGAGAGTTAATGACATGGTATTGTTAATATGTTCTACGTGATTATGTTTCGTTATTTTTTGTATATTCTCATCTATTCTATTATCATAAAACTGATTTCGTTTTATTCGCGAACCGCTCAAACTTCTAGAACTGTTAGTCAGATTTGAAATAGTTATATATTTTTTATGCAAGGCTGGAAAGTTGGATTTTGCCGCGAGTTACCTCTATTGGATCCTAAGCGTAGCGAGGGTTTCAAAAGTATGAGAAGCTGAAAACTTTTCTGCCGAGCGCAATACACAACTTTTCACCTCACAACAGTGAGGAACATTTTAAGGGTGTTTCCACGGTCAACTTCCGGTAAAAAAATCTTTTAACAAAAAGTTTCATCTAACTAAACCTTATTCTTGTTCTTTTAATGATGTAAAAAAGTAATATAATAATAAATTTAATTCATAGTTATTTGAAATAAGAATAAATTGTTACAATAACAATAAAAACGATTCGGTAAATTGGCATTGACATGAGGTACAAGACAAAGACAATTTAAAACGGTTTAAGTATGTCACGTTCCGAAATACAATCATAGGTTGTGAAATCTCACCCCGCCTTAATATAAAATTCTTATAACAAATAGTTTAATCTTATTATTATTGTTTTTATCATTCCAGTAACTAAAATAATATAATAAAAATCAAAACGGAGTATTATAATTAATTCAAAGTTATTTAAAATAACAATAAAATGTAACATAAAAAGTCAATTGTGCGATTGGGAACGCAGTAGGACATATTTTTTAGGTTTTAAATAAAAAGAAGTACTTTACCACGCTAGGCCGCAAAAGCTATTTTTCACGCAGAAATTGAATGGCAAACCTCTTTTTCGAGCGTGTGAGGTGAAAAATAATTTCTGGTTTTGTTATTATTTGAGGAAGGTATCTAGGTTCCTTCACATTGAGGAAAATCGCGGGATGCTCACATCACAAGTTATGGAAAATGATAGAGAAGGGACCTTACATAACCACAGTTCACGAGAATGTTTTTGTTCTTTTTTTACTCCTTAAATAATTTTGATCTTTAAATTAACGGAAAGTTGCCTCATTTCGTATATTATTTACAAATACTCTGATAAACGCAGTGACGTATGCTTGTCTTGTCTTGTTAAAGTCTTGTTATCGAAATTAATTATAGTAGTAATGTCAGATATTAACAACGAATCGACACACTGTTGTATTGTTTATGAACTCGATAAGAAGTGTGTTAAAATATTGGATCTGTTTATGCACCACTACCACCTACCACGTTTCTCTGAACAATCCTTGTATTAAAGTAGTTTTATGTATGACTCTTATTGTTAATAAAGAAATTACACATTACATTACCAGTAAAAGGTCAACCTCTCTTTTTATATAATAAACTTGATATAATGGAACACAAATGGCTTTATTATACTTATACTATAGTTGTTATAAGTGTCTCCAAAATCTGTTTTGGACACATCTGTTAGGTACAGCGTCTGCGCTGTAACAAATTTGTAAGATATAAGTAGATACCTACTTACTTTCTGGAAGTGAACAGATAAGTAGGTATTCTTAACATTATTTTTGGACATAAAGTTTGCCAAAATTAATTCATTGGTTTAGTCTACCTAACATTTTTTTAAGAAAGAAGATGGTAACCGTTTTGTTTTAATGGTACTTATTGATCTTTTCAATAAACAGAAAGAATATCATTATTCAATTTCAAGAAATTTAGAATGTATTGAAGCGAATATAAGAAGTCGCCTAGAAAGGAAAAAATAAAACAAATAAAAAGGGCAAACAAAACGTAACATCGAAACCAATGATATGGAGGAAAAGAATTGAGACACGCTCTCTTTTGTTCCCGTTCATTTTCGCTTAGCGGAACAACAGACCCATCTCCATTGATTAGATGAGGACGTAGTGGCAGAAAATAACTAGAAATATCCCGGTGGCCAGTGTGCGTCTGCCAACATGTCGTGTCATGACGCTCTCGGTCTCGATGTGACTGTGAGGTCACTTGATTACTCACTGAGGAACTATAGACTTTCAGCTTTGTAAATGTTGTCAATAGCGAAAGGAAATATGATATTGGAAATACTGCGGAAAACGGCACTGATGTTGTTTACTCAACATAGTTAATGTAGCTTGTTACCAAGTTTTAAAGGCAGCAGTATATTGGTAAAGTAACAAATATTTATCAGGAAACGTTAAATTATGAGTTCCTATAACTCGAGTTATATAATAAATTCATCGTTTATTTTCCAGTCTTCGAAGTATCGGGTAAACTAGGTATAGTTACAAATTACAACGTATTGCTTGACGTTTTGTATAGTCATTAATACACTACTATACTGTGTAAGTAAGAGATATTAAAGATGTTATAATCTTAAATTTTAGATTAAACAATAACTGACGCTATGTATTATATTTACTTTACTGAGTAATAATATTTCTACATCAAAATCAATTTGTCACAGTCACGCAATTGCAATCAGCTGAAAATAATTATAATTTAGTTACCTTTATTATACTTTATTTGGATTAATAAATAATCTTAGATATAGGTGCCTCGCGTTTTCACTTCAAATTACGTACCTATCACACATTTAAAAAGTCGTATTTACGAGTTTTTTTATTGATCCATTTACCACAGAGCGGGTTCTTATCAGTATTTATTGTATCCCAAACTGGAGACGAGATAGGTATTCAAATCAACGTCACGTTATTGAATGCCGATGATAATAACGACTTGTTGTTTTGGGGCATCAGTTGATACAAAGTGACGTTCATTTTTACAAAACACTATGCATGCGTTTGATATTGACCGAGAGATTAGTTGAGAGCTAGGCAGGTAACATACCTTATTTCATTGTGTTTTCATTCATATCTTATTTTTATTTTCGGGCCAGTGGGCATACCATCATCAGGAGGCCTACCGCCATCTCTTGTTTCAATCTTACCATACTTTTTCAAACTACTAATCTCTTAAAGTAAGCTTGTTTTGTGACGTCTTTGCCAATTTCATTTGCCATAATTACCTTTGGCAACATTTTATTTCGCATAATTTTGTTTCGCATACCGTTTATTTAGTACGACGATTTGGTATTTGGTATAATTTCACTTGTAGTATCTCATCATCATCTTCGTAGTATGCACTATGAAGATGTCAGAATTTTATTTTGAATAATTTCGTTAGGTTTGTATTGAAAATTTGCAACAACTTTTTATATAAAACTTTAGGTATATGTGCTGTTATAATAATGATATTATATATTATACATATATAATAATCCTGCAATGTTGTGCTATACATACTTAGCCAGTAAATAAATAATTAATTATTTTATACAAGCCAGTGACAACCGAATCGCTGTAAAACAGACTACACGCAGTCTTGTATGTCCTACCCCTAGAGTGTAATTTAAGCCCGCGTAGGCGCGGAGGGGCAAGGCGGCCCGCGAGCTGAGGAGCAGATGGGTTTAACGCTCGCCGCGCCGTGGCGCAAGCCGAGGCTGCGGTGGTGAGCGAAAACCATCTGCGACTAAAGGCTCGCGTAGGATCGCAGCCCCGCAGCGCCGGAGCCGTGACGGAAGTCATGCTTGCTGCATGCATGCCTGCTTGCATACATGTTGCATGTTTGCTGTATGCTTGCTGCATGCTTGTATGTTTGCATGATTGCTGCTTACTTTCATGCTTGCTACTTGCTTGCTTGCTAGGTATGCTTGCCAGTTATTATATAATAATTAGAAAGCAGAATCAGCATTAGGCAGAATGTTTCCGCATTATAATTACTATAGCTATGAAATTTCTGCCGAAAGACGATTCTTCCTTTGAACATTCTGCCAAATGATAATTCTGCTTTTTGATAATTATGGATATGAAATTTTTGCCAAAAGACGATCCTGCCTGAAAACGTTCTGCAAAATGATGATTCTGCTTTTTGAATATTATGCATATGAAAATTCTGTTTTAATTATGATTTTGCCTTACAAAATTATGAGTTTTGAATGTTTAAAAAATGAAGTGTATGCCGAACGATTTTCTGCGAAATGAGGTTTATGCCAACCGTTGATAAGCAGAATAATATATTGACATAAAAAGTTCTGCCAAAATGGGTAGACCCGAAATATTGTCCATGCAAAACTTGATGTACCGGCTATTGTTCAAAATATGAATACGTTTTTATGAAGGTATTTCCGGAATAACGTTAGTTAAGAGGCCGGCGACACGTCAGTCTCCCATACAAACGTAATACCAAAATAATTTAAAATTTGAGCACTTGTGATGATATTTGGATTAAAACAGTATTTATCTAGGTTTCTTTTAACAAAATAATATTGAAAATATCTACCCAATAAAAAATAGTGCCATTACATTTTTTCATACAAAACTGCAATTCGCATTTATTTTAAATTTTGTAAGTATTTAGGATAATTGTTTTAATGGAAACCTAGATAAATACTGTCTTAATCCGATAACAAATAACAAGCACAAATACACAAACAAATAATAACATTACAAGTTCAAAAATCTATGCTCTTATTTCAAATCATTTTGGCATTACGTTATGGGGAGCTGACCGGTCGCCGGCCTCTTAAGTAGCATTAGTCGTTGACACGACGACATCGTTAAACGAACCGTTAAATAGTCCGACTACTTATCGCATAGTTCGCTGAATTTCTCGTGTTATCATAACATTTTAAGCTGTCGTTTTAGTCCGTGTGTTCGTTTACTTAGTGCGAATCACCGCTACTCTAAAGTGTCGTGTGAATCACTTCATTCGTTTAGATACTCTTTGTCCTCATCTCCTCATCGTTTGGTGTTTGAATATCATCACCACTATGTTTATTCATGTAAACGCATTTATGATAATTCCGTGTTGAGTCAAGCGTATGGAATGAAATGTAAATTTTACAACATAGAAACCGTTTAGAAATCAGAAGTTTTAAAGACTTTAACTTAATGAAAACGGTCTACGCAGACGATGTTGCGAGTAAACGTTGGTTTTACCTATCCTTATCGTAACTAATATTATAAATGCGAAATTGTGATTGTTTGTAGGGACAAGTAGGGACTTGACGCCCTAACTAAACAACCATCGACTTGATTTTGACATAGAGTAGTTGAAAGGGCGGAGAGTAACATAGGCTACTTTTTATGGCCTGCGCAGACGACGGACATTGAAATCGTTAACGTTGAAGGACTTTTTGTCCGCGACTCGACCTTATTACTAAGAACATAAAGTTGAATAAATAACGAGGACTATCGCGTACTTTTCGCGGATATACGCGGTCTAAGTTGAATCTTATTTGGTTAAAAATAAAGACGTGTCGCGGACAAAAAGTCCTTATCCGTCGTCTGCGCTAGCCATTAGTACCTCAAAAGAAAAAAAACGGAACCCTTATAGGATCACTTCGTTGTCCGTCCGTTGATCCCGTCAGAAAAACGGTTATATCTAATACTGAGGTCTACTGTCCCTTGGAGCTGTGAAAAAATCAAACTTCTAAGCCAAAGCAATCAAAAGATACAGCTGTTTATGCCGCAAATTTCCGCAATTTTTCGAAACTCGCACGGGAATCAAAACCTACAGGGTAGTTCCCGTGAACTTAGAATATTGAAATTTGGTACGAAGTAACGTCTTATCTTAGTACAGATAAAGGAAAATATGCGAAAACCGTAATTTTTTTGTTACATCATATAATAAAAAATATTTACAGAACCCTCGGTGCGCGAGTCCGACTCGCACTTGGCCGGTTTTTTATCCCGATATTCCTACGGTTACGGGAACCACGCCAGTGAAACCGCGGGCGGAAGCTAGTATTTGTATAAATTTGTTTTGTCTTTTGTTAAGACATGTTTTAGTATAAGTACTGTTAAGTTTTTTACCTCCCTGTTTAAGTTCTTTCTTGTGAAATATTTATACGTTATGTATGGATGTATTGTAGAAGTATTTTCCCGCTACCAGATCAGAACGGCTAGAATAAGTTTTGTGAACGTTCCCAAATTTACTACCTATCACTGTTTCGTTTGTTTCCCGGTAGTTGGAATTCACTATATTGTTAGTTGTTTGTTGTTGAACGTACGTAAAAATTGTTGTTTTTGTTACGAGAAGTTACCGGCAGGCTGGCTAATAAAACGAGCTGCTAGTTATTAGCTACTAGCATCCTATCCTATAGTATTTATCCTATGTACTTTACATTTTGATTAGAATAGTAATTAGAAAACATTAATAAACTACAGCCTTATTGTTAAACTTAATGAAAACTAGAAAAAGTGACATGCAATATTTTTTGTTCTTTTTTGACCAAAGTTTTCCTCGAAGTCTTTGCCAAATATTTTGAAAAGTAAAAGCATTATTAAAATTATGATGCTTCCGTGAATTTTGTTTCGAAGTTGTGACACTACAATCGCATTTTCTAAGAATGCTAAAATCATTGTTCACAGTAGTTAAAACGAGGAAAAAACAACAAAGCCTTTTCATATAATTCAGTCCAAAACACGCGGGTATATCCAGTTTTTTTCAGCCGCTTTAAGAGTTCACAAATAACCATGGAATATTTTAGGAACGTTATTTTTAGTTGCATATATTGTTATTTTGGACTAGAATTCAAGTTCATTTGCTATGCGTTGGATTTCACCTGTCGCGTGTTTGGCGCCTACCCAGGGTCTTGTTAGAAAAATGTCGTGTTGTTGGATTGAATGTTGTTTTACAATTTTAGTTATTTTATATGTAAATAGTTTTAAAGTAGGTAATACTTACATGGATATTAATTTTTGTCACAGATTATATAATTATATACTACTAGCGGCCGCCTGCGGTTTCACCCGAGTGGTTCCCGTTTCCGTGGACATATCGAGCTAAGAATCCTATTTTTTTATCCAGGCTATCTACTTCCTATGTACGCCTAATTTTATCCAAATCCGTTCAGTAGTTTTTGCGTGAAAGAGTAACAAACATTCCATCCAAACATCATCACCAACTTTCTGATTTATAATACTAGCGGGCGCCCGCGGTTTCACCCGCGTGCTTCCCGTTCCCGTGGGAATATCGGGATAAAAAGTAGTCTTTGTTTTAATCCAGGCTATCTTCTATCTGTGTGCTCAATTTCAGCCAAAGCCGTTCAGTAGTTTTTGCGTGAAAAAAAAAATATATTAGTAGGACTATTACAAAGATATCTCTTAGGATAGGACAGGACTAATAGAACCTGTAGGATTAGTATGGTACTCGTATGATGATTTTAACTTGCGTTTATTAAGTTTTAGATTAATGACAAACCTAATTCATTGTTACTAGACTTAACCTAGGGTCGGGGTTGGTATAGCGATGCTATAACTTTTGTTAACGGTTATGCTAGGTTTAAGTTATGCCGAGTTTATAAATTGAAATATAGCTTATGCCGAACCTATACCCGGTATAATATTTTTACTCTGTTTTAAAAGTAAGGCTGTTAGATCCGTAAAAATTGATTTATTTAAATTAGAATAGTTAAATCGATGTGGGTGGCATACTTATACTTTCGGTAGAAGCCTAAAAACTAAAGTTCAAAACCATTGACTGGTTCCAACGTAGTTCGAAAGTTTGTTGACCTTTCAGCCATTGTTTTACCGGTTAGCAACTCATTTTTTTAAGTCGCTATAAAAATATGATGTTATTATATATTTCTTATGAGTTGCAAGCGGCCGTGGTAGTTCACCCACGTGATTCCCGATCCGTTGCAATATTTATAAAAATCCTTTCTTAATGCTCGCCTATATCGTTAAAGGATCCTGCATGCAAAATTCCAGCTTAATCGGTTCAGCCGTTTGGGCTGTCCGTTGTCTGTCAGTCAGTCACGGTATTGTTTTATTGTATTTAGATAGATAGATATCTTACCTGTTTGTATTGCATCGTTAAAAAGAGATCATAGCATGGTGCAAAAACACATGCATTGAGCTATGATGTACCCACGTAACAAGTACGTAATGCCCATACGTAACATTACGCCCTAGCTACCTGGATTTGCGTGGGTGCCATTGATGGCAAATTGATTGCTGGCAACATCTTGTGATCATCACTGAGGTTATCTTCCGTTCCGACACATATATTGGAGTAAAATCTAGGGCTGTCAACATTTTACGAAAGAGATTTGTACCTTATTTCAATATGGGCAATTACACTTAATTACTTAGGGCACGTGCTCAGGCACGAGCGATACAACCTTCTCCAGCTCATAATGATGGTCAAGATTATGGGAAACGACGCCTTGGCAGAAGAAAGAAATCGTGGCTTCGTAATATTAGAGACGGCCAGCGTAAAACACCTGTTTCGCTTGGCGAGAAATCGAGAAAGGCGCATCCTTTCTCGATGCATGTTATAGGGATGTAACGATAATAATTCTGCCGATACGATGCAGATACCGATATCGATGGCTTAGTAAATAATAAATCAAAATATCTTATTAAATGTATAAAAGTTACCTATATTTATTAGAGAATTGACTTTGTGAAGTGTGAAAACATAAAACCTAAGTTAATAATAATCCAAATCAAAATCCGCCCGTCGTTCGTTTCGCGCGCTTTTCGAACTGTTTGATATCGGTTGCATTTTAATTTATCGGCTTGCTAATTATATCGGTATCCCTAGACTTTTATCGATCTGTCGATATGTATATATTTCTGTTGCTGTTCTTTTCTTTTGCTGTTGTCACCTAGGTACGTATGGGTTCAGTGTAAACTTGTTAGTGATCAAGTTAATAATTAGAAATAAAATATAATCAAAACGGTCTGATGAATAGCTGATAATTATCATGTCAGTCGACTTTATTACCATTGCTTCGCTCAGCGTTCCTTTTTGGTCCTAATCTGTTCCATTCAGCCCACAGCCAAATGGCGATCCATTAGCAAAGCTACTCGGGAAGACGTGTTCTCTCCTTGCTCTCGTAAAATTAATATTGATATTTGTATTTCAGTGTCGAATTACCAGCGACATTAATCGCACGAGTCGCCCATTTATCGGATCACCGCTTCCGAGACTACGACGTCTGTACTTTTAATTAATCGCCTTTGTAGATTAAAAACGCTACAATTATCACAAGACAAGGCCGAGACTTCGTGGAACGAAATCTCTAGTCTTCAAATATTTTTTGTTTCGATATTTAAAAGGTTGGTTTAGACTTACTCAACAAAGAGGAAGAGCATTGCATGTTTTGTTGTTATCGTTTGTTTAATAAACAGACGTTTTCTATCGATTTATGCTCTGATTGCGGCGTTCAAGTTATTTACTCTTAAGTCGGTAATAGGATCGATAGGTGTCTGAACATTTACCTCCGTGCTTCGAAAGGCACGTTAATCGTTAGGTCGTTGGTCCTGGCTGTATTTGATGCCGCTATCATCCAAAAACAGCTGTTGATGATAAAATATGTAAGGACGTGATGCCGAGACGTGACATGAACACATAAATAATAATATTCTCCAGAATTTACATTTACAAACTAAAGGAACGACCATTGCTCAAGAGTAAACGTGAAATCGTTAAGAAACCCTTTAAAATTTGTCTAGTTACGTTATTAACGTGGATTCCTGGCATTAAAACTCAAGAGGATTGTGTAAACATGACTAGAGAGTTTCATAGATTTCACGAGAAGGAAATTGGGCGAAAATATCAGAACAATAACACAGGCAATAACGAGCATTCGTTTGCTCATTCATTCCTTGTTCTGAACACACCTTTAGGCAAAGCGAAGCAACAACAAATGTTTTGAGTGCGATTTCTGCATACCAACTTATACTAAAAAGGAAGATTTTTTTTTCGTTAAAAAGTCTTGACTCTTGACTGCTTACAAGGTCGGAAGAGCTTTTACAAACGATATTGTAAAAAAGGAAATAATTAGAGTTAAGTTATAGCTTGACTTCGTTAATGCACAAGAATTGTATTTTTTGCGAACTAAAAGCAATATTCCTACTTAGAAGCGAATCCTCTGGAAGCCCATTAGTATAAAATAGTAACAGCAATACTTTAGGCTAGATAAAGTCTTTAAAGATAGTGACAATAGCAATTAAGAAGCCATAAGCTTATTCGCATTCACTCTATTAGAAAATTTTACTAACTAAGTTTAAGTTGATATAGTATCACATTACTACGTTAATTTCAATGGGTGTGGTTAAACGATCAATTTGTTGATGGGAGTCATTTTATGATAATTGAAATTAACTTTTACAAATTGGATCGTTTTCCTGAAAAACAGGTGATTTCATGGAATCATTTGACCTTATTTACTTTCCAGCGTTCTCAGATTACATAATATTGTTTTTACCTCTCTTATCGTAATTTGAAACATTAGTTCCAACGACACTTAATTGTAGTGTCGCTTTCACTACAATGATAAAGCAATAAATAATACGAACATACAGTTGAACAACGCATTGTTCGCATATTAAGGATTTTAACGGAAACAAAACAATATCACCATTTTGTTGCGCTCCTTCGCAAACTGTCAACAAAGAACAATGTACAATTTGAGAACATTATTGCTGACCACAAAGGAGCTTTGTCTTTGACATGGTATTCGCAAATATTTAATATTCATTTTGCTATAGCTTAAGACCGTCAAGTCGCGTAGGCGGGATTAATCCCACTCAATTTGTACTTACAACAGATTCTAAAAAGTTTAACCATTTTTTTTTCACAATTTAAAAGTTTATTGTTACAAATCTTGTGAATATTGTTTTTCGTCGTAATACAGCGCAAGTAGGTATCACTCTGATAATATTTACATTAATTAAATTGTAATCAGTTACGTTGTTGATATTACATAATCTGTGGCTACTATCCTACGCACGGGCTGAGGGTTATTTTTTTAATCTTTCACGGCACGTGATAATGATAATTTAGTTTTATCGAAGTCCAATTTAAAATATAAACAATTTTTGTATTTTTGCGCACATACAAATGCTGCGATATTATTTATTAGACGTATACCTTGGTATGATGTGCAGACTCCTAAGTAAGTATAAGAAATGATGTTTTTTTTTATTACTCTGACCATTGAGACGAAGGCGACGACAAAGGCGACGATTTGTGCATTCCTCAACAACAACTCACAATACATGCAAACAAAATCTTTTTGTATGGCAATACGACTGTACAATAAATTGCCGAATAATATTAAGGAACTGCCCCTTAATAAATTCAAAGGGAAACTATTTCACGTCCGAATTGTAAAAACATATTATTGTATAAATGACTATTTGAACGATACAATCATTGACATTTAAAAAACTAGAAGGAACTTTATATAATAATTGTAGTTATGATTGACAATTGTAATTAAATTTCAGACATTTTTACTTTAATCACATTGACATCCACAATTTAATTATTGACTTATTGTTAACTGTATTTTTATTAATTGTATCTGGATTATTAGCATTCGTAATAACTTGTATCACTTTAACAAAATATTTGCACGTCGAACCACTCGACAGAATATGTTGGAAACCTAATTATAACAACTTTGTATGACCATATTTTATGCAAATAAATAAATAAATAAATAAATAAATTGATCAAAAGCAATTATTGTATCTTTCTTGCGGATAACAAAAATGTTTTCTTATCTAAGGAGCACACTATCATTGTTTACAAATGGAAACTATCGGATTACCATCATCAATGAACCATAAAAATCAAGGAAATAAGTAACATCATTTACGATTTCTTGATAAAGTTGCGTAGTAAATTAATAAAAGCAGAAGGTCGTTTTATTATCAACAAATTATAATGAAGTGATTGATTTTCTAAGATAGGCTGCAATTTTGTTTTGAAAAGAGTTGTTCACGAAAATGGACATTATGAACGTTGATGGAAAGGAAGAGGAAGATATAAAGAAGAAAAGAGTGAATGGGATGACGTGTCACAGAATAAATACACTCACCGGCATTTTTAACACAACACCGGACACAAACCGGAAAATCGAATGCTTAACCCAAACATTAGCATACAGATTTTACCAACAGGTCATTGTTACTCTTATGTATAGAGTCGCAAAGTGAGCATGTTTGTAATAGTTTGTATGAAAAACCGGTGTGGGCGGTTATAAGTGCCGTTGAGTGTATAATATTTACTGTCGTGAAGTGGAGGAGAAGGACGTACCGTACTACGCGGACCCAAAAAAAATTGCATTAATACGGCCATGATGATTTGATGATTGATGAGCGGTACAACTACTATTGATTTGATATCCTCTTATTGTGTAAGATAAGCCGTACTATAGTCGTTGTTTTTATACAATATCTCATGCAATTATATAGGGTTGTTTTTTTTTTAGTATTTTGTATTAGAATTCCTAGCTAAAGTAGAATTTAAGAGATTTAAGAGAATATGGAAGATATTAAAGGTTAATAAGTTTTTAATTTCTATGTTTAACCCCCGACGCAGCGCAAAGAGGGGTGTTATAAGTTTGAAGCCTATGTCTGTCTGTCTGTCTGTACGTATATTCGTAGAGCCTAAACGAATTAAGCGATTTCAATGCGGTTTTTTTTTATTGAAAGCTAAATTAATCGAGATGGTTCTTAGCCACGTTTGATGAAAATCCATCAGGCCATTTATGGAGATGGTCAACTGCCAGCCGAAATGGTAAAAGATACAAAGTTGGCGCTTTGACTAAAATAATGTACACCCTGGGCAAATTTAGGTACAGCAAAAAAACAAAACAAAAATGGCGGCAATTTTTTTCTTGTCTTTCTGTACATAAATATTCGTAGTGCCTAAACGAATTAAGCGATTGCAATGCGGTTTTTTTAAATTTTGTATGTAATTTAAAAAATACTTCAAAATGGGTTTTTAAAATGTTAAAATTTTATTTTTATTATTATTTATATTTTTAGTTTTATTGATATTATTTAATTTAATTTATATGGACATTATTTAATTTAATTTATATTGACATTATTTAATTTCTATTGACATTACTTAATTTAAATTGTAATTTAGTTTAACAGATATTATTATCCTGACATTTTATAATTTGAATTATTTAAGTCTATGCCACTTTAAAGGTTATAAATGACATGTTAAATTAGCAATTATTAATTAATATCAAGTAGCTTCTACTTTTAAAATTGTCAAATATTTGTACACTGAAATATCAGTAGAATATGAAGAAACTTTAATATATAACATATTCTGACAAATAAAGAATTTATGATTATGATTATGAATAAAGTTGTTAAAGTATAGGTAATTAAGAGCACCAAAGAAAATATGGTATTTGACCCAAGAATCGTATTCATTCATTAATTGGCACAAATATCACATTCAAACAGGTATTATAATCAGTCAATCAGTCATCGACTAAAGTTTTTGGTAGATGATTTATTTATTACAGACTAGGATTTTTGGAGGATGATTTATTTATTATCGTCATGCACTTCAACTACATTTTTTTTTAGTTCAAGACTGGGCAACAGATCAAATACTTGTATTTGAACACCATCTTCTTAGAGTGTCATAAAAGCCATTCGTGCTTGGGCTACTGGCTATGTTAATAAAGATCGTCGCTTTCAACGATTTAAATACGCATGCAGTGTTTTGAGTAGTTGATTTTGCGGTGCTTTTAATATAATCGTGATTCGTGTCATATAAAAACGTATCTGCAGTATGAACAATACACTATGAACCATAGAAATCGAGCATCGAGTTCTGCATAGTCTTTGAAAACCCTCGCACTTTTTTCGAAATACCAAAAACCGGTATATCTTCAAATAACGGTAGGTATCCAAAAAATTGCCGGTATACCGGTATCCATGCCCTACACATGAAACTAACAATAAACAAATACAGATTAGTCGCCTATCATAATTTAGGTACCGATTGTGAAAATTTGATAAACATTTCAAATTGTGTATAAGCACTTTATCTGACATTTGTCTAGAGTTAATCGCTGTTGTTTTGCTTACCGTTTTAATTAACATTTCGATGGCAGATACAGTACAATGTTTGCGTAAATGTCAGTCGATATTACCGCTCCTTTGTTTGTTCAAAGGCCAATAATAACCTTAAAAATATGTTAGTAAACTGCGAAATTTACATGTAATAAAATAAATTTACTTCAATGAATAAATATTGGCCTCTAGCGACTTCGCGTCCTATGGTCATTTACTTACTGAATGGCAGAAAAACCGTGACCATATGCCCCTAGAAAAGTGTCGAAATGACTGGAAATAAAAAAAAACACGCATTTACATAGCTAAAATAACAGGCACTTATAAAAATGTTTTAAATAAAGCGCGCGCGAATAGTTTGAAGAGCACGCATAGAAAATTCAAGATGTGCTTAGTTATATATTTTCACCCCGATTAATGTTTATTTCCACGAGAAAATATATGTCCTGCGCTACATATATGGTCCAATTTAATAAAAAAACCGTCTCCAATTTGAAGTCAGTTAAAAACTGAAATCCTACTGTTTCTTTCAGAGATTAGGGCGCTAAAATAAAATTTGCAGCTTTCTCAATTTTGGTAAATGTCTCCAATTGTTGAGAGAGAGAGAGAGAGAGGGATTTTTTTATTCACACGAAAATACCATACACATGTCACACAGATAAAAACAAAAAGTAATACAAAGAAACAGGTTAAAATTAATTAAAAAAAAACACAAATAACAAAATAATATAGTACGGTCTTTAGCGTCCCTGCCTCAGCACTCAAGTTTCATTTCACATTCTTTTTTCGCTTTAAATTTTGTAACTGGTAAAAATGTCTAACAGTCCTGTCTCATTGAATTTGATTTCTTGGTTCTCTAGCGTATTTTTTAATACATCTTGCTGTTAACTAACACTGTTGATAGGAACAGCACTTAAAACACTTGCACTTTGTATTACCTTCTAACACTAATTAGTATCAATTACTATCCTAATCACGTATATCTATTACGCAAGCCTTCCACAAAGGGAGTGACATCATAGCGACAGGAAGTCTATTACCGTTCTTGATCCTTTTAGGCTAAGCGGATATTCAGCTGATAGGATTGTCTGTCTGGCTACGTACTGTCTGCGAACACCGAGCCTCATTTTACGGATAAAAAAGTCCGATTCAGCTGGGTCTAGACTCTAGTCGCTGGTATATTATTCCCATAACAATAGTTGAAATTGCGGTTTGAGAGGCATCGTTTTGGCTGGTACGAGTATAAAATCAGCTAGTTTATTCACTACTCGCGTGCCATCAGCCTGTTTTTTTTATCAGACGGAGGTTTTTCGTAGTGTAATTTGCGATTACTTCGCTTGGATAAATTAGCTGCAAGTTTTTCTACGGGAGTAGAGTTCTATTGGCGTGAAGATGAAAAGGTTATTCATGTGAAGCCTTTTTGTGTACTGGTTATTGTACATCAGCTAGGCTTTTGGGATTATTCGTAACGTTTTTGCTGCCTTTATATATTATAAGCGGATTACTATTAAAGTATTTTGGAGCAGTGTATACACAATTATGTATATTTTGTTGCTTTTTAACTTGCACTACCTAAGTACCTTAATAAAACTATTGGAATATATTAGATGTTCACGCGTAGGCTACTTGTTTATTAAAATTTATTTAAAATAAAGTTAGTAATCCGTAAAAAATATTTAAAATAAGCTTAGTAATCCGTAAAAATTATTACTAAGATTATTTTATAATACTTACACCCATAATCTAAGTCGTTCCTCCAAAACTTACTCGTCCTCGACTTAACGAAACCTCATTGAAAACCTCTTCAAAATACACATCGAAATCGGTATTCTAAGTCATAACTCCGTAAGGACCTAGAGGAGCCAAAGAGTACGTAGCCACTAGCGCACACTACCATTTTTACCCACGACGAGGTTGAGTGGAGTGTAAAAAGTTTTGGAGGAACGACTTGGAATATGGGGGTTAGTACCGAAGTTGCGTAAAAATGCAAGGAATCCAAGCCAATACGAATGTCCGTGTCCAAATCACACTTGACAATTTTTTTTTTACAAGTCGTACTTTACAATCTCCTAGTTCAGTGTATTGTGTTTTAATATTCATGAATACAACAAGTTTATAATAATTTCAACAGGACGACAAGATGTCTAGCAAATATTATCTTTTTATATTTACCCAGATACCTTGTTGGTTTAGTATTACTTATGATATGAGTTGTGAGGTAGTGTTACTTATATAAAAACTTGGGAGTATTTATATCACTATTAGCTTCCACCCGCGGTTTCACCTCCGTGGTTCCCGTTCCCGTGGGAATATCAGGATAAATAAAAAGTAGCTTATGTTACTCTCTGTCTTTTCAACTAACTCTTTGTCAAAAAATCAAGTTGATTGGTTGTTTAGTAAGGGCGGCAAGGAAGGACAAACAAGCACACTTTCGTTATTTAGGATTAGATTGTTAGGATTAGGATTCTCATGAGTATTAGTTGTAAGTGATGCTGACTACTAGTAGCTGTGTAATGTCGGCTTAGGATAGCACTACCCCCTCTCATCCCGTGGGTGTCGTAAAAGGCGACTAAGGGACTCGGCCTTCAGGAGACGGGCAGCAGCGTCTCCTACAAACTTGGCCGTATTGCGATCGCCAACCCGCCTGCCAAGCGTGGCGATTATGGCAAACCCCTCCTATTGGGGGAGGCCTATACCTAGCAGTTGATGTTATGTGGCTGAGACGACCATGCTGACTAGTAGAGAATGATAGTCTATTATTACTATTCAATGTTCTGTTAATAATGAAGTTTTTATACCTAATTAATGGTGTGCAATAGTGTTATTGCTCTTCGAACTATGTGTATAGAAACGATACTATTGATTATTGATGTAATCAGTACTTATCGTAGCAAATAGTGAAGATTTTTCTGATAAAAATCATTGATATTCTGGCAATACTACGAAAAACATGAATTATTTAGTATCAAACGTTGTCTACGAAATTTAAATTTCACAACTATTTTATTCAGGAGTTTATGAAATCTGAGTAGCAAGTAACAAACGTAGAGGTATTGAGGTATTGTATTACTGACTGAGGTTTATGGAATTATAAGTTTTCCTGCCAATCTTTCAACTGCAAATAAAAGGTATGCTAATATGGGTAAAATTTACCTATACACATATACGAGTACATAGTAGAACATTGTTTCTGACGTATTGACGTAGTGTTTACGGACAATTTGGTAGGATTATACTACACGAAGTCCCATATTTTATGTTAACAAATGCGTTAGTTTTGTATGTAGGTATTAAATTCGGCAACAGAAATAACCACAGACCTAAACCTATCAAAGAATATATACACTTACCTATATCGAGATAGACGATAAAAGTGTACCTACCTTGCGTGTCAAAAGTTTGATCCACGATTAAAGTTTTCGACCTAAACCAGTCCGCTTGAGACCATTGCCATGAAAACACGCGTCACTAAGAAACGAAAAAGGTTAATTGTGCAGTGCTTTCTTCCAAGAGCTCGTCAATAACATTTCCACATCACTAAATCTCGCTCGCTCTTTTCGTATATAGGTCTGTGGAAATAGCAGATCACTTTATTCATGGCTTTGCACTTTGTTTCACAAACATAAAGGCAACGTAATACGCTGTATTATGTGGTCAACTACTCTTTGACATTCATCTAACTTCCAAATAGTTTTTTCTTTTCAAAAATGGAATCGAGACTTTTATTTTATAATTAAAGTACCTAAGATCTATGTCTGTGACCTATCAGCTGAGAAGTATAGCGACAGCGTGTCATAACTAACTATACCTACTTACATTATATTACTAGAAAATACTGTAATTTTAAAATCGGAAAGCTGTGTATTTAATCCCTTTAAAGGCTTGTATTTTTTTCTAATCACCACTATTTTAGTATTTTCTATCACGTATTTTAATCTTTTATTTTGAATAGATGCTGCTGTTATTTATTAGTTTTCTAAGTTACAACACAGTTTCAATTAATATCAAGTTTCTAAACTAGTGGCGTCCAATACCGCTTAAGAGCCAAGAATTCTAATATATGGGCTCTCTGGTAGCATCTCCGTGTTCTAACGAAGCGAAAATAAAACCGTAGAAACCGACGTTTTAATTAATAAAGTGCTTCTTGTACAGGCTGGGAACTTCCCGGTTGACCAATTTTTTAGCGAGCTTTATTTAAAAAAGTTACTGTACAGAAAACTTTTATATCACAAATAATAATAAAAAAAACAAATAAAAAAAAAACTATACTTAACTTTTCCATCACAAATAGGATTCTTACGATCAAGTAGTGCTAAGTGGATATGTATAACTTATCTCCTATATCTGTGATGGACTGGTGCCTGAAATAGGTTTCCGCAGTAGAAACCTGAGCTACAGTTCGCCAAGCCCACCCAAGGACAAAAGGTAGATAAGTACTACTATTCAGGGCTTACATCGGACGAGTGATAAGGACAAATAAAACAATAACAAAAAAGTGAAAAAAATAAAATAAACATGACTAAACTATCTAAATAAACAATGAGTAAGCTGCACGCGCCCAAAAGGCTGTGAGAGGGGTTGTGTATTTAAGATTAAATCGGTCAGTGAATGAGAGTGAGTGTAGGTAAATGTGTGAATGCATTGGTGAGATGTTTTGTGTGTGTGTGTGTGTGTGTGTGTGTGTGTGTATGAATTAGCAATATTCTGTGGAAGGGACGTCAGAGAGCCAAATACTTTAGTTAGTGGTGAAGGTAATTTTATATAGCAGTAGAAGAGCATTAATTATCTCTTAGGACAGAGTAAATAATCTATATACTTAATTCAGGTTCGCAAAATTTGTGACGACTCGATAGGGACTTTGGCGCGTAGTACGCGGCTGAGTAAGGTATCAAATTAAAGGTACTCGAGTCTATTTGTTCCGAAAACTATAAAATACACAAAATGTTAAACGTGATGATCACAAACTGCAATTAAAGATTTTCGCATAATTTGGAATTTTTCGTCGATCGACGAACCCGAGTATCGGGTTGTAACCGCCCTAGTAAAAACATTAATGGGTATTTCATTTGAATAATCAATTATTTAGTTAACCTTAGTACTTTTCAAGAAAACTTTTTTCAAAAAATCTCTATTGATCAACCGGGAAGTTCCCCGATTGTACCTATAATACTAACAAAATGTAAAAATAAAGTTTAATTTAAAAGAGCAAATAAAAAAATGCACCTTGATATTATCTGCATACTATTAATATATAAAAATACAGGATGGTTAGAGATGTTACAAATCTGGTAATAGGTAATATGTCTGCGTCCTTTTTCAAGAACCGGTTGTTTGTAAATAATCGAGGGTATTTTTAAACCGTCGAATTATTGTAAACGGTAAATAGGTTTTGCAATAAAGCGGATGATGACGTAAACAAAGTGTGCTCGGAAGTGTTTTTAGTGCTAAATACCAGTTTTTATCGGTTTGTTCAATTCACAAAGTAATAATTCATTCAAAATTAGTGAAACGGAACTTGCGGGCGAAAAAATAAATGACTAAACAGTGGTAACTAGCTCTGAATTTGTTGATAAACCAAATTTAACACACGTACTATGAATGCATGGGCCAATGAGATGGCCGCGTACAATAACACTTCTATACGTATTATTGTAACCTACGGGTAATTGTACACCGTGCCGCGGTTATTGGTGCATTTGATGCGGGTTCGTTCACAATTAAACATTGAGGAAATCTTTTGTTTATAAACTGGCCCAAGGACAATGATAAATAATTTATAAAATAATTTATAAATTATAATATATTAATAATTAAAATATATATTAATAATTTATTTATATATTTATAAACGAAAAATTATTGCAAATCGTACGGCCTGTTTATAATCATTCGGCAGTTTATATATAATATCCGGCACTTAGGAAACATTCAGTTCTTGCAAAAAGACGGTGACAGATATACATTTTTTCATACATTTATCTAGATTTGTAATGTACCGAAAACACAATTTTATGATTTTGCCTCGACACTTTTTCTTTTCGAAAAATATGAATTTCAAGATTATTCTCAAATGGGGTTTCATATACTTTTGGAAATTGGTTTAATTAGTGGACACCAGACTTTAAAGTAGCTATCTACTTCAAAACGCTGCCCGACTTATAATCACTGAATTTTGCCAATATACGTCCGTCATACATATTTATCTAAATTCAGCGAGAGATTAGAATCATGTCACATGCCATTATTCAGCAAGTCTACAGGAATTAGATTGTTTTACATAATTGGTTTTGTATTTTAATAGATATTCATGAATTTTGTATGGGGTCATCGTGTTTATTGAACATTGATGGAGTTTTCTTTTAGTTTCGACGTGTTTTTTGAATGAAGTCATTCTTTTTACTTCGACATTTTTTTTACAAATTATTATATTATTTGAAAATCGTAGTTACTCTCGTAGCAAGTGGCTACGAATGTTTACTATTTATGTTGTTCGTTAATCGCTACGGTTGTCGTGAATTAATAATATAGACGTAAGTATTGGTATCCAAATGCCTGTAGCGGTAATTTATACTAAACTACAAATGTTGTTCAAATATTTAATGCTCCTGCTATCAAGTAATTATTTGTAAAAGTTTGTAAACTTCATAAAATAGAGCCTGCTTTCGATTTCTACAGAAAATTTTAGTTACATAGTAAACATGTAATAAACATATTTAACTTTAATTAATTTGCAATCAATAATTAACATCGTCGTAATTTTTTCGTGTCCGTCATCTCGTCCCGTCTTGAGGGAATATTATGTTTTTTGATCCAGACTATAAACCATCTGTGTGACTTTCATTCAAATCCGTACAGACGTTTTCTCGTGCTTGAGTAACCCTCAATCTAAATAGCCGAATATAATATATTGTAATATATTATATATTATAACCATACGGGGTTCGTTTGGTTCACTCCATCAAATATCATATATTGAAATTAAACATTTTCAATTTTCTGAAATGACGACGGCCACTTAACACAAAAGTCATAATATGTTAGCTCGATATTACTTAAGGCAAAGTTAATAACTCAGATAAATGTCCTGATTGTGATGCTTTAAAACAGTAGGTAATTAAAAAAAATGTGGCCTCTGAAAATATAAGTAAATATCGCCACTAGTCCATACAAAGTTATCCAAACCCCTTTTCACATTTTACCTACGCTACGATGTAAGTAGATTATCTGACAGTTTAAATAAGGTAGAACAGAATCTAGGCAATGGTTTGAACTTAGCCGTAATTATCCGGGGTGATTTTATCCAGGTTGTGATATATCTGCAAACGTCAGTCAGCACACATGATGCCGGCTGATGAGTGTGTTCAGATTAATAAACTACATACCCAACGGAAAATTCCCTTCTGAAAATGTGCTTCGGCAATTTTCTCATTGAAATATGTTTTACAGAATATAACCATTTTGAAATTAAAGAGAATTGTACAAAGAGAAGAAGATATTTTAACCATAAGTATTTATTTAAAAATGTGGTGGGGGTCATGGTCGTGGTATTCGTATTGCTAGCTGAAAGACTGCGCGGTGGTTGCCCGCAAGTTTCTAGTTTCTACAAACTTGACACAGGGGCGTGCATTGGTTTTCCAGCTAAGTAGGCACTGTAGATCTAACTACTTAACTTTGCAATTATCCTATCCTGCTACCGAATATTATAAGTTTGAAAGTTTGTGAGGATATTTGGGTGGGTGAATGTTTGTTACTCTTTTACTCAAAAACTACTGAACTGATTAAGATAAAACTTTACAGCAATGTAGCTTATACATCAGAAAAATACATTGTATGCAAATATTTATAATTATCCTGATATTCCCATGGTAACGGCAACCACGCGGCGAGTGAAACCGAGAGCGGCCGCTAGTCATAAATGATAAGGTTCGTAATATTTAGTAGGAATATTAAAATGCTGACGAGTTTGATTGTTTGAGCACGCTAATCTCCGGAACTACTAGTTCAAATTGACTTTTTTTTGTGCTGGATAGTCCATTTATCTCAAAAGGTCATAAGATATTTAATAACACGCTACGATTAATAAGAGCAGAGCCGTAATGTAAAATGTTGCAAAAACGGGAAAAAAATATTATTTTTGGGAGCTTCCGTTGCGGACAGTGTGTAAACGGTTAAAGTTACGTAAAAATCATGTATAACGAAATTGTTCCCCATCAAACGTTCTAAAAAAAAGTCCGCGACAGCATATGTCTATGTTTTATGGTTAACTCACTATAACCATTTTTAAGATAATAAAATTTGTTTTAAACTAATATATTATTTGAGAAGCTGTTTTCATAAACATGATATTAATCCTTATCTATCTATTATTTAATTTTGACCAAAATGGTCATTTACATCATTAAATTCTTAGGAAATATGATAGTTTTAAATAACTCCTCAACAAAATAACCAAATTCATTCGTCAGATAAGCTTGCTTACTTTATACTGATATATTCCGGAAGTTTAAGCTAGAACGTTACATTTACAAATAGCGCCCTTCTTGCCGTGGGCGGTTTATACTTGAGCAATACTTTTTCTAAATAAGTTGTATTATTGTATGTAACGCTGCTTGTTTCGAGTAGGCAATTTCGAGACTGCCTACCGGTAGGTATTCAGTATTTAGCGTAAGGAAAATCTTAGTGGGTGAGTGTTGAGTAGAAGTTTAAACTAAAATAAAATAACTTTAACACTTATTATATATTTATTTAGGTTTTGAATGAGGTAGGCACTGCCTAATTGCCTATATGGAATGCACGCCCCTAACTTGACATATCTACTTACTTCTAGTTGAATTATATAGGAAATGCTGTTTGGAACATGACCGTATTACCGTGAATTTCTGAAATTAAATAATTGATTAATATATGTAACACATTTTTAATAGAAATAATAAATTAGCATTGAAAATGCAAAAATTAAAAATCATAATCATTGAATTTTACGATGACCAATAAGTCACCTATTGCCACGACAACTTCCATTAATTTAGCGTATTGTTGCAGCATTCTATTCGCGGACATCGTGGGCTTCACGGTGCTTGCGTCGCAGTGCAGTGCGCAGGAGTTGGTGCGGCTGCTCAACGAATTGTTCGGTCGGTTCGACCAGCTCGCGAACGTGAGTACCTACCATAGAAGAAAAAAACAACATTCGTTAGGTCTACAATAATTTGTTGCACAATAATTTGTTCTGTAGTGTGTGGCTCACCAATATCAGACAACATCAAATATAGTTTGCCATTGAATCGTGGTATATCGACTAGTCTACTAGGATCGGTTAGCCTGCGTTGCCGACTTCCCGTTTCCAGACCAATGTCCTGGGTGCGCCGGACACATACATATTGTGTTGCGCCACACGGTGAGGCTCTTTTATTTCATGCACTCCTCAATCAAATATAGTGTTGTCGATGTCTCAGAGCACTTCCTGAGACGTGGGTATCACTTCAAGCCACTGCCAGTCGCTGTATCAAAGATGAAATCATACGATTGTTTGTTGTTTAGATGTTATGTATAAAGAAAGTAATGTAATAATACCTTAAAGCAACAATGCAGATTAATCAACAGTCTCAGCTCTTGAAGTTAGTATGGCTTCTTTTCCACGGTGACGCGTTTAGATCCGACAAAATTTGTATAGGTAATAGATTACAATGTATATCTTCGTCGGAATAAACCGACAAATACTTACTTTGGAAAAAGACCTCGAATTAGTGCTTCGGTACTATTATGATCAGCCTTTTTTATGTCCCTACTGCTGGGACACAGATAGTCCCTAGATCGTTCCTCAGGTTGATAAGAAGATGAATCGTAACCCAACACGCATTCGCAATGCGCCGATTGGATGGTGGTTACTAAATACTGCTAATGTAGCAAATGGCTAGACATGCTTTAAAAACGGAGAAGCAGCTACAAGTTCTTTAATAAAGCACCCATCGTTTGACCAGTCTTAGCGACCATTGCTTAACCACCACAATCAACTTCCTATCATATTAAGCTACTGCGCCATTAAGCCCAACATAATTCAATATTAAGTAAATTGCATTTGAATTGCGTAAATTCAAATAAAATTGCATGTTTTGAGTTTTCAAGTTAAAGTAAGGTTTATTTATTTATATTTTTTTATTGCATACATCAGCAAAAGGCCTACTTAATGTCCTTAGACATTCTCTACCAGTCAACCGGAAAGGGTGTAAAGAAGCGACCCAGGCGGCAATAAAAAAAAAGTTAATCTGAGAAAAAAAACGTCATTGAACAGAACAACCCAACATATTATTTATTACTTTAATAATATATATATAAACTGATACTAATATATAGGTACATATAAAATATATACTAATACATATAAACATCACATAAGGTTGAGTGTATAATACACACCTCAACTGTAACCTTGAACTTAGAAAAGTATGGAAGTAGGGTTCCGATGAGCCAAACAAAAGTGTTAAATTAATGAGCCTTAACCAGTGATTGTAAGTAATATCACACAGAAAAAACCTATAAAGTTAATCAATTTGCTGGTAGCTATTTCTAGACATTCCTTTTTCTTGTATCTCTGTGACAAAAAATGAATGTGTTGAACCGTTATACATTGGGGAAAATATAAGTCTACGTCTCGTAAAAAAAGCTATTTCATACTTTTTACGATCTCGAGGTGCGATAAAGATAGTAGAAAAGCGATTTTGTTACTATCTACCAAGGAACACATACCTAGATTGTATCTAGGCTTATAAAAAATGCAATTTATGATATTCATAAAGATCCTAAAATAACTCAAAACTTTTTGTATCAAAATGAAAGGGTTGAATGAGATATCCTCAATAAACTTCGATAACTTCATTAGAAACTTTATTAATTTCTGTAAAACATATTCCATTATAAGTTAAAACACTTAAAAAGTCACGATATACAAGTTCAAGTCGGTATTGTCTCTCCTACAACTTTTGTGAATTTTAACATTTTAATTTTGCATCTTACAATGCTATTTTTATGTGATAAATATTTAACAAGAAAGTATACTAGAAAAAAGCAACTAGTCTCATGTCGCCCTGACGGGATTCGAACCCGCATCGGGCCTGCATTGGGCCCGACGGGAGTCCGGCCCAATGCACTAACCAATTATGCTACAGATACCTATGAGGACACGTCGAATTTTTGTGAATTTGTTAAGTACTTATGTTTATGTATAGTTATAGTACCTTATCTACCTAAAGGATGACATACTTAGGTATCTGTGAATAGTGGTAAATTCTCCTTAAAGTAAATCGCGTGTTCCTCATAAACCTATTAAGTATAAATTGTTTTGTTTTCGTTGTCCAAAGTTACTACCTTTATTTCACGATAAAATTAGCAAAACCTTCAAAACACCAAAGCCCAATATTAAGAAAAGAAACGACAGCAGTTCTACAATGAATACACGATATCTCTTCGTTCGACCGTACCACTATACTTGAAAAAGTTGAAGTACACAGTGCTTTGAATCAATGACGGATATTTTCGCAACACCACACTTGAGAGAGGGTCGAGGCTCTTGAATGCGTCCAAGATGATGCTGTGGGCACTCAGGGGGGCTTGGAATACAGCAGCGCAGTGCACCCAAAATAGCACCTTACCTTAAATAAAATAAACTCATCGAAGACTTTTACGCTGTTAAAATGGCAAAAGTATAAGAAGCGATAATATTTGGCGTAAAACAAAATGGGTCGACAATTAATTTAATACTGTTACCCTATATACAATACTTTTTTACACAGATATACATAGTATCCGACCTTGATATATAAATTATCTTTTTACTCCACTCTATTTTGGAGTGTGTGGAGCGTGACAATGACCCTCAGTATCATATTACAATATCTGATTAGCACCAAGAGGGTAAGTGAGGTAACGGAGCTCATTCGATTCGAGCGAGGCTTTCCTCCTGCCCTCCAAAAGGCCGTTAATTTAATTCCATAATTATTACGATCACAAGATATGAAGCTTTTAGTTACTAATGACCAGAGTCAAGCGTGAAAATTGTAACGGTCCCCACTCTCATGTAAGGGGATCTCAGGGGTAATTAATCATAATATGAGTGACAAACAACATACAAATTTATCTAAATATGATACTTGGGCATTTCGTAGTGATATCAGAAGGCAAATATTTCTTCGATTGCTGATTATTTTTTAAAGTTTTGTAATTTTGGTTTTTGTATCACTAGTATCACCTGCTTCCCATTAACTCATAATGCATCCAAGACTGACTGGTACAACTTCCCGGTTGACAAGTAGAGTTTTTTTAGGAAAGGATTTCTCGGAAAGTACTAAGGTTAAAGAAATAATTTATTATTCAAATGAAATATTAATTCAAATCTTTTTTAGACGTACCTTTGGTGTAACTAAGCATTATTACTTATTTGTTTTAATATAAGGTTTACATTCATAATTACTCAATGACTCTGTGGTTATTGCTTTCGATCTGTTTTACGACAATTAAGCAATTTAGCTATGATCGCTTATGTGATGAGTGATCAAAACATTATCATCGGAAGCTTTGATCTCCAATTAATTTGCAGTCGTTAACCGTTTACAAATCTGCATTTACGGTGGGTTAATCCATCATCGTTATTTATAATAATATAGAAGACTAAAATGGTTGATGATGGATGTATTCATCATATCATATACATATTCCACATTAATATTAAAATGGATGGACGAGGAGCTCGGTGGCGCTTTGGTTTGCGCCCTCGGTTATATTTGCAGTCGTTAAAATCCACCAATCCGCTTTGAACCCCCCACGGCCCATTCTGCTTATCCATCCATCCATAAAGAGGACCACTGCTCCACAAGTGGGAACATCAGAATGACTGATGATGATAATAATACGACATTTTAATAATTCGATGTATTTTATTGTGCAGGACAACCACTGCCTCCGCATCAAGATCCTGGGTGACTGCTACTACTGCGTGTCCGGGCTGCCCGAGCCGCGCTCCGACCACGCGCGGTGCACCGTCGAGATGGGGCTGGACATGATCGACGCTATTGCGTAAGTCATAATCATTGTGCTGGACAGATCCTGGGTGACTGCTACTACTGCGTGTCCGGGCTGCCCGAGCCGCGCTCCGACCACGTGCGGTGCACCGTCGATATAGGGCTGGACATGATCGATGCTATTGCGTAAGTCATCATTCTTATACCACCCGCATATTCTTGGTCATGGATTTCTCTACGGCAAACGTATTCAGCGGCTTCCCGCGACCTTCACCAGATTGTCCATAAATTTTTAGGTCCTAATTGCTCATGGAACGTAACTCGTCGTCATCAGCTGCTTTTGATTGTTTTTGTTCTCTTTTACACAGTTTTCACAGTTATGTATTTATCTCGAACATTAAGCTACGTCATACTCGTATTTATATTATTTGTTACTAATTGAATAGGTACCTTTTTCAACAACCGTTAAGTAATTAAGTTCAACTTACTGCTTAAATTAAGAAAACAATTTTACTTTAAGTCCTTTTTTACATTAAAATCTGGGACTACTTTGACCTACGATAAATTCCAAATTCAGATAGTCTTACGATCTCATCCTTCATCCACACACGCTGTGGTTTGTGTCACAAGCAATTATCTGGGTCTTTTTTTAAAAAAAGTCGCGTAACCCTCTACGGTTTCTTCAATCATTATTACTAATACCAAATACTATAGACCCTAGTTCTATAGTATTTGCTAATACAATGCCTGTCAAAAAAATATCATGTACAACATTAATTAAATACTGTCACTGTTTATTAAGCTTACAACTTTGGTTCAAAATAGAATATTCGTTTTACACGTGCGGAGATAGATTTGATTTAATATCAAAGACATGCTTGTTAGGACCCAAACTTTTTACTTTCGGGAAAAGAACAACGAAATTCTTACAATATTTAATTATACCCTGTGTTTCTGCGTAAACTTCTAAACAAGGCGGACTATATTTGAAAATCCCTCCGTGAACATGGGAACTGTTGTTAGTATTCATGAAACTTTAAGTGTTTTCGTCTACAGAACACGGAAAAGTTTAAATTAAACTTTAATAAAGTATTTATTTGTCGGTGTCTCATTATAAATGCTCGAGATCTTCAGCTTTGGTGACAGATTCATGTTTGTGCTCTGTCAAACACCTTTGTGAGACGATCATTGCCTATTCTAAATATAAATTTTAAGTTTTTGCTTGAATTTTTTGGCTCATTAACATAAAATAACGCGCGAGATCTTCAGCGTTTCTGACAAATTAATATTTATACTCTGTCGAACATCTATTGTGACGTACCCAACATTGCCCTATTTCACTGCTCACTGGTCTTAATCGAATTTCATATTTACTCGCAGTAGCTTATTTAATATTAAGTACGGTGAGTGGAATGTTTAATCTCTCTCAGGAATATTGAGATTTTCATTCATGAGCATTTAATTCTAAAAGGGACACGTAATTAAGAATCATGAATGCGAATTAAGTTTTGTTTAGACAACTTCTACATGTGCTTTGCAAGTACGTAATATAAAGAGTTTGTTTGTTGATTTGTTTGGTCAAATACCTTAATCTCTGAAACTATGAGTCGGATTGCGATTAATCCTAACTAATATTAAAAATGCGTTAGTGTGTTTGTTTGTCCTTTCTTTACGCCCTAACTAAGCAACCAATCGACTTTTTTTTTCAGAGTTAGTTGAAAGGACGGAGAGTAACATAGGCTACTTTTTAACCGATTTCAAAAAAAGGAGGAGGTTCTCAAGTCGACGGTATTTAAAAAAAAAAATTATGTATGTTTTACCATAACTTCGCCAGTTGTTAACAGATTTTTATAATTCTTTTTTTATCTGAAAGAAAATGGTTTATGTGTGGTCCCATATAATTTTTACAAATATCTGGCTAGTAGTTTTTTCATAATCCTGAAAAATATCAATCACCTTTTGGCAAGTAGTGTTTACCTAGATGACATCATTGTTGTGTATGGGCTGATTTTTAGTGTAAGTAACGGCACATGATGTAACTAAAAAATTAAAAAAAAAAACATTTTATAAAAAAAAATCAAACCGACTTCAAATGGTAAAAAATAAAACTTTTGGAGTCGGTGCTAGCTAGCTAAGGCCAAAAAAAATATAGTTAATCAAAGTGCAATGTAGAAAGCTTTGGCTGGCACCGACTTCAAAAGTTTAATTTTTTACTTTTTGAAGTCGGTTTGTTTTTTTTTTTAAATGTTTTTTATTCCGATATCCTCACGGGAACGGGAACCACGCGGGTGAAACCGCGGGCGGAAGCTAGTTTTGTGATAAAGAAGACTATCGTGCATGGGACCTTCTTTAGTTGCGATATTACTTTTTATAGGATGTAAAACAGGGGATAAAACTTTGTAAGAAAATCTGGAAATTACAAGTGCCAGCTATCATGGGAGGTCGCTAATAAACTCATAAATGTCTTGGACGAAGTAATTTATTAACTAGTTTACCAAGTCTGAAGTTGTAACTGCTTTATTAGACGCCTAGGTAATATAGTAATCAATTTGAGAATCTCGTCGATGAAAATTTAACGGCAGTTAAATTTTCATCGACGAGATTTTAACATGTTTATTAGTTAGTGCAGTTTGTTCATTAAGATTTATTGTTTTTAACCAATATTTCAAGTAGGTCCCCATAAATTCTATTTTAATTCTATAATAAACATTAGGACCATATGCGACCCCATATAATATCTAGTGTTTATTTGTTGAATAAACACTAGATATTATACCGACCGTATATTATAGTACCGTGTGGTGACGGCCTAAGAATACAAGTGTCACCACTCCCTTACATGCCTGGGATGTCGTAAGAGTCGATTAAGAGGCTCGACGCAATGAATACCTGTGCAAGAGAAGGAAAACTTGAAACAAACTCTCTACCAACCCGTCTGGCCAGCGTGGTATCGGAAGGCTTATATCCTCCTATGAACGCCACAATAGGCGTGAGCTAGGAGAGGCCTATGTCCAGCAGTGGACGTCACAGGCTGATGACGACGATTTGTTGAATTGCACTTTATACGTAAAACAATGTAGCCCTTTATCACACATCTTATTTATTTTATCATCATCTTTAAATATATTTGTGCAGAATTTTTTCTTATTACTATAGTAATGTTTTAACTGATTCCAGTGTAAGTTTTTGCCAATTCCAATAAAAAAAATGCAATTACAGCTTAGGTAGTGGTAGAATCCTATCTAACTAACGTTATCCTAGCTAACGTTAACATGGCTTTTCGTTCCGCCACTATCTGTCATCTGTCTAACTAAACCATTGTCATGCGGTATCCAAAATTAAGTTCAAAATGATCATAACTAGTGTCAACATGGACTTAATTATAAAAATTTTAGTCCGCCATTATTTAGGTTCAGAGAGAAACGCAATCGGACCCACGGATTAGCAAAACAACATTTTTTTAGGCGTATACTAATTTTTATATTTGTTGTATGGGTATTGTTAGACGTGTTATTAGAACGTATAATAACCCCATTGTATAATAAAAATGCTTCAGATCAAGTTTCTTTTTTAAAAATCCATGAATGTATGAAAATTTTGAATCTTTGAACTTCGTATCTGCCTGAACACAACAACTTCAACAACTATTTCGTATTCGTCGTATACCTTGACATTGAGTAATGCTACAACTTTTGTGCCATATCAACTTTTGCTCCAAATGACCAGTTCTAACCATACGTACCTTTTTTTTGTTGGCCTGCACTTTTAGAAACGTGCCCAAAAATTTATGGAGCCTGAATGATGATCTTCTTTGATGTTCGATCTAGCGTATCCGTATTCTGCCTTCTACGCAGTACGAGTACAACAAATGGTTTTGAGGTTTTGGGTAAACATAAAATAACGTTGTATATCTGCTACATATATCTATAGAGGGTAGGGATTGAACCCATGACCGCTGGCGTAACCAGAATTAGTTCCTAACGTACCACTCCATTATCGGACCCTCCATCTAAGTTAAGCATGATTTGCTGTTGACTGTACAAGACCCCGGGAAATTGTCACGTAGCGACGAGACATGGCCGTGGACTGAATCGTAAGTTTTGTGCCCAAATACAGATGCGTGTCTCGAAAAAGAGACCGCCTAATGCAAAAGTAATAAATTCTGCTGCCATCTTTATGTTGCTTTTTGTCGTTAGTGCTACATTGAAAAGAGAGTTAACCATTTTGAAGAGAGATTACTTATACTTGTTTTTTTTAAACTGTGGTTTTCTATCAACGTCTATGCTAATGTTTGTAGGTTGTTGGTTATTGTTGTGTTCTGGCAGTTACGAGATAAGAGAACAGTTCTTCAATGGATGAGGATTCCGAAAGAAGCGTGATTCCACCTTCAGCCTTATCATTACTTAAGAAAGTTGTAAATAAAATTAATTGTATTCAAAAGTAGGTATCAATCGGTTATCCCGAGCACATACAACCCAATCTCTTCAAGGTGCAAGTGAACAGGCTTCTTCTGGGCGAATTCGCTGCACCTTTGACCTCATCTACGCCCTCCAGCCAGATTGAGGTTAAAAATAAGCCCATTTAATATAAAAAAGGTATCCTGCCTGGGCCTAAATAATTGGCATGGAATGAAAGAAAATATAAAGAACAATTCATGACAGTCATACCTGAGAAACCTATACAAACAATACTCTCATTATATACTAAATATTACGCTTGGGACATATGGTAGGCCATAAAACTTCTAGGTCTAGGTAATGTAATCCGCACTGAGACCGCAAACCTCAAGCGCGGATGGAAGTGTGATGTTTCAGTCTACGACTATATTACTCATACATGCCTGCGGGCTGTGCGGTTCACCTAATTACCGATATAGCTTATTGTGGAAAGTTGGATGGTTTTTGAAGCAACGGGTATAATAATTAGCTATATAGTATGAAGGTACGGTACTGAAGAGTAGATATATAACATCGTCATCAACGATGGCTTTGCGTCCATTACATATTTACAGCAGTGCCACGGAGGCAACTTTTTACGTGCCTAAGTTTTCGACCGTACCGGAGTATAAACCGCGCCGTAGCCGCTATGTCCGTCTAGAAGCGTCCATAGTGATCCATCCAAGTACAGCACTGACGACCGTGGCTACGCAAGGAGAATCAGTCGTAGATTTTCATGAAAAACCGTGTGTGTACAAGAGGCCTTACAAGTCAATACGTTACATAAAATAGTTCCTATCTCCTATACTGGACTGGGAGCGAAATAAAAACTGTGTGCGAAATAGAAGCGCCAGCTGTTATTTTGCATTCGCTCCTACCCAGTCTGTCATTAAAAGGGAAAATATTTAAACAAACAATTATTAGTATGGTGGGCAAAATAGAGACAACAAAAAATATTGTTGTTTTATTTATTAATAAAGATTTAAAATAAATTTTGGTAAAGAATTTAGAGATATAGATGCGCCTGTGTACAAGGTACATTTTTATTACGATAAAGTCCCTGGGAAATTGTACGTAATTGTTCTGAATATTTACGCCATGAACGTTATACGAATAAAGTCATAGTGCTGCCGCTGGTGGGTAATATTGGACAAACCGCTTATTGCAGGGCTGCCACTTGCCAAGTCTGTTTAAAAAGACCGAGCAGGGGGCAAAAAGCTGTTGCATTGTTAAATAACCTGTAAGTACACATACATTAACAATGCAAGAACATCTAATCCCGTGACCCGGCCCATTTGAAAATAACGTCTTGTGAGCCGAGTCGATTTTTTCTAATATTTTTCCATTATTTATCATAAGTATAAAGATAGCATTGACAATGAAAAAACTTAAAAATCATAAAAAACACATTACTTCTGTAAGAGTAACTCATTTCTTTATTTCTTTTCGCTGAAGTACGCTTCCTTCTTCACTGCTGCTTTAAGACTGAAATTGAATCTTATTGCATATTTGCAAAATGCTTTTAATCGGGCAGTTTTATATGTTTGGTGAATCAAAAATTAATAACAAAAAATACCGAACTCATACTTTGGTAGTTATTTTTGTAGAAATACCGAACAGTTCACCTGGCATCCCCTGATTCTAGGATAAGCGTTATTTAAACTTTTTATTTTGTTTCCTAATTAATTAATAGCTTAAGGGTAAGCTAAACGTTATTCGAGAACACAAGAGGAATACCTACTCGTACTTTAATTAACATTAACATTCTGTGTTAGTATAAATTGCAAAAAGGTCTGAGACCGATTGTAATGCTAATTGGTTTTTTATTTTTCAACCCTTGCTTCCCGATAAAGGCTTTGTGATGTGACCTAATAATAAATTAAAGTTAAGATATAATTGTAAGTATATTAAAAGACTTTTCATGTAGAGGCAGTTAGAATTTTAGGGATGTAGGGGGTTAATTAAAAGCTTTATTACACCACCTGTATTAAATATCAAGTATTCTCAATAGGAAAGTAAGCTATTAATGCCCGGATGGAGCTAATGTTGTATGGAACTTTGCTTGGGTAATTATGATAACATTTAAATTTGGAACGCCAAAATCTCAACAAAAACTTCTATTAAAAATAGTTTCGAAAAAAAAACAAGGCTGTTCAAGGCATAATTGGTCCAAGGAGTTTTTAACTATAAATTTGACACTCAAAGAGACTTTACTCCTATGAAAAATATAAACATGGCTGTATGTATCGGGGTCCCTAGCACCAAAAAAACATTTGAAATTGGAATTATGTGATATTGTGCACTCATTCAAATATAATGTAATAGCTATCTCTTTCATTTCCGTGCTTTTACATGTCTTTTGTCTTACTTATCAGTAAAACATGGCAAATCATTAAATTGTGAATGTGTGTAGTCTTGACTCTTGGTCACAGATATTATAATGAAAATATCATTGCATTACCTACGGAACTAGATATCTAAAGATTTTTTTTCTTTTAATAGTAATTTTAAATTGTTAAATTGTTGTCATTTACTAATTTTATATTTTTAAAATTATTTTTTATTTAACGTCACAGTAGGCACAGTTGGTGTATAAAGTAGAGTATGCTCCTCGGGGATAAAAGAGTTTTGGGCAGACTTTACTTTATTTCCCCCACTAGTTAGGGAATTAACTACAACTGAATCCTTCATTTCGCTAAGGATTCAATACGCTGCCCGTGACATAAGACACTGCTTTATCCCCTTAGTGCATAATCTACTATTATTTAACTTGCAATGTATGTACTCGTATGTAGGAACTATTTTTGTCGGGTCTTCGGGAATCTTGCAACTCAATTTTGAAGTAAATATCTTCAACCGATTGTGCTGAAATTTTGTATACCCGTTTAGTTTGGACGACAATGCATGGTTAGCTTCGTGTGACGCCATTCGAAATCCAACATGGCGGAGCACCCAAGATGGCCGACCAGTTATTTTTTATGCACTCCTACAATATGGATATCAAATGAAAGGGCTTGCTGAGAATATCACGAAAAATAAAGTGACGTCATTCTAAATCCAATGTGGCGGACTAAGTTTGGTATGCTTTCATACAATATGGGTATTAAATGAAAGGACTTACTGAGAATGCTAATTTGATACCTTTCCAGAGATAACTAAGAAAATAAAAAAAAAATAAGTTAAATCATGAGGTTATTGAGTACCTCTGTATAGACAACAAAACAACAATCTTTATTAACAAACACAAGACTTTGAATAATACAGTGCACTGTATATGTATATGTATATGTATATGCGTAGTATGATATTGATATGATACCTACATGATACGAGTAAATGCAATTTTATATAAAATCAGATAAATTAAGTTTATCTCGATCAATCATTCCTCCACATAAATCATTCTTCGAAGCTTCGAGAAATCGATTAAAAATATTGTAGTTTTATTCCTCGAAGCGCACCTATAGGCATGAGTCTGAAGGAAACATAATATTTTATGATTTTTAAATTTTTGCATTTTCTATGCTACCTATTTTTATTTTTCTATTTCACATTTATCATAAGAAACGTAATATATTATGATATCGACAGAAATATTAAAACTCATACACCCTCGTCTTACGATTACTTATTAAATTAAAATATTTTTTGATACGTTTTAAATAGAAAAATATTGGAAAAAATCAACCCGGCCACAAGTTGAAAGTACATATTTTTAGTTAAGTTTAGTTTTTTTTATTTTTAAGTACCAGGGTCGCATAAGAGTTAATTTAAATGTTTAGAGAAGTTCTGACTTTATATTATGGCATTTTTTATTTAATTATAGGCAGCCAGCAGCTTTGCAAGTAAGTATAACTCCTGGTTGGCTATGCTGCCCTGGTACTTTTTGTTCAATATTTTGATATTTATCTAATAATAACTATTACTCTATCGTAGTGTAAAAAACAACGTCCATTATTAATATCTGTAATTTTCAGTTAGTAACCTTCATTATTAAATTATCGTTATGTGTGCATCAATTTAGGTGCGCTTCGAGGAATACCTAAGAGAAAGATTTCATCTATATGACGTAAATGACTGTGCTATCTTTATTTTTTTACCACAATCAGTCATTTACATTTATTGATCGTTATGATTATCGAATAAAAATCAACTGCTTATTCTAATTAAGTAATTATGCCCGTCGTCTGGCTGATAAATATAGAAAATATTTATCAGCCAGACGACCGGCATAATTACATAACTTATAATTAGTTGATAAACGAATGTATACTATAGAAATATTTTTGGCTTTGGTCGTCGACGTATTTTATTTTAATGAAATTTTCAAAAAAAATATGTGTGATTAGTGTTTAGGGAATTATCCACTTACTAGATAAATTTTTCGGACATAGGTATACCCACACCCACGTATGTCAGCATATTGAATTTAAATTTGATTTATCTACGAACATTCATTAACCACTTTAGTTCAGTAGGTCAAAACATTAAACAATTACGGATTTAAACGCTAAAAAACAATAGCTATTACGAATAAATTATACGTATAAGGACATCTAAGTTTCTTCGCGCACTCATAATTTAAATAAAACAACTTTTGCCGAGTATTTTTATGGAGTGTTATAAGGTAGACCCGCCTCCGTGGTCTATAGGTACAACCATCGGTATCAGACCCAGGGGTCCCGGGTTCGCTTCCCAGCGGGGGTACATATTGTATTCGGTTTGGTTGGTGGTAGGACTTGTTGTAAGTCCGCCTGGCTAGCTACCACCATCTTATCTAAGTCTGACCCCATAACCGGTTCCGGCAGTTAAGATAGCCAGTTCCTCAGTGGTTGGGGATTCCAGGAGAGGCTCGCTTCCATCTTCAGCCTTATCAATACTTAACATCAGGTATGATGAAGGCTAAGAGTCTCCCCGTACTTCATAAAAAAAAAACCTATAAGTAGCTAGTCAACCCGTGATCACGGCAACTGAAAAGGTGCCGAAACGTCGGGAAACCAATAAATCTCAAATAAACCGAAAAATTATAGTACCAAATATATATTTCGGATAAATAAATCGCACTAAATACTCCGCAAAAGTTGTTTTATTCCAATTATACGTGTTTACGTAGGTATTTACGGAAAAAAATTAAACCACGATTCTCGATTTACCATCGACTCGAAAGAAGAAGGTACGTACAAAAAATATCTCAAAGTCGTACAGCTCTAATAAGTATCTGAAGTTGTACAGAATGATAATAATATGCACAATTGCACAACAGAACAATACGCATAAATTATTTTTTATCTTGGGTCTTGGCATTTGTTTTAACAGTGAAACATAACGAACACGTCGAATCAGTACCTACTATATACCTAGGTAGTCTACGCCATAGGTATTTATTTTGCCAGAAGCAGTACTGTAAAATGAACAGTTTATTCCATAGCACTGGCACTGTTCAGTCGAGTTTATACAATTTATCAAATGGAATGATGCGGGTGCAGAATACCCGAGAAATACGCGAAGACCTGCAGAGTGCTGCTCCGATTGTGAATATGCAAATTCTACAGTATTAAAAGGAATAGCAAAATGGGGAAGATTTGCCTGCCTTATGTTATTGCATTTTTTATTTATCCATTTATCCATTAGGAGGGGTTTTTTTACAATGGTGCTTGTAGTTTATTATTTATTACTGAATTTCAAAATTCCAGAGTACTCGCGAATGTACTGAATATACCTAAAAGAGGGCTCTCAGTGTGTAACATCAAAAAGTCTTAGTGAAAATATTAATGTCTAATAAAATATGAAGATGTGTAATAAAGTAGAAAACACAGAAAATGAAAAATGGAGGAAAAACAGCAAAAAAAAAATACACATTATTATACTCATATTATACTCATATTACACTCATATTCTTATCAAGTAAATTACCTACTTACTTATTTATACCAAGCACGAATATATGAATATAAGGAAGGAATCCATATCTAAAACAAAAGTTTCACCTTATCTTTTTCAAGGAATATTTGGCAAAAATGGTCTTGTTGTATTGGATATAGTACATTTATTGTATTGTATAGTATATTTATTGTAAACCATATATATTTATTTATATACTACTCCGGTTTGTCGTGACGTGAGAGAAACACGAATATCCAATTTAGCTTACCTATTAACGAGAAACAATATGTAGCAACCAGATATATCATTATCTTAAATCACATGAAGCGTGATAGATGAGGCGATAAAATTAAATAAGTTTGTAATAAATACTCAGACGAGAATTTATAGCTTCTTAAATGTTTTGTTCTAATGTATCTTCTTTATCGCGCTGTTTATTAAGGGAATCTCATCAATTGTAGAACACACAAGAAGAGATTTAAATTTGTGTTGTAAAGTTGTAGTTTTCATTAATTGTTTAATCGTAAGTTTTAGCGCGTGCTGAAATCCTCGTAGCATAAATAAATATTAAGAAGTAATTATTTTATTATAGCATGTAAAAATGCTTTTATGCTGGTTCAAAAATAAAACCTTTATTGTAGTGAGGGAAACATTTTATTTGCTATTATAGAACTTGTTTTTCGCACATAGCCCTGTGACAGTAATATACCTACGCCACAATCAACTATATAAGTCCTTTTTATTACTTTTACTTAACGGTAAAGAAAAAGTTCACGATAAAAGCCAACAATGAAACACATACAAAAACTTCCTTAAATCACGCCGTAAAAGAAGAAATACGCGCGTCTTTAACGATTTCGTACGAACTTGACCTATATTCTGTTACCGAAATAATTGATTTATAACCGTGGATAAGTGCAAGTCGAAGTGTAAGAATTTATTCTCATTACATACGTAAATCATTTGAGTTGGTCTCACATTATTTTTGTCCAATGATGCTATTAGCACGTTATCTTTGGACCGATATAAATAGACTTGTTGACTAGTGACAGGTACGCAATCCCGTGGTGTTAACGATCTCTTGGCTAATACTAGAAATTAACCCATACTAAAATGTTTGGGTTAATGTTGAAAATTATAAGTTTGAATTGTAATTTTTTTCAATAAATAAAGGATTAGGTACTGTAGGGCAAGCACGAATAACTATCGAGTAAGTATCGAGCACGTAATGTCAAAAAATGTATAGGAAAATGTAGTTCCGTTTACGTCCGGTAGGAACGCTGCTCAATATGTCTTAATTTTTTTTACTTTACTTCCTCGATACTTACACGAAAGTTTTTTGTGCTAACCCCACTGTTCTCTTAAATGGATCTTACATTGCGGGATTGTAATCCCATCGTAACAAACCGTGCCGTTTCATACAATTTTAAAGTTGTTATCCTAATCCCTACTAATATTATAAATGCGAAAGTGTGTTCGTTTGTCCTTCCTTCACACCATAGCTAGACAATCAATCGACTTGATTTTTGGCATATAGTTAGTTAAAAGGATGGAGAGTAACATAGGTTATTTTTATCCTGATATCCCCACGGGAACGGGAACCACGCGGGTGAACCCGCGGGCGGAAGCTAGTATTTTATATTTTAGTCATTAGCTATTTAGAATCCCTCTCGATATTGATAACTTATATGTATAACTTATGTTTTGGCACGCACTGTTCATTGAAATAAAACAACTTTTACGGATATCAAACGCGCTATATTTCCACGAACTAAGTTGTAATTGTCCGTATTTTTAGGGTTTTAGGGGTTTTTTGATTTTCCCGACGTTTCGGCACCTTTACAGCTGCCGTGGTCACGGGATGACTGGCTACTTATAAGTCTACCCGCGAAAAGTTAATTTATAAATCGGAATGATATTCTCTGATTAGAATTATAAGTAGCTTTTTGCTTGCCTGTTGTAAGATCCGTATTTCTCCAAAAAATTACATACGAGGGAGCGCCTCGTATGTAATTTTTTGGAGAAATACGGACACAGCACGGGATGAGATCTTGATCACGACATTTCGTTAAGAAGACAATGGATTGTTTTCTTCTTGCACGCTTGGTTACTAGATCTTCCAACTGACGAATTTTGTTTGTGGTTTCCAGTCCGTACTGGTTCACATACGTACATCTTATGTTTTGTAAAAATACGCCCAATTACAACTTAGTTCGTGGAAATATAGCGCGTTTGATATCCGTAAAAGTTGCTTTATTTATATGTATAAATTATTTTCAAGGGTTAATTATTGTGCGGTATCCACTAATCCGCCATTCCGGTCCATGTCTGTCGCTGATGCGGAGCTGAATACGGGATCTTAAATTGCGGGATCGTAATCCCTACCAGTGACGTCGGACAACAAATATGTAGTTGGCGCTTATTGAAACAGCGTCGGGCCGATGCACGATGTGGGCCCAATATTGTAGAAAAACAAACCGTGCCGACGTTTTGCGGTCTCCCGTTCACTACCACTAAGGGCTAGGAAATATTTTAAACATTTTTCAGTCTGGCACTCTTTTAATAATTTACATTCCCCTTTTTAATTAATGCTGTTAAAAAGGCATTTTAGCTTATGTGCTGCCTGTAAAGAATTGTTTAAATAGTTTTCCAATTTACGGGGTTACGGTCTGAAACCCTTTGGAATTTGTTTTATAGTCGAAAAAATATTAACGAAACGAAAGTGAGTACAATATTTGCTTGGCATAAAAGTTTGAATATGAGTTCAGTTATGTAGTTATGAAAGATTTATCAAACTTAGTAAAAAAATATATAAATCCAAATCTAAAAAAATAGGAAAAATTATTTTTAAAAGTATAAATAATATTAATGAGTCAATCAAAAAGTTATATGCTACAGTTGACTATTTTTATTTTACTATTCGTTCACTATATAGGTGATGTCCAGTCCTGTACTTATTTAACTGTTTCCAAACATCTGTACTCAAATGTTTTCAACTGAAATGGGTGCAATTAATGTCGCCGGTTTGTATTTTATCAGTGTCAAATTACAGCTCATTTCCCTACACCAGCGTGCAGTGGCATCAAACTACTGAACCCGAACAATCGTGTTGACAAAGAGCTGATAGGTTATTCTCTAAGCAAACATCCTTAATATTGACGGCTGAAACAGCGGAGACCGCTCCATTTTCAATACTATTTGACAGCTGATATGACGTTCAGCGTCGATGTTTGCTTGTCGACGAAGCAAACAGCGTCGATGTTTGCTTCTGCCAATATACATTAATAATACACTGTTTAATTTAGTCGATTTTTAAATGTGATGTCGTCTTCAAGCAATATTATGAAAAAGCTACAGCTTTAACTGACACTTGATAAACACTGTTTAGTGGTCAAACCGAAATAATCGGTCACTGCTTTAGGTGATGCATGTTTTTGTAATCAACTGTTTCCAACAACTGAAAGAAGCGCAATTAATGTCGCCAGTTTGTATTTATTAGTGTCAAATTACACCTCATTTCCCTACACCAGCGTGCAGTGGCATCAAACATCTGAACCCAAACAACCGTGTTGACAAAGAGCTCTGCCAATATGCAACTGAAACGCGCGCTTTGTAAATGCAATGCATATAATGTTTGTGCAGTTCGGGCGCTCTTTTCCGAATAACCTACTATTATTTTATTCGGTGTAGTTCACCTGTTTAAACTTTATTCGAATGTAATGGAGGTCGTAAAACATTCATGTTTAAATAGGCCTGTTTTGGCAAACTTCAGTAGGTATTATTGAGGAAAGTAATAACATTAAATGAAAGTAATTAGTATCTTTGTAAAACGAAACAGTAAGTAGGTATCTCAATAAAGCTTTATAAAAAAAATATTAGCAATTTTTTTGCTTTATGTCTATTAAAATAGACAATGTTGTTAACAGAATATAGGTACTTAAGTCGTTCTCGGAATCAAAACCGATTCGTTACAAAAAAAAAATAGAATTGTTGTTGGTTGGTTGGAGACGAGATGTCGAGATGTGATGTTCTGAAAGTTCTAATATTGTGAGTCTTTTTATTTTTTTTACACCTAGAAAATATTATAGAAAATTAAAAGTCTAGTTTCACACAACGATTATAGATTATTATTGCTTCACGCGGTACACAAGATCGATAAAAATATAATTTACGTTTGTGTTTTCTATAAGTACCTAGTTAATTTATGTTCACTTGTATATTAAAATGTTACTTCTTATGTGAAGTGGGTTGACATGACACTTAAAATATGTTTTTGCACGTATTCTCAACAAGTAACTTCTGTCAAACTTCCAAGCTGTTGTAGTTCGACATAATATATTAACGTAGGTGTTGCCAACTCCTGCCCATCACGACGGGGACTGTGTGCGATTGTTTCGGTTCGAATACCGCCGCTTATCATTTATCAAACTGTCCGTACTCATGTATTTCAATTCATTATAGTTAAATAATCGCGCGTTGAGCTTTGCTATGAGATCTCATTTGTTATGCCTGGTAGTTCTTTTTTGTGTTATATTGTTTGCTACAACAATGTGATTTGTTATTATTAACATCAATATCATTCTTTATGTGTGTTTAGGACCCTTAAATTAGGGAGTGGTATTTCGTACCACGACTCAAAATGTGTGTCAAAATTTGACAACTTCCATTTGTTCGTTTTCAGGAATCTTTAGAAAATTACATTATACAAATAATATCATAAGTATTTTCTTGCGAATGTTCAGTGGCTGCCTAGTTAAGTCCGCCATTACAAAGTATCATCGAGTGTAGATCAGCACGTGAAAACTTGGTGTGAGCAGCTACGGCTGGTACTAGTGTTAATACGAAATATACTTTTTTTTTTTAACGACGGGGAGACTAGCCTTCATCATACCTGATGTTAAGTATTGATAAGGCTGAAGTTGGAGCCTCTCCCGGAATCTTCAACTACTGAGGAACTGGCTATCTTATCTCTAACTGCCGGAACACAATAATGCTGAAAACATTGTTGTTATGGCGTCAGATTTAAATAAAATGGTGGTCTAGCCAGGCGGAATCACAAGAAGTCCTACCACCAACCAAACCTAATACAATATTTGAAAAAAAAAGGAAATAGTTTAATTCACAATTAAATTCTCTCGTATTAACTACTCTCCTATAGGGACCCAGAAATGATAATCTTGACTGTGAATTATTGGTATATTATTACTTATACCGAATTACATTGCCCCTTACAAATAATGCCCATTCCCCGCTTTTTCGTGAGTCACATCTCACGGCTCTCATCTTTTTTTTTTATGTGACAAGGTCACTGAATGATGCCGATGAATTGACGATCAAAGTACTGTTTTGAGGCGTTTCTAAAATATTAATTTTATCAATTTGACATTTTACAATAATACGCTAACACTCGCAAATTATTGTACCTTACAAAATATTATTTTAAATGTAACTATAATTCTACTCGTAATAATAGACATCTTGAAACAGCTGTAAGACTTATTGTTCTTAAATCTCATTGACAGAGGGAGAAAAGTTTTTGTGGTTTGACTTAGTACAAAGTTTCGGCAGGCTTTCACAATTGTTAAAGTATACAACAAAGGCGTAACATTTGCTAAGTAATCTTTCGAAATAAATTACATTGATTAAGGAAATTCATGCTTATTGCTTATTGCAAACAAAGTTATTGAAATGCCACAGTTCCGAGTTTCATATCCGGTGGCGACAATTACTTCCCTCCTTATCTGATGGGAATTGCGACGAAATGTTTTGAACGTTTCTTAATTTCATGACCCACATTTGATAAATACGATATTTGAATTTTGTCATTCGCTGAAAAATACTCGTACTTATAATTTTCGCAATAACTTTTTGCTTACGAAATATTCACCGTGATAGATATGTTCTCGTCCTTTCGGCATTCTTGCTGGATCCATGTTCCCGGGAAACCTTCTTAATTACCAACTTTATTTTTTTATTTGATCGCTATGTTCCCTGACTTCGCTGGAGACATTTCCAGATATCCACGCAAATAATTTAATTTTTAATATAATCACAGATAGAGGTTGAAGTCATCACAGAATAATTGGCTTTGAACTATTTTCTGCTAATTTTTATGTGTAAGTATAAATACTTTCGTGGTCAATATCACTTACATTATTAGGAAAAAGTCGTCTGCTCCTAACGTCGATCCATGATCATGGCGCATGCAACATGTAAATACATAATAACAACATGAAATGTCGCAGACTCGGAAAGAAATACAAACATTATAAATACTTTAAAGCATTTCTGGCTGTAACTTGTTTTGTCAGGGGGCCAACCGCCATTTTTTAAGAGACCATCATGCCGTAAGAACGTTTTATTTTCCTTTTGTTTCAATAGTGTTTGAATTCGTACCGCGAACTTCATAAAGTATTTTTTTTTCATTCCTGCCCAATGACACAACCATTGAGATATATCTATGGAGATGAAATATGTGCCTACCTGCACTTGATGGTTGATATCGACATCCAAATACTCATGATTTATTTGAATAATGTAACTATCTCAGATCCATGTACATCTTTATTCATTGTTCCTGTCAACGAACGAATTGAAGCTGTCATATTTTGACACACTTCACACAAAACCTCCGTCAAAAAATTATTTTGTTTTATGAGATTCGCGGTACGAAGTGATATATAAAAATAATGCGCCGATAATGTTTGACAGAAAACAATATTGCGCTGAGAGATAGCGGTAGGCCAGCTGATTGACTTGGTTTAATCTTGGTTTCCGCAAATCAGCGATCATAGTGACTGACGTCGATGTGACTGACTGACTAACGTACAGAAAAGATCCTTTATCTCATTCCCTAGCTAGTTGAAAGCGACCCTTGTCGATAGTGACGCGTCCGCGTACTCCATATAGGTAGATGGCGGAAACTTGACGCCTGATAGACAATGGAACTACATAACGAATAGGTACGATTGGTACGATACAACACCATTTATTTTAGGAGTTCAAGACTCCGCCTATGTTAGTTACCTATTGCGTTTTATCTCTTTAAGGGCCGGTATTTCAATGTCACCTTATCTTATGACTTAAGTTAAGTCCAACATTTGAGCTAAGTATCACTTATGAAAGACAATAGCGTATTTCAATCCGGATATTCTTCGCCATAGCTAATCTAGGATTCATCGCAATATTGCAACATATAACAAACAAAAACCGACTTTAAAAACTAAAGACCGACTACTTCAAAAACTAAAAAGCAAAAATGTTTTGGAGTCGGTGCCGGCCAAGGCAAGAAAAATAAAAGTAGATAGTTCAAAGTAGAATGACTTGGCTGGCACAAACTTTTTGAAGTCGGTTTTTTTTTAACGTAGTTTTTTACTCTGTTTTGTTAACTACAGTAAGATTTTTCTAGATTAGTTTGGTTTCATGTACATTATAAACAAAGTATCGTGTAAATACTCGCGGTTTTACCCGCGTGGTTCCTGTTCTAGTAGGAATATCGGGATAAAAGTATCCTATGTTCATAACCAGGTTATCTACTATCTGTGTTCTAAATTACATCCAAATCCGTTCAGTAGTTTCGGAGCCTATTCAATGCAAACAAACAAACAAACAATCAAATCTTTCCTCTTTATATTAGTATAGAAAACTACTGGACCAAACTGAACCAAATTTTTATGGGACTAAATGGCAACTATTCCGCATTGAATTTTTTAGCTGAAATTTACGAAAGTTATATATTTCAACTAAAAATAAAACTATAAACTCTTCTTATATAGTATCATTTTATTTTATAATTATATGTATAACACCCGTGTGCGCGCGGCGACCAATGAGAATCGTTGTGAAGGCTCCACAATGATAAATAGCGCCAAAAAAAATCTAATTTTAGAATTTTTTCCACTTCGATTTTTTTACACTATATTACGCATCATCTTCAAAAATTCCTTGTATATAATTGACCATTATTTCTACAATATAATATTTTTTACGCTACAACTGAGCTTTCATTGAAGAAATTACTCATTCATTACCTAATATAGTGCCTATTAAGTAAGTACCTACCTGCTGCTGTCTGTAAACTTTCTTCATTTTATACCATTGGCGATTATCTTACCATACAATCTTTTTGTTTCAGCAACTATAATTCAAGCTCAACTTTTAACAGTGATGATAAGGATATTATTGAATTAGTGGGTGCCGTGTGGCTGATATGATGATAGATATTATAGATATAGATAGATATTTCTTACACTCACACCAATTAACCTAGCCCCATAATAAGCACTGTAAGGCTTGTGTTATGGCATACTAGGGTAACGTAACGGATATAAATACATATAATAATACATACATAAGTATTTATGTGTAGAAACACATAAAAACGTCCATGACTCATTTACAAATGCTCGTATTCATCATACAAACATTTGCCCCTACTTCGAACCAGGGACCTCAGAGTAGGCGGCTACTTGAAACCGGTGTACGTACCACTCTACCACGGAGTTCGTCAAATATAGATATGAAGATATAGATGATAAACCAAATATTCTACGATTCCGTGGATATAATTTATGTGGAGCATAGGCTTTTCTACACAATGTTGCAGTGAAAATATACACCTAGTGATCCGCCTGCTAGGTTATGAGTTCTTAAACAGGTTATCTTCAATAATTCAATAATCCATGTGCCAGAAGTTTCATTTTATATAGAGGCAGGCACAATGTCTCTCCACATGAATTGTAGTGCCATATATTCACTGTTTAAATAAATTGTAACAAGGTAATTAAATAAATTATGAATTAACATAACCTAATGTGAGTATTTTATTTACTAACCCTGAAAAAATAAATACCTAAATGTAAAACTGAAGCATCTTTTTGCGAGTCATTTCTTTTTTACCATAGCAACCAATCCCGGATCGGTACTTTAGTCACTGAATTCCCCCGCTTAAATATTGACTAGTTAGGATAGACTTTAAATGTCACTTAGCTTTGATCGTTTATTGAAATACACATAAGTCAGACATATCTTTAATCATGGATCAATTCAAGATAATCGATATTGAAATAGGTACCGAACCTTAGAGATAAGTCCACCTTTGTACACAATGTTTCAAAGGGGTTGAACCTTTTGGCCTCGTCCCCGGTCCACCATTTTGAACATTATTGAAAATCGCGCCGCACGATTATACCTAGATAAATGGATAGGGAACGTAAAGATGAACAAAAAATATGTCACAACTTAATGTTCTTAAGTGTAAGGTTAGTGACATAGTTGAATTTAAAGATACAAAGGTGATACTTTGGGTCGGCATTATTCATGAACAACGGGGAGTCTCTTAGCCTCCATCATATTTGATGAAGTTGTTGTAAGAAGCGAGCCTCTTCCAGAATCCTCAACCACTGAAGAACTGGCTATCTTATCTCTAACTGCCGGACCACAACAATGCTGAAAACATTGTGGTTATGGCGACAGACTTAGATAAGATGGTGGTAGCTAGCCAGTTGGACTTACAACAAGTCCTACCACCAACCAAACCGCTGAGAATCGAACCTCTGGTTCTGATTCCGTTGGCTGTTACCACTAGACCACAGAGGCGGTTAAACTCTGAAATAAAAGTATCAAAATTAGTTATAACTATATTTCAGTAAAATTTCAAACGTTGATAAAATGAGTAGTATATAGGTACCTAATCAGTGGTGAATATTTTTTCCAATCAGAGGAGGAATCCTATAATTTCTTAAAGTTATGCAAAACATTGTTTTCCAGCGAAAAAGTTCTAGAATTTGTTAGGTGTGTTGTTGTTGTTTTTGCTATTGTTCTGTTTAACTTACTAGTTTAACCTGTTTTGTTTTGTAAAGTTTGCAAACTATTTTGAGTTAAAATAGTTTCAACTAAACAAAACGTATGTTCGCCTCTAAACTCAAGAAACTGCGTTTCTAGAAGCTAACTCAATACTTGCTGGGTGGTGCATGTGCTAGTAGTAATTATAATTAAATTAGCACCAGGGCTAGTATTCCGAAGATTTCGCAACTCTATTACATGCGGAGTTGTAATAACAATGGAGAATTAACATATTGTGATTGCGTTAGGCGCCACGGATTAACTTCTCATCTGCCTACGCCAAGTTGCTCCCAGATTATAATTCAATTTGGCTGGCGCACTCTGCCAATGTTGATAAACAATCATGTATAAAACTCTGTCTCTAAGCTAGGTCCAAGAGTAATGCTTGCCCACCAGTGTTTTGTTTATATTAAATAACGTTGAAAGTGGTATTTCCTTAATAATATTTTTGTACAACATTCTGAAAACTACTCATTCAATCCAGTTACAACAATCTATACCTACGCTGTTGTTACTCTACTTAATTAATACAGTGACAATTAAGACCTCAATGAAGCTTAAGGGCTTATTACACTCGGATAAATTCAGCATCTGAATTGAGTAGTTTAGTAGTACATTGTTGGTTTTGATTGTATCACTTGCTAAAAATGATCTTAAAGAAAGCAATGTAGTGCTAAACTACTAAATTCAGATGCTGAATTTAGCCAAGTGTAATAAGCCCTTAAATTGTCACTGTATTTTTATACTTAGGTAAGTATATCTCAAAGAAAAGCACAATACAAGTTTAAAAAACCGACGTCTAAATGATATTTTACATACAAATTGAATCAAGGAGCTCTTTTCGTAATAACACGTGTTGTGAGGCTCCATTTTTAACTTAATCTACTGTACAATTTCTATAAATACTAAAAAATATAATTGAAATTGGCAAAATTCGCGTATTTTATCGTGAGGAAGCCATTAATAAAGAAAGAAGAAGAAGAAATTGAATCAAAAGTAAGGCAACACATTCTGCTAACAAGTTTACATTTATTTACAGCGCCTTCCCAGTTAGCTCGCTAGTGAGAGGCGTTTTGTATTGCAATCCTCCAAGAAACAATTTAAACTGAGTTATTATGAAACATAACAACCTCAGTCCTCCCCTCTCTTTGAAGAGCTTTAGAAAAAAGTGCTGTTAGTGGAACGCATTAGTCAAAGAAACAAATTTGCTTTTCGTGAATATCAAAGGTTAAACAGAAGACTCCTATTAGAATAATGGAATGATTATGCGATGAAATGCAAAATATTCTGTAATGGAATTTTTACAAACATTTACATTTCCATTTGTATCGATTTTGTTGACAGGGTATCTATTGGATAAATACACGGGCTGACCTAGTTTTAAGCTTCTAAATTCAATTACATTATTTATCGAAACGCCTCGCAAAACTGTGTGTTCAGTGGAGTGTGCTACAAGCGGGGATTATAAGGGTATCTTGTTTGCTGTCCGATTAGACTCCAATATATCTGAATGGTACTTTTCTTTGGGGCATTTGGGATCGGAAATAGCCTTATTATTATTGTGTATTTTGTTTTAGCATTTATTAGTCGTTAAATTGCGCTAGTTTCCGTCGCTTTGCATCTTTCTTGTTCGTTCATCTTTTATTCAGCATTTAGGAGCTTTTGTAATAATGATTATTTGTGTATTTTGAACTTTGCAAAATTATGTTTTAACAGAAATAAGTTATTTTTTTAATTATTATATTATTTAGAGACTTTTACCACAGGGTACGTCAGTCCCAGAAATAAGATTTGAAAGCAACACTGTCAAATAGTATTAAGAAAAATTAAAACGTCTTCCTATGGCCGTACCGCACAGTTAATACAATTTCTGTCGCCTGAAACAGTTTAATATAGCGGTTATGATTTAGGTTGTGTCGACTCACTGTCATCGGCTAATGAGAAAAGATGAGTCTGGTGCTGACTTTAATATTACTTTAACGTAATTTCTTACCTTTGTTACAACCATATTTTAGGGCGAAATGTCGTGGTAACTTACGAGCCGAGTGGTTGCTGGAAGTCAGAGCGAAAATTCCTGCCCGAGATTATGTAACTTGTTTCTATCAATGTTTTATTGCAAGTGCAGTCACATTGCTGCTTTAGTATCAATGTGAAAACTATCTTACTAAAGCAGCAATGCAACTGCACTTAGAATTAATTTCAATCAAAATCTGTTAGCAACAGATATGGCAGGGATATGGCAGGTCGATTTAGCAGATGTTATATTTAATTAGACCATTTTTAAAATTACACAATTTTCATATCGCACATTTTCTAGGTTCTTTCAAATTCATTTATTACTAGCTTCCGCCAGCGGTTTCATTCACCCATGTTTTTCCCGTTCCCGTGAGAATATTGTATTGAATAGTGGATTGGTTGCTTATACATTTATGGCGAGAAGAAAGGACAAACAAGCACACTTTCGCATTTATAATATTAATTAGAATTGGATTAGGATTGTATTACAAACCTACCTATATTGCTCGTAAAAGTAATATTGCTTTTCATTTTATTTTGCAAATAAATCAATAGGCGATTTATTTCACATGCGTTTAACCTCTACGTCAGCTTCGGCTTTACACTTTGACCATGAGAACGCCCATACGTCGTTCGTATTAGCAGTGTTTTTCCCAGTCCAAATGTAAAGCCGTAGCTGCGGTTGACTGTACATTACCTCCGTTTATTTTTAGAAGGGGCTGCTATCGATTTCCATCTATGCATGAAATTTTATTGAAAACCTAAAACTTCAAACGGCACGACCTCCATTGTGGCCATTCGTTTCCACAGCGGCCGTTAAAAGGCTGTAAAGTTACGTTAATTTGTCACCGGTGCCGGGGTGGAGCTATTTGTACTACACCTACTTACTATAACGTTACGCTGCGTAAAGCTCGGCGGAGATCATAAAACGGAATAATTAATTAAGTACGTCGTTCGTTAGTATTGTAACCACTTTATTAATGCTGTATAAAACATGAAAGCGGAGTTAACAATCTCAAGTAGTTACCGTGAAGACCATCGTAATCCACGTTTTGCCTCCTTTATTGTTCATAGTTAAGGAAGCTTTAAGTTTACGTTCAATCTTTTTGTATCGGGCTTTTAGCAATCTAGCTATATTTCTTTTGTCTTTCCCCGGATGTACTACGCTCATTTAACTGATGTCGATAAGTCGATGGATGTCTTTGATAGTTACTATTATCAAATACTATAGTAAATTCTGTGACGATAGGGTCATTGATGGATTGACGTTGTTAGACACTGAATGGTCTATTGACAAAATCGAAACTAGCAAGGAAAACCCAGTAATTAACATAAATTTTGTTGTTTGGCTTGGTATAGAATTGCAAGTTTATTATCTAGACCATTTTTTCCCCCAGTAATTTTACCTGACTAATTGGGAGAAATATCCACTTTTAAGAAGTCGGCGGGCTGTCGGTCTGGGCTCACTCCAAGTTGTAGGGTGATTTTATTACTTTTGGAGCCGCCAGCGGAAATAACGCTGGCCGCTCGAGCAGTCAATTTGGCGATACGTAAATACGAGTCAAATTGAATTCTAGATCCAGTAAGTACCTGGATCCTTAAGTATTTTTGAGGTTTTGAATTTTCACTCTTATTATTAGCAGAATTCTGTTTGAAATGGCACGATGAATTTGGACTCAGTCAATTTTATTAAAAATAGAGTCGAATTTTTATTATTCTCGGTGAATAATGTTCTCGGCGTCACAGTGCATTAACAAACATAATTTAACTTTAATATCCATTGTGCTGACTGAACGTCTAATAAAACGTTCTCTTGCTTTCTATCAAGAAAAATATTAGATAAACTAGACAGGGAAGTCATCTCTTTGTGTAAGGTTTTCACAAAAAATGTATAATGTGGAATGTATGATACCTGCTTACTTGTTTTAGTGTAATTATTTTAATTCAGTTATGTTCCGTTATATTTCATCTAGTATCCTAAATTCCGCTGAGCAATTTATTATTTCGGTGTCAGAAAGTCGAAAAGGTGAGATTTCAGGGCAAGCTACTGCATAAAGTAGCTAACTTCAGAACCGCCATAAATTTTGCATGCACTGTACGGAATACGTAAATAAATATTGAAAGTAGTAGGTACTTATATAGTTCATGGTCTCGAACTGTTTTGGTTTCTAGTCAAGCAGTTTATGTACAAAATGCGCCTATAAATAAATCAATCGCAAAAAAGAACTGGCTTATGTAACCTTTCCGTCGATTTTGTTCACTAAACTTGATTTTTTAAATTTTTCAATGCTATTTTAATACTTATGATAAGTTTTAAATAGAAAAATATTGGATAAAATCAACTCGGCCACAAGTGAATTCTCAGATGGGATATATATATATATATATATATATATATATATATATATATATATATTTCTCATTCGCCACTGTTAAAACATAAGTGGCAAAGATTGATTGGCTCACTGCCGTAAACATTGCAATTATTGTAAAGTTCTTTTTTAAGAAGTTATTACTCTGTTTGGTTCTTTATTACTACATAAAACACGCAGCAGCGTCTTTTAATGCTGTTCTTGAACTTTTTAAATTAAGGTGGTAGTTACAAAAACGAAATAAACTGAAGCATTTTTCTTTCATAAATAAGACAAAAGCGTGGGAAGTTTTGAGGAAAAAATATAATCGGATATTGTGTTGTATACTTCAATTTTCTTTCGGTATCTATGGAATCTTGATGTTTTACATATCCTAACAAATTATTATCATTATGAATAGTAGCATAGGTATAGATAACTGGAAATTATTGACTCTTGTATGTAGCAAATATTCGCATACTTTATGACATTCGCATTTGTTTTGCAAAAAATAAACATACCAAAATGTGTTATGTAAAATAAACGAAAATACCATAAGTACAAATCGCAATCAGCAATTTTTAATGTCCTCGATGGATAAGGAGAACGGGTCATGAGCCACCGCCCATTGGGCCCGCGCACAGAACAAGGAAAATAATGTTCTGTGGGCCCGCCCAATGCGGGTTGGTGGGTTTTTATGACTGCAAATGCAGCGGGACCAACGGCTTAACGTGCCTTCCGAACCACTGAGGAGCTCGAGATAGTAAATTTTAGGCTACCCATCCCGTGACTGACCATTGCGAAAGTTGCCTAACCTCTACAATCACAAGCCAAGCGCGCGAACCACTGCGCCACGGGCTCCTCAAGTACTGATTGGAACTTCTTTCCTCTTTGCAGGTCAGTAGTGGAGGCAACAGATGTACAACTGAACATGCGCGTAGGCATCCACACGGGGCGGGTCCTGTGCGGCGTGCTGGGCCTGCGCAAGTGGCAGTACGACGTCTGGTCTAATGACGTTACACTCGCCAACAACATGGAGGCCGGCGGGGAGCCGGGGTAAGCGCCTTTTATCTATGATCTCATATCACAATACTCAACTTGATGCGTAGACGTGCATGTGCTACAAAGTAAAGAACATAATTAATTAAAAGAAACAACAACGACTAAGATTTAACTGCTTTTCGATGGAAACTATTTATTAAGAAAGCAAACGAGACAAGAAGACTTGTCGTCGAATAATTCAGGTATTTATACTTATTCGTTGTACATTAAATCGCTGTAAAAATTTTTCAAGTGCCCTAAAGTACAGTATTCAAATGCCCTAATAGGCGCCTTTCACAATTTGCTTTTGTCGAGTAACAATAAAAGAAGATATAACGAGGACGCAATTGCACGGTCGATCGATCTTGTTTTTATGAAAGGTTCTGCGATATCATGCTTGCCAATAATGTTGAGTCAGATTAGAAGCCCGATGTTTTCAAGAAGTTCCAAGTTCCGTTCTTTTTTTTACTTCCGTTACAAAAAAATGTTCCCTCATGTTAAGGATTGGGACATTTCCTTCACATGATAGATTTAAATTCTACACTACTTTCTTCTAAATGATTTCTGTGTATGTTTTCGTATTTTAATATGTTCAGTTCAGTTTACTATAACTGCATGGAATAAGTTTTCATAATTCTTAAATTATTATTTGAGTCGAATTACCTTGATTATTGTTTTTTTAGCTTGACATTGTTAACACGTTATCAATATTACTGCAGGCGCGTACACATAACTCAGGCGACACTGGAGTGCCTGGGCGGTGCCTACGAGGTGGAGCCAGGCCACGGGGCCAACAGAAACGCGTACTTACGGGACCATTCGGTTCAGACCTTCTTCATCATACCCCCGCCAAGGAGGAGAAAGGTAAGTCTTTGCAATGATGGTGAATAAACATGCTGCCTACCGATAATTCAAGTGAAGTGAGAGAGCATGGGGCCGTAAGGCATGTCTGTCTACCATGCGGGACAATTCGGTGCAGTACTGCAGACCTACTTCATCATACCCCCGCTGAGGAGGAGAAAGGTAAGTCTATGCTATGATTGTGGACAAACACTCTGCATTTCCCTTAATAAAGTTACGTTGGAGTTAATGGGGTTTTCAGGAATATCTACCACCAATGGGACCATTCGGTGCTGAACTGCAGACCTACTTCATTATACCCCCTGTCAAGAAGGAGAAAGTAAAGTCTTTGTGATGATGGTGAACAAAGAAGCTGCGAACACATTACTAAGGCAATGGTGGAATGCCTGGGCGGTGCGTATGAGGTGGAGCCAGGCCACGGGACCAACGTACTTACGGGACGATTTACTTCATCATACCCCCGCCGAGGACTAGGAGAAAAGTGAGTCTGAGGTTTAGGCTAGTCCAAGCAGGCGACGATGAAGAGCCTGGACGGTACGAGGTGTAGTAGATGACGTACGAGTAGACTACTCCCAACTGGCAACTTTTTTGCTGCCATAATTTAAAGAAAAATAGTCAACATCACAAAAATTGCTCTGTTATAGGCACTTATTACTAATTTTATTTAATATTTCTAGATGTGTCTTTCCGCCGGCGTCGGTCTCGGGTCAGGCTCCCGCCGGAAGCTCTCGTTCAAGAACGTCTCTAACGTCGTAGTCCAGTTGCTACACTCCATCAAGTTCAACGTGGACGTCCCCTTTTCCAACATGGCTGCATCCCCACAGGAACTTAAGGCTAACGCTGCCAGAAAGGTAATTCGCAAATGCACAGCAAAACTTTCCTTTGGCAAATCGGTAAAGGTCAACTCAAATGAAAAATACTTGTTATTATTTTAATGGCTACAAAATAGGTTAATAATGGCATTGTATTCATTTAAAGTTAAAGGCTCGAAGAAATTGCACAATAACCATGAATATTTTAATAGTAAAGGCCGGTAGATTTATCGTTTTAGCTTTTTGTGAATACAAGTTGGAAATAATGTTTTTTTAAAGCACATTGACGTTTATAATTCTGCATTGCACTGCGACATGGCAAAACAATACGAAGCTCATGTCGTCGGCTTTTATCTCCAGAGATTCTCAAAGGTAAGTTCTCTTTATATTTTTCTTGAGATACGTTTGTTTTTTAAATGTTTGTTGTTTTTAAATATTATTGTTGTCTTCTTTGAATGCTAGTTTCCTTATTCAGTTCGCTTAAATTGCAGCAATTTTTTATTTACAGTGAACAACTAACATTGAACTTTGTTGTTCTTAGTGAAAACCTATTTGAACTATTCTAGATTTTTCTGCTCTAAAATTTTAAGTTCCTGGGATAAGGATGCTGGCATCGAATGTCAAGAATTAAGAAATTTCTACTATGCTATAGAAGCGCGTGACTAGACAAATCAATATTCCTAAGTATAGGTACAATTGTCACAGCTTTCAGTTTATGAGAACTTTGTTTTATAAGAAATCGATTGGTCACTTTCTTTTCTGAATAGAAATTCTTCAAAGCGAGAACAGTGCTAAGTGTGGCTAAGTGTCATTGTTTTAACTTCTCGACTCATATCAATAAAACACTTACGAGTCATAATTAAGTGTTATATTATAATATGCGCTGTAGTGGTAAGTGCTAGATTACTTTGAGCCGTCGCAAATAAGTGTTACATCAAAGCTCTAATAAGTTGCCAGTACGAGTCATAAAGTAGGATTATATTAAGTGTGCGGGTGAATGATGTAAGTTCAATTAGCTACGCCCTTGTTTTTTAACCCGCGGGTCTCCAAAATTCCTGCGCAGTTTCGCAGGATGTTCACATCCGTACATTTACTAGAATCCTGTAGGTAATTTGAGTTGTTCAAATAGCTAAGTACTGAGTTCACTAACTGATTAACCGGCTGATTAACGCCAAATGACATTGTATTTCAATAATTTCTTTGAATTTTCACATACCATCATCGGCCATTTTAATATCGCCACTGCTGGGCTGGGGCTCTGTGGCCCTCCTGATAGGTGAAGAAGGCGAAGTTCTTTGAAGTTTAAAGGGACATTATGATGTTTTAAAAAACAATTACCTATCAAATCGACAGTTAGTGAACTCGGCTCTAAATGTTGAATGAGCGTATTATTCGGGCGCTTACATTGAGCCGTATTGCGCCTATTGCGCCTTCCATAAGTGTTATATTAGATCAAGCGCTATTTGCTAGGTGCTGGACCTCCGGCGCGCGCTGCACGCGGAGCCCGGGTCGGCGGAGGCGCTGCGGCTGGCGTCGCTCCGCGCGGAAGACGTGAGCGCCGCGCTGCCCCCCGCCCCCCACCAGCACACCTTCGACGCCGTCATGCAGCACCACCTGAGAACGCACCCCACGGTCCACATGGCACTTACGCACGCTTTGCGGCTTTACGTCACGTTTGCCTTTTGTTTTTTTCTTTGGGATTTTGGTTTGGGCAGACTCGGTGATTGCGTTTTGTTTTTTTGTGGCAATAGCACAGAATATATATTAGTACCTTACGGTACAGAAATTTCACTCCCGAGTTTAGGTATGATAAACGCAAGCGTCCGGTCACCGGACTAATCTCAATAGGCTGGCACTCGCTCGACTAGTCGCACGGCAGACAGTTATTGTACTATGAACGCTATACGCAATGCAAAAGGTTGAAATTTGGTTGTTTTCCAGAATAGTAGGTAAATATAGGGGATTTTGCGCCGCTTGTATGGAAGTGAGACAGGCCTGGCAATAGTAGGGTAAGCGCTTAGTAAGCCTAAACAGTGTACTTTTAGAGAGGGATGTTATCATAAAGATACACTTTTCTATTCTTATTATAAAGCAATATGAACAAGTTACAACTAAAGTTTTACGTTTAATTTTATAGACACAAATCATGAAGATACTATTATAAGAATACTTGTATCTTCTCAAAAATAATACGAATAAGTTGCAAAGGCACAAATGTGAAAGTGGCAAAGGTGAAGAAAACTATAAATTATTTATTCATTAGTTTTATTATGACAGCCTAGCCAAAGTAATGGAATTTTACTATTTAATAAAAGATAGAGTATAATCGATGCGGAATCTAGTCGAGTAAATACTATCTTATTTGACGTTAAGTTATTGAAACGCAAATCCAAGATTTAAATCATAAATTATTAGTAACAGATGTGACGTGACGTAAGGTTGCATGTTTAATTAGTGATAGTGTGCAACTCTTAAAAAGGACTCGCACGCATTAGTGTTTGTAACATAAAAATACGTCTGCGAGTATCTTGCACATAAGGATGATAGACTATGGTTCGTAGACTATGTCTACAATCATGCTATTTCTCTCGCGGTTTTTGGTTTTCGCTTCTTGAGTTTAAAAAAAGTCAGCTCATAAGAGACTCCACGATAACCTCTCTTCATGATTTCTTTGTAGTTAGTGAGTTTTGAGTGATGGTTTATGAACTAAATCTATCTGCTTTCTCTTTTTAAGGTGTGCACTGAAGCTTCATAAACGAATGCAAATATTATTTACGAGCATAGGTTTGCTTCACATTAATCACGGACATGCTCGCGAACTTTAGCAAAGGAAATCGATTATACATCCTTATCCTTCGACACAGTAGGCCCCTTTTATTACACACAGTTTTTTCGGCACTCTTCGTTAAAGGTACTTCTCGATCCTTCGATTTAGTTGCTGGTTTCCAAGCTTTCACTCATTGTTGTTTCGTCCCAAAGTAAAAAAATATTTATCCAATTCAATACATTTGGAAAAGTTTTAAATAAGCTCCTTGAACAATTATTATCTAAATCTATTTTTATCAGAGATGAGATATCTCTTTACTGATCAGTAGTCCCCAACGGAGCATTGCGTGGAAGACTCAAATACACCAGCAACTAACATGAGCCCGCTCGTTGTTTTCAGATGTTCCGACCGTGGACATTAGTTCCACAACAAATACCCGCTGAAACCGTAAGCGAGACAGATGTTGTTCATGTGTATTACTGTTTTCCACCATCCACCGGGCAAGTTACACGAGCCTCCCTATTAGGTCTCCTGAGTCTCTGTGGATCACACCTTAACGCGAATAAGGTTCACTTCTGTTTAACAATTCAGGCGGATAATAGGTTACAAGATCGCGAACACTCGTTACCAATCACGATTACTGTTGTGTCATTGGGAAGATTTTGATTTCGGAATTGTTATTTGTTAATGAATTTTATTTTGAGAATAAAGCCGACCGCACCGAACTGTGTTTCACTCGCTCCCCGATTTTCCACCTTTGCACTGGCATGGCATGATCCTACGCTGCCGATTAACATGCATGGAATCAACCATTACTAACATACTAATGCAATCAACTTGGTTTGTGTTTGATTATTTCTCTTCTCTTCAAAATCTTAATTTACAAATCTGTTTCTGTGTGAGAAATAATCATTCTCTTATAAATTAGTTTTAAGATAAATATAACATGTAAATATTAGTTAAGTTTTCAAGTCCAAGATGGATAATTAAAATCTTCTGATCATTCTCACTATGTCCAATTGAACTTCTATTTCAATTTACATTCTATACTATTCTACTAATTTGATGCTGCTTCGGAGACTGGAACTTTTTGATTCTAAGGTCAGTCACTGAATGTTTGAAGCATGGAGTCGGCATGAGGTGTACCACTGTGCCCCGACCACTTCGGTAAATCCTATCCATTTTGAATGTTGTACCGTAACGATCAGTCCCCATTATTCAGTGACGTTCCAACCCAGTGATCCAAAAAGGATTGCGACTGGATAAATCCAAACCAGTTATTTTATTCAATCTTTCACTAGCACCAGAGTTTGCGAAGTTTCGAACCGTTTACAGATCTTTCTTAATACTCTAAAGTATGCTTCCCAGCAGTGATGCCTCATACTACACTTGATACGGAGTTAAAATATCAGTTTAAGCTTGGATTGATTCATTTGCTATCCATCGCTGGTTGGACTTCCCACTAAAAGCTATAACCTGACTAGAAGCCCTAAGTGTCCCAGATGTTTCCTCAACACCAGTAAGCAGGTTGAGGTTTTAACTTGAAAATGGAACGTCCACAGAATAAAGTGACGGAGAAGTTCAAGCGGCCTTTGAAAAAGCGTCACTCGTCTGTGTACCACCAGCCCACGAACCGCGTGAACAAGTACCTGGCGCAGGCGATTGACGCGCGCTCCGTGCACCGCGAGAAGGCAACCCATGTGCATCTACTCACGCTCTGTTTTAAAGATGCTGCTAAGGAAGCACAGGTAGGAGACTCACCTAAGAGTAGTTCTCTGTCACTTTTAGCGAATAAGTGACTGCATCAGTTACTAGGTATAACTTTTATCCACGTTTAAAAATACAAGGATTAAACTTTATTCATATAAAATACAGTCAACTTACAGAAAGAAAGAAAGTTAGAAAAGGAAAGAAATTAATAAAAAAAAATACAATGTTCTGTTAACAACTAGTAAAAACATTGTGAAGTTTCGTTGATTGTTCTACAATACCTACCTATGTACATTAAACTTGAGTTACATGGGTAGGGTATTACGAAGTGCATATATTGCGTGTTACTTTATGATTTTTTCCGACGTAAACGTTCAATCCCTAAAAGTTGTTTCTTTCGAACAAATTATCGTTTCAGTACCGGGCTTCAACAGACGGCGGCTGGGCGGGTTCGCTGGGTGCAGCTTTAGGCGCTTTGGTAGCAGCCGGCGCGCTTCAAGCTGCGATCCTCCCACGCACTACAATCGTCCTGCTGCTCTTCGTCACGGCCTTCGCGTGGTCGGCGGCGGTACTGGCGCTAACGCTGGCAGCCAGGCTTAGGCTAGTGCCGTGCGATGTGTCGAGGCCGTTTGCGCTAAGGAACGCGATAACGACGTTCACGATCGTGCTGGGATACGCTGTGGGGCAAGCTAATGTGGTAAGTGGTGATTAGCTATTTAACTTTCTTCAATAGTAGCGTAATAGTTTCACTACTATCAGAGCCCTAGAGCGAGATTTACGTAGGTGTTGCCGTTTCTCGAGGTCAAAATCATAAGATTCCTACGACCAAGATTTGAATCCAGTAGCAATTGAACTTAAAACTCTGTTTTAGTACAAAATAACCATGAAGTTAAACACAAATACCTGTGTCTTCCACAGGTAACATGCCGAGAAGTAAACGTCTGCAAAAACCTCACCGAAAACGTCACGACAATGGATGAAATCCGCCTTATGAGTGGTGAAGTAGCAGCAGCTCTATGGAGTAGTAGCGACCATCGCGCTTGTCCAGTGCCTTTATACATCACACTCGGTTGCTGCTTAACCATGCTCACTGTGGCAGTCTTCCTAAGATTACCTATCCTGGTGAAAGGAGTGCTGCTAGCAGTGATCACGGCCGGATATATGGCTGTTATTATGGCATACCATAAGGACCTGTTTGATTGCTACGATCTTATTACTGAGTGAGTAGATTTATTTTAGTTTTGCACATTTCAGAATGTATAATCTGCCCCGCCTTATGGGGGTAAAGTAGCTATTTCTCTGGAGCAATAGCGACCATCGAGCGTTTCCAGTGCCTTTGTACATCATATTGCTTGACCATGCTGACCGTGGAGGTCTTCTTGAGGCTGCCAATCCTGGTGAAAGGAGTGCTGCTATAGTCGGGTTAGAAAAGAAATAGAAATAGAAATCATTTATTTGCTCAATACAGTGTGATTCATTGAGATGGATGACAATGTGTGTTTACTGTGGTCTACTGTATTCTACCTTAAATATTGTAGGCATGCAAAAATTATATATTAATTTAAATTGTACAATGTCAGATTATTAAATATTAATTAAATTCCAACTCGTGATAGTGGCAGTATATGAAAAAAAAAAAGAAATTAATACAATATAATTACATTATAGTTACATTTTTATGGTCATATTCCTGAGTCAATGTCCTCAAAATTTATTGTTAACTTGTTTGTAGTCTAAGTATTCACTTACAGAGTAAAAGTTGTTTTCGATAAGCCAGCGTAACAAACAATGCTTAAACTTATTTTTGGCTAGCGGTACTTGTACGAGATCAGATGGCAGTTTATTATATAATTTGATTGCCATGAAATATACATTTTTCTTAAATAATGTTAATTTACAATGCGGTATTAATAATTAATTTTTTCTGGAGTCTCGTACATTTTCTTTAACATCATCAATTTTTGTAAAATACTCTGGATGTTTTTTTACTAACATACACATCTCGGCTATGTAAATGCAGGGAAGAGTCAGTATTTTATTTTGCTTAAAACAGAGTTTACACGTATCCCTGCTACTTCTAAGACCACATAGTGCACGAATGCATCGTTTTTGGGCTTTGAAAGCTCTTTCGAAGTCGACACTGTTTCCCCAAATTATGATGCCGTATCGTAATATGGATGATACGTATCCATAATAAGCTTGCAAAGCAACTTGAAAGGAAGCTATTTTTTTTAATCTTTTTAGTGCGTATACAACATTTGACAATAATAGAAATTTGACATTTGCCAATGTCACTTTACGAAAATAATACTGCTTTAAACTGTTTTTCGTAATGTTTTGCGCAGATTCAGTTCCACTTTAGTATGTTTTGATTCCATTCTCGCACACGAATTCAATATTTTCATTATAGCTACATTTAAATTTAGCATTATTTTTATGAAGTGACATTGATTTCTTGTAAACATTTGTTCAACATTATGTATTTGAATCCGATAACGTTTCTGAAGAATTAGGATAAGGTCAAGATGATGATGAACATATCTGCATGACTTGTCAGGCCAGGCCAACTGGGGTCGACATAATGTGTCAGTTTTAACGCGAAATTTTTAACGCGGATCGCCGTGAAGATCCTAGTCTATAATAGGACGGGGAGGCCTATTATACCTCACAATGGGTACAAGTCTCCCAAAGACCGAAGGACCGGGGCTGATAATAATGATGATTAATTTAATTTCACAACTTGTAAGAACAGGGGCTGATAATAATGATGCTTAATTTTAAATAGAAAATCATTGCAAAAAGAACAACTCGGCCACAAGTGAATTGTCAGATGGGACTCGAACCCACGACCTTTGGAAATCCGGTCCAATGCTCTAACCACTGAGCTACCGAGACTTGCGAACCACCGTCGAAATTCTCCAATATCTTTATATTCTTAATACGCTGTAGGCCAGCGTTGTCACATCAATGGTAGGAATATCCTTGCATTCGAAAGAAAGATCTTTTCAGGTGTTTAACTATCAATTAAGCCAATAATTTATGATTTTAGAATTATTGCATTTTACATGCGATTTTGAAAAATGCAAAAATGCGAAATCGCTTTGAAAAATGCAAAAATTCAAAAATCATACAAAAATATGATTAATTTAATTTCACATTTTGTTTGTTTCCAGGCCCGGCGTGGTAGGGTCGGCGTACGTGTCGTCCGCGTGGGCGTTAGCACTGGCACTGGCAGTGCTGCTGCACGCGCGCCAGACCGAGTGGACGGCGCGCCTCGACTTCCTGTGGCAGGCGCAGGCGCGGGACGAGAAGCGCGACATGGATGCGCTGCAGGTGTGATATCTCACTTTTTACTACATACCTGCTGTTCTATTAAAATAACTAGCCTGAATACAAAAACAAATGTTGAATAAAGAAACAGGATGCAATAGGACTTTATTTATTTTAACACTCAGTTTTGGTGTGTTATTTTGTTTTCTTAATTTTCTGACGTTTCAGCACCTTTACACCGGCCGTGGACAAGGGATGAGTGACGACACGGGAAAAATACATTTCTCTTAATAATTCATGAATTTGGTTTAAACTCTAATTAAAAATGAATTTGAAAAAATATTATTACAAATATAAAACAAGTGATCTTATAAATTCGATGGAAAAACTGTTATGCTCATGTTTTGTTTTAGAAGATAGTCGAACAGTTAGCTAACTGAATTTTTGGTAGAAATTGGTAGCCCTGATTTTTAATATATTTTTGGGTAACTATTTCATAGACTTTTTCTACGTCGTGTATGGATCGGAGATGTAACATTTTATCAATAGTTTACAATAAACTGTTTATTTGTTGCTTTCAGGCTTCAAATAGAAGAATCCTGTTCAATCTCCTGCCGGCCCACGTCGCTACGCACTTCCTAGACAATCAGTTCAGAACCAACATGGTAACTATACGATACAAAATAGTTCCTATGAGATTATTGCTAGCAAGCAATAAAGGAACTATTTGTATTGTTTTCTACTTTTACTCATCTCAGATTTTCATATTCTCCATTTTCGAATAATTGCTTTGGGTATAGCTCTCAGCTCCTGTACTCAAGTACTTTCTAGTATTTTATAGTTTCTGAACTTTCGAAAATTGATTGTAATGGTAGATTTCTGAATTGAGAAATTCAATTTGAGACCATCTTAAACTCAACTCAAAGCAAAATGTCAATACATAATCAGTGATGTATGAGTGAGGTTTGAAACGTTCTAAAACTTGAAATTATTAATTCAGACAAAGACCAATCATCTAAAACGCTTTGGCATTCTTTTAATATTTGCATGAAATGAGTCACTGCATTATCATTATCATCTAACACCGCTTCACCAATTGGCAAATTAAATAGCTTCATATTAATAATAAAAAACATAAAACAGTTAAATGTCTTTTCGTGGCACGCAGAATAATCATCCGCTTTTATTTTGATCATGCCTCACTTGCCTCGCATCATGTGTGTATGTGTATAATTTAATTTTAATCTGATTGTATTATAAATTATACTATCAATATTATCGTGACATGTATCGTAAAAAATATGTCATTAATAATGTATTTAATTTGCATTCTGCTTCATGATACTGAATGTTAATGGTATTGATTGTGTAATCGCACTACACAAGACGATGGGGCCAAGTGACAAACAAAAAATAAACTTGTGTTAAAAATTATTGTCTTTCATCATAAAAAAGAACTTACACACTGATACACTACACTGTGTAAAGACAAGAAATAAAATAGAAACTAAAAAGGATAAGTTAGACGATTAAAAGCGTTGATCTATATATCCATCTATCAAAATCAATGTGTTACACAGAAAGCTGAAGCGCGTGTATTCTTAATGTAACTAAAAGTATAGTAGTGTCCTTCTAGCAGCAAGAGATGGTTTGGTTTTTAATAAGGATTTTTATACAAAATCCTTACCTTACCCTTTTTGCAGACATTCAACTATTTTATTATTTTTAAGTAACTTCACAATGGCAATAAATAAAGAAAATAGATAAATTTTATACATAATAATTACAAGAATGTAGTGTCCAACTTTCTCAGATGGAACTCAAATCTGGATATCCAAAACTCTTCCAATCGAGCTATGCAGATTGTCGAGAAACGTCAAAATGTTATAGTACCTACTTTCCACTTTTCTCCGCTAGAAGAAAACGTAAATGACATCAATGAGAGGAATCTCCTCGCATTCGACAGAAACATTTCTTACAAATACTTTCGACCGAAACATAGCGACTTAGCAATAGACAGATTAGCTTAGCCATACCAGTCACGGCCCCTGACTCGTGCTTGTGGTGACGCAAGCGGCGCGGTTGGCAGGACCTGTACCACCAGTCGTACCTGCGCGTGGGCGTGGTGTTCGCCTCCATCACCAATTACCACGAGTTCTACATGGAGCTGGACGGGAACAACCAGGGCATGGAGTGCTTGAGGCTGCTCAACGAGATCATCGCAGACTTCGATGAGGTGAGGGAAAAAAACGTAGTTTATGATGTTAGGTTAGGCTAGGCGTGGTGTTCGCTTCCATCAACAGCTACAACGAGTTCTACATGGAGCTGGACGGGAACCACCAGGGCATGGAGTGCCTGAGGCTGCTCAATGAGATGATCGCAGACTACGATGAGGTGAGGGAAAATAAACGTAGTTTATGATGTTAGGTTAGGTTAGGCGTGGTGTTCGCTTCCATCAACAACTACCACGAGTTCTACATGAAGCTGGACGGGAACAACCAGGGCATGGAGTGCCTGAGGCTGCTCAACGAGATCATCGCAGACTTCGATGAGGTGAGGGAAAACAAACGTAGTTTATGATGTTAGGTTAGGTTAGGATAGGCGTAGTGTTCGCCTCCATTACCAACTACCACGACTTCTACATGGAGCTGGACGGGAACAACCAGGGCATGGAGTGCCCGAGGCTGCTCATCGAAATCATCGCTGACTTCGATGTGGTGAGGGAAACCAAATGTTGTTTATTATATTAGATTAGGTTAGGATAGGCGTAGTGTTCGCCTCCATTACCAACTACCACGAGTTTTACAACGTTCAAGTAAGGACCAAATCTTAGCCACCGTTACAGTACTATCAGTAGTCTTGTTAAGATCCTCGCGTGTACAGGGGTCTAATTCTATTTCAATCGTTGTGCTCTTTTAGGCAGTTCTTGTTTCTATAGTACCACAATTCAACTAAGATAGGACTTGCCGTAACATTTTTAAAGTAGTCTCCAGGGTGTAGGGACACGCAGGGCAGGACTTAAGATTTACCATTGTCTGGGAAGAAATACCACGTTTACAAGCGTTCTCCGAGCTATAACTCTTTGTTTTGTTATAAGTTGATTGACCATTTCTGAAAACGATGACAACGATGTAAACTTTCATAAAAATCCCATGTGTTTAAGTATGTTTTTAACAGTTGTTGTTGTTGTTGTTTATGAAATGGTCCTACTCTTTATTCCAGCTGTTAGGCGAAGATCGGTTCAGTGCAATAGACAAAATCAAAACCGTTGGTTCGACGTACATGGCTGCCGTAGGGCTCATCCCCGATAAGAAGATGACGGACGAGGCGAGCGCACGAAAGCACATGGCCACTCTCGTTGAGTTCGTGTTCGCCATGAGAGACAAACTAAAAGATATAAATGACAACTCGTATAACAACTTTATGCTGAGAGTTGGTTAGTATTATTATTTATTAGTAGGTTTTTCCACGTATATCCATACATACATAGTCACGCTTTTCTTGCGCTGGGTCAGGCAGAGATTATTCCTTCTACCTTTTTTATATCTTTATCTATTTTTCTCTACTCAAAAAATATTTCTTATTATGCTTGTTAATTCCGGGTACTTTGACATGGCTTTTCAATAAAATATCTCGAGAATCTTCAATCATTATACAATTCAATCGTTATTGCTCTTAAAACCTACATAATACACAGCAGTAACACTATCTATTAACGATTACTTATCTGTCATTATAGGTATAAACTTGGGACCAGTGGTAGCCGGAGTAATCGGTGCTAGAAAACCTCAGTACGATATTTGGGGCAACACGGTCAACGTGGCGTCTCGCATGGACTCCACGGGCTTGCCTAACCACACACAAGTTACCGAAGAAGTGTACCAAGTCCTCAAAGATATGCCTTATCAATTTGTTTGCAGGGGAAAAGTTAAAGTAAAAGGGAAGGGTGAAATGACTACTTACTTTTTGACTGATAGGGCTCCTAATGGATCTGCGCCAGCGCCGTCTAATGGTCAGCCTCAAAATCCGCCAACGGCATACGGTGGAGTGGCCACGCCCCTTGCTATGTTACAAAACTCCGCTAGAAGAGCCGCAGCCCAACCGTCTCGGTTACCACCCGTCAGGGAAACCTCTGTAGCCGGCGAAAACGAACCTCTCCTCCCATCCAACGGGCATCAGAGCAACGGCAATAACCACAAAGGTAGCAAAGGCAGAAGAAACAAAGACGAAGAAATTCCGCCGCCCCCACCACCGCACGGGATATCGGGGAATCCAAGGTGGCCCCCTCCTCGAGCTTTAGTACCGCCATGGCCGCGGCCGCAAGAATCCCGACCACCAGCTGTTCATAAACGGAGAGCTCCAACTAGGTTACCTAGGCCTAGGTCCAGCGAAAGTTTGCCTTTAGCGCGTAGTCCACGCGTACACTCTTCTGCTGACGAATTGAGCTCTCTCACCCGATCCCCTAGCCTCAGCTCATCGGATGAGAGCTATTCGAGGACGACGGACGCTTCCCCTTCACCCCCGCGTCCTCACAACACGCAGTGGCTACCTCCCCAACGACCCAACATCCACCCATCGTACGATTACCCACCCGTGAGAGCCGCTAAACCCAATCCCAATCACATCAACGAAATATACGCTAAACACAAACTAAATAAGAAACCGTCTTTAGAAGACAAATACATAGAAGGAAGCCTTAACTTCCAGAAAGAGGAAGGGAAACTACAGAGGAGTATAATAAATATGTTGCAAGCTTCCGCTAAAAGAGATGGCTGTTGTCAGACCGATAAAAAGGTTAGCGATCGGTTGACGAATCGAACAAATTCGTTTTCGAGTTCGGGAAGTAGACCGAATAATTTGAAACATTTGAACCATGACAGTAGGGAGTTGTTCACAAAACGGAGTCCGACGGACGTGGCATGCGTGCCGCCGTTCGAGAGAGAGATCCAAAGGCTGCTCGATGACAAGAGTCGAATCAAGGCTGTCCCGCAAAAGTCTGAGAGAAAGGAGCTGAAACTGGAGTTACGGTACGTTTTTGTCACTTAATGCTTTCCTAAGTAATGGTCATGTTTTCAAAATACCTCTAGATAGTTAAAGTAAAAACCATGTAAAACACTTATGTGTCCCAAGTAGAATTCCAAACGGAAGTACTCGCACAAGTACAAGTAGCATAATTCCCATTTCAATTTGCTGTCCGTTAAATATAACATAAGTAACATAACAACAACCCTTCATATTGTTGATTTTGAAGGGACACCCAACTAAGACGTTGATTTCTAATAATTCTTTAAATTGTGTATTCTGATAGATTAATATTATTTTGACAGGAATAAGTTAGGACATAGAAGTGTACGCTCCGACAACCACATAATCTGTTATCTAGTGCACTATAGCTTGTATTCGAAACAAAATCTAGCGGTACTTATCTAACCAGGGGCCAGAACCCAGCGCTGGAGCCACTCCGCAACTGCAACAACAACAGTAGCCCGCTACACGCGGTGGGACTAGCCGCCATCGCGCAGCTAGCCCGTTCAGCTCCAGCACCCGCGCCCGTTCCCGCTTGCGCTCCCGCTCCCGCTGTGACCACGCCCCAACGCCCGCACGACTTCCCCGGCGTGCTGCCGACGGACGTGGTTGTGCAGTTGCCCTCGCCGCACCACTCCGCTGGCCATGATGCTAGGTAACTATGATGTACAACGACAGCAGCCCGCTCTCGCCCCCGCTGCGGCCACGCCCCAACCCCCGCACGACTTTCCTGGCGTGCTGCCGACGGACGTGGTTGTGCAGTAGCTCTCGCTGCACCACTCCGCTGGTCATGATGCTACAATAAGCTACCATGTTATAGAAATAGAAAGGGCTATTGTCAGTTTAACATTAAAAAACAAAGACATTTAGTAAGTCTAGTCATTTTGGAAAAAGGTGATTTTGAGATTTCGTCATTGTGAGATCAGAGGGTCTTAAAAAGGCGCTAAAGCAATATTGCTAAGTGAATTCCCTGACTATGGAATTTGCTAAAAGGAAGTTTAATTTGCTTGCCTTCAAAAAATTTAAAGCATATTCTGCTACACTGACAAGGTTATAAACTGCATAGAAAATAAACAATTAAATGAATTGTTAGGCAATTCACTTAGCAATATTGTGATAGCGCCCTTTTTAGACCCTCACTACAATTGAGAATCTGTGTTAACTGACTGAACTGAAAACAGACCGCAGACGCTTTTAACACGCTTTGGATACTAGCACAAAAACTGTCCCACGTAACAAAAAAGTTTTTCGAAAGTTATCCTTATAACATTCAAAATCTTTATAAATTTCAATAAAGCTGGCTAATTAAATAGTCCACTATGTTCTTGTATAACAAACTTATAACTTTTTATAAATAGAGAATTAAAATCTACGTCGTACGTCTTGACTGAAATTGACGTTTGTTCTAGTCCACCATGTGAGCGGACAGCAGAAGCGGCTACTTCGAATGAACATAAAGAGGGAAAAGAAATTCAGGAACGACTGCTCAATCGGGTGAGTTGCATTAGACTAACGCTTTAATTTCTACACTATTAGGTAGTTATCCTAATCATGTAGAATTTGTTGCAATTTAGTAGTAGTTAATTTGAACTTATATATTATGAATTTTCATAACAGGTGACCACTTCAAATCATAGAGAAATGGGAATCTACGGTGAAAGTCAGTCGGAATGGAGTTCATCTTGTTCCGAAGGCGAAGGGGAGGGGGAGGGTGGTCAGCCAGAGAGTACGGGGTATACCACCGACGACCCCGCGCTCGAGAATGTCTCCATGTTAAACGAAGCAGGGTTGACTGATGCTGAGGCAGCGCTAAGCGATGTCAACTCCTGCTACTTCGACCGCGATGACGACGTTTCCTCCCGAGCCTCTTCCCGCCTGTTAGATTCCGAAGCGCTCGTCTCCCTCGAATCCCTCAGCGCCATATACGACTCCGACGAGCCCGCGCATAGATACCTTGCGAACATTCGCACCGTCAGCGAATCTATCACGAGGAACTTCGGCCAACCCGCCCACGTAACGGATGGGGAAAGCGACGTCTAGTGCTGTTAATTTTACTGACTCTTTAACCTTTTGTAATTACGAATTGTGATAGCGAAGAAATCTCAAAGTGAGGGGCGTGACTGACATCCCGTTAAGTGTAAGGACCCTATATTCGGCTCTCTACTAATCGTAATACTCACGAAAGGTGTGAATGATCTGATATTGTCCTCGAATGTTGAAGGGACGAGCTCGTCTTTAAACCTTGGTACTTCAATCGTCGTTATTGACCTACAATGCTGATGTGCCTGTTTTATAATGATTTTATGATGTAAATTGTGTCGATATGTACCTATTACCTATGTAATTAAATGTATGATATTCATGTACAGCCGAGGTGCCATGTGATGGCTCGTGAATCATCAATGAATATGCGATGATCTCTACAATTATAAGGTGCTCTGAATTAGGATTACTTGTGGTTTGTCTTGTGATAATGGTATAGGAATTTGCACTCGAGCGACCAATCTCTGTAGAAATCTGTGTTTAGTGTAAGGGCTGGCCCCTCTGATCTCCGCGTTGTCTCGAGGGATATATTGATTGAAGCGCCCGGGACAGTTTACGGTTAGATCAGCGAACTACGTGGATGTCGTTTATAAGTATGTATTCTTGCATTTCAATTTATCTTAGCTTAAAATATTGTTACCATAGACTGGAGAAATAACAGAATAGATTTGTTGAATAACGTATTCATATTTCTCACTACTTTCAGTGCAATAGTATTATATTTGTGTTACAGTATTATCGTTTATGAATAATTATCACCCGATAAAGAAGGCCCGAGATGCTTTCCAGTACATATCTATTACACCGTTTTCTTAATGTTAGTTTTCTAGTCACTGCGTAAGAATGCGTTCCGAAGTGTGATTCCTTGGAATATCGATGTTGGTCCAAGTAAAGGTGCCATTAAATTAATCTACATTGCTATAACATTAATGTACTTATCCAATTGTTTCACTGTAAGCTAAATTGGACGACATTGTGGGTAAACTTAAGGGCTGAGTCACTCCTAAATATAGAAATGTAATACGTTATTATGTAGTAAGGAATTCTATAAACGGACGTAATAGAACTCTGAATATTTGTTGTAGAATATTCTATCACACATTGTTGCAGACGTGATTTCAAATTGATAGTACGAATATTAATAAGTTTAATTGTCAATTTTACATAAATGATGTTATTTTTAGTGTAATACGTGTTGCAAAGTTTTTCTCTACTTTCGAATGTCATGTATTAAATGAGATGTGTTGCATCGGATAAGTAGTACTTAATGAAGTCGTGTTGGTATGAACTGCAAGATTTGGCTGGTCGCGGAACATTTTCATATTATTTTATATTTGATTGTTATAAATACTTTGATTATTGTTACTTAAAATAATCATTATTTTTGTATGTTTCTATCTAACTTTTGTTTGGTCTATGAATTGTGTCTTCTTTTGTATTTATTTCTATTAGTTATACATTATTTGCGTTCAACGCCGATTATATAGTTTTCCATTTATCTATTGTTAATTTGACATTGCTTAAATATGACTTTGACTATGACAAAAACATAAAAAATTAACCATGTCGTACTCGTATGTATTTGTATATAATAAAGGAAACTCAAGTGTTTCATTGAGATATAGGAAATTGTTAACTTTTGTAAATATTGTTATCATCTCAAGTGCTATTCCAATTGAATAATACCTAATAAGTGTAATAATGCTGTGAAAAGATGTTATTTTTTGAAGGAATCACCTTGTTTGCTATTTTTATTTTGTGTAATTCGACCCTGTGTTATTTCATAGTTAATAACGATCATAAATAGTGCCAAACTGTTTTATGTATATGCTTGTAATCAGCAATTTTCATTAGAGCGCTTAAAATGTCTTAGGTTTTTCTGGTGTACTGTTTAAGTTTTATTATGACTCCAAAAATATGATAGATAGGTCTGATGTTTAGCATAAATCTCGTAGGTGATTAGGCAATTAAAACAAATCTAACATGTCAATGTGCTCAGTACAGATTTAAAGCATTTGTATAAAATAACACTTTCTCTCTGGAACCAACAAATATTTTTGAATTGTAGCTCTATTTTGGAAGTTATGAATAATTGTCAATCTTAATATCTTCTTGACATAAAATAAATATACCAATCTTGTAACAATTAAAAAATATCATCAGACTAATCGATATAAACGGTAATTTTGAATATTTAGCATTAATAACTTGGATAGACAGGTAATTGAATGAAACTGACAACGTAATACCTAGCAAACATAATATTGTATTGTACAACTATTTTTGTAGATTATTAATTGCGCCTTGTGTAGAAAATGTAATGTGTATTTTTATTTATTTCAATTCAAGCAATATTACTTACAAATTAAAAGTGGTTTACATGATAACTATTAGTTTTTCTTTTTCTAATGTCCTTCTGTAACTAAACTTTAAAAGTAATGGCAATACTTAAAGATAGGTACAAAAATCTATATAGTCAACGGCAGATACGGCTTTACAGTACTAGCTTCCGCTCGCGGTTTCATTCGCTGCGTTCCCGTTCCCGTAGGAATATCGGGATAAAAAATAGCCTATGTTACTCTCAGTCTTTTCAACTAAGTTAATGCCAAAAATCAAGTCGGTTGGTTGCTTAGCTAGGGTGTGAAGAAAGGACAAACAAACACATTTTTGCATTTATTTTATTATTGTTAGGATTAGGATGAGAATGTCAAATTTTATCAGCAAAAGCTGAACCTAACGGCTTCCGGTCTTCAGGTTCAAAGTCGATTGAAGGAATTGAGTTTTGTAAAGCATGACCTGCTATTGACAGTAGGTATTTAAAACAATAAACATCCATTATATTTCTTATAGACACGAATACCATCACTTAATAGTTCACCTATACGAGTACGCATGTTTCCTTTCAGCAAAATGAGCTAACTAAAGGATTTAATTCGATTCCCGTCTGAGAATTCACTTGTGGCCGAGTTAATTTTTTCCAATATTTTTCTATTTAAAATTTACCATAAGTAAAAAGATTTAAGGTAGTTCCCCTCGGGCCCATAGATTTTTTCCACCCTGTATATGGCATGATGACGCTTGCTGCTACTGTTGTATGAGAAGTATTAGAACTGCGGGCCTACCATCATCTATTAGAAACGGTCATGTCATAAGAAGGTGTTTGCATTTTGTTTTTATTGAAGTTGTCACATTTTGACAAACAATTTTACACTTTGGAGGCAGTGATTGAGCGAAGACGTCACTAAACTTCCGTCAAAAAACAAGCTTAAAGAGATTCGTAGCACGAAATAGCATGGTAAGATTGAAACAATACTGCGCTGAGAGATGGCGGCAATATTAATACGTTGTTTTGTTTTAATATTGTCTTTCTAAATACTCTGTCTGCTAATTTTCTAAAGCTTTTAAAAATTTGAGCGCCATGTGCGACAATTTTATATCAAACCGACGAAGCTTCAGAGCCATTTACCGCCTCTTATGGTTACATCACATAAGTTTGCAGGTCAGGTGCTGTTGTGTGGATCGTGTTGTCTTCCGCATACTAATGCCCTTTACCTTGAAAACATTGGTACTGACCAACGGATGTCGTAAAACTTCGTCGCACTATTATTTAATCTGTGGCCACCGTTTGTAGTAAGATACGACCGTTTAAAGACGTTACGGCTAACGACAACAACAGCTAAGTTTACTTTGTTTACTGTTTTTAATAAACAACACAGATTAGATGCACGTGCGAATTTTATCATGCAATTGGTTGCGTAAGTCTTCCGCCGGTGATAAGTTAAGCTCATAATATAAATGATCAAACGAACTTCCTAGTGAAGTTCGATCATTATTATATGAATAGCTCCATTCGAAGATATAGTATTACCATGTAGTTACTTCAACGTACTAGGTAGTGTCGCACATTTAGATTATTTATCGATTCGGTTTTTTCAAAACCTCCAACGTAATCGATTTTTCAACATCGATATGCACTCATCCCTACCATCGCCCGCGCAGTGTAACCTCATTTTTTAGAGATAAGTAAGTATGTTGTCTACCAAAACTTTTGATTGGGTAGGGAGGGAGGGTTTCTATATCTTCGAATGGAGCTATTCATATAATAATGATCGAACTTCACTAGGAAGTTCGTTTGATCATTTATTATATTTCATAGCTCCATTCTTCAGATATAGTATTACCATGTAGATGTTCAGAGAGCTGATATCTATCATTCAAAAGTTTTGGTTTCTATTACATTTATGAAATAAAATATAGTTTATGAAATGAAATATATATATATATATATTTATTTCTTTTATTTGTTTCTATTCTATTAAATTAATTAATATATTTTTAACACTTATGTGTTCTGTAATCAACAGAATCGAAGTAAGTATACTTATATAAGATACGTAATCAAAGTAGTGTAATCAGAATCATTTAAATCTTAGTTATTTTTTAATCATTGTTTTCAAAGATAGACCTAGCTAATTCTTGAGAAATAACAGGTCGGTTATAGAATTTCGCAAACGTCTGTGATGTAGTTGTCCATCCGGCTGTCTTTCGAATCACGTCTACTGAGACGCCGGCAACGCGAGCGGTCGATGTGGCGGCGTGGCGTGTGCTATGCGCACTGAACCTCGTCACATCGACACCGCTTTCAGCAAGTATGTCTTTGATCCATCGACTGATGGTTTGCGATGTAATAGGTTTATGTGGACGTTTGTATGCTAAAAATAAATTGTTGGAATTTGTTTCCTTTCTGATATTGGTTGTAATTTTTAGGTAATCTTCTAAACATTGGGCAGGACAAACACTAGGTCTATCTTTAAAATATGGAATAATCAAAGTTGGTTGTTCTCGATTTATAGCTGATGTTTTGATTAAATTAGAAATAGTAATAATAATTTGACTTTCATTCATTACAATATTATTCGTTTTTATTAAAGATAACGTTTGTACACGATGAGCTGTACAAAGTGCTAATAGGACAGCCAACTTTTTTGTTATTTGACATAAATTAAAATTTTGATGAGGGAACCATTTCTCAACAAATTCAAGAACTATTTGTGGGTTCCATACACTATTATATTTAGGTATACTAGGCCTACATTTAAATACACCTTTTAGTAATCGTGATACTTGTTCGTCGGAACCAATATTATTACCTAGAAGCAACGAAATTGCTGAACGATGGCTGTTGAGTGTGCCATAAGAGGCTCCGTTCTGAAATTGTTTCGTTAAAAACAAAATTACCGTAGTTTTCGGTGCTTCTAAGTAATTGATATGGTTGTTTAAACAGTAATTCCACCATAATTTAAATGTGGTGTTATATTGCTTAAGTGTACTTGCCGCTAAAGAAGAAATCATAAGATCTATAGCTTCCAATGGTATGCCTTGTTTTATGAAGGCTTCCCGGAGACAATGGCAGCCGCCAGGGTAGTCTGCGGAGGTAGATGTATCCTGTAATCAGATTGTATTGCGTCTTTTAGAAAAATTATTTCGGATATTATAATATTCTTCAGTATGGGGTACCATACTTGTGTGGGCCAGTAAGGAAACACAAAAATTCCAGTAGATTGCTCAGTAATAATTTTTTGTAAACATTTTTGTATAATAGCAAAGGGAGGAAAGCAGTAAAAATAATATTGTTTCCATGACAATGTAAAAGAATCTACAGCAAACGCGTCTGGATCTGGTTTCCAGGATACATATATCTCACATTTGGCGTTGGTTCGAGACGCGAACAGATCAATATCAGGTATCCCAAACATTTTAATTATTTCTTGAAAATAGCTTGAGCGCAATTTTAATTCTGTATCTGGATTTATTTTTCGTGACTCTTCGTCTGCTTCCTTATTATCTTTAGAATTTATATAAGATGCAAATAACCATATATTTCGCGTCTCACACCATTGCCAAATGGACCTTGTTAATTCATTTAAATGTGGGAATTGTATACCTCCCATTCTGTTAATGTAACTGATGGCTGTCGTGTTGTCAATTCGCATCAATATAGCGCTATTAGTTACATTTTGTGCAAAACATTTTAGACCGAAAAATGCTGCTTGAAGTTCTAAATAATTAATGTGAAACTTTAGTTCACTTTCCTTCCAGTAACCATTAGCGCGGTTATTGTTGCAAACGGCACCCCAGCCTGACCTTGATGCATCGGTGAAAATTTCTAATGCGTAAACTGCAGGTAACATAGAATTTTTTGATACTAAAATATTCCTTTCCCACCATTCCAGATCTGATAAAATGTTTCTAGACGGTATCATATAAGCATCATAATTATTACTTTGTGTTTTAAGTGAAAGAAATTTTTCTCTTTCCAGGTTTTTTGTGTACAACCAGCTATACTTTAAAGCCGGACATGCGGCGGTTAAAACGCCTATAAACTGAGAGAATTCTCGAATGCTACATCGTTTTAATTTTTGAAATTTCCTAACCATTTGTAATATATGAGTTTGTTTATTTTCTGGTAATGACATATTCATATTTATTGTGTCAAACATAAAACCTAAAAACTTGCACGTCTGTTTAGGTACTAAAATGCTTTTATCATAGTTTATTACAAAACCTAAACATTCGAGAGTTCTTACAGTTTCCCTCACATTGTTCAGACAAGTATCGTAAGAATGTCCTATACATAGGGTGTCGTCGAGATATGTAATGGAACTATAACCACGTTTTCTTAAGTACCCTATAACTTCTTTCATTATTTTTGTAAATGTTCTAGGTGCGGATGACAGACCGTACGGTAATGCATTAAACTCATATGTAATGATGTTATGTGTGTTATCTTTAATTTGAAATCTTAAATATTTTTTATAATTTTCGTTAATCGGGACTAGCAAATACGACTCTTTTAAATCAATTGTAGCCATATAATTGTTTTGAGATAATAGAGTACACACACTTCTATAATCTTCCATTTTAAAGTGCTCGTTGTAAATAAATTGATTAAAATATTTTAAGTTTAAGATAAATCGGTCTGTACCGTTTGGCTTTGGTATCAAAAATATCGGGGAAAGAAATTGTGACGTATCATTTTCACATTCAGAAATTGCACCTAAATCAAGTAAATTATTTACTGCAAGTTGCATTCTTTGTTTCTCTTGGTGAGATAACGAAGACCTCATAGGTATATTTGTGCGTGAAATGGTATGATCAAATAAAGGTAAACAATATCCATTTAGGACACAGTCTAAAACCATTTTGTTTTTAGTTATATTATACCAACATTCTTGATAAAAACGTAAACGACCTGCATGTACCTGTACTAATGCCTGGTTTGAGCACGTTGTCTGGGCATCGTTGCTGACCTCGCCTGCGGCTGCGCTGCTGGTAGCTGCGGCGGCGGTGCTTGAGGACGAAATTGTCTGTTCAGCGGCGCTCTGCTCGTCATGTACGCTCCGCGCCCCCCCCTGCTCGACGACGAGGCATACCGAGGAGGGGGTGTCCAGTTTCCCGTGTGTCTTACTTTAGATTGAACTTGACTATAATTGACTTTCTGTGCTATAATATTTCTTTTAATTTGCCAGCCTTGCTTTTCAATAGCTTTTGCCGCTTTGATTTTTTCCGATAATTTGTTACCGAATAAAAACTCATCTCTTACTTCTTCTTGAATTATATTTAATATTGATTTATCGAGACATGGGGTAATACATTTGGTACGAATTTGGGTTTCTGTGTAATGGATATCTGTCAAAATTCTGCAACCTTCAGATAGAAGTTTAATGATATCTACTTTTTTCCCATCATTTATAATTGCCTCCATAGCTCGAGAGATCGCAGTAATTCCTAATCCTAACTGATTTTGTTTTACTTCCATCTTTTTGTCTCTCGCTCGAACTACCTCAGCAACGGCAGCAGCAATTTCAGGATTCAAGGACGGTGACTTCAACAATTTACAGTTTTCTGGAATTTGTTGTTCTTTGAGCAATTTTTCTTTTATTTCTTTATCCAAGCCTTTCTTTAATATTGGGAGCCAACGTTGTGATAAGTCATTATGAATATTTGGCCCATATTTGGGGGTATCTTCAATTGGGTCTCCCAAAGCTAATCGTATTTCAGGGTCTAATTCGACCGTTACCTCGGTCGATATCTCAGTAGAATTATTTGTGGTACCTTGTTGTGCAGTGTTTAATGACGCTATGTCATTTTTTGCAATTTCATCCGCCTCAGTAAGAGGTAGCGGTGAAGGTAGCTCGTTTAAAATTTGTAAATCATCAGGTATTGGCAATGTTTCATCTGCATAACTGTAAATTACGTCGTCATTTTCATTATTTCTATGTGTTTGGATATCTGAAATATTAAATTTCAAATTGAAATATTTTTATACTTATCTAAGATTCTAAGTAATTAATTAATGATATAAAATTTATTTTATTTTATCAATTTGTGCATATTATATTTTAGAGTTTTTACAAATTGCCATCGTGAATGACCCGCAGTCAACCTCCAGGCTCTTTAAAATTGTTGCGTCATGTCTATCCGTCGTGGTTAACTCGCGGTTACCCTCCAGGAAGACTTAAAGACGCTTTATAATATTACATAGGTAGGTAACCATTTTCACATTGAACATAATTGAATGTAAAATTCTCACTTACCTTCTTTTTCCATATCAGATTCAGAATCAGATATAATATTACGACGACGTTTATGCACTTTTTGTTTCTCTTCAAGTTTTTTAATTTTTTCTTTGTAACGTTTTATTTTACTTTCTGCTTTACGTTTCGGCATGTTTGAAATGAAAATGAACAGTTGAATTTCAAAATTGAGTGACTATTTTGTGTGCGTGCGTTCACTACCGCGCACAAAGAAAGAATGAGGTTACACTGCGCGGGCGATGGTAGGGATGAGTGCATATCGATGTTGAAAAATCGATTACGTTGGAGGTTTTGAAAAAACCGAATCGATAAATAATCTAAATGTGCGACACTACCTAGTACGTTGAAGTAACTACATGGTAATACTATATCTGAAGAATGGAGCTATGAAATATAATTATAAATGGTCAGTTATTTCTATTTGTCATAGGATGTGAGTAATTATAAAATGCTAATCCGGGTTTTCTATAGTTGCTTGCACTTAGATAAAAATAGTTTATTGCATCGAAGTCTTTTACATTAAATATCATTATTAACTGCGTCATACGATTGTTCTATTGCTACCAGTATGTTGTATACTTACCAAGTTTACACGTTGGCATGGTAATATTGATCTATCTTCACAAAAGCTGCTAGTGAATTCTTATTCCCTAGACTAAGCTTGTTGTTGAAGTTTTAAAAAGACGTGGTCTTAGGATGACATCAGCAATAAATCATACACAATTTGTACCTATGTACTTCGATTATAGTGCATGTATACATGTGTGCTCGTCGTAGCGATAGCAAATACCGACGCACACAAACGGTAAAAGTTGTAACTGAGGTCTATTACGTGGAAGGCTGGTGGTGCGGCCGTTGGAGGGGCGGTCAAGAGTTCTTTCGAGTAATGACTCAGTAGGCCAGTAATCATGAGCAGTTTCATTCAAAATTATGTGGAATAGTCGGTATGCGAGTGTAATACAAACCGAAGCGAGGCAGGTATGACGCGGCGCACCACCACAGCAGCTGCCGGCGCGGGCCGCACGCCGATTGGCCGCCGCGGGAACCGGTCGCGGCCCCCGCCCCCCAGCCGCCGCGCCAAACAACTTCAAATTCTTATTCATGTTCCTCACCACGACCGTTGCTGTCGCAGAGAGCGCGCACACGCGCCCGTAATTCGCGTTATCTTATCATAATGTTCTCAATGTTTCACGCGATTCTTGGATTGTGAAGTGATTCTACCAAACAAGTGTTGAGTTTAGTGCATCTATCGCCTCTGACTGTTACACCTACGATATGAAAACGCGCGAAGGATCCGTTGGTTTTGTCCTTTTTGTTTCACCGGTGGTTCGTGAGTGGCTGCGGCGCAGGGTTGCCTTTGCCATGTGCATCAGATAGTGTTGTGCTCGTATTAGTTTGCCGACAAACTAATATGCTAGCTAGTGGTTAGTGGATTGGTGCGGAGTGGTGATCTGCAGTGTAGTGACATGAAGGTGACGGTGTGTTTCGGGTCTGTGAGGGTTCTGGTGCCATGCGGGGCTGGAGACCTGCTGGTGCGTGACCTGGTCCGGGAGGCAACCCTGCGATACAAGAAAGCTACTGGACAGGTGGGTCATCATTATTCACCGTTTTCGCGCGTTTTCCGCGTGCTTCTATTGGCTGGCATAGATTGTTTACGTTTGTGTAGATATCTGGTAACGTAGATATAGTATTTATTGATGTTATTATATTGCACAAAATTAAATAATACTCGGTAATTAGTATTGAAACTATTTGAAGTTTTACACATTCACCTCCTATTATCAGACAAAACAACAGGAAAAGGAAAAATAGGTTAATGTAATGAATGACGCATGCTAAGTGAATATAGTAAATAATTATGATGATGAATTCTCTTAACATCGTCAAAAGATTACAGCTACCTTCAAGTTAACTGGTCAGGTTCAACAAAAAGTTAAAACAATGTAGGTAATGTTTTAATTTTTTAAGTTTTAATTCCGATAAGTAAATACAAGCATAGCCTCAATTTGTTTGCTCTGGATAATATTGTATGTATAGTATATTATCAAGGGCAAAAGATCTAGAGACAGAACTGAACTAATCTGCTGACCAACGCCTTGGTTGATCAGAACAAATCCACACTACTCTTGACACAAAATATCTGGATGCACGCGTCGCCACCTCGAACCGAAACAAATGGCGGAATATTGTGAGGAAGACGTGTTCAAAAAATCGTGACCCTCAAAATTGGGAAATAGTTATGATATGACGAAAGAAGTATTCAATAAGTAGGTAAGATTCAAAAGTAATCGCAAATCATTTCTGTAACTAAGCTAAAAAGAATGCGTAGCTGATCTAGTGATTTATATTTCACTCGCCCCATAGCTGATCATGATGCCTATGGTTTTCTGGCCATTCTACGTAGCTTATTTACGTGTTTTTGACTAATGATCATTTGGTTATGGAATTCACGATCTTCGCAGAGTAAGAACTACTTTCCATTAGCATAGCATCCATTTGGAGCAGAATGGGCATTAGCGGTGCTCACATGCGGTCAAACTTGATTCATGAGCGGGTTTCTTGGATTTCATAATGTAGCCGACACAGTTTACTAAGTAATCGTACAGACTCAAAATAATCCGCACTAATGTAGGTGGATTTGATGCGTCAATCACTCCTTTTGCATTCGTTTGACCTACGTTTAAAGGACGATAGTTTCGCCTCCGCTTTTACAAAATTTGTACTTACATCAACAAGTTGGCTTAGGTCGTAAACCGATGAAAAGTGTCTTATCTTATTTATGTCTAATTTCATGTTACTTGTGAGAAACAATTAGAAAGTTCATGGTAATTGGAACATTTAATACGTATTTCATGTTTTCTGTTGATTAATGTTTACGAGTTTCAAGGAGAAACATGAAGGGCCATCAACTGCAATTTATCGATGTGTTAATTGCTATCATCTAGCGATAGCCATTCACCTGCATCAAGCACCTGCAACACGGCAACAAACAACGTTCAAAATCGTAGGAAGTCGCCGACCTTGCGCCTGCTCCGCCACGCCGACACCGCATTACTAACACAATTAACTTGCACACGTAAATCTTACGTACCGTAACATTTTACGGCTATTTAGCAACTCTTGGAAAAAATTATCTTCGAGTTTTTCGTTCTGTAAACATCGGTTGTATTACACGTCTTGAATAGGTAGAACCAAGTTATTGTAACAAAAACTTAGCCAATTTTTCAACGTGGCCCAAGCACGTTCGGGTATGCAACCTTTGTTTTGGCAAACGTTGACGTTTCTGCATGATCGGAGCCAGTTGCACAACAGAGGTCGCGATCTAACGAGCGGCTAACGACAACTTTGCCGGTCGGTTGGCGAAACGACACACCACCCCGTGCCAGGCGAACAAAAATATGAAATCTTGTTTATATAAATTTTCACGAAATGTTTGGGTTCCTTGCTTTTATCGCGGCATTCACCACGTATTGTTGGAATCGAACGGCTATAAACAATAAATTCTCCAATGGGTTGAAACACAAGCATAACTTTGGAAATACAGCCAAAACAATGGGAAGGTTTTCGTTACGTAGGTAAATGCAGCGACGGTCGGCGGGGCTGTTAAAATGGAGTGCTGAAATGGTCTTTACGACGTGGAAATAGTGTGTAGAGGTAAGAGTAACCTGTGTACTTGCCAGGTATGCGAGATCAACGTGCACGGGTACCTCGAGAGGTGGAAACGCCTATTGTGTAGTGCTCTCGGTGAGGTACGGCACGGATCTCGTTCGAGGACCGGTTTCTCAGTAAAATGACGGGGCATTCCTAGGGGCATTCCTACAGATTTTTTGTCTCGGATGAGCTCTGAGCTTAACGTTTGTATGATGAGAGGACTTTTATTATGCAGTTCATTATGAATATTATAACATGGTGTAAACGCTTTTAATTTCAAATAATCTGTACAAATGCATTAACACAATGCGAGATTCAAGATGTTTGAAAGGTTTATGATTTGGGGAACATTAATTCTTGAAAAAAATATATATTACAGGTTATATACTATATTCCTACATTTTTTAGTCAAAGTTTTAGTAGACCCAAATGTCATAAATGCTCACTTTCTTGACGTTCCATGTCTGAATAGCGTGTTAATATCTGATTTAACATAATTATTAAGAACACCACAGACACAGTAATGGAACTTTCTCTTTGCAAGGGGTTAGCAAGGACAAAATTAAAAAAATTATAATGAGTCTCAACTCCCAATGTTCAAAGAAAAGATGGTCTGTCGTTGGACATGCTATTGCTAACGTTGCCACAATCATTGACTTCTATCACAACTTTGATTAATGAATCATTGAGGGAGGCGAATTTCCCGACAGTTTTAAGATGGCTATTGTTAAACCACTATTAGAGTGTGTCACCCAGTATGCATGAAAGATCTGAGACCAATTAGTATTTTACCCTGTGTCTCCAAGATCCTGGAGAGGGTGGTCAGTGAGCAGCTTACGCAATATCTTGAAGAACATGGCATTCTCCCACAGGTTAGTCCGGGTTTCGTCGGGGTTATGGTTCGACAATTGCTTTGGCAGTTATGGTCGACAACCTTCTTGTTGCGCAGGACCATGAAAAAATTAATGTCCTGATCCTCTTGGACTTCTCACGTGCATTTGACGCAATTAATCCATCACTGCTACTGTCAAAGCTTGCTTACTATGGGTTCGATGTAAAAGCAAGGCAGTGGTTTCATAGCTACGTCAGCCACAGACAGCAGTGTGTGGAGCTTTATTTATTATTATTTATTATTATTAAACATGCCGATGATCTGCAGTTGTAATGCCATTTTCCCCATCGGATTGGGCTAATGCAGTGACAAAAATAAATGAAGATTTAAACAGAATCTCTGTTTGGTGCCGAAAGAACTGCCTACTCTTCAACCCAGCAAAATCAAAATACATGATAATAGGAACAAAGCAAAGTATCTGTAAATTAAACGTAGATACCATCCCCTTGGTTATCAGAATTGATGGTGAGGCTATAAAGCGTGTGTAAAAAGCTAGAAGCCTAGGGTTGATCTTCGACAGTCAGGTCAATTTTGAATGCCATATCACTGAATGTGTTCGTAGGCGTTTTTATCGATTGAAGTTGCTATAAAGGATTAGGCCATATTTGTGTGAAAAAATTTAGAATACAGCTGTGCAAATCCCTAATTCTATGAAAACGAACTAATACAACGGTTGCACAATGCCTGTGCTAGATTCTGCTCTAGCATCCCACCCAGGTCACACGTAACACCCTTCCTTATTTCTTCCAATTCACTGAGAATAGAAGCCCGCATGAAGCTTCATCTGGCTAGCTTGTTATTCGGTATAATTAACACAGGTAAACCACAGTACCTCAACAGTAAACTGCTTTGGGCACAGAATTTCAATAGGCATCCGAGATGGGTATATAATATGTCCTATCGACCCAAACGCATCGTACTATGGAATAATAAGTATGGCATTCAGAGGATCTTTCAGATTTGCCGCCACCCGATGTTGGAATGACATACTGATGTGTTTTTTCTGTTATTATTACCTATTATAGTTTGTATGTTTCGTTTGTTACCTTTTGTTAATTTCTATTGTGTTTTAGAGACTAAAAAATATTTTCATTCTTTCTTTATTTCTTTCATATATAGCTTAAATAAAAGCTCATGTTTGCCCTCAAACTTAAAGTTAACCATTAATTACAACGGAAATTTTATATGATGTTTTTCGAAAACTTATTAGTAGTAAAAATATTATTGCCTGATACCTACCTAGAACGTTGAGATTTAAAGTAAACTTTATTAGTGTATCGTAAATGTCAAGTATAGACAACAAAGCCCTTGTTCGTTGGCATTATTATTCTAAGGTTGAAACATACTCGAGTTGACCGTTTACATTGGCCGTGGAAAAAATAACATAAATCGTTTCTCAGAGCCAAATCCGCCATATGGTCGCTTTCGTCTCTCGCTCGAGTGGATGAGAGAATAGCGTCTAAGATTTTTTTATACGATGTTGAATAACTTCCACATGTTTCTTATATGGATATAATTTCAAGTGTTTAAAATCGAGATCGAGTATGGCGCCAGATTCGTGTCGAAGTTCATTAACTTGTGTTTTTTTATGAGTCATTTCCGGATAAGATTTTGTCTATCTGTGAAGTAGGTAATTAGAAAAATATGCAAATATCCCAATTCCTCGTAAATGAAATTACTCACGAAGCGATAGTTGAGTGAATTAACGTATTGAGGTACGATAAGAGAGGTGGAGGTCGCTTGGGTTTTCAAGTTATTTTTTTATAATTTGCCTAATCTTATCTGAGCTCACCTCATTTGGGTAAGTAGGCCGTTTCACAACTACCCACATACTGTAATCGCACGAATTGTTAGCAACTTAGCTATTAACTTACTTTAATTTTGATGCACATTAAGTTAATGTATGAGATAATAAAACTCATGTCAGTTTGAAATCTTGTATGTGAATGACGGTTCTTAAGACAATGAGTATATAGATAAGCAACGAATTTGCTTATTTTTCCTTACAAAATACCTACCTACCTTCTCGAAGTTTGTACATTATGCCATAGTCATTTTAACTGAAACTTTATAAAATATTGGACCATAGGCCAAAAATATTAAACAAAGATAACTCCCGGCTTATTAAGAGTCGACAGTCCGACAAGACGAGCCCAAGATCATTAAATTTAAAACTCTCAAGAAGAGATTGGTGTACTAGTGGATTTGTCACTTGGACAAAGTGTTTGCTCCAGATGTCTTAAGTGGTTCTTCAAAGCATCTCGTAGACTGATTAAGTACAGTCAAAAGCACGCACAGCTTTACACTTTGACCTTGAGAACGTCCTTACGTCGCTCGTCATAGCGGCGGTTTTCGTAGTGCAAATGTAAAGCCTTACCTGCTGTTGACGGTACATAAACAAAAAACAAATGATAAAACAAATGTTATTAAATTATGCCAATGGTAGCCACTAGATCTCGATGTTCCAAAACCTAGATTTTCCAGTTTTTTTCATTGCATCTAGGTCTATATTATTCTCACTGTCACTCCAGTTTAGTAAACTTATAAAAGTTAATTTAAAGATGTCATAGATTAAAGAAAATTCCGGAACCTTTATATTTTGCAAAACTGGTTTACCTTGGGCAATTTTAACGATACTAAAAATGTTTTTTACTTTTTCTTCACAACTTAGGTTTACTTAAATGATTTTCCAGTCGAAATACTAACCAAAATATATAGGTACCTACAGCCCGGTTCACAAGCCGAGAATGCTCATCTTTCGCTCCAAATCATGTGGTTTATTAAAGGAAATATCCGCAAATATGCGGCCGTACTTGCATAGTTATTGTTAAGTGTTATTATCCCTCTTGAACGGCTGGTGGGCGTCGGCGCAGTGACTCAGGCGCACGTGCATGTCCCACCACGTACGCATGTCTCATGTCCAATTATACTGCTGCTTAGCTTACATACGAGTTATTAGATGCATAATAATATTTTGGGGATCTTGACCGCACATCTCTTTAGTCTCTAGTACTCTCATCAACTATCTCAGAAAAACAGAGAATACAACAGTGTAATAGTTTTTTATACTGATTAAAATGTGTCAATGATGGTACGTACTCGTATATCTCATGTCCAAATAATCAATTTTATTATACTGCTGCTTAGCTTACAAACGAGTTATTAGATGCTTAACGTTATTTTGAGGAAATGATCGCTCATATTTTTATGATTTTTAAATGATTGCATTTCAATGCTATTTAAATATATATAATATTTTTTTAAATAGATAAATATTGAAAAAAAATAACCCAGCTACAAGTATTCTCGGATGGGATGGGAAGTGCATTCCCATCTGAGAATTCACTTGTGGCCGAGGAGATTTTTATCATTTTTTTTCTTTTTAAAAAAAATATCATTGGTCTTCGCGTAGCTACAACTAGATACCGCGCTACATACAAACAACGGATCAAAAATGCGACCACAAATTTTGACGTTTTTCTTCAACCAACCGACTCGGTTGCGATGGAGACAGTAGACTGTGCCGTTTTTGCCAGAGTATGGCTGGGAATACACGTCAGATTTTTCTCTCCGATAGTCGGATCCGATAGTATGTTCAGACAATCGGAAGAAACTCGTGCCATACATTTGAATACTCAATACACATCCGATAGTCGGATCGGACGTTACACTGAAAGGACACAACGCATTATTGTTATGTTTCGGGCGATGGCAGGAAAATACGATATTGAACGGCTTATTATGGCCGTAGAAAAACGTACTTGCTTATGGGATATGGGCAATGAAGGGTATCACGATAGACAGATGAGAGACTTGGCTTGGGAAGACGAATGTAATGAAATATTATTATTCTATTCAAAGGCGCTACGCCATCGGTTTATAAACCCTACGGCGGAAGACTTTTTATGGAGAAAAACCTGCAAGAAACGACTTTCTTGTTGTTCTACTTTTTAACTGACTTCAAAAAAGAAGGAGGTTATCAATTCGTCGCGTATATTTTTTTATAGTATGTTCACCGATTACTCGAGAACGCCTGAACCGATCGAAATGATTGAAACGTTATAACATCGGGTTCGTTCCCAAGTTGGTCCCATTTTTTGTAATTTTGAAATCGGTACATTTAGCTTCTAGACCATTTTCAAATTAGCCTTAGTAATAAACATTTACAAAAGTCTATTAGTTGATATGCACATTCATTTTATAATGCATACTAGTGGAAGCTTACGTTTAATTCCGCGTGGTTCCCGTTACCATCAGAATATCGGGGTAAAATGTATTATATATTTTATGCAGGCTATTAACTATATAATTGCCAAATCTCATCAAATTTTTAACGGTTTTAGCGTATTAAGAACAACATTACCCCGAGTGCGTGCACTCAAGATAATAGCTCGAGAAAGACTGAGTTTAGAAAAAGTCTGACACATAAATCGGACGTGTAACGAGTGAATCCGATCAGATAGCCTGATGAGACAATCGGAAGCAAAATCTGACGTATATTGCCAGCCTAAAAAGGCCACGAGCTAAATGTATGAGGGCAGTATATTGGTGTAGCAATGCGCAGACCTGTAGGTCCTGGAGTGCGTGGGTTTGGCCGCACAACGGGCAGAAATCCTCAAAGACGTGAGGTCGCTCCTAGAAGCCTATGAACGCCCCAGGAGGCTTCTGCGCTTCTGAAAGGAGCTGCGATGGCTTGACTAGCCATACCGATGCTATGTTCACGCATAACGGACCAAATGGGAGTCTAAATGCGGAGAGCCCATCACCAATAACAATACCAATAACGCGGAAACCAATGATAAATCTATGCTTTTAACATAATATAGCAATAACACCCCTCTTTGCGCTGCGTCGGGGGTAAAAAAGAACTTGTCGGAAAGTTGTTGCATTGCATGCGGCCCGAACGTTGCCGCCATTTATAATCTTTTATGTAATTTTAACCCTTGCCTTATTGTTATTTAAGATAATCCAACTAATATTATAAATGTGAAAGTATGTCAGTTTGTTTGTTTCTCTTTCGCGCAAAAACTACTGAACAGATTTTGATGAAATTTGGTATGTAGGGACTTCAAGTAGTGGAGTAACACAAAGGCTACTTTTTATCCCGATATTCTCACGGGAACGGGAACCACGCGGGTGAAACCGCGGGAGAACGCTAGTCTTTCATAATATAATAATACATTTGTGCTGTAGCCTGAATTTAAAATCAATACGATTTTGTAGTAGGTCAAACGTTACAAATCAGTGTTCAATTCAGATGCACACGGTTTTGCAAAAACAAGGGCAATCAATCGATTACAAAACGGTGTTCAATAGTCGCGAGCTGAACACTGTTTTCATATACATGTTTCGTGCTACTAATGCGTGTGGATTTCAAGTAACCGGCGCCGGCGTCTCAAGTTCAACAGGGAAAGGGAAATACGCTGAAGATAACAAAAACAAATTATCCAATTTAGTGGAGTTCTGAAGTTATGCGCATACATACATTTCAGCGATGTATTTTTTATTTATATAGATAGATAGGCAATAATACCATTGAGTACAGGTTTGTTTTACTAAACAATTTCATTGCGTCATTCTAGTCTCGTTCTGGTTATAAAAAAAAAGTTCGCGGCGTCTCAGTACCTAAGTATAAGTTGTAAACTATCGCACCCACAGTGGTGATGTTTTGAAAACATTTTATTACTCACGTTCACGTTTATTTATTGGTAAAATTCAATTGAGTCTTTGCTATCATCATCATCATCATCAGCCCGTGGACGTCCACTGCTGGACATAGGCCTCTCCTAGCTCACGCCTGTTGTGGCGTTCATAGGAGGTTATTAGTTTACTGCTACCACGCTAGCCAGATATCTTTGCTATAGTCCAACTATAATATGGAGGTAATCACTTCATGCGTCGACTTTTTTGAAAAAATCAACGCATATGGAAGTAAGTACTACATATGCGTTAACTACTTCTAAACATTTTTTTCTACTAAAGATATAAATATTTAAGAGAATATAAATGAATTTAAAAACACTTTTTATTAACTCATTTAGATTTAAATTGCGTATTAATAAAATTTATATTTTATTTCCCAACGATGTTCCAAAGACGCCTTTCCAGAGGCACTTGGACTTGTCAGATGAACAAAAAAAAAACCATAATAGAACGCGCAAAAGTTTAAGATGTGCTAAAACTGAAGAGTTTCAAACATGTGATTTTTACATTAAATCTGTAGCCAAGTACATATTACTCAATAGTTACGCAGAGCCTAATTACCAAGACAATATACGGAGTCAATCCGCGAATGTCAGAAATTGTTAGCCATTAATCATGAAGACTGCTTTCCGTTCATGACATCATCCACGAGCTGAAGCGATTTAAATGAATGATGAGGACAATAGCGGAATGACGAACATGATGGTTACTGAGAAAAATATTACCACAAAAACTTCGAAACGATAGTGGGTATGGTATTTATAAATGTATGCCGCTTTCTTGTTTTTTCTTGTTTAAGAAGATTTTTTTGTACTAAAAAAAAATATGTCACGAACCCTTCCAGTTACATAATTTTGGGAAAACCCGAGTTCAGTTGCAATAACAATAACTATTTGAACTACTAGGTAAACATTTTTGAAAACGATTTCTATTTGACTAAGCAAATAATAACCTTACTAAATACACCTTTATAATCATAGGTTTGTAAAACCACTTTTTACTGTTGCTAAAGGTAATCAGCGTGATCGTGGGTAAAATGATAAGTATCTGTTACAAAAAGCATCTATAACAATAGCAAGTTTGAAGCAAACGTGTACAAAAGTTCATCATTGTAGTTTCCTTAACAGATATGGTGTTAATTTCGTGTTATCGTCGCGTTCCCAAGGCCAGTTGATTTTAGTTTGCGGAACTAATATTTCATGGAGTCCATAAAGCCCGGTGTGGAGTTACAAACTTTTTGGAGGGCATGATAAAGCCATAGAGCTGTGTAGCCATAGAACACAAGTAAGAAGGAGTATATTAGAAAAAAAAACTCGCCTGGCAAATTATTCTCAGACGGGACCAACTTGTGAGCCTAGTCAATTTTTTCTAATATTTTTCTATTAAAATTTATCATATTAATTTTATTCTTATTAAGTACTAGTGACTGCCCGCGGTTTCACCCGCTTGGTTCTCGTGGGAATATTAGGATAAATTGTAGCCTGTGTTATTCTGATTTATAAGCTACTAGCGGCCGATCGCGTCACCCGCGTGGTTCCCGTTCCCGTGGGAATATCGGGATAAAAAGTATCCTATGTTCATAACCAGGCTGTCTAAAATATGTGTATCAAATTTCATACTGGATTATTTAAATACAATAAATAATCCAGTAGGTTAGAAAATTCAAGGATTTTGCTACTTCAACAATTGTAAAGAAAAATAATATGGGATTAGCCAGAATTTTATAGACTTATTATGGACGTTATCGAATGCTATCTAAAAGATAGTTTTTCGTATAGTTTATCTTAATCTAGCATTAAGGGTACGTATAATCCTGTATTAAAATGCCACGTGTTACGTCCATTGTTTCAACTAGGTAGGTAAGTACTTACCTGCCTAGGTACTAAAAACCAATGTTATGAACATATTTTATCACCTCAATAATGTTGAATAGGTATCTATTGTATTTATTACCTCAATAATGATGATAAGTACTTTGGCAAATAAATAGTTTGTTTAGATCTTTATTAAGACACTAGCAGTCACCCGCGGTTTTACCCGGGTAGCTCCCGTGGGAATATCGGGACTAAAAAACATTTTATAAAAAAAATTCAAACCGACTTCAAAAAGTTAAAAATTAAACTTTTGGAGTCGGTGCCAGCCAGGGCATTCTACATTGCACTTCTATAAACTATATATTTTTTTGGCCTTAGCTAGCTAGCACCGACTCCAAAAGTTTTATTTTTTACTTTTTGAAGTCGGTTTGAATTTTTTTTATAAAATGTTTTTATTTCAGATTTTTTAGTTACATCATGTGCCGTTACTTACATTAAAAATCAGCCCATACACAACAATGTCATCTAGGTAAACGACTACTTGCCAAAAGGTGATTGATATTTTTCAAGATTATGAAAAAACTACTAGCCAGATCTTCGTAAAAATTATACGGGACCACACATAAACCATCTTCTTTCAGATAAAAAAAGAACTATAAAAATCTGTTAACAACTGGCGAAGTTATGGTGGAACATACATAAAAAAAAAAAAAAAAAACCGTCGATTTGATAACCTCCTCCTTTTTTGAAGTCGGTTAAAAAGTAACCTTTGTTTTAATCCAGGCTACCTTCTACCTGTGTGTCTCATCGAAATCGGACATACTGACATACTTTTGCATTTGCAGTTTTGATAAAACAGCTCAACTAGGAACTTTAAAATTTTATATACGTTCTTACAATAACTTTTAACACAATTAATAACAGGTACTCTGTAAAGGAAAACAAATACCTAATAAAAAAAATTAAAACGAGAATATTACTATGGTAAATTATTAATAGAAAAATATTGGAAAAAATTAACTCGGCCACAAGATATTTTTCTATTTAAAATTTACCATAAGTATAAAAATAGCATTGAAAAATGCAAAAATTACGAAATCATAGAGAAAATTACTAATTTCATTTTCAATTCAGAACTTCAACTAACGCAGTTTTTGCTTACAAGAGAAAAAACACCGTTCTTTTTGTTACAATTTGGTATGAATTATTAAAAAAATCCAAATGATACAGTTCAACCAGTTTAGTATACTTAAAAAGTGTTGATGTAGAATTAAAAAGAAAATAGACAAACATTGAAAGTCTATTTTAAGCTTAGACTGCAAATAAAAGATGGTTACATTAAACAACATTCAAAACACGCTATTGTAGTTAGTAGTAACTCATTCACGTAGAAAAATTCTTTTGGGTTCCGTGAGCTCCTACCTGGAATTTAATTTGATCCTTGGTGTGACAAAAAGTGAATATTTTTTTGGTCCGGTACTCGAATCTACGTGATGTCTATGATTGAAGCCTACGCATCGTGATGGGAAGTTCGATAAAATTACTGGTTATTAGACCTTAGTTCCTTGCTCGGTGCTAGAGCCCGATTTCTACGTAATGACCACGTTTTTTCTACGCAATGAACGAGTTTTGCCCACTGCCCCCCTTTGTGGTCATTGTGTTATGTAACTAATTATTAAACAGCTATAGAATATTGGTCATAGCAAATAATAGAATGAACTTTAGTTCATAAATAGTAATGAAAACTAAGCTAAGGAAGAGGGACTTCTTCTGACACAGGTGCTTTTGTACCTAATAGAAGAAATCAACACCTATTTTTGTGAAACTACCTTGTAACTGAAAATAAACTTTTTTTTTTTTGTGATTTTATATTTTTTGCATTTTTCAATGCTATTTTTATAGTCTTTTTTATAGTCAGTCTCGGTAGCTCAGCGGTTAGAGCATTGGACCGGATTTCCAAAGGTCATGGGTTCGATTCCCATCTGAGAATTCACTTGTGGCCGAGTTAATTTTTTCCAATATTTTTCTATTTAAAATTTATCTTATTTATTTATTATTTGTTATAATAGCAGCAGTTAGCCTTTCGTATGGCTTTATGCATTTTATCAATACACGCCATTTCATGTCAAAAAGTGTAAAGATGTAAATTTCTTAAGAAATTCTTTACGACGGACGACGGAGTTTTTAAAATTTTTGTTTATTTATGCAACAACATTATTTTATTGAAATATATTGTTTAATGTCACTTATTGATAAGTTTTTATATAATTTTCAATCGCTAATCCAACAAAAAGTATTTGTAATATCAGGTGGCCCCAAAGAGGGCTGGATTTTTAAGCAGTGTGCCAGTTTTGGACATTTTGGTATTAATATAAAGAATCCACGATAAGCGGAGGTTGTATAGGTTTTAGGGCCGGTATTTCAATGTCACCTTATCTTATGAGTTAAGTTAAGTCCAACATTTGAGCTAAGTATCACTTGTGAAAGACAATAGCGTATTTCAATCCGGATATTCCTCGCCTTAGCAAATCTAGGATTCGTCGCAATATTGCAACATAACAAACAAAAATTGTTGTCATTTGGTGACAGTGAGCGCTCATTGGCTGCGCTTGTACGCTCAGCGACCAATGAGAATCGTTGTGGAGGCTCCACAATGAAAAAGAGCGCCAAAAAATTTATCACTTTAGAATTTCTTCTCATTTCGAAATTTTTACATTACATTACGCATCATCTTAAAAATTTCGCATAATATTCTTGTAATTTGCCATTATTTCTACACTATAATATTTTTTATGCTTCAACTGCATTTTATTTACTGATAATAAATACCTAAATGTAAAACTAAAATATCTTTTTGCCAGTCAAAAATATGTTACCATAGCAACGAATCCCGGATCGGCACTTAAGTCTCTGAATTCCTTAGCTTAAATATTGGCTAGTTAGGATGGACTTTAAGCGTCACTTAACTTTAATCGTTTATTGAAATACACATAAGTGGAACATATCTTCAATCCTGGATCAATTCAAGATAAGTCGATATTGAAATACCGGCCCTTAGTCAATCAAGTTTTGATATACAGTGGTGGTCACATAATTAACGACACTAGCCGATTTTCATACAATCGAAGTAACTTTGGAGCCTTGTTTCTCTGCGAACAAAAAACTAAATTAACTTTTCGAGGGTAGACTTATAAGTAGCCAGTCATCCCGTGACCACGGCAGCTGAAAAGGTGCCGAAAAGTCAGGAAAATAAAATAACCCCTAAATGACCAAAAAAATACGGACAATTAAATCTTAGATCGTGAAATATAGCGCGTTTAATATCCGGAAAAATTGCTTTATTCTTGAACTGTTTCCAAGTGGTTTTTCTATGAACGAAATAATAGATTACATACAAACCGCGTCTCCGACTAGAAAGTTTATGAAACTTTTGTAGCAGTTATGATTGCCAGTACTCGTAAAAGTATCAAAATACTTATCGAGAAATGTTCAGTCACGCTATTTCCAAACAAATTGTAGTCAAATTATTTAGTTCATTGCTACTGGACTTGTTTAGATAAACTAATTTTAGTTAACAATTATGGTGTTAGCAATTACTGCCGGTTGTTTTTGTGACAGGGCAATGGACACTGGCATAGGCGAGTGTCTTGCGTCTCGAGTTTTTATCTGCTCTATGTAATTATAGAGGCAAGGCCGGTTAGGGCTGGCCTGAGACACTCCTATAAGAATAAAAATGGAAATATTACACGCATTTTTGAATTGTCAGTTTTAAAATAGGAATAAGGTACCTATTTTATTACTACCTAAGACAAAAAAACGAACGAATTAATTAATAAAATTTCGTCATGATTTTATGGAAGTTCTTAATGAATACCAAATGTGAATGTTCGACGTATCTACGTGAACGTATCGTAATGTATATTTTGGATTTGCATACATTTAATGTAATGCAATGGTATAAAATTATGTAGGTAGGTTGTCGTTATTGCTTATTCCACGCAGACATAAATATTTCTATTCAGGCAGAATACAGTTTATTTAATTTTATGAAAATGGCAAGTTATGTATAGTAAAAAAAACGTGATTGCCCCAAAGACGTTGTTATTTTCACATAAATCACAAAAATAATAGTGATAATAGTTAATTTATCAGAACTTAATCAAGTCAATATCATCATTCGAGAGAGGCAACCCTGCGCTCATCCCCTCGAAAGAATGCTACCTGTGAATAATGTGATCCCACAGGCTCATTGTAAATAGGTTTCGACTGGTAACTTGTTCGAAGCCACGAATAGACCGCGTCTATCTTCGGCCGAGCTCAATGTGACCACTTGAGAATCAAACGTAATCTTTAAGTTGAAGCTTATATTTTTGATTTTGATTCAAGATATTTTTTAAAACCTTAATAAATAACTTTCTTCTGAGAATCAAACGTAATCTTTAAGTTTACGATGAAATATTAGTTAGGTATTATTCAACCTTGAAAAAAGCCTTTTATTTTCTATTAATAGGTAAAGCGTCTTGTTCAAAGTGACGGTCTTCAGAAAGACATTACAAACAACACAATTAATGACGATCACTATAACATAGACACTCTGGCTGCAACTTCGGCTGCCTAAAGATGATAAGCTATAAGAAATCTAGATTTGATATAACTCAAATATTAACATTGAAGTAATTTTCTCCCGAAATAGCTAGTTTCTCACAAAAAGTCGTATAAAATTTAAGCTTTCTCAATACCAAATATATAATTATTCCACGCGCCCAAAATGTAGTAAGAGGTTACTTTCGCGTTTATAATAAAAATCAGGTACACATTTAGATTTGTCTTACCGTGCAATGTTAATGGCATGCAGCCTTTGAAGGCGTCATTTGATCTGCGATTGAGATTCCAGCCCACACACAGAATTACTCCGCGGCGATTATGATTATTAAATGGAGTGTTTAAAACATACTACCTACCCCGGCTCCGGTTGGGTATAAATTGTTAATGAAATAAAAAAAAACCCGAAAGTAGAAAATAATCCTTTTTTGAGTCAGTGCCAGAATCGGTGATGCATACGATATAGGTACAATATACATATACTTTTATTTTTATGACTTTGGCTACACCGACTCCAGAAGGAATTTTTCATAAAAAGCTTATTCTTTTAAATTTTTAAGAATACAATAAGTCCCAAGTCCCGTACTTACACTAAAAATGGGTGCATAAACAATGAAGTTATCAGTATAATTAGAAAAACGACAGTATTTTCAAGATTTCGTGAAACACTACTAAAAAGTATGAAATTTTCATTTTTTTTTGTTTTTGTTAGCGTTGTACGGACTAGGTATTTCTTTGTTCCCCCATATCCATCCACGAGGAAGGCCAGCGGCCCCTTCAGTGAGGACATTTAAATAGGCTGACGAGACTTCTTTGTTCATGAACCGTTTCTTAGGTATTTGTATGATTACTGTACGTTCTAGATATTAGTAATCGAATAGACGTTATTGTTAATTTTGACGTAGTTCCTGGGTTAGATTAGGAGTACATTGTGATATGAGTCAATTTCCTTCATCATACAGTAACTACTCGTACATTTTATATGATTATGAATCATTTTGTTGAATAAAATTTATTCATACTTATTTACTTACATTCATGAGTCTCGAACACGAATTCGAAAACCATTTTACCAATTAACAGATCCCATAAAAACTTTTGCTTATTTTACCGTAGTACCAAATTGACATTATGTGCAATTTCCTACTCCGCACATAATGTCAATGGCACATTATGTAAATGGTATTACGGTCTAATATTCATTTGGTGAACTGCAAGAAAAACAAACGATTCGTTGGGCAAACGATACGTTGGTCAAACCTTCATTGGTCTGTAGATTTTTAGGTAAGATTAAACCAAAGCCAAAAGTTTTTATAGGATCTGTTAATTGGTAAAATGGTTTTCGAACTCATGTACGGGACTGTACATTCATATTGAAAAATACTTTAATACCTAACTGAGAATATTTTAGATAATATGAAAAACATATTATTTCATTTTTATAGTTATTGATAACAAGTCGATTATCGTGAAATCCCATAATCGGCTTTATTTGTATTATCTGTAAGTGCGGAACAATATGTTTTTATTGTCTATTAGTTACACCTACTTGAATTGGTAAATTCGCAATAGTTATTATTGCCCACTTAATAACTTTCCATAATATTTTATTACAAGTATATGGTGTAAATTGAGTGAAAGCAATTAGGTTAATTGATATTTTGAATAACAGGTGATCAAAGGAAAAATCAACCAGTATTTATATTGCTGGATTGTGTATGGTTTTTTACGAATCTTTATTTTCGAAACAAATATAATTTCCAAAGTACTCGTATGTTACTTTAAATGCACTTATGTAAGTTTCTTCTGAAACTTTGTAATTCTCATACCTACCATTTTTTTAGTAAGTATGTACAGTATCTGATTCTGTACGTAGCACATATTACTTCCATGACAGTACCTTACCAGCCTCTGTGGTCTAGTGGTAACAACCACCGGTATCAGACCAGGGCTACCGGGTTCGATTCCCAGCGGGGGTACATATTGTATTCGGTTTGGTTGGCGGTAGGACTTATTATAAGTCCGCCTGGCTAGCTACCACCATTTTATCTAAGTCTGACGCCATAACAACAATGTTTTCAGCATTGTTGTGTTCCGGCAGTTAGAGATAAGATAGCCAGTTCCTCAGCGATTGAGGATTCCGAGAGAGGCTCGCTTCCATCTTCAGCCTTATCAATACTTAAAATCAGGTATGACGAATGCTAAGAGATTCCCCATAGTTAATAAAAAAAACCTTACCAGATTTGACAGTGTGTTGAAGAGATATAACTTCCTTTAATCGCGATAATAAACCTTATAGGTATTGAAATAGGAGATGAGATTTAAGTAACGGCAAAGTAAACGGCCTCTTGATGTCATAACTTAAAAAAATCATATCCGTAGGTACAATCGGGGAACTTCCGGTCGACCAGTAGAGTTTTTGACGGAGCGTTATTTTAAAAAGTAATACCTAGATTTATAGAAAACTTTTTCATCACAATTAATAGAACTTATAATAGGTATTTCATTTGAATAATAAATTATTTCTTTAACCTTAGAACTTTTCGAGAAAACGTTTCTCGAAAAAACTCTACCGGTCAACCGGGAAGTTCCCCGATTGTACCTGCTTTGGTATTTTAATATGATAGTTTTATAGCAAATTTTCACTTTTGCCTTTATTACCTGCCGTTTTATATAGTAACAATGCGTGTGCGCTGGTAACCGTACCTGCGAGAATCGTGGGCAGTCCATTGTTCGTGTGACCTACGCACTATTCTGTTTCCGCAAGCCTGCCCGATCCCTTATCAAGTGCTCAACGAACTAAACCTACAACAGTGGGGTTAGCACGAATAACATTCGAAATAGTATCGAGGAAGTATTCGAATCGAGACGTCAAAAAATGTAAAGGAAAATAGTTCCGTTTACGTGTAGTAAGAACGCAGCTCAATCCTACTAATATCCTATTAATATTATAAATGAGAAAGTAGGTCAGTTTGTTTGTTTGTTTCTTACTCTTTCACGCAAAAACTACTGAACGGATTTGAATGCACAGAGATAGTAGATAGCCTTGATTAAAACATAGAATTCTTTTATCCCGATATTCCTACGAAAACGAGAACCACGCGGGTGAAACCGCGGGCTGCCGCTAGTATGTAATTTTTTTTTTTGACGATACGTCCTCGATACATTCTTGATAGGCCTATAGTTATATTGCTCATAATATGAGCTGACATTAACAATCAACGTTATCGAAAACTATCGAATGAGCAGGGTTGCTCATGTCATGTATGTACCTATAATATAGGTAAAGGTATAAAGGTAATAAAGGTAAAAGAAACGTAAATGTCAAATAAGATGAAAAACTAAAATGTTAAACAATAAGAGAACAAAATATAAATATATAACCTTCTAACCATTTTGTCTGAACGTATTGTATAAGGGAAAAATTTGGAAAATGTGAAAACCCTTATTTACCACTGAGTACATATATATTAAATATAATAGATACCTCTAGGCTGGTTTCCCCGCCAGTTATAGTAAGAATGTGGATGTATAAAAGAAATATATATAATGAAGCATAAAAGTGCGAGAGGCATACACGCAAAAACTTGCATGTATGAGAAACATAGGTGTAAAAAGTCCTGTAGGCCTAGCACGAATAACATTCGAGTAAGTATCGAAGAAGTAAAGTAAAAAAATGTATGAGATATTGAGCAGCGTTCCTACCGGGCGTAAACGGAACTACATTTTCCTATACATTTTTTGACATTACGTGGTCGATACTTACTCGATACTATTTCGATAGTTGTTCGTGCTACTTCATTGTCGGGGAGCAGAGAGAAAAAAAATGATAAAGGTAATGCACTTAATGGGTACGAAAGAGACAATGCGATAGTTTCACAAACCAATATAAGCAAGTGAGTGGTGCACCATAGTCCACGACCGTGTCAAAAGGAAGGGAGGTGGAGACGAGAGACCTTTGCCCATCAGTGGGACGATTCAGGCTAATCCTAAATTAATTAAAAATGCGAAAGTGTGTTTGTTTTTCCTTTCTTGACGCCGTAACAAAGCAAAAAATTGACTTGATTTTTGACATAGAGTCAGTTGAAAGGGCGGAAAGTAACATAGGCTTCTACGTACACTTAAGCTATTATTATCCCGATATTCCTACGGGAACGGGAACGACGCGGATGAAATCGCAGGCGGAAGCTTGTAATAATAATATAAGTAAGTAATTTGCCAAACTCTTACTAATGGTACTGAAGCAATCGTTTTAAGTAAGTCCGTTTGTGAGGAATGCATTCTACGGACTACAGATTTCGAAATAACTTTGATCTATGAGTATACTTCGAGTGTCAGCAGTAGTGTTGTCATTTTGCTAAAGTTACAGTTTTAATTCTCGACCTTATTTCTTGACCATTATGATCTATATCTGTATATAACTCCATCTGAAATGACAGTTATGTTTGCACATTGACATAAATTATACTCAGCCCTCTGAGTGAAATTGATGTCGTCATTTTCCCTAAAATGGCGAATGTTTAATTTGTGTCACTTTTGTGTAGTCGTTTCGTGTTTCGAGAAAGTTGATTTTTTTTTAATCTCAATCACCCACCTATATCTAAATAGGCACCTTAGTATGTAACATAAATCTATCTTCTTTCTGCTCTTAAAGGAGAATGGCACTTCGGAACCCGCCCCCCTATCGCGTAAAAAATATGGATATGGATATGGGCTTCATTTGACAGTTGAAGCTCATAAAATTACCTTATATGGTCATTTAACTGTCAAATGAAGCCCATGTCCATATCCATATTTTTTACGCGATAGCCCCCCCGGTCCAATAACAATCATTGTGGTGTGTTGGATAGGTTTTGTCATCTAGAAAAGTATTTACTATGGCGACTTGTCCCAAATCCTTGTCCGAAAACCACATGAAGCTCCCGAAGTTCCAGTTTTAGTTGATATTATTAATTCAAATACGATATTTATACATACCCACAATACAAATACATACCTGTCATATTTTTGGTATTGGTTTTTCTAAATGTAAGTTAACTAAGTTAGTTATGTTATTGGGCGCCACTCGTGTAATTAATAATAATAATAATAAAAATAAAGAAAGCAATATTACTGTAATGTAAGGTTTCATCTAAATTCGTTCAGTAGTTTTTGCGGGAAAGAGTGATAAAGACATCCTACCAATAAGCTTAATACGAAATAACTCCGTTCTGACAGTGAATGGACACCGGCGACTCCGTTATCATTAACCTTGTTAAAAGACTTTTCCAATGATATATTTAATATTGGGGCGGCTACCAGATTCCATACATTTTTGCCCATTGTCTTTTCTAAAACTGTAACAAAATTTTGTTTTGAACTTGTCAAAGATCAGCCGAATATGGGGGATTGCTTAAAAATTATAGCATCTGGGCGTAAAGTACAACTTTAATCATTAGGAAGGAACTTTGTTAAACAAGACTATTCTCAAGTTATCTATTCTACAACAGTGTTGGTTCTCAGTTGTTAAACTTGTTAAAGCTGACTTGTTATCTCGTTAACTCCCATAATTTTAGTCTTAACAGAACAATTATATTGTAATTTCATACGATACAATTCACTTATCATTTTTATTAAAGCAGAAGCTTGTTTTGTACTAGACGTAGGCACTTAAAAGCTATCTTTCGACAAAAAGAAACAGAAAAAATAAGACAATGGATTAGGTGCATTACTTTTGGAAAAATCTAGAACAGTTGAGAGAAAAGTTTAAGAATTTAAATAATCTAACACCCTTCAACCCTTATATTAGTTTTATGTAGAAATGTATGAAAACTTGCTTCATCTGTTTAACAAAAAAAATAGCCGGGTAGTTATTATTTAATAATTTGGTGCTAGTCCATATATGTCTTTATCACATATATAATTTTATTATAAATTAATCATTAATTTATAACCTTTTAAATACCGGTAAGTTTATAAAAAGGACCGAATGTCTGTCTACATATGAATGTATACTACATAGAATATCTTAAGCGCCTAAAAGCCAGTCTTAGGGTCGTTTTCTATTTCACTTACTTTTTACAACTTACTCACGAAATACGAGTAATACCAAAGAATAGGTTGTTATTCTACTCAACGGTTTTTTGCCTCCTGGAGGCGAGCATTTTGACCCCCTCGAATGGTTCAATTTAAGAGTTGAAATTAGGGGTTAATTTTCGTATTTTTTTTTATTGATTCATTCGTTCATCAACAGTTGATTTCAATTCCCTAAATTCTCAAAAATAGTAATGATTCCCTAAATCATTACTATTTTTGAGAAATCTGCATGAAAAGTCGCGTGAGCGCGCCGGTTGCGGAAATTTGCAGAATTGCGAAAACCATTAACCCCGGAAGCATGTTTTGCCGCGCGTGACCATTGAGTGGATATAACTTAGTTTCAGCATTATTTCCGATGCAAAACTCGATTATGTTTTGTTTTTTTTTTTGTCAAAATTAATTAGCACAATTGGACTTCAGATAGAAAAATGAGTATCTATTTCTTAAAAAATCATACAAACTAATGAAATATTGTATCGATATGCAATTTTGCATCTAGATAGAGCTTGAAAGCGCTCAGTCAGTACCTATTATGAAATGGTACTAATAATTTTTTTTAATTATTTTTATTATTAGACTGCGCCTAAAATCTAATTGTTGAATAAGACCGAAGGTCTAAACATCTTCAATTCTCGACTTGGCAAGCCCAACTTAATCGAAAATCTTATTAAACCGTAATCTTATTTAACAGATTCTGATTTTATTTGCCGAGTTGATTTTTTGTTTATGGCGGTTATTCATTTTATTTTGAAATAGGCATCGGCACTGCCAACAAGTGGGAATGATAATGTGGTCACGTCTCGTTTGCCAGAGCCTGCAATGAACACAGCACTCTCATTTTCTCCCACGAGCGTCACCCTCTAGTGAACACCCTTTGGATGAATTCACTCAGAATATTTATTGAAGTTGGTTAATTGTTACAGTAAAGTGTGCAGTAGTATAGAAAGTAAGAATGGGTAAAGAGCTTTCATATTTTTTTACAAAGCTTTTTATCTCATATACATCAGTAGCAGTCGATTCCCATTTTCAAATTATAATGACTGAGCTCGCAGACGTGTTAAGTGACAGACAGTAGCACCCATTTGCACTAAGAAAAGCCTAATCATGTCTTTATTGAAACATTTATATTGGGAATAGCTTAAGCCATAGACGCTCGAATTTAGGCCCATAAGTTAGGAATAGCCTTAGGGCCTGTTTCACAATCTAAAAGTAAGTTAGGAGTAGCATAATTGCCAGATAATTTGACATATTTTTCATATTACAACTGTCAAATCATCTGACAAGTAGGCTACTCAGAACTAACTTCTGGATTGTGAAACAGGCCCTTAGTGTATTTAAGAATGCTGTAAAAGGTTAGTGCAAAGCAATTTTTATTAAAATTTAGACAGTAAAATAGTCTTAAGCGATTCTTAAGTTTAGTGAAATGAGTGTAGGGCTTACAACATTTATAAAAACACCCTCTTATTTGAGGCGGTCAAAGCTTGGCTCGTTATTTCATATCTTTTCCTAAACATATTTTTTTATGAACAACCGTGAAGCTCTTAAACTTCATCACACCGGATGTTAAGTATTGATAAGGCTGAAGATGGAAGTGAGTCTCTCCCGGAATCCTCAACTACTGAGAAAATGGCTATCTTATCTTTATCTGCCGAAACACAACAATGCTGAAAACATTGTTATTATGGCGTCAGACTTAGATAAGATGTGGTAGCTAGCCAGAGTCCTCCCACGAACCAAACCGAATACAATATGTACCCCCACTGGGAATCGAACCCGGGAACCCTGGGTCTAATACCGGTAGTTGTTACTGCTAGACTACAGAGGCGGCAAAAACACATAGGAAAAACATATGGGAAAACCATTTTGAATTATCCTCTTGGAGAGTTATGTTGGTTGCAGGTCATAAATATGGACAATATGGTTGCTATCGTATAATGTAATTCTTGGTAGCTGTTAGAAGTTTTATGATAACAGTAAAATATTTGTATATGTGTCACATAATTGAAGTGTTAAATAAATAAAGATACTGTGTGCGATATTTATTTGTAGATTGACGAACCGATATCAAAGGCGAGGAGACATGGAACTAATAGAAAAATACTCAACTGCAAATGCACTAACGTTGAATAAAACGCTATCGATGTGACGTTGTTTATAGAAGACGGTTAAATAATTGGATAAATAAATACTACAGAGATTTGGTGTGAACGTGTCTCACTCAGAGAGGCATAGAAACGATTGAGGAGCTTTCTTTTGAACGTTTTTTTTTGGGAAAGGCATTGTTTCGAAAAATAGTCATTTACAATTCAAATGAAATATCTATTAATGTTCTATTATTTGTGGTACAATCAGGGAACTTCCCGGTTGACCAGTAGAGTTTTTTGCGAAACGTTTTCTCAGAAAGTACTACAGTTAAATAAATTATTTATTATTCAAATGTTGTACATCTAACTGTAGGGCAAGCACGAACAACTATCGAAATAGTATAGGAAAATGTAGTTCCGTTTACGTCCGGTAGGAACGCTGCTCAATATCTCATACATTTTTTTACTTTACTTCCTCGATACTTACTCGAAAGTTATTCGTGCTACGACCCCTGGTCTATTATTTGTGATATAAACATTTTCTTTACTTATATCTTTTACTTTTTAAATAAAGCTTCCTGAAAAAACTTTACTGGTCAACCGGGAAGTTCCCCGACTGTACAAACGTCTTCTGTAAATCCTTTACTTTTTGAAATAACGATCCCTAAAAATTCTCTACTGATCTACCAGGAGGTACCTCGATTGTACGTAGAGTTCACAGCCTCACTCGATGCCTTGAAGACCTACCGCTCTCATTTTTTCCACGTAATTACGCACTATCCGGCGCGGCCGTATCCGCTCGAATAATGGCATCGAAAGTGGTCTAGATATGTGCCCGGTTACCTGACCGCTTTTTAAGGTCATCCTGTTAGACTTATATTGTCATACTATACATTGAAAACATAATGTTCTTTTCTGAAATAAGATTGTCTAGTTTAGGACGTCTTGAACTCAACGCAATGCAAAATGTTAATACAAACAAAATCATGTATGAGTGAGATTTGAGACGTTTTCAACTTGAAATTCTCAATTTTGAAACTGACCATTAAGCAACATACTTTTGTAAGATTTTGACACGGATATCTTCTGTTATTATAACCTTTAACGGTGAACTTGAAGGATCGTACAATTGACTAACTGATATCAATGCAAAGCGATTACATTTCAAAACGACTTAATGTGCATTAAACCGCTGACACTTGTTGGATGAAACAAGTGCGTGTTTACTTTTCCATTTCATCATCGGTAAAGTAGGTAGGTACTCCATTGCTTAGATAGGTATAAGCTATTATCTTACCTAATACACCTCATGCGCACGGTCTCAGTTTTAATAGCACTGTCCTGTCCTAATGACAGTGCAAATAAAAATTGGTAAATTATAAATTAGTTAGGTATTCTTTAAGTATTTTATTACTGTAATGTACAACAAAACGAAGACACAGTTTAAATTCCGCTATAGGAAAGAACTAGCATTTAATAAATAATTAGAATAACAACTTATGTGCTGTTCAATAATTTAAAGATTTTACGGACCTAACGGATGCTTTACGGTGCGCTCAATTTAAACGCATTAGTAACGGAAAACCGTAAATTCTTTAATTTCGATTGACGCTGAATTAAAATCGAAGACAATTCTTAATCAGAGATGCCCTACAATGTCGCATGTCGGTCGACGGATTATCGGCCGACGACCGACGAGAAATGTGTCGACGCACCAACATCGAGTGCACAGCTAATACTGCGGTAACTGTGCCTGGCCTGATATTAAATAAATCGTAATTTACCGCTTGGTCGGCGAATCGGGCGATGGGAAATAATATTACATAGACAAAACAGATATGCTGCACGACAAATGAATGATAGTAGATAGAGCGGAAAATATTGCACGAGGTTTTCGCCGATTGAAAATGAAAATTTGTACGTAATAATACTCTACGTACGTATTGGTTGATAAATTCTGGAAAACGAATTGCAAAATGGAATTTAATTTGATTTAATCTAAAATTCAAAACGAATTTCAAACTATATCTTTGTAAGAGAAAGGCTTACTTACCTACAACGTTCATTTTACTAGTTCAATTGCCAACATTTCTTTATCTACTTTAATTATAAACCATGACGTGAAAGCAACAGAAAAAATCAGCATTCGAAATGACTTCGTACTTTATGGTGGTTTTCATTAATAGTGTCTCCATTGTTCCTGAGTGGAACAAATGAGAAATTAAGTTTCTAATGTCTTTTACGAAGTCTCGGGAAATTGTCTCATATTGTGGAGGAAAAGCGATTGGTGCGACCCTACGATCGTGGAACGAGCATTATCTTTGGAAAAGGCAGCGCCATTCATTTGCATTGCCTTTAAGGGCTACGTTGACTTTGCCTTTGATGGGGGTCAAATACAGTTGTCTAGACTAGAGAATTAAACAGTTGAAACTGTTGATTTATTATGCATTTGAATTTGACTTGTCATTAGGCATTTAGATTAGTACACGCCAAATTCCTTATCGAAGGTTTCTCGCAAAAGCGAACTGCTGAACTTCTAGAGCTCAGCAGGGCAAACATATGACCAATGGCCAGAGCCTTAACTAGACACTGCAAACTAAACAAGCACCAATACGACATGAGGTTGAGTGGCACTGACGTTTGCCGTCACTGCGGATTGGACAGAGACACACCCAAACATCCCCAATGTGACTGCGGCCTCCTAATCCACAAACGCAGTATCCACTTGGGCTGGCAGATAATTCGGCCAAAGAAACTAAAATATCTCAGAGCCAGTAAGATTTTAGACTTTCTGGAGGCCGTCAGGCTAAAAGAGATACTCTAATTTGGTGGCGAGTTGCAATAGATCTTTTAGATTCCAACTGGGCTGCATAGCCACTATATCCTATAACTAACAATAATAAATAGACGTCAATATTTTTTTACAACGCTGGTGTTGAGGTATTATTTTAGAATTTTCATAATCAGTACAGTGATTCCAGAGATTATACTTATTTACTAACCTAATTTTTTTTTCAAACTATCGTGTAGTGGCCTCAGAATCGTAGCATCCCCAAAATAAACCTAGAAAAAAACACACATGATTTTTTTTTACTCTACTACAATTAAAAGGTTCAGTAATTCGGTTGACTAATTCGACCTGAGGTTACCTATTCTTTAAAAAAATTAAAACCTTTCTCCTCAGTACATACAAATAAGTGAGTTATTAAAAACCGAATATCGCGATCCTGCTAAAGGTAATTTAGCAGATATCAATCAACCAAAGAGGTTTATAACTACGCAAGTACCTATGTAGTTTATTTATACGTATGCATGTTAAGCATTTATTGGGTTTCATGGATTGCTTCTGTAAGTGAATTAGTGAAACAATCACATAGGTTTTCTATACACAATATGCCCATTACTCACCTGATACCTAAGGTATCGTAAACTTCACTCATAGTTGTAAATATGGTGAAAAACTACAGACAGTTGACAAACGCCTATTAACAAGGGAAGTTATACAAATGATTGTGCAGATAACACAACATCGTTCTCAACATCAATAGAGATACCAAGTCAGAATATAGAGAATATTTACATTTATCCAAATTTATACTCAATTTTCCCTGATGTTCACAAGTTGTTAAAAGCTTTTCCAAATATAATATGTTAAACAGGGCTATGTAAAAAAAATATTTAAACAATAAAACTTGCCCATTTAAAAGAAAATTTGCTTTTTTATGACTCGTTCAATACAAAAGATTTCAACGCGTCATATTTTTTTTTATTACTCAGTTTGTCAACATATTTTAGATGTTACAATTTATGCGCCTATCTTCTTTATTTAGCCACGAACTTTAACTTAAGTTTACGTAACAGGTGTCTAAAAAAGCCGGTAGTTTCCGTTATTATTATCTTCACCCTCTAACAAGGGTGACTCACCTTGCCAACCTGAATATAAATATTCTATGGAGCTAGAGACATCTGTTGAACGATAGCGAAGAAACTAAATAGAGCCTTGTGCCTTGACAAGCTGAGATCATGTTTTTTCATAAGAAAAACAGATGGCGCTATGTGTTTTGAGTTGAAATAAAATATCAAGTTTGGGATTTCATTATTTTGATGTAATTAAAAACATATCAATGTGTAGTTATATACGTATAGAGTAATGTTTTTAAAAGTTAACACTAACATCACATCAGGTAATCTAAGTTGTTTTGCATCTATTATTTGTAGTTGACCTACAAAATTATAAAAAAATACAAGTTTGATTGAATTTTTTAATGTGCAGACGCGTCGTCGCACCCCGCGTTGCGTTCCGCTGGGTGCGCGGGCGCCGGTCACGGTCCGCAGGTCGGCTACCTGACTCCCCGTATGCACCCCTTTAATTTTTTGGTACACTTCTTTTCGAAAGGATTTCAGGACTCTGAGCACCGAGGATATGCGCTCCGTTGGCTGATGCGATGACACACTGATTATTTTTCCGCGACAGGTTTGAGGTAATGGTAGGTGTAGGTTCCTCACTTTTTATGTAAAATATTATAATAAATAAATATTTTAGTATTAGCAGAGTGTGATTTTGGAGAGATGACGACATGTTAAATTTTGATTAAAATTCAATTCTGAAAAGAGTCGCTATGGAAAATTTCCCTAATAAATATAGAGCGATACGTGCTCTTGAAGAGCAGTAACGATATGATTTATTTCCATTTGTGGTGGCACAGGTGTTACTATTGTTTACATGACGTGCGAGCACTCAATGACGGCTAGCTAGCCGGGGAGAGGGGAGTGACCTGCCCCCCCTGCGCCATGGCTGCCGACCGGCGCACGCGCAGCCGAGCCAGTTGCCCGCCGCGCAGCCTCCAGTTTGTTTACATCCGATGTGAAATATTTCGTGATGTAATAAAAATTGACTCATCAATCGATTCCGCGGTCACTAGAAAAGTGTTGTGTGTGGAATTCTGTTTTTGCGTAAATTATCTACATAATCTGTGGTCAGTGAATGTCCGACAGTAACGGTCAGGCATTGTCGTGTTGCACGTATTGTCACTTGGAACTGGTAGTTTGCGAAAATTGCACAGCTGGTTACTAACAGTATTCCAAGTTTTTCATTAAAACAATGGCATTAAAATGTTCAGTTTATCTCTAAAATAGTTTGCTGTTCAGATTCTCGCCGAGCTCATTTACAAACTGATGGTTCTTCTTAAAATGCTCATTAGCTTTAGTTCCTTTTTATGGTAATTTATGATTTAGCCTTGCTTTGCTACTTACGTGATTGTCAACTAAAACGTCTGAGGATAACCTGAACAGTTTGTTATTGTTCAGTATTGTGTAGCCAGTATTGCATGACTGCACGCAAGTCCATCGGTTGTTGACCATAGCAACTTTACATTGTGCTGTTCGGCAGTTACTTGTAATAAGAACCTAGCCCTATTTCAATACCTTTGTAACTAGTTATTCAAAATAGATATTTACGTCAATCTTAGAAAGAAAGAAAGAATCACAACTTTAATCAAGCACATGCAAAAGCCACTTTCTATTAAAATCTCATCAATATCATTCTCATTGTATTAAACCTACGTAAAATTTTATTTAACTTTAAATATGGTACCAGACATGATGCTTTGATCGAAGTTAGAAAGTAAATAAAAAAATATCTGGAAAGATGGTTATTGTCATCGGATTATGGTGTGATTAATGAAAGCCATGGTCCCGGGATCAGGGGCATTGTTGTTTGAAGAGTATGTCGGTAACATAATAACCGACATCGATCTAGATACCCAGATCCCGTGTTGGGGAAAGCAATGTCACGCGCACTGTGTGAACTTTTCTAATTTTCAATTATACTTAATTCGTAAAAGCCATCACATGAATTAGCTCAATTTTACCGGTGACTTTCTATTCTTGGTTTATCTCGCTTTTAGTGGCTTATATTGCTATTCCATGAACAATGAAAGAGTTAATTCTCAGATACAACTTCCCATTAAGCTTGTTCGTAATTCTTAATTAAGATTTGTTAGGGCTATTCTAATTGGTTCAAACGAATTTCTCTCCCACGTACCTTCTCGATAACCTTCACCAGCATTGCCCGATCACAATGGAGTCGGTTTAGTAACCGCGGGCTAATCGACAATTGTCAAGAGCCAGCAACGACTGGCTTCATGACGACACTGAAATACATTTGTGTTTCAAAATTAAATGGAATATTTATTACGGTACGTTACTTCGAAAATTCCAAATTATGGATCTCTGTAGTTTTCAACTTCAAATGAAGAGGGTACATTTTTTTTTAAAAGATTATCGTTAAATAAAGTTGTATGAGTCCTGCCTCCTTACTTTTGGCGCGACCGAATTGAGATCGAGATTGAATTTATGTCAAGAATCAGTAATTATGTTATAATAAGTATGAGAATTAATACACGAAATTAGTAAATAAAGTAATTTTGTACTCTAGAAATCGATTTGAGCGCCAATCAAAATCGAATCAACGTCGAAAATCAGTAATAATTATTGACATTCGATCTCGATCTCAACGCGATCCCGTCATTTTTTGGTTTAGGTTTAGGAGTAGGTACCTATTATCAAACTAATTTATCACGTTTTCAAACGACAAAGAAGTGGTAATATTTCACAATCAACAATTTATATTTAACTAGTTTAAAATACGTCTTCAATTCGTGGTAAATTGTCCAGTCAGCTAGTTCGTGCAAATTAGGGTCGCAGTCGCACCATTTGAATTGCAAAGTGGGCGAGACTTTTGAATATCGCACAAATATTACAACTAGGTAAATGTTGAGCATTATAATATCTTTACACTAAAATATACAAACGTCTTTTAGATAATCGCCAACGTGTTTTTGAAAGGAGACACTGGTCCTCACCTTAGTTTGAAACAAGAATGTCGTTTCTACTTTTTGGGCATAGCAAAAGTCGCCATTATTTTTCATCTGCGGTAATAGTTTCACTAGATTTGTAATTTCACTTTCACTTGATGTGCTCAAACCTTACTAAATCCCTATCATATTAAAAATCCGAAAGTTTGTGTTATTTTTGAAGTCTGACATATATGTAGAGATAGATTGACTTCCAACATAAATTGCAGGGATGTTAGAGACAAACAACGGAAGTTCTGGAATTTGTTATTATGATAATGAGCATAGCTGAAAAGTTTGCAAAAAGAATCAAAGAATCTAGAAGTTACTCCATAAACATTGTGTTACGATGCAAAGAAGTTCGTTGTCACCATCACTTTCGTTGCTATCACAAAAGCAGATCTCGTGAGATTCCCGTGTGCAATTTTGATTGTAGATAGAGCATGCCGTCGATTCCGCCTAGAAGTGAATGTGCAGTGGGGGGAGTGGGGCAGCCAGATAACGATGTAGCCGATAACGGGAGGCGGCACGCTAGCTCATTTTTTTTGTATACTTTTTTGCACGTCTGCTCGCAAGGTCTAGCGGTGTTTGCGTTGATAAATTTTGTATTAACATTCACCGATAGCGGTAGCATTCACATTCACGAGATCGCAGTTTTAGAACCAAACAAAATTTGAAGTGTAATAAATATGAATAGTGAGTGTCCAGTGAAGTGGTAGACTAGGAAAATGAAAGATTCGGCACCTAGATGCGAAGATGTGGCGGACAAATTAGTGAGACTATTCGGTTGGCGGCAAACATATCCAGTGCAAAAATTGCAGAGGAACATCCTACCGAAACCAAATGAGACGGTAAGTTCAAAACACATAAAAATTTGGGTGCAAAGCGAAAATAAGTGGTACACCCACCACTTATTTTTTTGGATTAGTGTAAATATCTCAATTAATTCCATCTCTGCCAGAACGTTACGTGACTAAACACACTAATTAACAAAACAATCAAGTTACGAAAGCAACAGTCTTTAACTCTAAACGACCAAGTGCATGTTTTTATTATCATCTTAAGTATTATGTTTAAATGGAACTTCCTGAATATATGAATTAACATTAATATGAATTGTTTATCCAACAGCCAGTACTTCCTTCAATGTTGTTGGACATGTTATTGACAGCTGTACTTTCACAGGCTTTTGTGATCTGAAAGTGTTGGAAAGCAATTCATTATACGATGGCCGGTGTTCCCGTACTACAGTACAGCATTCACGCAAGGGGTCGCTAACCGCATTGTGAATCATGCATGCGGTTCAGCGTACACGTATGGGGTAATAAGGGCTTAGAGTTGCCATACTAACTTTGAAATATTAGGGTTTACTGAAAAAAAAATGCCGTATTAGTACTTAACTGTACAATCAAGGATATTTTCGGTCCACTAGCAGAGATTTGTTTAGGAAATTGAATTTGAATCATGTCCGGACTTACCTACACCTTTGGTTAACACGACCAAAGGTCGTGGGTTCGAGTCCCATCTGAGAATTCACTTGTGGCCGAGTTCTTATTTCCAATATTTTTCTATTTAAAATTTATCATAAGTAGAGATTTGTTCGGGAATCGTGATTTCGATGTGCTGTGTGTGTGTTTGTCAATAAAAGATTTTTCTTTCTTTTGTCTTGTTTTCTTCTAATAAGTTTAAAGCAATAATGTATTATTGAATTGAAATCCCTGTTAATGTTTGTTCGCTTGTGATATAAACTTGTTCGATAAATAATATTACTTAATGCAACAACACTCCCTTAAAAATACTAATGATCGACCAAAAAAAGTCTATGTAAGTAATACTGTTCAAAGCAATAATTTATTATTCAAATGTTATAAAAATATGCTCGAAACAATGTACTTACTTATAATTTGTGACATAAACTTTTTCTTTATATAAATTAGTTTGTAAATATTTTTTAAAATGCGTCAGATCACTACGATATAAAACAGCAAAAGATTATAAATAACATTCATCATGGTGTAAATTAGTTATAGATACAAAACAATAGGATAATAACTAATTTATGGCAGAATTGTTGGCTAAAACGGTATTAACTAGTCCTTTTTGTACCGTAACCATAAACCTGATTTTGCTTATAATTAAAACAACCTTAAGAAATCCTTCAATTGGTGAGTTGGAATGGATCTAAAAAATATGTTATATTGTTTGTTTGCTTAACATTCTTACCGATTTCTCTAGAAAATGTAATTAGAGTGAAAAATACAAATAAACTTTAAATGCTGCGTAAAATTTATTTAGAGTAACTGTTCCTTATTTTGTTTTTTATAATTCTTATTTAAGAATATTTATGAGCCCGTACTTTATATTCAATTAAAGTTTAAGTTCGTCTTGTTGAAACTCTATTAATAAAAAATAATCGTGAAATTTATTTCTATAGAGGTGAATATCAAGACTTACGATGTTATAATAACAAAGAATATTTGTACCAAAACACTGAACGTACGTAATTATCTTTTACCCTGATTGGTTAATCGCCACATTCCTTGCCGATAAAGTTCTATCTAAACAAAGCAACTTATAGATAGCGTTAATTTTTAGAAATCCTTGACTATTCATTTACTTTGTTAAAACTGATAAACTAGCCTTACCTTTTGGATGCCTCTAATCTAGTTACTTGAGTTTTATAATATGCTAGACTTTATTCCACTAATGAAGACAGTCACTAGCTATATGATAAAGAAGATGCACTCACGATTCCACGTGGCTCCCGTTTATGTGGGAATATCGGGTTAAATATATTATATATCCTATTTCTTTTTTTCTTTTACCTGTGATTGAGAAGAATAACAATAATTACTGTTGACTTTATGAACGATTTCCATTTTTGATGATTTATTTAGACTATGGTAGAGCCATCTAGCGGTGATACAGTAAATTGATACGTTGTGAACTAATTAAACAACTTTGTAACGTTGGCAACTGAACAAACCAATGCTATTGTTAGTAGCTAATAGTTGTATCGTGCTATTGGCAGCACTCTACAAGTTTGTAGACATGACGAAACTTTTACTATTTGATTAGTGAGATGAGCAAAAGACAGGGACTCGCTAGAAGGCGAGTTACCAATAGATCTTTTAGGTCGTAGTTACTACAGTGCAGTGGAGCTGAAGAACACGAATAATTATAGTGAAATGATGAGATACGCACACGATTGAAAAGTATTAGAATTTTTCCAGAGGACTACGTAGTCTATTCAAGAGCTACAAACGGAAAAAAATAGTCGACAACACTTTTGGAGCTTTATTATGCTATCTTATGAAATGAAGCCAATACTGAACTTTAAATAATAAAAACACAAAGATGAGGGTTGCTACTGGGCTTGACATAGATACGAAAATAATTGACTGTATTTCTTATTGGTCGCTTTTAGTTTTCAGTCACGCTAGCTCTACTCCACGGTTCTGAACTTGAGTTTATGCACATATTTCTAACAAACATCATCGTTTACAACAACTTATTATTAAAATTCCCTCACAATTCATATAATTGATTATTTTTTATGAAGTTAAGAACTGTGGCTATGCAGTGTCAGTTTAGCAGAATTTGCTTTTAATTTTTTGAAGGCATGAAAACTTACTAAAAATTCATGAATTGTCAGGCAATACACTTTGCAATATTGCTTTAGCGCCCTTTTTAAGACCATCTGAACTTAATATTGTGCACATTTTTCTTACTACCATCATCGTTTACAACAATTTATTATGAAAACTTTATTGTGAAAAATCTACGATTACAATGAAAAATATTCAAAATGACCAGCTGGCCTACCGACATCTCTTAGCGCAATATTGTTTTCTGCCAAACATTATCGGCGCATTATTTTTATATGTCACTTCGTACTGCGAACCTCATAAAACAAAATATTTTTTTGACAGAGGTTTTGTGTGAAGTGTGTCAAAATATGACAATTTCAATTCGTTCGTTGGCAGGAACAATGAATATAGATGTACATGGACCTGAGATAATTGTTTAAAGAAACTTACATTATTCAAATATATCATGAGTATTTGGATGTCGATATTTTTCTTGCGAATGTTCAAGAGCTGCCTAGTCAAGTCCGTCATTGCAAATTACCATCAAGTGCAGGTAGGCACGTTCTTTTTTGTAATATTTCATCTCCATAGATTTAACTCAATGGTTGTGTCATTGGGCAGGAATGAAAAAAGAAATACTTTATAAAGTTCGCGGTACGAATTTAAACACTATTGAAACAAAAGGAAAACATAACGTTCTTACGACAAGATGGTCTCTAAAAAATGGCGGTAAGCCCCCTGTATAACGTCGAAGAAAAGTTTTTGAGCGTTTTCCATTGATTTTCCATTTGGACAACTTACAATAATTAAGTAGGTTAGTTCTGAATATCACAATAATTAGGTTTTGCCGTTTGTACTTTTTAGTTAATTGTTTTATAAGTTTGTTTAGAAAATAATTGACTCTCGAACGAAAAGATAAGCTCGAGACTTTAATTCGTGACATTTGCATTTTTACTAACTTATAGTAGGTACACGATATCTTGTATTGTAAATTAAAGTATGATTGATCCATTCAAGTACCAATCGATTGTGTACAGTGGCGATTTCCAGAATTATCTTAATCTCCTATCATCAAAATATGTCACATTTCAAAGTTTAAAAGGCGTTTTGTAATATAAAACTCAAATAACAATAAGATTATCTATGTATTTCTTGGAGGAATTGACATGTATTTACAATAACGCACCTAGGGTGACGTACTTATGTATTTTTTTATTGAGTAATCGATCGTGCATAATATTATTTGTATATGATGAAGATATCCTACCTATATTTGACTTCTATATTTGCTATATGACTTCTTAGAATTTAAGGTTTGTTATGCCGAATTAGATGTGAATGTGGGTAATGTTTTGTTGCGATGATGACCTATTTTACTAATATTGAATAACATCACACAGATAAAGTGTTAACAATTTTGGATGTAAACCAGATCAGTGAATGCAACTACACATTTGCAGACGTACAGATCTATAACTAATAAATCCATTTTGAAATAACGCTCCCTAAAAACACTCTACCTTGTCTAAAAGGAAATTCCTCGATTGCACCTAATTTCTATGATTACAGAAAAATAATTCCAAAGTATACAAAACTTAATATAAATTAAAGACACTGTATAGGTACTACGGTCACAGGCGAAATAATTATATTAATAATATATAATAAGGAAAATTTCGTCAAAATATCTTTGGACAAGGAAGGCCTGTTATGTTTTTGTTACGTTATCGCCTTTATAAACGAACAATGTGAAAATAACAAAAATATTTTTGGCAATAATAAACCTAATTAAAAACGTTTTAAGGTCATATAAGGTCGCTACCGCCTGCAAATCCGTATTGGCCCCACATGGACCATTAAGAAGATATTTGCTTCAGCATTGTGAAAATAAACTAATAACGATGAATGAATTGCAAAATTGTAAACACACAAACCGCATGATCCAAATGCATAGGCAAATTGATAGTGGGCGCAAAGGCAAACCATTTGTGGACATTTTAACGGTTGAATCTGCAGTCACCGTTAGATTTGTTCAATTTCATCCATGTTAGTGCGTATGATTCAGAGACCTATATCGAGATAGACGGTAAAAGTTTAGCTACCTTGCGTGTAAAAAGTTAAAGTTTTCCGACTTAAGTCAGTCCGCTCGAGATCATTGTCATGAAAGCACGCGTCACTCAGAAACGAAAATGGTTAATTGTGTAGTGCTTTCTAACAAGAGCTCGTCAATAACATTTCCTCATTACTAAATCTCGCTCCTGACGTCATCGTAGTTACGAAAAATTCAACACGCTAGGTTCTCATACAGTTTGAAGCGCTCTTTTCGTTTATCTCGATGTAGGTCTGTAGTATGCTTATTTGGATTCTCAACATCGTCTGCGCCTACACACATACACACATATACGCACTACATACATATACAGCTTAACATACGTACCTGAAGTACGTCATGCTCACTCAAACGTTTCTTCGGCGGTGTCGTGTGAGGCGGGACGTTACATTCCCTAAAATATGGTTGAGCGAAACGATGGCTGATTCATGCGTCATGCTCGTGAACGGGTGCCGCCAGCGGATATGGTCTACTTCAGTCTGCTTATCTTAATGTTGTGCTTAAAGCTTAAATATTTTTTTTCTAAAATAAATTGATACTGACCTGTATGTTCCTCACAACTTGCAGTACAGTAAAATCTTGTAATGCGAGAAATGTTATAATGTATGATAGATAAGTCTTTCTTTTTGACTGTTGAAAATTGTTTACGGTTACAATAACCATAAAATGTAATATTATAATTAGTATTTTCTTTTTGTGATGGAAATTGACCTTACGTTAAGGTCACTTTTCAATTTGTCGACTCTGTATGAAATAAAACAGGGAGAAAAAAACAGACCTTGACGACTTTCCTGCCGGTTCTTTCCGTTACAAGGTCTCCCGCCGTAGGGTTTGTGAACCGATGGCGTAGCTTCTTTGACGTTCATAAGTGCTTGTAACGGCCTAGACTGAATAAATGATTTCGAATTTGAATTACGTATACATCCTTTAGTCAGTAGATATAAAACAATTGAATCAAAACTGTGGATAGCACGTGCAAACTTATATATAAAGGACAAAACGCATAACAATCATTATCCAGCATTTAATGTCCACACTGACGGATGCTGCGACTGCTGGGCACAGGCCTACCTTGGATGGATAAGGAGACACAGGAGAGAGGCATATTTTTATTTATAACTTTTTCATTTTGCATTTACAATGCTATTTTTATGTGATAAATATTAAACAAGAAAATATATTAGAAAAAAGCAACTAGTCTTATGTCGACGTGAGACTATCACGTCAGGGCGACATGAGACTAGTTGCTTTTTTGTAATATATTTTCTTGATTAATATTTATCAGGGATATTTTTACTTTAAAACCAGCACTAGTGGTTTGAAAAAATTCACGTACCTACTTGAAATAAATCTTTTTTATGTTTAAGCGCGCTCTGCGGGTCTACCATCATGTCATAAGAACGTTTTGTATGCGTTTTGTTTTTATTGAAGTTGTCACATTTTGACACACTTCACACTTTGGAGGCGATATTGAGCGAAGACGTCACAAAACTTCCGTCAAAAACAAGCTGACTTAAGAGATTCGTAGTACGAAATAGCATGGCAAGATTGAAACAATACTGCGCTAGGAGATGGCGGGCGGCCCCCTGATTTTGATATAAAATAAATTCCGGATATTTTGCGCGCGCCGAAGTTTCGCTAACTTTTCCGATGCCGTGATCACGGTACCAAAACCTAAATTCGTGTGAACTGTGTAAAAATTGTTGTATATCAATGAATCTTTTTACCAAAGTATACAAATCAAAAGTGTCTAGGGATCAATTAGGTACTTTTTTAATGAAAAACAAAGATAAAATTAATATTTATAATATTGATGATAAAACAACTTAAGTATTCGATTTTTTTTGTGAACGAAACCCGAAACATATATTTGGTATTATATTTATATATTTTTTTATGTTTTTTGGTTTCCCGACGTTTCTGTTGCCGTGGTCACGGGTTACCACGGCAACAGCTACTTATAAGTAAACCTTCAAAAAGTGGATTTATTATTTCGTTCGGATACTGTTAGACAATTACGAGTAAGTACTAATTATAAGTTAATAGTTATGGCTATGGCAACAATTAATGATTTAATAGTGTGATTTGTTAACTATTTAAACGATTTATTATTAACAAAAGTAAAAACTAATGATTCTATAGGCAGTTCACAAATTGGGAGGACCTCGAAGAAAGAGACTGCCAAGAAAACTCCGAAAGAGGGTTTATGTTTGTTATGTATCTACAATAAACGAAACGTCGGGAAACCATAAAAAACCCCAAAAATATAAAAAACAAAATATTTTTCGGGTAAAAATAGTGCACTAAAAATACGCAATAGTTTTTTTATTTCAATCATGATAGGAGTGCGCGATGAACAATGATTTCAAAAGGAAGGATGCGCCCATATGAACATCTGACATAAAACTGTTTCATACCAGTAAAATCAGAGCCATCTGTGAACAACTCACTCGAACTTCTTCCATCGCATAGGTGTATTAGAGGTGGGTAAAAAAGATTACAGAAGTGAACGATTTCGTCCAATTGGAGCTATTTTATCTATCACTCATCCAGTTTATTTAGGGACCTAGTACTATTTTTAAATATTGTTTAATTAATTTAAAATAAAACAGGCTTGTTTCAAATTAAAATTACATTTTTTGTCCAATCTGTCATCACTGCATTTTTTTTTATATAGAAATAAACGAAAAATATTTTTATAAAGAATATAATCATCTTATAGACGGGCTTTTGGGTAACTTCTCAATATTTTCTATTTAAGTGCATTTTAATGAATAACAACAAACTTTAATGCAATATTAGACGTAGGTAATAGCACCGTAACCCGTGCAATTATCTTGCTATTGATACGCGGCGTTCGTAGCCTACCTATATTTTCGCTTCACTATCGTTTTTTGAGTTAATTAACTATGGAACTAAAGGCGACTATCCAGCCAGCTTTCCATAAAAAGACTTCACTAAAATGCAGCTGTTAAAATGTGAATATTTCTACAAATACTACCGCCATTAGCGGTAATCGGTGTAAGCGACAGAGTTTTCATACTTTAGTTACATTTTGGTCTTAGTTTCTTAGTTTTAGTTCCATTGACAGCCTACAAGATTTTGCACTGGCGTTATGTCAATAATACGTTCGTTTCATAGTAAAATATTATTTTAAAAATTAATATAAAATATTGGCTAGCATTACAAATTCTATAATTATGAGAGAACATTTGGATTTTTAAGCTTTACTGATTACATCTCTCATTATGCCAACTGCTTGTCAGGGGAATTCTGAACCGACTCCTTTCATACTAGACTAAAATGATTCATTCATTCAGTTCTTTTGCATCGTTTATAATAATGGCCCATCTCTAGTGCCTTTATCTACTGCCATTAACCCTGCCAGTGGTCGCATGGATTACACATTTGCTCATCCCCGTAGAATAACATCACAATATCACAATTTTCGCATTTTTGCTCACTATACGGGAAAATAGATTAACTTCTTGAAAATGCTTTATCTACAATAGCTTCAAATAATATCAATCGAAAACATTTTATGGTGCTACTCTATGATGTTTATAATATTCTAAAGATATTTATTCCTCGAAGTCAATCTACACTGACGTATATAATGCGCGCGACCCCTTCAATACTCCTTCAAATTAGTGCGTGATTGACACGATGCCAGAGACTGAACTTAGTTTTTCGGAATTTCGGACCTAGTGGTTACTGGGTCCGAAATTCAATCCACTGCCCAATCTTGTCTACACATACCCGGTTGGGTATGTGTAGACAAGATTGGGCAGTAAGTCAGACTGCCCACACAAATTATATTGACTGCCCGAAAATAGACAGCAAGTCAGTGCTGGACTGGACTGGGTTGTATGAAGTGTCAACACGAGCCCAGTAGCGAGAACATTTACAAGAAAACATGTAAAATAAAATGCGGCTGCTAATGGGATAACCAAGCAATAGCTCTCGATAGGAGCTGTCAAATAATGCATTCTCTCAGTGGCCGCTTTATATGTTCACATCATGTTTTCTTGAAAATGTTTCGCCAGTGGAAACGGGGGTCACGTTATTCAAACTTTAATACTTTCTGAATTCAGTACATAGATATTTTGAACTTAGGTATTTAGTATGACAGTCAATATTATGACAATATTAACTTCGGAAGAATAAGATATTTTTCTCGATTTTCAATTATATTTGGCATATTTATTTACACCTGTATTCCATCCACGCGACCAATCAGGTAGTTTTGTACTCGACCACTCTAGGGTTAAGACTGTCGTCGAACAATTCATAAGCCAGATAATATCGTTTAAATAAAATTGTTAGACATGCAATAAAAATAATGTAAAGCTATTTACGGATGATACGATATTCCACGGACCTTTTTAACTATTGGGTCATAATTTTTGCACCATTTTACTACACAAATTCGTAATTTTTATGAAATGACAGCCAACGTCTTTCAACTTCAGTCTCCCGTAGACAACTGAATCATCGTTGGCCCTAAACTGATATTTTAGGGCCAACGATTTGGCACGCTTTTTAGCACCGTTGGCCGGGTCCTTACGCTAGTAATATATAAGTCAATGGCGATGAAACTTATATACGACGGAGACGTGCGAAATGTAGTCCTTCAGAATGGCTTTTTACTTTTATTCTTTCTTTATTTAAACAGTGAATTTTACAAAAAAGGAATCATTAACGATCCAAAAAAGTTTAAATAATAATCTTCTACAACGGCGATACTCTAAAATGTACTTGATCCCAGACACTTTTGATATGTGTAAGAATTTCAGTTCCAGACTTTTTCAATAACAAAATCATTAAAATTCGTCAAGTAAGTCATGCATGAAAGGAATCAGACTGACAGAGCTACTTTCGCATTAAAATAGTATAAATAGTATTCATGCATTTTTTGCATTCTAGGTAAATTAGTATGGATGTAGATCGTCTTCGATATACCGTCCTAACTCGTTAATTATACGAAAACAAACCTAGTCTCGAAGTTACGAAGACGGGACAAAGACTTTTAATATTTTCCTAGTATTTTTATCTAATAAAATAGCATTGTGAATGAAAAGAAACACAATTGTTAATTCGTCAGTGTAATGAATATTACACTGACGAGCAATGAAAAAGTTCACCCACAAAATGCCGACAAACACCTTAATATCTCCTAAGACATAGAACCTAGCTTCATAAATTAAAATTAATTAAAAATCACACATTAATATTATGATGCGCTGTTAAATGTACTTCAATATTGCAGACGTTAAGCTTAAGTATTCATTAAGCTAGCCTTTCCCGTTTAGGAGTAATTTGGTGCTATGTCACTGGAACTTTTTCATTGCTCGCGAGTGTATTTATCTGATAATACATTGTAGAAGGGTCTGATACCGCAGTCCTTAATGAGAGCTAAATTGAGATCAATTAGGTGGCTGTAAGTTCATCATCAGTCAATTATTGCGTCAACGAAGATTATTGACGGCCACTGTTTTTATATAGGTTTGTTCTTAAGGCGTCTCCTCCCGGAGCTTTGTTAATAAATATGCAGGTACCTAGGTACTTAGATGTTTGTCCATCTTTCTATAAGAAAAAACAGGTGCGAATATTACTCTGAAAGAAAAATCTAAATAGATCTATAAAAAAACTGTAAATGATAAAGCCACTCAAAACACTAAGTGCTGAGCAAATCGATTTTGCATTAGCTATCATATTTTCTGTAATTTATAATAAAAATAATTGAATGTCTTATTTCGGATTTCGCCTTAAAATTGTAAAAAAAAATCATCATTCCGATCAAGTGGAATACTCTTAGGCGTGAATTAACTCAGGATCATTTGTCAATGTGTGACATTAGTTGCTCGAATATTTTGGTGAAGCAAGCTTTACGTACCTACAAAAGCTTCACTTTATTTTGCAGCTTCAAGGAACAATAATTTTAGTTTTGGTCCTTTTAAAAGACTGTTAATCAGATGAAAAACCGAGAGAGGCATGGGTAGATTTTTTTCTTCTTGAAGATCGGAACTCGTATCAAAACAAAAGAATCTTAAAAATTTTGAAGTACACGAAAGCATATGAATCTGAAACTTTTGATAATCGTAAAACTGAGAAGTTAGAGGAAAGGCTCTTTAGATTGCCCTTTTTTCTTAATTATATCATCCCACTAAAAAGAAGAAAAAACAAATAGGTTTGTTATGTTTTATTTCTGCTGTGAGATCTTTCTAATCGTTGCGGCTTCAGTAGTATTCGCGCCGCGATGGCGTGCGATTGTGTGATCGTGCCTCGAGATTATTTTTGAGACCGCGTACTGAATAAATAAGTACATAATAGCACTAAACGCCGGTTTAAAGTTAATACTTTACTTTTCTACTCTATTTTTTTACTATTTCATTAAAGTATGAAATATTGATATTGTGCAAATGAGTTCTTTTTTTATTTAATTTTAAGTGTACGTTTCTGTGTGAAATGTTGTGACTTGGATGCGTTCACGTGTGATCACATTTGTTTTCTTTTTTTATATGACAGTGGGTTTGATGGAGTTCTTGGCCTAATTAATAAATAGAATTCTTAAAAATTACGTCATCGCAGTCAAATGCGAATTGAACGGTAAAATGGTATTTTTAACCGACTAGAATGCAATGCAATGCATTCTCAAGTGAAGGTTAAATGAAAAACTTCTTTCAAGTATTTTGGAAGAAATTAAGTTTTGCATTATTTAACTCGGAAACTTTTATTTTACAAAGAACATAATAAATCCTAATACGTGGTAGAATGTCATTATTTGCACATAGGCATCATTTGGTTAATCTCTGTCGTTTTTTCTCTGATATAAAATGATTTCCTAATAAAATATTTCGACATTAATTTGACATTACAGTACCGCATGATATTGAAATATTCTGCTCAAATTTCAATGTTAGATTGCTCAAACAGCACAAAAAACATCGATGAAGTCGACTGCAACAAACGTTGCGTACCTATATTAGCATAACATTTTAAGCGTCGCGGTACGTATGTTTGCGAAGCCAAGCCCACAAAATCATATCAATTGCAAACAATCAAGCAGTTTTAAGCGGACTATACACTATTAGTAGTAATGACAGTATACTGACATTATTTCTTAAAAAAAAAATTGACATCAATTCTTATTATTAATATGTATGTAATGTCAATGTTACTGATAGTGTGTGGTCCGTTTTAAACCAATCGCTTTGAATGAAAAAGCTTTGTACGGAATTTCTTGTAATTATAGAAAAATGATCGCGAAAGCGTGAAATATGTTACGGTGTAGTGATGGAAGGAATGTAACGTAATATTAGATGTAAATAGTTAAAAGTTCATTGAAATCTGTATAAAGAGATTTATACCATAGGATTAGATTATTACAGATACGGTAAATACACGGAATACACCTTTATCGTAACCTGTTTGTTGAGATGCCGAGCTAACGTTTTTTCATACTTTTCTTTGATTATAGCGCGATAACTAAATATTTTAATACGTTTTAATCTCTGTATCTGGCTTTTATTTTTAATATGTACAGAGTCTGAGTGGTAAAGACCACGGTACATTTTAGTTCATACATGAATGGATCGCGCTGTATGAGCGAAGCTGTTTATATGGGCATCACCACAGATAACGTAATACAACAGCTATGTTGCTGGCTGTATAGCTTCTTATTAGCATTTTTATGTTTTCAAGCCCGCTTCCCGCGTTACTTAAATCAGTGAAGAAAATGTAAGAAACGTCTATTTTCAAGTATGGCTTCTAAACCTCGTGAGCTAGGCTAATGCCAAGTGTATTAAGTTCGGCAGGTTAATGGATTATTTAATTAAACTCTTTTTTAAAGTAATTATCATAATGGATTAAAAATATTGGTGAGTTCTATTATCATTATCAGAGGTTGTTTATAGAACCAAAAGTAGGATTCGAAAACCCCAGCTGTATTAGAATATTTCTTCAAAATTTGGTTTACCAAAAAAATGGGTAACAAAATATTGAACGAAGCTATCATACCTTATATTAACAAAACCTTAGATCCATAAAAACATTTGAAACTTTTAGTAAGTTGAAAATACAATTTCTATTTCTTAAAGGGTTCCAACGTCATAATTCTTTACCTGTTTACAAATTTTGAGATAATACGAAAAAATATAGACACGACTCACAAGATTTTCTCAGTCGGGCAATTCAAGTCATCAAATCGATCTTTTCTAGTACATTTCTGTAAAAAAAATATTACAAATAAATTATGAAAATAAATTAGTCAGTATCCTTTTTCGACCTAGAATTCCAAATCTTATTTTTTCCGTACTTTTATACTACGTATCATCGTATCTCGATTGACGCAGAAACTCTTTTTAACATTCAGAACACGCGACAGACCATAGCCTGCATTTCCGTTGGCTCGAGCCGCGTTAGGACACCTACAAATTAGTCCACTTAGATAATGGCTTATGAATAATCATAGGAACGTCGAACCTAATACTAACTCAACTGAAACTCTTCGGTAGGTATTCAATGGATATAGATATAATCTTTGATCGTTTAGGTCAATGAATGATTGCTGGATATGTTATCTTTAGGTAAGTTCTCTTTTTTTCTTGTCGTGTCGCCACGAATCTTCTCGTATTTGTATGTTTATTCCGTTCCATCAGGTAGTGGACTTCTTTCTCCTCCGTCCATTTCTGTCTTATAGTATTTTATTTATGTATTTATTGTTAATAATTATATTATTATCAATAAAATTATAAGTATATTCTCCGAAACGAGTTTTAACTGAGAGAATTTGCTCGTTCGTGATTGGATCACAAGTGAGCGGATTGCCTATGCGCCCTATAGGAGTTAGTAATATAAGTAACTATTTAGTAATCTGTGGTAATAACTTAATTCAGCAGGTGAGCTCAAGGCTGCCACAATTAATATTAGTTATTTTATCACCAAAGAGCTTGCATGCTAGCGAAGTGTTAGCAATATGAATTGCAAATTGACTTCATTTCTGTTCATATATCAGGGCAAAATTGGTTGTTAGTTTTAGTAGTGAGTAGTGTTTTCTTACCAGCAGTTAGGTACTGCATTATGATAAAACTCACTTTTTTTTAAGAAAATGTCCGAATCTTGGTAATTTCATAACAACGCCTATATCGCATAACATACAGTAATACTCTTTGCAATGATAACACACATATCTTTTTAATGAAACTTGGATGTGAAACGATCATGATAAACACTTCGTTTGTGATTTTACAGCATGTTACTCATAACGTGCGTGTCTTTACACGGCTCTATCAGAGAAACGACCTTATCAAAGAGATCTCGAATGAAACGCGTGCGATAAATTATGCAATATTCATTAGAGGGGTTTGCTCTTCGAGAAATTTGCGAGTGCAGTCATCTTCACACATACATAGATATTGGAAAGTCTTCCACAGCCAACATAAGCAATTAAGTAGGTACAGTTGGGGAATTTCCCGGTTGATCAGTAGATTTATTTTGAGAAACGTTTTCTCGGAAAGAACTAAGGTTAAATAAATAATTTATTTCTTAAATGAAATACCTGTTATTATTATATTATTTGTGATATACGGGTTTTCTTCATATCTATGAGTTTTTTAAATAAAGCTGCCTAATAAACTTTACTGGTCAACCGGGAAGTTCCTCGACTGTACCTACAGCCAGTACAGCTCTATGTAAAGCTTAAATAATTCTGATAAATTGTCAAGGTTCAGTGCATTCGATTCGAGATTGCATGTAAATTGCACACGATCAAATCGACCACAGATCGTTTATGGGGCGCAGCATCTGGTGGTAGGCACGTGAACGCCAGCCTGTGTTTGGTCAGTGGTGCGCGAAGGCCAAGGCCCATCAGCTAACTGCCTTTTGCCGCCAATACTTCTTATTACGGTCACGAAGTAATACTTCGATAAACAGTTGACGATTGACGCCGATGTTATTAGTACGTGAGATATTACGAAGAAACGAATTTACTGTTATTCTCTCTAAAATGTTATTTCAAAATGGTTATCTTTTCGTTTATAGAGTATAAAATAAATTAAAACGCATTCCTTTTTCAAATATAATAGTGTTCGTACTTGTGGCAGTGTGAGTGTGACATAATATGATGGAAATTTGAAAAAGGAACGGTCGATTCACGGCTTTGGGAAAAGTGAGTGAAATCGATGAGTTTGCACAATGTTTGGAGAAGTGCCAAGTTTCGCGGTGTGTGATCGGTGACATGAGTTGGTGATGTTGATGATGCAACCGGGACCGTTGGAGAGGCCGGTGCCGCCGCCCCGGTTCAAGAAGTTGGCGCGGTTGGCGGCGGCTAAGGAACGACGATGTGTAACGTGGGTACGGTTACCATTTCAAATAATTTTAAAAGTAAATGGTAGGTTAAAGGTAGGGACAAACTGAACCCACGTACGCAACATATGCTACGCAACGTGGGAGACTTGGTGTGCACACTTGTCCCACGTATACGACGTATATTGACATCAGACGCTATTGTGATTTCTTCAGGCTACAATGTTTTCTGAGTCTGATAGTGAATTTGAGGACGATTTATTACGTTTGTTATTTTTTAATGTATGTAACTTTTAACAAAAAAAATACAATTATTGTTTTTGAACGCACTAATCTCAAAAGTATTAGTTCGAATTGAAAAATTATGTTTGTGATGGATAGTACATTTATCGAGGAAGGCTATAAGCTAAATAACATCACGCTACGCCCAACAGGAGCGGAGCAGCAATGAAAAATGTTGCAAAAACGGGATAAACGCGGACGAAATCGAGGGCGGCCGCTAAAACAGTTTTAATACAAATATATACTATATAAAAGCACATAAAAACATACATACATACGCCTGTTTCTCAGAGGGTAGGCACCATGGCATACAAAAAATACAGTAATAATACAGATTAATAAATAGTTAAGTAGATAGGTACTTTCCAGGCTTGCCATGCTGTTTTGCTATTTCTTCCCATGCTGCATTGCGTAAAATAGAATCGCGATATTCAATGGATTTAATATTAAAAACCAGATCTATAAGTTGTTCGTCTCCCATTTTAAGTGAAGGTACTTATACCGCTACGTCTAATCCGTGTCTAATACATTTTTAATAACTCTATATAACTTAATCAGTTCCCATTTCGTAGTTAAGTAAGAACAGTGGCAAGTCAGAATATGGCAAAAATAAACCGGACAAATGTTTTTTCCAAAAACTTTCTTAACTGTATGATGGATCGATGGGTTGAGATATATAAAAGGGAAGCCGATAGGATTCGACATGTATGGACCCTTCACCACTGGTAGGTACCTACAGTTCTTTTGGAAATATCTCAATGATGAATGATGATGAACGTTCCTAAAACAATTGTTAGGCAAAGGAATAAAGACCATAGAGCCTTTAAGTTTCGCAAATACCCATTTCAAGCGCGGTTTACACATCAACGAAATCGCGGACGACATGTTATTCGCATAAAGGCGGACAAGCAGACAATCACAACACTGAGGGAACATTGTGCTTAGCCGTATTCAACGTATGAGTTGAATAGAACAGCGGCGTACGTACCGCGTGGGAACATTTAACGTTCCTGATCATGCAGGTAGTTGTCTCTTGAGAAAAACACTTTAAATTCACTAAACCAACAAACAATGCGAATATTTTCGCACATTGTTGTAGGTACAGTTAGGCTGCAGAGGCTGGTTCCTGTTATGTTATGTATCACGTAAACTGCATAATGCTATAATTAAATTGACATTTTAACTGCACCTTTTCGCTCGTAATACTAGTGTGGTGGCAAAAATAATAAATATGAAAATATAAATACCTACTCACTAACATAATAATGGGTATATATTGGAATTTTTTGTCCTAATGACCTTTGGCACACATACTATAGGCCTAATTTTTTTAGCACAATTGTCAAATGACCTAAATAAGTTTAGTTTAGACTATTTTCACTTCACCTAATTATTTTTCGACACATTGTTTCCCAAATTTATCATTAGGCATCTATTCATAATCCCCACTGTTTGCAAGTACAAAGTAACGATTCGTATAACAATGTTACGCCTAACCATTTCCGTATATCAAATGAATGAATTAATTAATTCATGTGACGAGCATGCAAGCAAGCAGGCATGCAAGCAAGCATGCTAGCAAGCATGCAAGCAAGCAAGCAAGCAAGTAAGCAAGCAAGCATGCAAGCTAGCATGCAAGCTAGCAAACATGAAAGCAAGCATGCAAGTGAGCAAGCAATCATGCAGCAGGCAAGTCTTCTGTCACGGCTCCGGCAGTCCCACGCAAGCCTATCGTCGCAGATAGTTTTCGCTCACCACCGCAGCTTCGGCCGCCTCGCCCCTCCGTGCCTGCGCGGGCTTAAATTACACTATAAGGGCATACAAGACTGCATTGATTCGGTATTTAGACGATTAGTTTCTGTCACTGACTAGTATGCAAAACTATAAAAGTAATGGTTATGTCAAAAGATATGTATGCTAATAAAAGGACAATGAATATTAGTGGTTTTGATTATTAGGGAATTTAGCGTTAAGGCGAAACTATAACTATATGAAATAATCTATTATGTTAAACAATAATTGTGCTTAAGAATTTTAGGCCAAAGAAATACGGCGAGATGAAATTAGGACTAATGATTTTAGGCGTGTCGAAGGGCACCCTATAAGAATATACCTATCGATCTTTTTCGGCTATTCGGTTTCATCGTACGTAGGCAATAAGTCACAAAACTGCTTAAGGATTTTCTTCCACCACATCCACTCAGGAACAATTCGAAAAATATATAAAAAAACTTTGTCCTCATGTATGTTTATAATGGTAAATAAATATAACCTTCTCCTCTTTCTAGGGCCCAGAGACATGGGTGGGCGTCCGGGCACTCCGCGCCAGCTCCGGAGGCATCCTGGACCCGGACGACCGCGTGCGCGACGTCGCCGACGACCGCGAGACGCTCACCGCCGAGTGCAGCGGACAGGCACCGCAGCCGAGGGCAGCGCAGGCTGACGGAGCGAGTGGCTCGTCTGCTGGCACCGCCTCGCCTGATATGTTCCGGGTGAGCTTAATGATAATCATCCTGGACTCGGACTGCCGCGAGACGCTCACCGCCGAGTGCAGCCGATAGGCACCGCAGCCGAGGGCGGCGCAGGCTGACGGCGTGAGTGGCTCGTCTGCTGGCACAGCCTCGCCTGATATGTTCCGGGTGAGTTTAATGATAATAAAAAAAAAACACGCGACGAATTGATAGGCAACCTCCTTCCTTCGTTTTTTGAAGTTGGTTAAAAAGTGTTAATGAACTAACAACAATGTAAGGATTCATTTAAAAGTCAAGTCTAAAATTACACAAATTATAATAACTACAAACTTTACTACTTACTTTCACATAATATAAATGTATCTATATATGTTGTCCATTCATAAAATATTGTTGAATCATCATGCTCATTTAGAGCAATATAATTTATAAAAGTCGTTTAAAAAATATAATTGCAATACTAGGCTGCATGATGTAAGATTCCTTTGCGCGCCACGGGCATTGCTGTAAAAGCTTGACGAGAAAAGCGCGCGCTCACATTTTCTTGAGAAGTTTCAGAAGTTCGGTCAAGGTCAGTCGGATTCCTGTTACGACTTGTTCATTGTTCTTGTTTTTACAATAAGAGGTTGTTAAAACTTTTCGAGACATGTTACCTCGACGTGAAGGAAGCTTTGCAAGTACACAATTAAGTGAAACGAGTTTAGTGTGCAGAAAGAAGTGTTCAATAAATATGGGCTCATGTTTCTCTGAGTGTTTTTGTGTGAAAACAACTCAAACGGTGAGTTTTTAATACTACAAATGGATCACTTGAGAAGAATTCTCGGTTTACGCGATTTGACCAATTTACTATTTTTAGTTCTGTTAGAAATAATAACTACAATATGTTAACTTTAATTCAGGCAAGAAAGGGTAAGAAAAGTTATTCAATATTTCGGATACTATGAAAAACTAGCGGCTGCTCGCAGTTTCACCCGAGTGGTTCCCGTTCCCATGGGAATATAGGGATAAATTGTGGCCTATGTTATCTTCATCATAAAACATCCTCGCAAACTTTCGCATTTATAATATTAGTAGGAAGGATACGTACGAAATACGATTGTTGCAATTTATATTATGCCTTTAGGTCAATTTCTTTTTGTTTTGTAATAAATAAAAAACCGACTTCAAGAATAAAAAACTTAAATATAAGCCTTTAAGAGTCGGTGACAGCCAAGGTAAGAAAAATAAAAGTAATAGAAGTGCAATGTAGAATCCATTGGCTTAAAAAACTATTGAACCGATTTCAAAATTTTAAAAAATGGAACCAACTTGGGAACGACCCCTGAATTATTTCGATCGGTTCAGACGTTCTAGAGTAATCGGTGATCATACATAAAAAAATATATACGCGTCGAATTGATAACTTCCTTCTTCTTTTGAAGTCGGTTAATAAAAATAATACAAAATGGTAATTATGTGCTTAACAATTTGAATAATGACTATTTGCTAACGAATAAAGCAAATACTGCCTACCAGTGTTTTGTTTCAACACATGGCCCATTTGCGACTATCGAAAGTCATGAGCGTTAGGTATCGGTAGATAACGAGAACTAGGCCAACAGGATTACAGACCTCGCAGGCAGTCGAGCGTGCGAGCAGCCATATTTTAAATTAACTAATAGCGACGGCTAGATTTTTTCTTTATTATTAAGTGTGTAAAGTTGGAAATCGAGTTTAGTTTGTCCCAGTTTAAAAGGGACCTAAAATGAGAAAACTTTATCTACTTGCAGCTGTTAGGATTCAGGATTCTATGGTAAAATATATAGTTTGTGACTTTGTTTGTAGGACGTAATCTCTGGATTTACTGAACTGATTTTGAAAATTCTTTATCAGTAGAAAGCCTCATATACTACGCTTTATAATACGCCTGATATACTACGCTTTATATGTACTCGTAAGATTGTGATTAATAATTCTTATCACAACAAATGTGACGCACAGCGAAATGGGCACAGGCACAGGTCAGTAAAATTTTTCATTGATTCTACTGGCTTATCGATTTTTTTTATTCAAACTCCGACACGGGAAATTACAGACCTCGAAACCAAAGCTCCTTTAAAATTGAGCAATTTTTAAAACTAGAAACCCAATTAAATTAAGACAAAATCAGAAACATCTAACCCTAACAGTATTTTAAATTAGGCATGGATTTTGTTTTTAATTGGTATTTCTTTTAAATTTCAGGGCGGCGGCGGCGTCGGCGGAAGTATGCGCGTGCCCAACACCGACTCGTGCGTGGAAGTAGGCGAGGCGGACCTCGAGGACGGCGCCAACGGACTGCAGGTCCGGCGCGGCAGTGAGCCCACCCTACACCAGGACACACTACCCTCTCAGCGATCGGTATGAAAACCATTGTTACCTACTACCAGAGATTCGTGGTCGGCTTTCACTCGTGTGTGGAAGTAGGCCAGGCGGACCTCGAGGACGGCGCCAACGGACAGGTCACGCTGCCCCCGAAGAGATCAGTATGAAAATCACCGTTATTATAAAAGCTTACTGGTCAGCTTCCACTGGTACAAGGAAGTAGGGGACGGGGCGCCATGGAACTGCAGGTCCGGCGCGATAGCGACCCCACGCTGCACCAGCACTCACTACTCACAGAGATCGGTATGACAACGATCATTATTAATGCAGATTCGTGGTCAACTTCCTCTAATGCGTAAGTGAGGCGTACTTCGAGAACGGCGTCAACGGGCTGCAGGTCCGACGCGGCAGCGAGCCCAAACTACACCAGGGGGCTAATTGTCTAATTTTAAATCTATCGCAATCCATTACAATTCGTAATTTGAAAGTTATTCAGGCCGTCACTATTTGACATTTGAAAGGGATTGTGATCGGGACGCGTTTTAAAAGGTATGGAATAAACGAAATTGAACTGTCTAAGCAATATGACAGACGAAAATATCACAATCACAATACCTCTGAAAGGGATTGTGATAGATTTTAAATTAGACAATTAGGGGGCTGGACAAGCTATCCTTGCAGAAATCGGTATGTCAACCACTGTTATTGAGTGATCGACTTCCACTCGTGCTTGGTAGTAGAGCCAACGGTCTGAAGGTCCGGCATCCGACATGCTGCCCTCACAGAGATCACTATGAAAACCACTACTATCAATAAAACTGGTGATCAACTTCAACTCGTGCGTGGAAGTTGGCGAGGCGGTCACATTGTACACAGGGAATACGCACAACTCTTGACGTTTCTCATACATTTGCTTGACAAATTTCACGCCATTTGTTAGCGACCGACAGAAAATAAGCTAAAGGTTTCCGTTATAATTTTCATTTCTGTACTTTTCCGCCTGCTGGGGTCGCTTGTTGCCCGATATCTGCCGAGGCTGCTAGAGTTAATATTTTTTTTCCTAGCATCAATGTCTGACGATAAAAAACAATTAACAGGCGACAGAACAAACGAAGCGCTGGTCCGCCGCCGTGGTTTGCCGCGACGACAGCAGTCGCACGCAGAAGGTGCACCCGCTGCCGGACGGCCGCCCGCCTGACCCGGACAGGCTGTCCGCACAGCACTTCCAGAGGCAGACTAATAGACTCTCCATGCAGTTTTCTGGACCTGGGTACGTATTTGATTGAATTCAGATAAACGGGTAGTTCTATTGGCCAGTCATCAGCACGCCAGGTTTTATGTCGCTCGTAATAACAGCTGTTATCATAGTACGAATATAAAACCTGACGTACTGTTGACTGTAAATAAATTGGTCGTCGACGCGAGGTATGGCAGGGCATTGTCGCCGAGTGGCAGGTGCGATGGCAGACAGAGACGAAGGGTAGGGAGCTGTATCAATTCTTCCCTGACGTGGCTGAGCGGCTCGCCATGCGGTGGGTCGCTCCGGATTATGTGACCTCACAGATGCTCACGGGCCACGGATGCTAAAGGAAACGTCTGTCAGATACGAAGCTGTGTGAGATCAGTCTGTGTGAATGTGGAATGGAAGATGAGGACAGGGGTCACGCATTGTGGCGCTGCCCACTGTATGAAGAGGAGCGGAGCAAGATGATGGATGGGATAGAGCGGACGACGCAGGGACCGATTTGGCACCACGATCTCGTCTCATCGGAGGCGAACTTTCGGCCGCTTTCAGAGATTGCGCATGCTTGGCACAACCGACGGCGACGTCGGTCAGAAGACGACTGATAGAGATCGGTGATCGGAGATCGTAGACGACCATGCCCCAGAAGGGGGAGAAATGTGTCTGGGACATAAGGACAGAGATAAAGAATTTGTAGAGAGTCAAGAAATGTGCGCGGAGAAATCCCGCGCGCATCTCTAGCGATTCGGCCATTATAACCACACGGTTGGTATGGCCATGGGAGGTGGTGGGTTATGTACATAAATTGGTATTAAAGCAGGTATTACTTTAGTCTAATTGGGCAAAAACAAAGTAAAGTTGGACGTAAAGTAAAGTCGCTATTTTGGAAATTTACCGCACACCCTAATACCTATCAGAAAGTTAAGACGGGACGTGATGAAGGGCAGGTACCTTAACCGTTGTAGCTACATGACAACGTTCTGAAACCATCCTTAAATTTTTGAGAAATATTTAACGGCATTCACGGATTTTGAAAAAATAAATACATCAGCTGGATAATGGGCAGTTCTCAAAAAAAGTTCTATACAAAAAGGATTCTATTCTAACAAATACATACTTCTTTTCAGGAGTGGAGTGTGGTTAGACGCAGCGGAAAGGGTACAAACTTATGGCAGCAAAAGTCTCCCCCGGGACGCTCGGAGGGAGCCTTTAGGCCAAGATACGCCTCCCACCGATCATCAGAACCATAGGTAAGTCAAGAATAAAAATATTATTGCCAACGTATAATAGAGTTTATTTGTATTGTATTACGATGAATTTATGATTGTTGACTCAAAACTGCTAACGACTGGAAGCCAAGACAACCTATCCTCATTAAGAGAGGAGTCTATTATGGATAAGTTTTTAGGTCATCGCTATTCTACATATTTTATTATATTAGTCGTCATAAATACATAGGTTTTTTTGTCATTACCTCACATAATATTAGTAGCAACTAAAAATTCTTCTCTTATTATTTTTGAAATGATGCAAACAAGTAGGCAAGATAGATACTAGTGAATATTTCCTGTATTATACAGTTCAGTATTTGCTTATTTTCCTTTAATTAAAATTTTGTTACTGTCTTTCTACTTGTTTTATATGTTTAAGTCTTATCACAAAAAATATATATTTGCAGGGTTGAAGATATGTTACGATGGGTGTCTGGTGTGAATAACGTAGCTAGCGTGCATCCTGTGCAGGAACGTCCACTTGATCTCTTACCTGAAGGTCAGAGGAACTTATTATCCTTATTAAAAATATTATTATTTGCAATTGCTACTGTGGCCTTATTTGATTTTCCTCGGTCGATTTAGTGACTTAGAGTTTAAAGTCCAAAATAAATTAAAGGATTCTGTTTGTTTTGTAACCATACAAACCAAAGGGTATCGAGTAAATATCGAGCACGTTATTTCAAAAATGTGTAGGAAAATGTAGTTCCGTTTACGTCCGGTAAGAACGCTGCTCAATATTTATTTATTTTTTTACTTTACTTCCTCGATACTTACTTGGAAGTTATTCGTGCTCGGCCTACAAGAGTCTTTTTAGTCTGTTACCAGTACAGTATTACAAACCTTCAATGTCAATGTTGATTTTTCCTTCCACAGTGGGCCGCAGTGAGCGCGCAATATCCGGTCTAGAAGTGCCAGTGAGTCCCAGCAGCAAGCCGGCTTCTACTGGGGCCACGCATACTATAACCGTAACACTCGTCAAGGGCGAGAAGGGGCTAGGGTTCACCATCACCACCAGGGACAACCCTACTGGGGGCCACTGTCCTATATACATCAAGACTATTCTGCCTAAGGTTGGTATTAATATAAGTGATATGCGATATCTAGCCAGATGTGCCTGGGGACGAGTAAGGGCTAGGGTTCACCATCACCACCAGGTACAAGCCTACTGGGGGCCACTGTCCTATAAACAAATACATCAAAACTATTTTACCTAAGGTTGGTATTAAAGTGCCAGTGAGTCCCACCAGCAAAACGGCTTCTACTTGGGCCACGCAGACCATCGCTATCACACTCGTCCAAGAGCGAGAAGGGGCTAGGGTTCACCATCACCACAATGGACAACCCTACTGGGGGCCACTGTCCTATATACATCAAGACTATTCTACCTAAGGTTAGTATAAATATGCTGTTAGGAATTAGTTAACAGTATCAATGACCAACTGAAAATAACATAATAATTTTATTAACTACTCGTGTGGCAAGCCTGTAAAACGTCGTCAATATTTTTATCGCTAAAAGCCTAGTTAAACTGATCTACAAATAAAAATTATTGCCGGACTATTATAACAATGCTATTTTTACCTATTTCTAAGAGATTTTTTGAGATTAGATCCATCTAAGATATCTAGAAGTCTCGTCTAAGAATCATACATGCACTTGAATAATATATTTCTTTCCAGGATTTAAACGAGATATTGATGTTGTATATACCTTTATACGAGATATTGACGTTGAAAACGAGATCTATTTAAAAAAATATTTGCACTGACGTCTGGCTTCACTTAATAATAGAGATGAATTTGAAAAAAAAATCCGTGGTAGAGTGGTACGTACACCAGTTTCAAGGTGTCGCCTACTCTGAGGTCCTGGGTTCGAATCCCGGTAGGGGTAAGTGTTTGTATGATGAATACGAGCATTTGTACCTGAGTCATGGACGTTTAAATATGTATAATTATATGTATTTTTATCCGTTACCCTAGCATCATAACACAAGCCATACAGTGCTTATTTTGGGGCTAGGTTAATTGGTATGAAATATTTATTTATTCATGTAAACATTTTACTAACGTTTAGTATGTTCTTTTGTTACCAGGGAGCAGCAGTAACAGACGGTCGACTCCGAGCGGGTGATCGGCTGGTGTCCGTAAACGGAGTAGCCGTAGCCGGACTGACGCAGCAGCAGGTGGTCAGCTTGCTACGGGCCACGCCCACCGACTCCGCCGTAGAGCTCGTAGTCGAGCGGCCTGCTACGAGGGCACAGGTTGGTAGATAGCTTGTTATATTATGTGGTGTATTGTGGCTTTCGTTTGTGAACGGCACTGCTGGACACTACCAATACTGACGTAGTAGCAGCCTGCTACGAGAGCATAGCTTGTTATGCTGGCAATTAGACGTCTGATTTTGCGGATCGGATCGGATTCACTCAAGAAACGTCCGATTTTTGCGTCGACTTTTTCTAAACTCAGTTCAAAGAGTAATATAATATGCGCTAGAGAGTCAACTGGCCAATCGTAAGGAGAATCGGACGTCTATTTCGTTTATGTATGCATATGCATACAGCGCCTTCAGACAATTGGATAAGACAATAAAATCGTCAACGCGTAGCGTTCTTTCCAACTCGGACGTCCGATCCGACTAACGGATCGGATGTGTATTGAGTGTTCAAATAAATGAAGAAACATAAAATGTGTTTAGAGGTAGGGCGGAGATTTTATTCAAACCATAGGACTAGTTACTAACGTAAAGCAGTGTCCGTGATAAGAAACTTGATCATCTCTAGCTTCAAAATGTTCTCCAAAGGCAAAACAGCACATATGTATAGGTGTTTTCACGCTTATTTAAAGTTTTTCATCTGCCATTTCTAATTTCCTCATAAATTTTCAGAGAGTAGAACCCCAGCAAAGTCCCGTGAAGTATTCAGAGAAAGCAATCGGCACTCCAGTTCAGGAAACGAAGCCCGAAAACGGCCGCGTGTCCACCATAATCAACGCCCTCAACCAGAACAGTGCGAACAGCTCCATGAGAGGGAGAATACCCAAGAGTTCTTCAAAAGACGACCTGCTGAAAGAACACGGTATAGAGAATGGTGTGCAGGAAACGTTGAACAATTCAAGTAATTCTGTAAGTACCTTTATGTAGCGTCGATTTTAAAATTGATTTAGAACAGTCCAAGTAACTATGTTGATGAAGTACTCGTAGTCAATAGAGATATTGTGTTTATAACGCAAAATAGCAGCTTTTTTAAAGGCAATAGTTGGTGAAGCTGACGAGGGGTAATTAATTCAATAAAATATGGGGTTTTATTCACCAAATTTCCACCAACCAATTTTTGTGTAGGTATAATCCGATTGGCTTCCGTTTTTTTCGAACATTTATCTCGAAAGATAAATAAAAGTGTGAATGAGGCTGAGGAGCTGAAACATACACTATGAGGACAAATCTATGAATATTTGCTCAAAACGCTACGCATTAACAAAATATTCTTTTTTTGCCAGGTATTAGGTCTTCGCAACAAGCTAATACTAAGGCTAGACGTTCCAGTTCACGACTCAGAGAAGGCCGGCTTAGGCATCAGCGTGAAGGGCAAGGTGACGGTGGGCGCGGCTCCCCATGACCTGGGCATCTTCATCAAGTCGGTGCTTCACGGCGGTGCCGCCTCCAGGGATGGAAGGTCAGAGTTCTGTTCCCGTAACTTTAGGTCTAATATCAGTCCACTCAGAGAAACTGGGCTTAATCAATCCAGGGATGGTAGGTCTGGGATCTATTCTTGGAATGTAACTAGATGTAGGTCATCATCATCACCATTTTAATATCTCCATAGCTGTGACTCTATTTTCCTTTCGGATGAATATAAAAGATTCCTTATCCATCTTTCTACCCGGTTTGTTGTTATATACTCGTACTGCAAATGCAGCTGGGACAAGCGGATTAAACTGCACTTTTCAAAGCACAGAGAAATGAAATGAAATGAAATATATTTACTGTGCCTATGAACAGAGTTACATTTTATGATGTTTTAAATTGTATTGCCTCTCCTCTTCAGCTAGCAAAAGTAGCATGCAAAATTGAACATTAATTTAATACAAATTTTCAAAGGTGCTTACTATAGTAAATTTTTGATCTCTTATACCTTTGCCAGAGTTGCTTAGAAGCCAACGCAAGCCAAACGTGCTAACAACTGCGCCACCAAGTTTCTTATAGGTATTTGCAACAAGCTAATACGGGAAGAGAGGTTATATAGACTGTGCTAATACTACGTACTAGTCAACGACTTGCACAACGCCAGGTTAGGCATCAGCGTGAAGGGCAAGTTGACGGTAGGCGCGGTTCCCCATGACCTGGGCATCTTCATCAAGTCCGTGTTGCACGGCGGCGCCGCCTCCAGGGACGGAAGATCAGGGTTCTGTTCCTGTAGGTCTAAGTAATAAGTTGAAGCTACATTTTCAGTTCACTATTTGGAGAATCTGTTCTTCATCAAATCGATGCTGGGATGAAAGGTCGGGGTTCTGTTTCCGTAACTATAGGTCTCGGTCATCATCATCACGTCTTTACTGCTGGTGCAAGGGCTATCTTACAAGGAGAATGAACCGTGCCCATCACACGGGCCCAGTACGGATTGATAGGTGCTAAAGACTGCAAATGTAGCCGGGACAATCGGATTAAACTGCACTTTCCAAAGCTCTCCATCTCATGCCCGACCTTTGTCAAAGATATTTATATGCTACTCGGGAGTTAATTGGACATAACCTTAAGGTTCATAAGTGAACTGGATTTATTTTTGCCATCAGATTGCACACAAACGACCAGCTTCTAAGCGTGAACGGCGTGTCGCTAGTGGGCCAGACCAACGCCGAAGCCATGGAGACTCTGCGTCGCGCGTTATTACACGCGCGACCGCACGTGCACGGAAGCATATCGCTCACAATTGCACGGAGAAGTGGTAAGATATACCCCTACTAAACGGTTCTGTATTTTGTAAAACAACGACCAGCTTCTTGTGAACGGCGTGTCGCTAGTGGGCAAGTCTAACGCCGAAGCTATGGAGACTTTGCGTCGAGCATCTTCACACGCGCGCCCGCACGTGCACAAGCATATCGCTGACAATAGCCAGGAGAAGCGGTAAGATATACCCCTACTATAGTCTGTTTTTTTTTACCAAGCGACTACCGAAAATATTGACTGGCGTTGCTATTGGTCCAATAATCAAGATAAGTGGATCGGGGCCAACGCCTTTGTTCTTGTTGGTGGTTACCAACAAGAACAAAGTCGTTGGCCCCACCCCTAACAATGAACCATCTCACTCTGTCAATATCGAAAATATGCGAGAGACATACTCAGTACTCGTTTGTTAAAGAAAATTGACTATAAACGGTTCTGTATTTTGCACACCAACGACCAGCTTCTACAGGCGGATTATGAATTCACTGGAGCAATCTGACAGGTGCCAATGTCACTTTGTAAAAATAATGCTGCTTTAAAATGGTGCTAGTAAATACTAGTAAAAATTATTTGTTCATTATCATTCATCATCATCATCATCATCATCATCAGCCTGTGGACGTCCACTGCTGGACATAGGCCTCTACTAGCTCACGCCTAATTGTGGCGTTTATAGGAGGTTATTAGCCTACTGCTACCACGCTGGCCAGACGGGTTGGTAGAGGGTTTGTTTCAAGTTTTCCTTCTCTCGCACAGGTGTTCAATGCGTCGAGCCTCTTAGTCGACTCTCACGACATCCAAAGCATGCAAGGGAGTGGTTACACTTGTATTCTTAGGCCGTCACCACACGGCATGAGCTATCATTCTTAGTCACATGAAAAGGCACCATTATTTTTACAAAGTGACATTAGCATCTCTCAGATTACTCCAGTGAGGTAAAAATCCGACTGTAAGAGTGAACGGGGAACTTATAGGTTCTCATGGGCCCTATTGCGCAATGTTTAGCAGTTGAACTTCCTCTATCCTAGACCGCAGAAAAGCTAGACGCCGCTTACACGTGTCTAGCGGCGTCCCGCTCAGTCGAGGAGCGCGAAAATTCAACTAATAATCGTTGCACAATAGGGCCCCATTGTAATCTATAATCGTCGTCGTCGTCGTCGTCGTCTCAGCCACATAATACCCACTGCTGGGTATAGGCCTCCCCCAAAAGAGGGGCCAAATCGCCACGCTTGGCAGGCGGGTTGGTGATCGCAGTATGGCCAAGTTTGTAGGAGACGCTGCTGCCCGTCTCCTGAAGGCCGAGTCCCTTAGTCGCCTTTTACGACACACACGGGATGAGAGGGGGTAGTGCTATTTTAAGCGGACACTACACAGCTAAAGAATCTATAATCCGAGGTCATAAATGTTATTGTTAAAAACTAATTTCTAGTCGAAACCACTATTAACGGCTCGCGCTTTGTTTTAGTCACAGTTCGAACTCGACCTAACAGAATATTAATATGATCTTTCAACTAACCACTCAAAAAGTTCATTGACTATCTTAGTCATAACAACTTTTGCCTGACTTTTGGTGTCATAAGTAACTTGTCCTCGTTCTTTTTATTTCTTAGCCCTTTTCCTTTTTCCTCTTTACCGTCTCTTTTGTGGACCTATCCTATCCTATGTTTACTTATTTCTTTCTTGTTTTGTTGTCATTCCCTAGGCACTTTTTCTTCTAGAAACTTTCTTTTCGTTCGTCGTTTGAAATCCATTATCATCCTCAACAGAAAGCATGGACAGCCTGGCCCGGTGGAAAGACGACACGCCGCCCAACGGCAACGACACAAGCAACTCCAACGACAACTTCAACACCGTCATCTACAACGCCAACGGCAAAGACAACAACGACACTAAAGAAAGCTTCGACAACCGCGACACCCGAGGAAGCAAGAAACACGCCTCTATCGTAACCATAAACAATAATAACAGCTGGGTTTCCAACCAATCAGATGATAGCAAAGGATACTTAGAAAGAGATAAAGAAATACCACATGATAATAAAAGAGATAGCTTCGAATGGAGTCGGTTAGACGGCTGGAATCCTGTGATAGACAGACTGACGGGGCTGAGGAATGAAAGTTATTATATGGCGACGGGACAAGACGCGCCGATAACGAATGGACATCATTATAGACCTAATTTACATGTGCATATGTCTAGATCGCAGCAGGCACACCATAATGTTATTATAGAGGAGGATTATGGCACCACTACAAGGTAAAGATCATTTTCAATTAATTTTCTAGAGGGTTACTCTTGGCGGAATCGCGTTGAGATCGAGATTGAATGTCAATAATTATTTTCGACGTTGATTAAATTTTGATTGGCGCTACAATCGATTTTTAGACTATAACATAAACTTACTTACAAATTTCAGGTATTAATTTTTAGTTTAATTATAGCTATAACTTATTGTAAGTTTTAAATACTGACTTTTGACGTTAATTTAATCTCGATCTCAATGCAATCGCGTCAAGATTAAGGGGGCTAAACTAATTATACTATACTTAAAGTACGAGATATACTATGAGAACATTATTTCAAATGTTGCTTTAAGCGTTTTTTTTCTATTGGTTTTATTATTTTTCAGTTGTTTTATGAATTGATGATAGGTATCAGTATCCTTTATTGTTAGATAATTCAATATTTTGTGTAATGTCATAAATCTATTCTAATTTTGTAAACGTGAAAGTTATTCCGTCTTGTTAACTTTTCACATCTAAACTACTGGAACAACTAGGATTTTGTACGGTTATTAAACACGGGTTATGGCATAGTTAAATACAAGAACCCATAGCTAGTATCAAAACTTATATATAACACTGTCGTCACAGGGGTAGCATATGCGGCAGCGGGGTAGGAAATCCGGCAGCGAGTGCGACGGGATGTTATTAAACTCTATCTGTTACATTTTTAACGGTTTTTATGAAGTGAAAATTAAAATGATAATTTTATCAACTAAGGGGTAGTGTAAGCGGCGGCGGGGGCGGGGAATCCGGCAGTGAGTGCGGCGGCGGGTTCAGTAGGGACGCCGTCGGGCGCCGCTCGATGTCCGAGAAGAGGCACGCCGCCATGGACGCCAAGCAGACCGGCACTTATAAGAAGATCAAGGAGATCAAGGCTGGCCACGGTCAGTATTACATTCTCTCTCTTTCGCATACATATACGCATACAAGCACACACTGGCGGTCCCGAAGAACAACGTCATATGTGATTTTAATAGGTAAATTGTTTTCTTTTATCATCTTCTTAAGAATGTACAGCTCTATCTTCTATATATATATATATATATATATATATATTTTGTAGTTTTTATGGCTTATACTTTCTAAGATTTTTAAGCTAACATTTTAAGTGTGCATGATTCCGGGGTAAAACGAACGAACCGCATATGTGACTACCCGTGCGGGGCGGGGCAGCGAGCGTAGCCTGACTTAAGGTCGCTGTATACGTAACATGTTTTATCCCGGATGGGACGGGACGTAAGAGTAGTTTCATAGAAAACGTCACGTTGTCGTTCCGTCCGTGCATCCATGATGTATGCATTAAGTGCACATGTATTTATGAAACGATATTTCCAAAGCACGACAACCCGTCCCATTTGGGATAAAACACGTTACGTATGCTGCGACCTTTAATGTTAGTTGTTACGTTGTTGAGTGGACAACGAGCAAGTGCGCACCGATTCATATTCACATGAGACGTTATATGATGGAGAATGTGGTTCACATTATTCCTTACTAAAATGTTATTAAAAATGTGTATAATGTTAGAGTTATTTAAAACTTTATTGCTGTCTACCAAGAGCAGCAAAAAGCGAACTTAATGACTTTACACATTCGATACCAGTTAGATATCAGTCAACTTAAAATCATATTATAAGTCAAAACATAATGTGTCAGTTCCATAAAAAAAAGTTTTAACTTCATATAGCTCCCCCACTTTCAAAAGAGTTGCCATTGAATAAAGTCAGATGTAGGAATTTGACTACAATAAGTCCATCATAAAATGTCCTGTTAAAACAAAACAATTACAAAAAAACTTGTTAGCTTATGTTCTCTTTTGAAAATCTGTCCGCCCGGTCATAGCGCCCAGACCGTTTAACCGATTCTAATGAAACTTGGCACATACTTAGACATCAACCATACCTAGGAGGTGACAAAAATTCGATGTCCTACCACCACCATAACCTTAGCTTTTGGCGCCAAAGAAGAGCCAAATTCGGTTTTTAGGGTTTTGCTCGAAAAGTATAGACTTTTGTGCATCGCGATACATTACAAATTTGAGCGGAATGTAATTCTGCGTTTAATGCAACAAACCGCGTCTAAATCCGTCATGTCCTCACAGAGTTATGCCGACATAAAGTTGTAAGAGCTCGCGGCGCTCCGCCTCTCTTGGGCTCCAAAGCGCCACCGTAGGTGGTGCAGTTTGGAGCCGTTCCTAGTAGATAGTTAATAATAGGTTTCATAGTCCTTTACGCGTTTCCGAAGTATGTTTAATCAGAACTTTAAACAGCCTTCCTGAGAAACAACTGTCACGCAGATATGGCGTTGTTCTTCGAGACCGTCGACACTCTTACACATACACAAACACTTCCTTCCAATAAGGTGGGAGCCACAAGCTAGAAGAGAGTAGCCGCAGCTTTGCTCGGTGGCGTACATTTTATAGAGACCCATGTCCAAATAGTTTTATAGAGCTTCATCTCAAAAACCAACGCCGGAGGACAGCATTTGATTTCTGTTGTTATATGAATAGGGCGTAAAGACATCATTGTAACTTGAAGATTATTAATTTGTCCGCTCAAGTCCGCAAAATGATAAATGATAATTCAAATCTAACAAGGTCGATCTTAAATGGTAATACAATCTAACAAAGTCGATCTCTTATTAGACTCTTAGGCCGACTTGCGCAAAGCTAGTTTAACTCTGCGTTAGAGGCATAACTGAAGTGGGCCTTGAGGCTTAACTTATTGTCAACACTTTATCATCAAGGTATAAAGGAATACCGCTCTTGTCTTTCACAGCTGTACCAGTGGGCCCATCGCTGGGAATGCGAAAGTCCTCCAGTCTGGAGTCCTTACAAACAGCTATACAAGAAAACCAAAGGCATCCGCGTAATGAACCCATCTATGCGCGCGCACACCCACGTGAGTATTATATTATTATTTAACTTTGTATAAATTAAAATCAGTTTCAAAATGTTATAATATAAATATACTTAAAAACGTCCCTAACGATTTAAATTAGGTTGTGTTCATAATAAATTGTCAGGTCAAATTTTTGGATTCTACCGAAAAAAGGAGGAATAGAGCTGTAACTCGATCTACTAATGACCACAATAGTTTTGTCGTTGCGCGCTAGTGCCTAGTAGTTGCGTCTCTAGGGCTAGCACGAAAATTTTTCATAATAGTATCGAGAAAGTATTCGAGTCGTCATGTCAAATGTAGTTCCGTTTACGTTTACATGTAACTAATTATAACTCATTTGATAATTCAGAAGTTGTTCTTATTTATATGTTTATGTTAAACAACACATTTGTTGCAGCGTTGAAACACTGGTTGACCGACGATAATGGACCTGAAGGCATTGTGAGAGGTTCGCCGCAGCAGTCGTCTCTGTCACACAAGAAACCGTCGTTTATCAAGTCCCTCTCTACCATGTTTAGGTGAGCACTACAATACTCAATTTCAATATCATTTATTCACTGCACTTGTAAATGTCAAAGAAGCTATGCCATATGTCACAAAAAACTCTACGAGGGCAGACCTTGTAAGAAGAAGAACCGGCAAGAAAGTTGCCTGTTTACAGTCTTTAATCATAGAAATAATCCATCATATAAGCACATCTTAAATCATTGAACAAAGCAAGTTTTACGGATAAACGCTTCTTTTATTAACCAAATAATGTTTACGAATTAAAACGCTCCTACGATTAATCTTTAGTTTAAAATTTCGTGTTATTTTAGACTCTCTAGTTTTGACAGGTTATAAGTCTACCTTTGAAAAGTTAATTTTATTATTCTGCTTGTATACATCCGGCTCGAAGGACCAACAAAATTTTCAGTATAGGTCAGTGATAGTCGATAATGTTAAAATATACTGTTTAAATCAAATCTAATCAATCACAATAAATGTTTATGATTCGTCGCACTTGGTGTTTGATTTTTGTCTGATTCAAAGACGTTAACGTAAGGCTTCCTAAACCTAACAAAATGCTGACATAGATGTCCGAGTGCGTTACACCGAACAGTTAGACATTTACTATTTTTTAAATGAAAAAAAAAAGATGAAACACACAGGATGTTCTTAAGTCATCCAAAAATAAGCTTTTCATGAATTTGTTTTGTTATTAGAATCGGCAAACCTCACAAGAAGCCAGAAGCAGATGTGTACGGACGGTCACAGCCCGGGCGGGCTTCGGAGAAGTCCATATCGAGAGAGGCGCTGGACAGGCACAACCGGGAAGAGAGGATAGACGAGAACACGCCCGCAAACCAGAGGTAAGAATTAAAATAAATAACAAGTGCGGTCATTGAGAGAATGCGTTTCTAACAAAGATAAGAAAAGCAAGATATAATAAGCTTTCTTCGATTGACCGAAACTGATATGTCCTATTAGGATAACGCATTTTCACAGCAGTAATTATTTTCGATTATTACTCCCATTAGTACAAAAACTACTCAATCAAGAACGATTGACTATCTCTCGCTCTTCCACTCCAGCCATCTTACGAAAAGAATGTTTGTAAACAAACATTTGAGATTTTTTTAGCAATTACGTCACAAAATCGTTGTTTCAGTTAATTAATACCTTTATATCAAACTTGGACAACATAAGTACTATATGATAAATATTAAACAAGAAAATATACTAGAAAAAAATAATTTGTCTCTTGTCGCCCTGACGGGATACGAACCCGCATCCTTGGGAATCCGGCCCAATGCACTAACTAACCAATTATGCTACAGAGGCCTATGTGGACACGTCGAATTTTTCTAGTATATTCACCTTTCTACTGTGTTGGCCACCGTCGTTAAGTAATATATTTATGTAGTGCACATATTTGTAAGACGTGTAATAAAATCTTTTTTTTTAGGTTGAGTTACTTTGGGCGGTTTGTTTACAAACATTCTGTCTGTAAAATGGCTGAAGTTGATTAAAATTTCATCATCATCTCGACCATATGACACCTTTTTTTGGGTATAGGGCTCCCCCAAATAATTGTTGATATCGACTGGTAGTGAGACATGGTCGCTAACTATGGATCTGCTAAGAAAGCTCAAGGTCAGCGTGAAGCTGGATGCGGACAGCGCAGGGTCTATCGTTGTGGAGATACTTGGGGGAGGCCTTTACCCAGCAGTGGGTGTCATGTGGCTGAGACGACGACGACGTTTGTTACCCAGGTTGGAAGCGCAGCACTCTCGTCAAAGCAGCAGCGAGCGGCGATCAGAGAGACGATCTGGGGCGCCACCTTACCGCTCGCCGCCCGCCCGTACTGCGCCCACGCCTCATGTAAGTTCATCAGTTCTCAACGCTGATTACCTTAACGGGCCATCCAACAACGACGGTGGTACGACTTCTATACAAACAAACATTACACAACTATTGGTTAATCATACCTTAATAATTAATAAATACATACGCAACTAAGTCGTTTAGTTATTTGTTTGCGCGAAATAATAAAAAAATTTTACATTCATACATAAAACACGAATATACTTATATCTTATAATTTCAATAATTCTACGTATGTGTGTGTGACCCATCGCATTTATATACCTCAATGTATGAAAGTACATTTTTTAATAATTTCGCGCAAACAAACAACTGAAACGAGTTAGTTGCACATGGATGGATGGATTATTAATGTATGATGAACCAATTAATGTGCAATGTTTGTTTGTATGGAAGTCGTACCACCTTAACGTTCTTTCTTTTCGGATTTGTCAACCGCCTCTGTGGTCTAGTGGTACAACTGCCGGTATCAGAACCAGGGGTCCCGGGTTCGATTCCGAGCGGGGATACATATTGTATTCGGTTCGGTTGGTGGTAGGACTTGTTCTAAGTCCGTCTGGATAGCTACCACCATCTTATTTAAGTCTGACGCCATAACAACAATGTTTTCAGCATTGTTGTGTTCCGGCAGTTAGAGATAAGATAGGCAGTTCCTCAGTGATTGAGGATTCCGAGAGAGGCTCGCTTCTATCTTCAGCCTTATCAATACTGGCGCAGGGGTACTAAGCCCACCTTCTGCGCTAGAGGTCCCGGGTTCGATCCCCGGACAAGACAAATATTTGTGTGCATGAACATGTCTATTTGTCTTGGTCTGGGTGTTTGTTAAGTATATTATGTATCCGTTATCTAGTATCCATAACACAAGTTCTTCGTGAAACTTAACTTGGGCTAGATAAGTGGTGTGGTTTTATTAAAAAAAAAATGTGACTCATTTTCTTGCGCACAATGACGATGGACAAAACGTATACCTATTGTGATTTCGTCTATTGCAGCTAGTTTGCTTTTCTGCCATACACGCGTTGTTACGTAACAAATGACGCGGTTACGACACTAATGAAGAGAATCTTAACTCTTTTTTATACTTTGCTTTCCTTACTGAATACTGAAGTAAGCAGTATGGGCACATACTGCTTCAGTAAAGAGTTCAATAAAATATACATGGTGTTAATAGACCCATAACGATAACGAAAACCACGTATTCTCCCCATCATTACTATAATTTTCTTGTATTGGGTCAAACCTGGGAACCTGATAGTTAAGGAGTTATTGAGGATCAAAGTCAATATTTATTTTTAAAGATTATCCTGTAAAGTTACAAAACCGCAATGAATACCAAAACCAATGAAATAAACTGGATCCCGGCCGCCTGCCTGCACCCTCTAGACACAGACACACGTTGTTCCATGCGTTTTGTTTGCGTGTAAAAATAACACCCATTTATTAAACCGAAATATAAGTGTCGTTTCCCAGCAATTATGTTTACATTTTAGTTAGATCTAATACGGCTTCGGTATGGGTCTTTTGACACCCTGTAGATGATAAGTTTCTTTTTACCCTAAAAGTGCGCCGGCTACTCAAAAGGATTTTTGTTTTAGATATGCAATAGGTCTGAATCCCTGATTGTACCTAATGAAATCTTTCTTTTACAGGCAATGGACAGTGCTTGGGGACCTACAGGCCACTACGTAAATTATGATGAAATACAACAAAATCTCAAGTAAGTACTGCGAGTGTATCACAAACCACAACCTAAGCTATATTAATAAATGCACTTTAAAACCAACCTTATTGTAATAATAGATTTATATTTTTTTATGAAATAAAGTGATAAATTAATAAAATATCTCTTTCATTTCACTCAGTGCGAGGCGCGAGAAATTAAGTGAGGTGCAGATCGGTCAAATGAGGAGACAGGTGCACGCGCAGAGAGCTAAGGCTGAGGAAGAAAGGTGAATATAAACACTTTCTTTCTACTATTAGTCTTTTAAAAGGAGCCTTATTAATTACCTTATAAAAGTCACTTTGTAAAGTATTGAAGTAACAATAAATTTCATAATTAATTCTATGTACAGTTAGTTTTTTTCTGATAAATATTAAGTCTGCGCGTGCATTAGAATCACAAATGTATAATGCGCTAAGTGCTTCTGAAGTATCTGTGCAGGCATTTATTTTAAATGCTTAGTTTTTATTGAAAATAGCATTCTGGCACTAACCTAGTAACGTTAGATTAGAATGTTTTCTCAAGCACAAAACAATTTTCCTTCGTCGTTCAGCTTTAGCTATTCAAAATTTTAATTAATTTACGTTAATTGGACTTAAATTTTACTTTTTAGGTATATCCGATCAAAATGTCATACTGGATACTTATACCAATGGAATGTCTTTCACGAGTGGGAATTCAACGTCTAAATTGAGGAAATGATTTTCAACAAAAAATATAGAAAAAGTCACCTAAAGTGTTTGTTTACAGGATAAATTATACAGATACTTCTTATAGGAACATCTCGGTTTCCGTTCCTCGTTAAAATGTCAACAAGACACCATAAATAACAGTGTTATTTTATTATAGAACAGCAGTTTTTCACGAAGAAAAATGTCTTGTCATTAACCATTGTCGGGGAAACCCTACGCCGGTAATTAGCGGCGAGCGTCGCACGCAATCATTCGTTATTAACTATAAAGTGCGATTTACATCGAGCGGTGCGCTTTGAAGCATTTTTCAATCGTCGTCTCAGCCACATGACACCCACTGCTGGGTATAGGCATTTTTCAATACCGGAACCTATTTTTCTTTGTTTTCATCTCACTCGATTAGTCACTGACATGAGCAAATTTTATAAATGTCATTGACTTGATTTTCTAATTTACATCTTGTCCAGTTCCAATATGAGTCGGCGTTTCAGTCGTGTTTCTCTTTTGCCATGCAGTAGCCTGGCATGCCAGTTCATTTGGGTGATTACTCAATCTGTTTTTATAAGTTGCTGTGGAGTGTGGTAGACCTTTGCAAGTTTTCATGGATCGGATACCGGATTATTATCAAACCAAGTTTCCGGTATCCGGATTGGATATGGGAAACTTGGTTTGATAGCTTAGAACGAAGAAGATAATAATTGGAAATGCGGAAACATATTTCTTGGCCTTTTCTTCATATTGGCACTATGGCTTATTTTTTTCATAATTAAGACACACACCATTTAACGTTAATTGCTGTAACTATGAGCCTTATAACATATGCGATATTTGGTGGACACGAAGAGGTCTAACATTGCGAATACGCTAGGCGTTCGCGACGATAGAGTTAAGGCTCCAACTTGCAACTTGCATTTTGGTCCAAAAGAACAAAATGTATTACTTGACTATTTAATTAGATATTTTTATTTATTTAGGCAGCTAGACATTACTCGTACTAAGTTCGAAATCCTCCTAAATTCAGTTACAACAAAAAATATCTGATACGATTTATTTAAGAAAATGCTTTTCTTTATTCATTGACATACAGTTACTTATATAACTTTTTAATCCATCGATATTGATACTCATAGCGGGTACGGTCAGGTGAATTATGGGATTTTTGTTACCTTTCATTATTCATTGCATGTGGAAGGTTAATTCTTTCATTGCTTGTTAAATTTCACCAGTCTGTACCCGCCATTACCCACATTAGTAAAATGACGCATACGGTCGCCTTATAATGTGAATCGTACCTAACTTGTGATTGTTTGTCCGGCCCCCTCGGACCGATGGTAAGATACATGTGCTTTGTAATGCCCCGTTTCCTTGTATGCTATAGTAGTAAACTCATTTATTTATAAACAATTACATATTTTATATAAAAAAATAGCTAGAGAATGTTTTCGTTCTCGTAATTAATTGCCAATACATTTTTAAAATACCTTAGCCAAATATATGGATAATTTGAACAGTACTTAGCTTCCTTGTTATTATTTGTTTTTTTTATTTCTTAAAGATATTTTTTTTCGTTTGTGGCTATTTACGAGTATCTAAAGTGTAGCTTAATAGACGTTGTAAAAAGGTAAACAAAATTACTATAAAATTATATAGTTAATATTAAATTGGATGAGAAAAAGTTAGTAACGTTTTGACCACTTCAGTTGAAATTGTTTCTAAGATAAATAGTACATTAGGAGATAGATTGAATTAACGATAATTTTTTCATTACATGGAGAAAAAGAGGAAAACTTTATAACTCAATCGACAGTAAGTACGATAAAATAGAGAACTGAGATGAGAAGCATTCATAAGTGTAACAATCAATTAAATCACGACACCGATTGGTGCCTTAACTACACTACTTATAACTAATTACGATCATCGTGCCATCTCAAACTAATTTATAGCAGATTGATGACAGTTTTTGATCGATCTCTGTATAATCATTATTAAATTGTAAGAGTAGTTTAGTAATAATTGTAAGGTTATTCTATCTCCTACTCGCTCAGACAATATGAGCGAATTCTATCATTGTTCTCGTGGATTCTATGAAATAAAGTCCATAAGCATTTTGCTCTTAAACGCGCATTTCCTGAGAACATTTCCACAGATTCCGACAAGGCTATTTCTTCATCATTTTTTCATTCCTTTGGTGCAAAGGACAATAGAGGAGCATTCCAGCCCCCCTAGAATGAACAGCGCTATATCACGCGATATGATATAGCGCATTATGCTGTCTTGCTTACTCCGCTACGATCTGAGCGGTCATGCTAGGCCTACACCCCTGTATTCACTATTTTTTCTTACGAACTACTTAGACTCTTAGCCTTCATCATTCCAGGGCCCCGTATACACTATGACCACTTAGCGATTTTTGCTCCACGCCAATGTTGTACTTGGTTTCGACATTTTAAAAAATCTTTTTCTTATGACATTCACAAATTCCAAAGTTATTTTACTTGTTTAATAACTATACAATTTGTGAGTGTCATGTACTCGTACTTGTACAATAACTATGTAATTTTTGACTGTCATGGAAAAACTAATTTTGAAAATGTAGCAAGGAATCGCTGAGTGGTCATAGTGAATAAGGGCCCTGATGTTTGTATTGATAAAGCTGAAGATGGAAGCGAGCCTCTGCCGGAATCGTTTTCTCCATGACATTGAATACAAGTTTTGAAAATGTCGTAACCAAGTACGAGATGAGCGCGGTTTGAGCAAGGAATCGCTGAGTGGTAATTGTGAATAAAGGCCCAGGAGTGAATGGCGATAAAACATTGAAAAGCAGAATCCTCGTTCTCTGTTTCTGCTTTCGTCTAGTTAAAACTTTATATACTTACCCTAATCTAACCTCAAGGCCTCGAGTCCCATCTGAGAATTCACTTGTGGCCGAGTTGATTTTTCCAATATTTTTCTATTTAAAATTTATCATAACTAATCTAACCTTGCCTGTGTAGCCAGCTATTTATATCATCAAAGCTTAAGAAACTTGCCAATTTATTTACTAACATAGATCTTTGTTTCAGTCGTCGGGTAGGCGGCGCGTCGGGTGGCTACCACTCACAGCGCTCATGTAGGGAGAATCGACCGCAGTCAAACTACTACGAATACGATACTGGCCCGCCAAGGCGACCCGGAAAACTGTCGCATTACCACTGAACTGTGTCGGTCTGAACTGGATAAACTGTCGTATTACATCTAAACTGGATACACTGTAGCCGTTTTATCATTAAACTAGATGCACTGTCGTATAATATTGATTTGGAAAAACTGTAATGTTATTACTGAAATAGCTAAACTGTCGTATTACCGTCGAACTGGATAATCTATCGTACGTATTACCAATGAATTGGAGAAACTGACTTTACTGAACAGGATAAACCTCGTATTACTACAAAATTGGGATTGGTAGTGTCGTATTACTGTTAAACTGTGCAAACTGTCGTATTACCATTGAATCGGACTAACTAACGCTTTACTATCGAACTGTGGAAAATTTTGAATTACTACTGAACTGGAAAAACATTCATTATAGTAGTAAACTAGGGTTATATGCAATAACTGTGAACTGCAAGCTATCACTGAACGAAAAACTATCACGTTTTCATAGAAAAGGTGCAACTCCTACCATTTAATATTAATTATTCGTAGATGGATTCAACTCTTCAGTGTTACTGGTTATTCCTAACAATGAAAAAGCTCTTGAAGACCAGTGAAAAAAGGCATTAACTTCGGAGTTAAGTTTAGAGTTAAGTTTGGCTCTTATTGTTATTGTAAATTTAACACTAATAAGTACTGGAACATAGAATTCCTTATTCTGAAACTGCTATTTCTTTACATCTCCAAAGAAAAAGGTCACATCGTCAGTTTTAATTTTATTTTGAGTTCGGTTTAGAATAAGGGGGAGAGTATTATGTCTCCTGAACAGGACAACGTTAAAGTGAAACAAAGTCTCGTATTAAAAGGCCTAATAATTACTTCACAAACCATTTTTTAAGATATTAAACTTTATGATTTAGTTGGTAGTATATTCTTTTTGATTTCTCGATGTTTCGACACCTTTGCTGAGGCTGGGGTATGGTCACAGGATGACTACCTACTTACTCACTTATACCTAAGTTTTTGCTAGAAATATTTACATTATAAAGTCGGTCAAGTTAGAATTCGTTTTCTTGCATCAGTTCAATTAAGTATGTAGCATACACTGTCATCGACTTTTATTATGCGATTAAAGACTCAGTTAATATTGAGTATGATTCTTTTAGCTCATTATTCTTAATAGATCTGTCAACGATTGCATTTTTTCATATAATTATGTACACTCTACGTCATCGGTGAATACTAAGCGTATTTAATACAAAAACTAAAACGCTAAAGGTCTTTTTTAGCCTTATGTCTTTTTAAGTCGATTTAAAATAAATAAAAAACGTTAGACATACTACACAGTTGTGGAAATAATGGATGCAATGTTATTTCTTACAAAATTTGATTACAATATAATTATTTAAGCATAATTCTGACAAATATGAACGTAACCTTCCACAAAAAGGTTTCTTACTTAGATCGTACCTCTTTTTTTGGAGTAAAATATATAGAATTTACTCCAAATAAAAATCAACTAAATCATTTTTTCATTCATCGTATTTCAGCAATAAAGGTCGTTCTAAAACATAAAAAAACACATTGTCTGTGTAGTCTCTTAAGATTTCTTAGGTACTTACTCTTTTTACGGCAGTGCCATCATGACTAGATCACCTATTTTAGCTCTACAAGTGAAGGCCTCATTTTTTTATTTTATTGTTAAATGATCTGTTTTCTATACAATTGAATAGCTAGACCGAATTTAGTGAGCGCGCAAGTGTAAATGATACGCAAAATCTCTACGCTAACGTAGTTTTTACTTATTTAAGTGACAGTGATAATTTTTAAGTATTAGTGATTTATGTTATTCAAAATTATTATTAATGCATTACATATGTACGGAAGGCTATTTTATGTTTAATCGTATTTAACATTAATTTTGAACTACCTATCGTGAGTAATAAATTAATGAGGAACTGAATTATATTAATGTTTCAATTCAAAATGGCTTCTAAAATCAAAATGGCGTTAAGCGGACGCCAATAAATTCAACCTAGAAGTTTAGTGTTTTTGTACACAATTCAGGTTCAGTTTTTACATATTTACATTCCTAGAGTACATAAGTAAAATATTCAATGGAGCTTTAACGTGTAGATTTTATATTAATTTATAATAAAATCTGATATTTGACACTAAGTAAGTGTGACTGAATAATTTATATATAGATGACTTATCCGAAAGTCGATATTGGAAATAATTATTGTATGAGAGGTGTGAATGGAGGCGTATGAATTTTTTCTATGTATTTTGCAATTCTAATCGTTAAGCTGCGATGTAGCTTCTTAAAACAGTCAAAAGTTTAGAAATAAACGATTGTGCAACTTAATAAGTACCGCTATAATATATATTTTTTGTTAAAAGTATTCTATAGTTATACCATCCAAAAAGAAAACTAACTTAACTGAATTACAGTTGACTCTCTCTTATCATATGAGGATTGGTGGCCACCTCTGGTGTCGAAGTTGACGTTAACAATGTTATACGAACTCCACAACCAATGCCTTGAAAAATCATTTCAACAATAATTCTTTACTAAGTTGATATAAAACTTCCATAAACTTTTGTGGTTATTAGGTATTAATTAATGGTCACCTATGCCAATTGTCACTAGCACATCGCAGCCCAACGTAATAAAACGGATGATGTCAGAGGGTCTAGAAAGGGCGCTAACGCAATATTGCTAAGTGAATCCCCTAACGATTCCTTTAATTGTTTATATTCTATGGAGTTTAGAATTGTATCAGTCTCAGTGTAGCAGAATTTGCTTTTTTTTTAAGGCACGAAAACTTACTAAAAGCAATTGCCACTCATCGAAACACCTTTTGTTTTTTCCTTATTTTCTTAGCATAAATAAATTCGACTCTAAGCAATAACGATAGAGTCTAAAATGGCGTAGCGCGTAAAGTCGAGCGCGTTCCCCGGGGACCGCTTAGTGCTAAATGAATTGTCAGGGAATTAACTTAGCTTCAGTGCCCTTTTTAGACCCCCCAGATCCGTCCTTGTATCGAAAACTTGCAAATTTGCAATTATCAAGCATTGCGTCAGTGATTCACGATTGCAAGTTCGCTTTGTTTCTCAAACGCTATTTATACCTACTTAGCGTGTTCTTATTTTATAAATTGTGATATTTGATTCGATACAACTATGCGCTGTAATTACGTTTCGCTATGAAACTCATCGCTAGTATTTTGTAGTTTTAGACTTCGGAATAACTTAAAATCTTAGTGCTAACCTAAACTTCTTTTCTGATAAAGAAGTAACGTGAAAAATGTTTCTGTGACTAGTTTATTTCCTTAATTTTTATACCAAATGTTATAAAAGGTGGATCAATTTATTTTTAACACCGTTTAACTAAATGCAATGGACAAAATGTCTATGTCCATATTCTCCATACATAATGAATCCTTATAAAAATGTCCAAAAATAATAGGGATACTAAGGGATTAGTTATACTTATGTCGCAATCTATTTGTACAGATAAATTGATAGTTTTATAATTATTGTATATACTGTGTTATTTTTAGAGAATTTCAATATTTGTCTCGTATCACTATCATGACTTTTGAATATTATAAGGACAAAATGTTAGTTTAGTAGTCACAATGAGTTGGAAACTATGTGCCCATAATTTGTACATAATGTATACACTTGTGTATAACAAGAAGTGCGATATCAATTTGTATAGTATATTTTCGAATTTCAGGGAATTGGCCATCGTACCTAAATAAATGCAAATATTAAATAATTTATTTTTATTTTTCTCCTGTAACATTGGCCTAAGTTTCAGACCTGCACCCCGACCGCCTAACAGTATAGTTTGTGCTATCGCTATAGCTATCAACTTCAAACTCTCATAAAACCCTTCAAAGATAGGGTTTTTGTCTAATTCTTGCACATATCTATTCATCTATTGGATTCACTATTGCATTTTTATTAGAAAATTGATAGCGTCAGTGAGTGCCCTTGTAGGGGGAAAGCGCAAGCTATACCGTTAGGCGGTCGGGTTGCAGGTTTAGAGTGGCTGTCAGGCTTTAAAGGTACAACAATTATTTATTGTAGGGTAGTACAGGGTTATTTTTAACAGTATCTAAAAATTTTAAGTTCGACCACAGAATACTAAATAGTTTCGACGCAGAATCGGTAAGTACCTAAACAACTTTCTTCTAGAAACTCGAATCAAAATATGAAAAAAAAATTCGACTGCAGACAAATCAAACTGATCACGCAATCGATTTAGTATGGAAAGGTCAAAATAATTGTGTCCTTTTTCGACCCATATTTCTAGGAGCAAGTTGTTCCCTTACCGATTGTGAGTAGAACTAAAAAAAATTAGATACTGTTAAAAATAGCCGTGTATAAACAAGTAATTATTTTAAAACAATTGACATCAAATATTTTTTCCAGAAGTAAAAATATGTACTTATTTGATTTTGATTATAGTACACGACATAACTAGTACCGAAGCTATAGCATTTTTTTTTTCATTCTATGGTCTTACTTTTGACAAAATATTAAGCGCCCTATAAAGATGATGATGATAAAGAAGCAAGAGATGCCATAAAACAGAAACCAAAGGAAAGCAAAAAATGGACATGAAAACTTATTCACATACTTTCAAATGCAAAATATAAAACATAGGTACAATCGGGGAACTTCCCGGTTGATCAGTAGAGTTTTCTTGAAGAAAGTTATCTCAAAAAGTAATAGACTTATAGAAAACGTTCATATCACAAATAATAGAGCTTTAATAGTTATTTCATTTTATAAATATATTATTTCTTTAACCTTAAAAAAACTCTACTGATCAATCGGGAAGTTGACCGACTGTACCTAAGGGTGCTTGTACACGGTGCAAGTAGCTTCCGCATGTTGAGGCACTTGCGCGGGTTATATGCATCGTAAACATACATCGTAAAATACATGTGCGGCTCTAGTGACTGGAGCATGTACCAAAGCGAGCCACCCGCGCAACTAATCCGCGTGCTCTGCGACGCGAGCGGGTCACTCGCACATGTCACTTGAGCAGGTTCAGACGTGCGCAAGCGCGACGCTACAGACCGATAGGAAGCGGTTTAATTTAATTGTTTTTCTATTACGTGAATTGTTTCTTCTATAATTGTTTAGTTTTTGTTTAATATAGTTTTTGTTTTCTTGTAGTTTTTGTTTTCTTCAATAATTTTTTAGTTTGTTGAGCATCAATAACTTTTTGCTTCGTAATTGTATTAATTCGTCTTCTAGCATATTTAATAATTCTGGTAATATTACATTTTTAACAAATGATTTTAATAGAATTTTCGTTCGTCGAGACATTTTGACGCGATTCAACTCATAAAGCTACCGTGCGAATAGCATGCACATGTAGCTCTTGACCACGACTACTTGCGCAAGTAGCCTGTGTCTTTACTTGCTCCAGTTATATGCGCCATGTATAAGTACAAAGCGAGTAACTCGAACAAATAGCTTGCGCATATTACTCACGCGTGTAACCCGCATCTTTACTTGCTCCAGCTACATGCACCCTAAGTTATCACTTCTTACACCCCTAGGACAATAAGTTAGAGTCAAGGTCGCGGCCCTAGTCGCGTGACACGTGGTGTTTATCATAAATTGTAGGGCGCCGAGCCGCGGCCTTCCGTCACCGACTCACCGGCCTTTACAACCAATTGATTTCTGATAACTCATAACTCAAACCTGCCACTACAGTTTCATGGAATTCTAACAAGGTTTCTTTTGCGGAAAACTTGAATTGTTTATGAGTAGCGAGTAGTTGCACAGTAATAAAATTTATACCTCCTAGGGGCCGCGGTTTCACACTCATGGTTCCCGTTTCCGTGTGAATATCAGGATAAAAATTAGCCTATGTTACTCTCCGTCATTTCAAATAACTCTGTGCCAAAAATCAAGCTTATACTCCAGCCATCTTACGGAAATAATGTTTGCAAACAATTGAGCATTTTTCGTGATAATTTCACATATACCTAATTCAGTTAACTCTTAATCAGTTAACTATTAATACCATACTAAAATTATACTTGGATAACTTATGTTATGTAACTTGTGTTATGTAAGCTATTACAAGAAGTGCACATATTTATAAAAAATATAAGTAATAATTTATAAACGCCCGAATCAATTATCCGTCGAGGGCTGCCATCACTACTTTAAAATTATATATACAGCGTAATATATTTCATAAAACCCATTACTGAAAACCGCATCAAAATCGGACTAGTAGTTTTGATTTTGCACAAACAAATGTTTACTGCGAGGCCCCCCTGGTGAGTTGTCACCACAACATCTATCTAAGAACATGCACGACTCAAACCTGAACCTATCACCGAAAACCGCATCAAAATCGAACTAATTTTGGAGATAAATGGCAACATTGGTTTGCACAAACAAACAAACAACCTACTCACCCCAAACGTATATACCATCTCCGTAACAGTCGCTGTTTGGAGACGGAGGCTGTTTGGAGACTTAATCTGGTTGTAGCAAAAGCTTCAACCAGATTAAAAATAAAGTTTTTTCGCCAGATAACCCTAAAAACGTTTCCTTAAGACTGGTACGCCGTAGATTAGTGGAAGAAAATTGTTTGGGAGGTTTATCGATAGGGGCCACTTCTTTCCAAGCAACATCGAGAGATTATTATTCGCTAAACAGTAGGTCAATTGGACGGTGCGAGATTGAAAAAAAAGTCTTATTCTCAGATGAAACTAAAATAAACATTACGCTACAACAAGCGCTACGTTAGAAGTCCTTCTAAACCATGCTTTATATATACTAGATATACTATTTAAATATACTAGAAGCATAGTCAAGCACGGGGGCGGCAAAATCAAGGTATGGGGATGTTTTTTCTAGATGTGGAGTTGGACCCGTTCGAAAAACTGAAGGTAAAACATCTTAAAAGATACAATAATTCCCTACTCTGACAACAATTTGCCTGTAACCTGGATCTTTCAGCATGATAATGAAATGACCCTAAACAAAACAGTGTAAAATCGTTTCTTAGGTAACAGCGTAAGTATTACCGCCTTAGACTGGCCTGCAAATAGCCCTGATTAAATCCCATAGAAAAATCTGTGGCATGTCGTAAAAAAGAAAGTCTCAAACAAACGTAACGCCAGTCACAACGAACTCACGAAGCTTTTGTCAAAGCATGGAATTCAATCCCACTAGATGAATTTACGTGTCAATGTCAACATTTACCGAATCGTTTTTATTGTTATTTATAAGTAACAATATATTCCTACTATTACTTTGAATTAAATATAATACTCGCTTTTTTATTATTTTAGTTGTTTATATCATTAAAACAACGAGAATAAGGTATATTTAGATTAAACTTTTTGTTTAAAGAATTTTTTACCGGAAGTTGGCAGCGGAAACAACTATAAAATGTTCCTCGCTGTTGTGAAAAATTGTGTGTTGCGCTCGGCAGAAAAGTTTTTAGCGTCTTGTTCCTTTGAAATCCTCGCTTCGTTCAGGACTCAATAGAGGTAACTCGCCGCTAATAATCAACTTTTGAGCCTTGCATAACAAATAACTAATGTATTGTATCTAATTAGTCGTCCATTATTGTTGGTACTTTAAAACTCATTTAGTTGGTTTGTATTAAATTTAATATTGAATCGGTACTTGTTTAGTTTATTTTTTGATGTTTTTTCTAACAAATGATAAGTCATTGAGCATATTTTATGCTATTTGTTGTTTCATTTCCAAATAAAATGTTCTGTTTGTAGTGTTTCTAATTATATGTATATAAATAATATAATATGATATTTATTATAGTTAGGGTAGGATTGAATCATTACGAGAGGAGCTACTACAAATCATTACCACACCACTATTTTATAGGTAGTTTTAGATCACAAGGGTGCCAGCAAGATCCGATCCGATCCGGTCAATGTAGAGGATATCTACCTAAGTATATTTATGACCTTAGTTCAAAACTACGAGCAAAATATTGAAATGATTAGGTACCTACGCTTTATGTGAAGAATTAATTAAATTAAAGTTTTATATACCTACCCCGTAAACACGCATTAGTAGGGGAAGGTAGTACAATGTCGGAAACATTTTTTGTTCAAATAAGGCTCTAATTTGAGGTCCTGCACATCATTTAATTTCATAATTATGGACTAAATAGTGACCTACAACCAAAGAGCATCAGAGTATTTTTACTTGCATTTGAATAAAAAATAAACTATTCAGCGTTCTTAATTATGTCACCAGCCAGAATGTAGTAATTCTAGGTTCCAATCTAATGTATGAAGTTTATCTATTATTTTTTTAGCCAATCATGTGTATAAACGATTGTACCTCTAGTATGGAAATGTTTTGCGAACCGAGAGAAATACAAAAAAATAAATGCAAGTAGTTATGCTTCTAAGTTTGACAAAAAATCTTTTCACCTCATACGCTCAGATCATCATTCAGATGAGCGATCACAATCCCTATCAAATGTCAAATAGTGACGACCTGAAGTATGTTAATATTTTTCAAATGACGATCGAAAGGGATTGCGATAGATTTTAAAATTAGACAATTAGCCCCGGTTCACCGTGTAGCTAGGATAGGTAGTACTTTGCCTCTGTCTATCAATATATAATAGTAGTGAAATAGTGAAGTAATCAACATTGTCCCATACTATACGCTGTCCGATAGTATACTGCCTTTTTACATCGAAGTCTCAAAAATAAAACGTCAATCTATCTTCTTTTTAAAACCACGCTTAAAAAAGTGTTCCGAGTGCATCAAATGCAGCTCACATAATTAAAGTTTTCCATCCACGTCATATAACAACTTACTTCATTGTTGAAAGGGCATATGAAAAACGGTGCATACTGTTGCAGGTTTAACGTCATTTAGTTCAAATAAAACTTTTGATATTAAAAACCACAGAATGTTAAGTGTCACTTGTTCTTTGTTCTTCTCAACTCTCAATGGAAGGTTCCACAGTGAAGCCAACGCAAATCTCTTGGGTAAACCCCCATGACGTCAATTGGAATGGTAGGCCAAGCTTTATACTTACATTAATGAGATTGTACTCGTATATTGGACATTAAATTAAACGGTAAACTTATAGCGTAGATCAGGCAGCTATCAATTGACTCAATCGTTTTTCAATCGATAACTACCAAGCTGGACTTATTAATATAACGGGAAAGAATGTAAAAGGCATTTATTTATTATTTTCACTATAAAAAAAGACGTTTACAGAGTTTTCTGAATCAACTTAACGTTTTGCTCTTACCAATTCTTCTACTTAGTCTTTTATCTTTTCTCAAATTCTATAAAAAAGCACTTCACGCAGGTTAAGGTCGGCAACAGTGGCTCCGTTTTTTTCGGACACACTAATTATAAAGAAAATCTTGGAGTACCAACCTGAAAATCGGTCAACATGTTTTAGTTATTAGTCTATCTCCCTATATTATCACTTTAAACAAGACAATATTATAGATGTCTGACAATATTTAAAAAAAAAATCGGCCAAGTGCGAGTCGAACTCGCACATGAAAGGTTCCGTAGGAGCAAGCATAGATACTAACTTTGATCGATGACAATAATTTATGTTCCAAACTGGTTGTTAGTATTGTAACTTTGATCGAAAACAATTATATAAGTGATAAGCATTAAACAAGAAAATATACTATTAAAAAGCAACTAGTCTCATGTCGCTCTGACGGGATTCGAACCCGCATTATTGGGAATCCGGCACAATGCACTAACCAATTATGCTACAGACACTTGTTGCTTTTTTCTAGTATATTTTCTTGTCTAATGTTTATCACATAAAAATAGCATTGTAAAATGCAAAATTAAAAAGACATAACAATAATATAAGTTTGCCATCTTGTATAATCGAACTTTATCTCTATACGAACCCATATAAGTTTGTGAAATCTAAACAAAGAATTATAAATTCCAGCTTCACAAGAAATATTTCCAAAAATATTATCAATTTGAGTGCCTCCTCGCGTAGTAGAACCAATTACCTACACCTACCCAAAATGCCACTATAATTTTTTGTCTGCAAAAATAACTTTCTTTTTCATAGTGTTTGTATGAATGACAAAGTTATATTTGCTGTTTTGGAATGTGCTATAGCTCTGAAACTGCTAAACATATTTCGTTCAAACCATTTTTCGTTGAAAGTTTTGATAAAGATCTTCAGAATATATTTTTTTTAGATTTTTCACTTTCTTATTTTAAAAGTTACATTTTACCAGTTTGGAAGTCTTTCAAACGGTTGACTTTGAGAAAAATACGTTTTAGAAAACTCAATGTAATTTTAAATACCTATCTATAGATACCCCACACGTATAGGTTTGATGGAAAAAAAATCAGTTTCAGTTCCATGTATGGGGAGCCCCCTCCTTAATAACCACTTTTCATCTACACACTAACAGTTATCAAAATCTTTAAATTTGAGTGTATAAAAACACATGTTAAGCGCTACTCGGAAAAAGTATGGGCTTTTTTATATAAAACTATAGCACGGTTACAGTTGTGACAAATCTGGTAATAACATAATACAAATTTCTTCATACCTTAATCTAGATTCGTATAGTTTAAAAAACACGATTTTATGATTTTGCCTCAACACTTATTCTTTTCGAAAAAGACCCCTAAAAAATACGAAAACTCAAGATTATTCATAATGGGGTTACTTACACTATTGGAAATTGGTTTAATAGTTAAGTGGACACCAATAATATTTAGGATCGTATAGAAGCATTTTTTTTTAAATCGCTGTAGTTTTTTAATACGAAGTGATTTTGTGTTTTTTTGCCTAATCTGCAAAATCGGTCTCGCTCCCGTGCGCGTCGTTTTCTCATTGCTATCTCGCTTCAGCATATTTTTTCGAGTATCGCCTTAAATTGTATTTTTTCAAGCATGAATACAAATACAGACTCTTATCACGGCTGAACAGCGGCGCTAGAGCGGCCGGATCATTGGTTACATATTTTGCTGTCAAACGCTACCAATAAATGAGAATGACAGTTATATTTTGTTGTTCTCTAAAGGAAATATGGAAAAATCTATAATATTTACGGATTCCAAAACTTGTCTGGAAGCCCTTTTGTCTAACCAATTTAAAACCAAATCACCCTCTCTAGTTATCTTACAAATTAAAAACGTACTCCTCGAGTGTCACACTTACAGTATCGCTGTAGCCCTAGCTTGGGTTCCCGGACACAGTGGCATACGAGACAACGAAGTAGTGGATGGATGGGCCAAGGAGGCCACAAACACTGGCAACCCTTCCCGCTTGCAGAATTATTCCGCAGACACCATGCAATTGGCTAAAACTACCCTTGATTGTGAATGGGAACAGAGATGGACGCGGAACTCTAGGTTGATAGGTCGACATTACCACTCTCTACAAATTCCGAGATTTGCCTAGACATGTTTTCTCGACTATTTGTCGTCTCCGACTTGGACACGCTACTACTCCCGTGTTTCTCACCAAAATACACATTCTCAACAATTCCACATGTGAGTGTGGCTTAGAGGAAGGGTCAGTTGACCACATTATATTCAACTGTCTTAAACACCCATCACTTTATGCACAATTACCATCTAAAGTGCCTCGTCCTATCAATGTTAACAACATTATTTCACTTTCGGATTTATCAGGGCTCTTAACCCTTTGTAAATATTTAAAATTACATAACATCATATTGTAATTATAATATTATTAATTATATTTATCTTAATGTTCTTATGTAATAATATATCATTGTGCCGTCCCGTGTTGTAATGTCTTGTTTGTCCGTAGGGCTTGTAATAATGGATAAAAAGGCTCAAGGAGGAATTGGATCCAAAACTTGACAAAAACATTATTACCAAGCAATATTTTATAAAAAACAAAAAAAAAACTGTGTATCTCTAACCACGGGACATTGGCGGAAGTAGGAAGAAAGGAAATATCGTCGTAATATTCTGTGGTCGCGAACATTGTACCTGACTGAGCCACTGTTCCCGACCTAACCCTGCGGATCACGACTTAAATTCACATGTCTGCATTTTTCAGAAGATTGTGGCAACAAATTCTTTTTAAAAGCCTTCTCTTTTATTTAGGCTTCAATAAGCCAGTTGCGTATCGTCTGGAAATAGAACGATTATTTATTTATAGATAAGTATTGATCGCGTCGCGCTTTAAAATAATTTCTTATAAGTATTGGAATTTTCATATTGAAAAGGTAAATATTTTAGACGCAGATATTAGCCGTATCGGCTGGTTATTTAAAAATGCTCCATAAATTGACCTTAAGTCTCTGTTCACGGTCGAGCACTGAAACGTAGTTTCCAATAATTGAATTATCTGAAAACACAACAACAAGTAGAGGACGTAACTAGAAAATTAGCTTGTATTAGTTATTTATTTATTCAAAAATATAGACCTATAGTTATGAAAGTTTCAAATGATTCAATATTGCTTTAGTACCTGAGCATATATTAGCATCATATTCGACGTTCAAGCTTGGAGGGGATTAAACTATGAAATCGGCGTGGAATTAGTGATGTATGCTAAATATTACATTTCATGGTTAGCCCAGAGGCCGTTAAATTTTTATTTTTTTTTTATGAAAATCTAAGGTAAAGTATAGGATAAGTAAGAGTCGAAATAATGGGGCTAGTTTTGATAAAACTGCGTCACTTTGGGAAGAAATAAGGTGAGTATTGGGTAAAAAATCGGAGACTTCTAGGAGAAACGAAGTAAGTGCGATGAAACATTAAGTGAGTGAAAATGAAGTGAGAGTGAGAAAAAATGAGCAGTTTGGGGTGAAATAGCTTGAATTTTGAAGATTTGACACGTAGATTACAAGGCAAGTATCGCAATTTTTTAAAGTAACGAGGTAGGTAGTTTCATCATGGGTGAGTTAAGGAAATGAGAAAGCTCGCTTGAAAACCATGTAAGTAATAATAGGGAGAAATCAGGTAAGTTGGACAAAAGGGGATAAGTTTGAGGAGAAACTTCATTTCTTTCTATCATTGGAAGAACTTATCAAGAAAAAACAACAATAAAACAGTTTGTTATAAAATATTATTTAAATCAAAATAGCATACTTATATACAAGTGCACGACCGCAACCAAATTGATTTCAGATAAATTCCACGTCCGGCGATAAATTGTCTTAACAATTTGAAGGACTCATCATCATGACCCCATTGTACTTTTTGCTGGCCATACAGTTTTTAAGCAGTTGCTAAGTAGAACAATGACCGGTCAATGACCATTTGAAATGAACGGTAGAGTTAGACAGGTTATTTTTTAATGAGAAAGTATAAACATATGCTTAGCTTTTCCGTAAAATATTTATCATAATATTTATTTAAATACCAGATTTTAATCTTTCTAGAGTTAGCAGAAGATGGAAATTAAGTATACAAATTTATTCGAAAAAAGCCTGAGTTACAGGCCGAGTTTTGTTTTCAAAACATAAAAGTTTAAAACAAAACTCGTTTTTTTTTTAATTAACATTTTTCACTCTTGCAAATGAAGAATGTCAGAAGATATGATCCATTTATTTCAATTTTGGTTGATATTATTTAAAGCTTACCTCTGCAAATTAAAATTGATGCAAATAAAAACGTCTTCTTAAAGCATAATTTGACATAATGGCATTGTACAAATGAATATTTAATGATACAAAAGGGATATCTTACTAAGAAAAACGACCGTTACATAAGCTGAGGTACCGCCCTTTCGTGATCCTTCTAATCCCGATTTATGCTCCCATCTAAGGAGCGGGCGAAACTCTGACCAACAACACAATGGTGAATAAATGGGGATGGATCTGTTTGTTGTTCTGGTAAAACTGGCCTGGCCACTGGATGTGGCATTATGAACAGTTTTATGAATAGAGCTCTCAGGTCCCGGGTTATGAGACTCAATAGATATTCCATTGTTCTCTGGACACCGGTGCACATTGAGCTAGGTAAAAAGCTGCTTAGATGAGGTTTTGCCTACTGTAGACAAGCTTTCTTGAACGTAAAACTATAAATAAACAATAGAAATACATAATCAAAATCTTTAGGTAAATACGCAACGTTGATATTTAGGTAGGTATGTAAATATATGACCACTGACGTTTTATTGATACTTACATACCGTCTGGGGCCTGGAACCGGGGAAAATATTGAAAATAGAGACTCTCTAGAGTTTTAATATTTATTCTGAAAAGATTCCAGTTAATCGAAACCCACGCATTGCTCACAATAAGAATTTAAAGTTACGATTCATAATCAGAGTATAATTGCAACACGATATTATTGCTAACGTTGCTAACTTATCGTGGTACAGGGGACAATAAAAAAAACTTACCGCAAACATCATGATATCACTATCCATTAGAAAATATACCTTTAACTCCTTGTATAGCAACAGCCCCCGCTACTTCCCACAGCTTAAAATCTCTGTCTCAAATTTCTTCTTTCTTCATTACTGTAGTTTATTATTAAATATCACAATGGCAGATAACTGTTTACAATTTTATTCTTCATGCATGACATGTCATTTCAATCAATACCTACCAAGTACTCTTTGTACCAAGTAGATTCAGCCATGGAATTATTAAGTACTAGTACGTAGTACCTACTAATTCCATGGATTCAACGCTTTTTACATTATGATATTTTTAAAAAGAAGATAATAATGTAAAAATAATATAAATATGAAAGAATAATTTTGATCAGTAAAGTCAGAATATTGTCATGGTAATTTCTTTGGTTTCAGTTTAAATGAATTGAATTGGATTTATTTACACAATTTGTAATTAAATGTGAAAATGGCTTTGAGTGCAAAAAAAACTCCAGAAAAAACAATACCTACGTGGATTTACGAAGTGCGATAGTAAGACAGTATTATTTTTGTATCAGCCGAAACATAAATTGTCAAAAAGTCGTTCCGAGTAACTCCGAAAAAGTTGAGCGGTACTGTTGTTTGCATTATATTGAATTTAGGATTAAGTTTGTTAGAAAAAATCAAAAAGTAAAGATTTGGTTTTAATTAGTTGGGACCATAATGATACAATTACTAGTGACCTATAGAGCCTCCGTTTTTAATATTATAAGTACACGCGGTATAAGTTTTTTTTTTTTAAATTGTGGATGCAACCTATTTACCCTTTACTTTAAGGTGTTTATAAATAAAATAAAATATTGTATCTCATGCATGACAAACACTCGAGAGCATCAGCTTTAGTTGATTAGGCTGGTTTATGGGAATATGGATTGATTTTGAGAAGAGTAGTTAGTACCTATACAGGGTGGAAATTTAAAACGGGGCACGAAGGGCAGGTACCTCAGCCGATGTAGCTACATGAAAACGTTCTTAGGAAACTATCCTTAATTTTTTGAGGAATTTTGAACTGCATTCACCGATTTTGAAAAAAAAATATAGTGAGCAGAAAAATGAAGAGTTTTCAAAAAATTTTTTTTTTATGGCGATCGAACCTGTTTCTCATGAGGATTAAAACACTCTTTGACATCAACTGAGGTATGAGCACTAGGAAAGTCAGTAATCGCGAAAAACTATTAAAGAGTTGATCCTCATGAGAAACAGAATCGATCGACATAAATTTTATTTTTTCGAAAACATCATTTTTCTTCTCATTATATTTTTTCAAAATCGGTGAACGCAGTTAAATTTTTTTCAAAAAATTAAGGATGGTTTTCTAAGAACGTTTTCATGTAGCTACATCGGTTAAGGTACTTGCCATTCGTGCCCCCTTTTAAATATCCACCCTGTATAGTTCATTAAACATATAGCCCATAATGGGGTGTAGAGTGCGTGAGCTGGAACCTCAGCGATTTCTTCAGAAAATTGTTCAGATTGCTTAGGGAGTAAACATACTAAAAACACCCGCTCCTAGGAGGTACTCCGGAGTGGGGGAGAGGAAAGGAATGAAACTTTTCAGTATTTCGCTAACATATTCAAAACGGTGCGTTGTAGAGCAAAATTTTCTTCCATGTAATGAAAGCTTATAAAATTTTCTACAACTTTATTTTATACACTTTTTTCGAATCCTCCTTCCTAACCCTTTTCAAACTGCACGTTCTGAAAAAAATCTTCCAAAAACAGAAATTAGCAAAAATCAAATTAAATGACTCCAAAAGAAGCAAATTATACTAAAACAAAAGCTTCACAGTTTTATCTCCGTCCAATCTATTTCTCATCCCAACCGTTCAACATTAGGCATAGGCACCAGTAGCTAAGAGTTCATACATCTCGATTCGCATCAGCTTCCCTTTAAGATATACCACCCCACCGAGCCACCGCACCGTACAGTCAAGAGCATTTTTGGAGAAATCTTACCTTTGCCATATTTCGACCCCTCGCCACTGATAGGCACTCACCACTACATGGTGGAGATGACAAAATATTGGAGGACGATATTTCGGTAAAATTAATTTGTCAACTCCAGTGATTAAATTTTTCTTTTCACCAATAATATAATAAATAATAATTTTCAATATAAACTTCGATAAAAGTTCCGATTGTATTTATCGGAACCGAAATCGGAACCGAATGTGCAAAATCCATCAGAAGTTCCGACCTTTCGGAATCGGAACCGAACCTCCGTAACATCCTTACTCTCTAAACACCATGAACAACTTTCTGAAATTTCGCTTAGGTTCCGATTTTTTTTAATACAAAAGGACTACCAACAAAACTTTATATTGCGTGCTTGCTTGCGTGCTTGCTTGCGATTGCTTGCGTGCTTGCTTGCGTGTTTGCTTGCATGCTTGCGTGCTTGCAGGCTTGCATGCTTGCATTCATGGATTATTGCTTTCATGCATCCTATTAAGAATACATATGTCTCAGGATTTACATAAGTTACACTATTATAAAAAGAATATGTATCAAGCAAGATGTTATATTGTTAAAAGTAAAAAACATAAGCTTTAAAATAAAAACTTTTCCTTAAATATTTTAGAATATAATAATTTCAGATAATTAATAATTCGGAATTTTAATAATCGGAATTCGTATTTGTGAAACTTCGGTTTATTGTCAATTTGGAATTTTGATTGTTAGGGGTATTGAAATTCGGAATTTAGATTTTCGTGATTGTAAAAGTTCGGCATTTTGTTAAATCGGATTTGTTAAAATCGGATTTATGATAAATCGAAATTGTGATATTCGGATTTATAATAAATCAGAATTGTGATATTCGGACTTGATTATGAATTTTGTTTTTCGGATTTATGTAGTGTACCCCACAAATAATACAACCTTATTAGGTGAATTATAATTTGCATATTTCTTTGACCTATTACTTTTCGATAAATCGTTTTCCAAAAAAAACTATTGGCCTACCGGGCAGTTCCCTGACTGTACATACAATTAGTTATCTATACTAAAATTATAAAGAGGTAATTTTTTTATTGTTTGTTTGCATTGAATAGGCTCCGAAACTACTGAACGGATTTAGATGAAATTTGGTACACAGATAGTAGATAGCCTGGTTATGAACATAGAACATACTTTTTTTTATCCCTATATTACCACGGGTACGGGAACTACGCGAGTGATACCGCGAGCCGCCGCTAGTATTATTATAAAGTAACATACCTAGCATAATTGAATGCGGTTCACAGAACTTTCTCGAAAACATGACATTAATTAAGAGGTCAATTGTATTTAAAATGAAGAATTCTGTTGTGACACTAGAACATATTACGTGATTACAACAGTTAACCTACAAAACTGAGTACAATAATGATGAAACACATTAAATATACTAAAACCGGTTAGATCGACTAGTCCTGGGACCTAAAAGATTTGTTTTGACTTTGATTAATTTATTATACCTATTACAAACGTTATCATGCATTTTTAACGTTGGGGATGTTAAAGGTCACTGGCGTTTAAGGAGGCATAGTCTTCACCATGCAGCCATGGATATTGTTGGATTATCGACTGCAAATGCAGCCGACGTGTAAATATTTGGTTACCCATCCCATCAATCGGGTCTAATGGAAGTTGCTTGACTTCTTCAATCGCGATTCTAATGCCTTCCAGCCAATCTCAGAGTTAGTAGTTGCTGTCTTAATTAATTTAACTGAAATAGTTGTACGGTTTTTTAATTTTTACATTTACATGTTGTTCACGCAACCTTTGATCCCGTCCACTGTTCTTTCAATTAAACTACCGACTCTTGTGAGGCAATGTCGAAATTTTCAATGGATTATGCATGATGATATCATGGATACAATGTATTATGATGAAAAAGACATTTACGATTTAAAATCAAATCAAATCACTTTAATCAAATCTTTTTAAGCTTTTGCATTTTCAATTTTTTCTAAATTAGTTTACAATTCGGTGGGAAAGTTGTAACGGTCGATTTTTGGCCGACTTCCCAAAAGGATTAGGTTCTCAGTTCGGCCGGTATGTGGTTTTTTTTTACTTACGCCGAGATTTCTTAACCGATTTACGTGATTTTTTTTTGTTCGATGCAGAATAGTTGCCATTTGGTCCCATAAAAGTTCGATTCAGTTTGGTCCAGTAGTTTTTATTTCATGAATCAGAATCAGATGTGAGCATATTTGTTGACCTGGACGATGTAATTTTCTAACTTGGTTTATAATGTACATTAAATCTAATCTAATCTAAATAAATCCTACTGTGGTTTACAAAACAACATATTACACACACTAAACAGTAAAAAAACCGCGATAAAAAAAAACCTTCGAAAACTAAAAAGCTATAAATAAGCCTTTTGGAGTCGGTACCAGCCATTCTGCTTTGAACTATTCTACTTATATTTTTCTTGCCTTGGCTGGTTTCTAGTAAGTACTTATTGAACTGAACGAAACAGTTTATTGTGAACTCTATTCTAACATACGTATGAGTATGACATGTAAAACCAGGCTTTACGAAATAATTCTGTAAACAATAATGATTATTGTTATTTGGTTTCGGAGTATTTACTTATAGTACATTATGGAAGGCAATCCACACCATATGAAAGAATATACGCAAGAAATTAAGTCTCAGCTGCAAAGAAGTCGAACCACTGCGTTATTTTCATACATACTTATGCACTCAATTTACAGTCTCATTAATCAAAAACTATAAAAAGTTATGTAAACATCTGAGAATTCACTTGTGGCTGAGTTGACATTTTCCAATATTTTTCTATTTTAAATTTTTCGTATAAAAATAGTATTGAAAAATGCAAAAATAAAAAAATCTGTTATTTTAAATGCTAATTGGTTAGTTTAACATTTGACCTCACCATCAACACCCAAATCTTTGTAGAAATACACAAACTTTTTTATTTATTAGACCGTGAAGTGAGCATGTTTGTATGAAAATAACGCAGTGGTTCGAATTTCTTTGCATGTTACTTGAGCATTCATAATTCTATCTAAAACATTAAAATGTCTGAACAAATCGTTTTCTATAAACCTAAACCCATTCACTGCCTCCCTTAAAAGTAGCGACATTACCCCTATGCCGCCATACACTGCTGCTAGCCCGCACATGCGCGGGCCCGGCATCACGTTAAACTATTCTTGCCCGCACAGGGGCGTTTTCGGCATAAGGCTTTAGATTTCGACAAGAAATGTTTTTAATGTTGAGTTTACATTGACTATGTGTGGTATATAGTATATATGCATAATTTTATATCATTCTTGTGGCGAAACTCTGTTAATTTTATTGATTTTATAACAAAAAATAGTAATTAAAATTAAAATAGTTTAAATTTTTAGTTTATTGATTTACGACAATCAAAATCACGGAAATTGCCGTATTGGGTAGATTTCTGCTCAAATTTATGTAAAGAAATAAAAAAATCAATTAAAAACGTCTTTATTTTAGGTGCTTTTTAAAAAGTACGGCATTGTCAACCTTTTTTCTTATTTTTAAAATTCATGCTTATTTTAAGAGTATGTGTTGTTATTTAGCAATTTCTTCTGTACTAATATAATAATTCTTTTCCTTTTTATACTAATATAATAAAGCTGAAGAGAATAGATTATATTGTGTTTGTTTGAATGCGCTATCACTGGAACTACTGAACCGATTTTAAAACTTTTATTTAAGTAATGTAAAACTATAGTAATAAATACTGTTACTTACGTGTTTTTAATGAAATAAACAAATTAAAATTATTTATTTATTGTGTTATACTTCGTAAGTAAGCTTATATTTTATTTAATATTTAAACGACAATTATAAAAATATTCGAACTGAAACCCTCGCATTCGAATGCAAGGATATTCCTAGTATTGATGCGACAACGCTACAGCGTATTAAAAATATCAAAATATTGGAGAATTTCGACGGTGTGGTTCGCAAGTCTCGGTGGCTCAGCGGTTAGAGCATTGGACTGGATTTCCAAAGGTCGTGGGTTCGATTCCCATCTGAGAATTCACTTGTGGCCGAGCTAATTTTTTCCAATATTTTTCTGTTTAAAAATTATCATAATTATAAAAATAGCATTGAAAAATGCAAAAATTCAAAAATCCAAATTTTATAATCCACCAGATTAAGGACTGGGCTAGAGAATGGGCTATCTTCGTGCCGGACGAAGTCGATTGATGGCCGGCCAGTATTTTTTTTTGTGATCAGGCGCTGGATCCTTCTGAAAGACCCAGTGCTGACTATTTCCCATGGTCCGAAATAGTGCTTCTACGTAGTTTATCGAGACCGTATTTTGGTACACATTGGTACTTGTTTTCATACCCTTTTCACAGAAAAACTGTTTATTGGGCCAAAATAGTGTCGTATTTTGGCTAAGCCAAACCATCACTGATGAGGGCTGATCTAAGAGTTATTTTTTTTAAAGCAGAATTTGATTTGGCGGTTCACTCCACTCCATTGTACCAAATGAAGAAATGTCTAAAAATTATTGGTTTTTCTATTCGACAAATAATCGAAATTCAAATGCAAATAATAATTATAAGTACATAGTCTTACTAAATAAAAACAAAATCTGATTGAACTATGGGAAGACTAATATAAATACTTATAACAAATGTTCGAACAGCCGATAGTGTTTGTATGAAAAGTTGTTTGTTGTTTCGTCTTTTTGAGAAAATTAGAACTACGTTGCTTATGATATAAGTCGCAAGTTATCTACTCCTGCGAGGTTGGTGGTGTTTTACAAATAATACGTCTTTCGAAGGACGGTACTCCTCCCCCGCTAGTTGTACCAAACTCAACTCTCACGCATGTGGTATTTTTTTGAATGAATGAATTGAATGAATTATTATTTATTATGCATTCCTTTGCCATTGAGACAGGTATCTGATATACTTAACATGTTATTACCTAATTGATTGGTACTCCTATGTAGGTAATCTTTGATTTCATAAAAAATATATACCTAATCCAAACATTTAGGTGAAATATTTATACGTTACCTAACTAGATACCTATTAGCCAAAAACGTACTTACTTGGTTTTACAGTTTGTATAAAATTTGAAAAGAAGATTTTTTATCAAAGTGTCACACTCGGACTCGTTGAGAACAACTTTCATTAAAATTTGGACAAAATTTAATTTCAGTACTTTTCTTAAATAAAAAAGGTATTAATGATGCGAAAACTTTTAATAAAATCAACTTATTCTCATAATGTTTCTTATGCTATAGGTAATAATAAAATATTGTTTAACAACAACACAAATCAATCAAACAAGGAGACCAGATCATATTTAAACAAACAGTAAATTATACGTACAGTCGTACATCTTAGGTTTTGGCGCGCACTGTTCATTGAAATAAAACCACTTTTAAGGATATCAAACGCGCTATATTTTCACGAACTAAGTTGTAATTGTCCGTATTTTTCCGGGTTTTAAAGGCTTCTTTCTTCGAAGGTCCTCTCAATTTGTGAACTGCCAGTAGAGCTTTTCTTTCTTTAGTTTGCTCTTTTTCTTAATAATAAAGAATTAAAATAACAATTAAATCAAAATATCAAATCAATAATATTTTGTGCTAAAGTAAATGTCTAACCGTATCCGAACGAAAATAAATTAACTTTTCGAGGGTAGACTTATAAGTAGCCAGTCATCCCGTGACCACGGCAGCTGTAAAGGTGCCGAAACGTATTAAATAAAAAAAGTACTTTACCGCGCTAGGCCGCAAAAAGCGATTTTCTACGCAGAAACTGAATGACAAAACCTCCTCTTCCGAGCGTGTGAGGTGAAAAGACAATTTGAATACCGATGGTATGGTTTAAAACAATTGAAACAGAGTCCAGGTTGATCAGGGCAATTAGGGCAATAGAATATAGTATCTTTACGTTTTTTTTTATTTAGAACATTCTCGGCACTGCTTTCGTTTTGCACGACGAGTATTACTATCTTTGGCAACGTGTTTGGGAAAATGAATGGAAATATCAATTTTACGATAATGGTATTTCTTCGTCGTGAACGATAGGTGGCAACAAATTTTCTAAAATTTTTAAGCGGAAGTCGTATAGATTAATATTTTTGTTAATTTCTTTCCGATATAACTGAAACGCGTTAATTAAACATACCTCAATCAAGTGAATTATCACTTTTTTATACCATCTTATGGATTTGTGCTCACTGGTATAATATGACAACAGTTGGTCATGTTTATCGACATTTCTCATATATTTATTATATTTGGTTATAGCACGTGGTTTGAGGGAGGTGCTGCCGGCAGTACGATTAGTTACTTGCACCATGTCACTGTTATGTTCACTCGATAGAAACAGTACCTCCCGTTTATCCATCCATTTCCCCAACGTTATATTATTATTATCATGCAGTATGATACACTCACCTTTTTTTATTTTTGTTTTTAATATATTTTTGGGGTTACCTTCCCTATTTACTTTTAGTGTTCCGGTGCAAAGAGTACCACCATTGTTAAACAAATCTCTTGTGAGAGGGATGCTGCAATAAAAATTGTCGACATATAAAGAGTGGCCCATATTTTTTAAATCATCCATTAGTAAATGTACAACTTTGTTTGTATGCCCTCGTCCAGAAACTAAAGGGTCTTTGGATCCGGCGTACAAATGCATTTTATAAATAATGCCGGTATTGTCGGCTAAATTATAAAATATGAGTCCATATCCACTCGCTTTTGATTTCATATATTGGCGACAACTTAATCTTCCTCGCCATAACATTAAAGATTCGTCGATTGTTATTTCATGAGTGGGATGGTAAATATTTTTCATATTTTTATTAATTTCTTCAATTAATGTTTTAATTTTGTTAATGCTCGCATTTCCAACTACATTTTGCACATTTAATGCTCGCATAATATTTAAAAACCTATTTCTAGACATATATTTATTATAAATGTTATTTTATAATGTTAAACTAAATTTTAGTAATTTAAAAATTTTTAAAGTAACATGTGACCTACATAATTTTAGGTTTTCTTGTGAAACAAGAATGAAACAAAAATTAAGTTAAGCTTACTGGTACGCAGCACAAATAAAAAATGGAACATATATCTTACCAGATGATTCCGAGTTCTGCTTGTACTGCAAATGTACCAAGTAACGTGATAACACACTGCACATTTAAAGCGTCTATACACAAGATTGGTATGCGCGAAAAAATAAAACTTGACGGCCAGGACTTACGCAGAGGAGATAATCTCAACTCAATGCACTAAATCAAACAGCAAACGAACTTCCAAGGCACTCAACAAAAATTGATGTTAATACCACGAACTTCAAGTAGCGAGTATTCAATAAAGGGCAATGCTTAGTTTTGGCACCTTTTCGAAAATCCCTGCATAACATCCAAACCTTGTTCAATTGATAGAGTATAATTTTAAGTATAAACAATAGTTATTGAGACAGCACATTTCTAAACTGTATCCATTCCGAGATAAATGCACCTATTCATCACTATTATTTTCTAGATTAAGGTAAAAAATTACTCAATTTTTGTAATTTAAGATATTTTAAATAATAATATTTAAGATATTTTGGTTTAACATAGATATTTTTATCAAACTTTACCTACTCATAACACACATAAGCCTTCTAGTTTTTAAGTTCGACATGTTTATTACTTGTATAGAAAGTATTTCGAGATTTTCAGGTTTCTGACAAACTAAGAATCGTCAAAATAGGCTACTTACTCGCGATAATATCGAGCCTGATCATAAATAGTACCTAATTAATACAGCGACAGCGTATTTTAAGGATTTTGAAAAACTACTGACCAATTACTGTAAATTTGTCTTATTTGGTGCCACGTTGGAAAGTTTGATCTTTCAGATTAAAATAATAGAGAAGATATATCAGATAAGAAGATGAGAAAGAAACAATCGGCAGAGTACATTAAAAACAGTGGAGTTGAGAACCGGTAAAAAGGTGAAATTCACAAATTTTTTTGTTTACTGACGAATCACGAAATCTCGAAGTTTCTTGATCTATAAAGATAAAACAGTTTTTCATCTTCAAGTAAAATAATCAAGTAGAAAACATCAGAGAGCGTTTTTGAAAAAAAAGGTGAAATGTAAGACGTGAGTTTATTTGTCCACAAAGTCCACGCGTATGAAGTCCCGGGCATCTATAAATTTTATGATATTTGTTAATTTTACTCAAACTTACAAAAAGGTTTATTACTTCTGAATACGAGTCTTGCCCGCACATAAGCGGTCTCGGCATGAGAGGTCAGAATTGGCTTTTTTCAAATGTTCAAATATCCACAGGCCGTTTAAGTAGCCAATAAATTATAATAAAACAAATCATTAGACAAAATCTCATAACTTTCTGATGTTATTTCGAAAACTTCTTGAACTTTAAAATCCAACCGCACATGAGCGGTCTCGGCATGGGAGTTCGAAACTTTTGCCCGCCAATGTGCGGGCTCGGCAGTGAATGAGTTAAAGAATTATTTTATCTGGGTTAAGAAGTATTGTCTACATATTTTCCTGATAATCATGGTATTTGAAATATTATGTGACCACTCTGTTTTGGTTAGGGTAACATAAAACTCATTACTCATAAGCAGTGATCGGAATAGGCTGAGCATATTTACCTACAGTTTATAGAACAAAGACAAAAATCGGAGACTTCAAATAGAAAAATATTGGAAAAAATTGACTCGGCCACAAGTGAAATCTCAGACGGGATTTCACTTGTGGCCGAGTCAATTTTTTCCAATATTTTTCTATTTAAAATTTACCATAAGTATAAAAATAGCATTGAAAAATGCAAAAATTACAAAATCATAAATCGGAGACTTCCTTAAAACTTTTTTTACCGGTAAAATCGGCACTTTAATTACGTGAATTTTAACATCTTATTCATAATATTTAAATTATAAATGCTTTTCGTTTTGACACAACTGCTTAAAAATAATTACAATGTTTTCATGGTTCACGTGATCTTAATTTCTTTAATATTCACCATAACCAGTGATCGGATAAAGTTAATTTTTGGCTCGGAAAATATGAAAGTAGCATCATAAAACATTTTGTTTTTTTAATATTAATCGCAGGATTCCAGAAAATTCGGTAATGCAAAACTAGTTGATAACATCTGGGCGTCGCAAAAGGGTGTACATATTCATATTTTAGTACTTTTATTTAAAAAAATCGTTTCTGGAATTTCGCCAGCCACTGTCGCGGCACAGTCGCTTTTCTCGCTCGGTTCGCGCGTCTTTTTGTCACAGTTCTAACCTAATCTAATCTAGAGTATCTTAAGTACTTTCATCCCGTCCTCCGCTGCTCTTGTAGGTATGTTTTTTGATATATCTCGGAAACGGTGCATCGTAGCACAAAAATAAGGTATTTTTCGACCCCCTACGTAACATATGACACCCCCTTTAGCATCAATGCAAAAAAGTCCAAAAGAACAAGCTCAAAATTTTTTCAAGTCCAGTTTCCATAGTAATTTCTCTCTAAAATTTGGCTAAGTCGCTGCCATACAAAATCGATCGATATTATTTTTCGATACAAAAGTGCATTCCATAACAGCCAATACCTTAACTTTAGGTAAATAAATATGCATCCAATAATCCGACCATTTTGCGAAGTGCATATGTAGCGAAGTGCACATTTTGCAAAATGGTCATGTAAGTAATGTTACGAAATGCACATTATGAAAAGTGCCCCATGTGAGAAATGCACCTTCTGCACAATGGTGCGAAGAACACATTCTGCGTTAAACCCATTTATTTTAGAAAACAGCAACATGACTGCTACCTTTTAACCTTATTTTTTTTCCTACACTTTGAAAACACCATCATAGAGCCAACATTTTCAAATAAAAAATTATTTAGGTAAATTTTGCTGCGAGTGACATACTAAAAAATTACAGTGTCACTCGGGGCAATAAATAAATAAATAAATATTCGCATACAATTACACCAATTATCTAGTCCCACGTTAAGTTTCATGAAGAACTTGTGTTATGGATACTAGATAACGGATAAACATACTTATATACTTTTTTTTTTGTAAATACATACTTAATATACATATTAAACACCCAGACCAAGACAAATAGACATGTTCATGCACACAAATATTTGTCTTGTCCGGGGATTGAACCCGGGACCTCTGGCGCAGAAGGCGGGGTTAGTACCCCTGCGCCAAACAGGTCGTCAAATGTAAGAATTCTAACGTTAAACAATATAGCTAAATTTTTTGGTAGATTAAGTTAAGGTGAACTAGATAAATAATTACGTGAATGAAGATAAAAGAAAGATCATGTGAGCGATGATAACATTGCACTCTTTGTAACTTTTTAATTTTGCATTTTACAATGCTATTTTTATGTGATAAATATTAAACAAGAAAATATACCAGAAAAAAGCAACTAGTCTCATGTCGCCCTGACGGGATTCGAACCCGCATCCTTGGAACGACGAAAAGCATTGTAATTAAAAATTTAATAATAAATACGATGTTAAAATTCACGTATTAAAGTCCCTTTAATTTATTGTTAAAAAAATTGTTCTGAGGAAGTCTCCGATATTTGTCTCTGTTCTACAAACTGTGGGTAAATATACTCACCCTATTCCGATCACTGCTCTTGGTAGGTATTCTTTAATGTTCAACATTCGAATAAAAGTTGAGCTTAAAACAAAATTTCATGTCATTATTCTAAAGTATCCAATTGTTCTTAGATTAGAAATTATTAATGTTGAAATGAAAGATAATATGTATTTTGCGTGTAACTTTGAAACAACGCACAAGATAAACAAAAAGCTTAGCACTTAATTTATTTAAAGTTAAAGTTTGCTTATGAAAATGGGACGGCGTGCAGCGAAAGTGAGTTACGCAGACAGCGGAGCGCCTGCACCGGCCGGCCGCGGCCATGCCATTTCTAGGGCGCCTGCATGTTTTTGCCGTTGGCCGAGAGAGTCGGCGAGCCCCAGCACTTGCTGCGCCGACATTGCTCCGACACGGTCCGGCTGCGCACGCGGCTGCAGTAGCCACGCGGCAATCAAGCCAGTTACTCTCGGCTCTCGCGTCTATTGTAAACCGATCTCAGTCAGACCCAGTGACCAGTGTTTGCACACCGCGAAAGCGGTCAAGTGTTGAGTGTAGGTGTTTTTCCTTGGTGTCGCAATGGCAATAAGTGGTGAAGTGTCGAAACTCGTCTGATGACGAGCTTGGTGAAGTGAACGCGTTCATGCTGCTGTAAAAAACGAGCACACGTGCTTATGTAAGCCGGAATCGCCGATTAAAAAGTAAGTACCACGTAAATTCTTTGCGTGATGTATGATTAGGTACGCTCTGTTTTTGCCGAAAACGTAACCGTTTATATGCTAAGTCCTAACAAACTTTATTGTTTTGTGTTTACATCATAGACTTATGTTGTGATCCTAAGTAACTATTGGAATGTCGGTCCTAAAGATAGTAATTGCTGAACGCTAAATATTACTGCCCTTTGAAGGCACGGTGCATAGCAATCTAAATAACTAGTCCAATTAATCTACGGTTATCAAGAACCAGTTAACCAGCCGGCTATGTTTAGTTATACGGTGTCTCTAATGAAGTATTGTGTCTGACATATATACAAGTAAGTTAAAAGTTTTTTAAGGAGGTACTTCAATTTTTCAGAAAAGGAAAATACAATTTACCAATTTTATTACTTTGTTACAAATTTAAACACATTATAAACGTTTTATTCTATGAATCAAATTCATCAAATCTGTCTGGGTCCTGTCAGGAAGTATCACACCAAAACAAAGAGAGGCAAATGAGAGGTTCCCAAGAGATTCGAAAGAAGGAATTCCTGCAATTGTTTTCAAACGATTAAAATGGAACAGCCATTTTTATTTAAATGCCTTTTATACGTTGATAAAAAATATAAAAAATAACTTCTGTTTACAAGTTAAACTGTTTAATATTATACTTAATTACACTCAGATTAGTTTCTTAGTAACCACTGTTATGTCTTTATCAGTTGGTACTTAAAAACCATAACAATGCTCCTGACATAATTCGTCATACTGCACACTATTATGTTTAGTCACGTCATTCCTAGAACACACCCAGTTGTATGGAGTGGCTGTAAACGAGCGTTTGATATTTTGTAACATTTCTGTTTCCATGTTCAAACTTACGAATGTTACGGGGATAAGGCCAGATGCACACCGTCTTGCGCAATAACAAGGATCGTAACATGAAGCATGAATAAATTGTATTGTTTCATATAATTAAAGTTTATCAAATTTTCTTAAAAAAAAATTAATCCACAGCAAAATTTTACGTGTTTAATAGGTACCTAAAGTTTCGACTAGCAGCCGCCCGCGGTTACACCCACGTGGTTTCATCCAAATCGGCATAGTAGCTTTTGCGTGAAAGAGTAACAAACAAACAAACAGACATACTTTGGCATTTATAATATCAGTAGGAAGTAGGATTATTTTATACGTTCTAGATGAAAAGTTTGTAGTAACTGCATTATACAACTTGCACAGATGCTGATTTAGCGCTAAATCAGTGTCGCTAACTGCGTTACTTCTTCCTTCAATACGGGTTTCCGTCGTTTTTAACCTACCTATTTTGCGTCTTGAGAGTGTATGCCCTGTAAGTCTACCATCATCTATTAGAAACCATTATGTCATAAGAACGTTTTGTTTGCGTTTTGTTTTTATTGAAGTGGTCACTTCACACTTTGGAGGCGATGATTGAGCAAAGACGTCACAAAACTTCCGTCATAAACTAAAAAACCCGCCTGCATCAAAAGGCAAGTCAATTGAAAAGATGGACACAAGATCAAATATAAAAGGGAAATCTAAAAATATTTTGTTCAACATAATAACATGCAGTCGGAGGCATGACAATGAGTGATTAGTCTTATTATTAAATACTATGCCTCTTCGTGTATAGTTTTTTTTTAATATATATTTTTAGTTATTTATTGGTCAAGATAAACCTTTTTCAAATCCTTAAGATCAGCTCTTTAACTTGATACCCATTTTGAAGGATTCTAAAAAGTTTTTTTTCCACTTAAAATAATAGCACCTCACAGGCGCTATGTTGGTATTTTTTTATATTACTTATCTAAGAACACTTGGGCTGTCAAGACTAATCTAACGATACCATAATTATCGAAATCCGTTTAGCCGTTTCAAAGATAAGAGGTAATAAAGAATATTACATATAAACATACAAGATACGCGCGAAAAACATAACCCTTCATTTGCAGTCGGGTAAAAACAAGAAACAAGAAATAGCATGGTAAGATTGAAACAATACTGAGCTAAGAGATGGCTGTAGGCCCCCTAATTTTTCCAGTCGTCTTAATTGCTCAGCCAGGAAGGCTCAAAGGGCATTCAGATCATGATTCATGACTGTCTGTAAGAGGCTTTCTATCTACTCATTTTGTTTTGCTTGCAAAGAAGAAGCTGCTTGTGCGTGTTCTTATTGTCAATTAAAAGATATATGCAATGCATTGATACACTCGCGGACAAATAAAGCAAGCCACTGCGTTATTTTCATACAAACATGTTTATTTCGTGGTCTCATAAATAAAAAAGTATGTGTATTTCTAAAAAATATTTAAGTGTCAATTAGCATTATAAAAACTGAAAACATTTCTTGATTTCCTACACTTTCAGCGAAACAAATGTTTAATTTTCTTTTTATATAAAGTTGTATAAAGCGGATTGAGTGAATTTGTTTTTCTTATTTTGCACAAAACTGGAGGGTTTCTTGAATTTTTTGGACTTAATTCGTAAGTCGAGTATTCGACTCGTACATTGACATATAAATTTGTACATAACCGTTGATACTTTTTGAGTAATGAGACTGTAGAGTGAGCATGTTTGTATGAAAATAACGCAGTGGCCTGCTTTATTTGTGCGCGATAGTAGTGAGAAAAAAATAAGACGATCCAAAATTCTTTAACTTGAATAAAAAAGACTACTGACGCCTATTAAATAAATATTTGCTTTCCTATTTGTTCGCTCTACTTATTCGTTAAGATCGAGCTTTCTACTCGCAACTTTGTTCTCGTGGAATACGGTTAGATAGTTCTTCCAGTTAGAAGGAATCCTTAGGAATTAAAATTTTCGTTCGTTAAGAATAAAATCAACGTGACCAAAAAATATAGCTTTCTGTCAAAATTCATCAAGATTGGTTCCATTCATTGATGTCAGACAAGCAAACAACAAAAAATAATAACGAAAACAAAAAAAAACCCGTAGTTACATTACACCGAAAACCGTCTTCAAAATATTATACTTTTTGGTGTTGGTGGTGGTGGTTGGTTGGATGCCAGCAAAGGCATCCATGCCGTCTACATTGCACTTCTACAATATAGGTACGATTATTTTGTCCTGATTGTCACCGACTCCAAAAGTACATTTTGAGGACGGGTTTCGTTGTAACTACGGATTTTTATTTGTTTTTTTTTGTTTTCGTTATTATTTTTACGTATTGAAGTCGGTTTTTAAATTTTACTTTATGTTACATTTTTTGTTTTAGATAAGTCCAGTACTTTTTACCAATCGTGACGACCATAAATTGCGTAGGAACCATAATGAAGGAATCGTATTTCACCCGTGAGATACTTAATTTAATAGTTCCGTTGACCATGTGTGGTCTTTATCATTCGAAGCACTCCACTAAATGGTGCTTTTTGGGAGCAAATCCAAGAGTTTATTTATTTATTCTATTTTAGGAAGGTTTACAGCTCTCGATACAGTTTAGTAGGATGTATAAAAACTAAAAGCCTATTACAAACCTCCACAACTACCAGTTACTTAAGAAAACACTAAAATCGATATAATACGAGGGCGGGTCAATAAGTTCGTGACTTTTGGAATAAAACACAGATTTTTTGATAAATAAATCATTTTATTTTCAACGTAGTCTCCCTTGAGCTCTATACACTTTGTCCAAAGCTTCTCCAATTTTTTATCCCTTCCAAAAAATATGATTTGTCGAGGTCCTCAAAATAGGCCTTTGTTTGCCTTCATCATTGCAGTCAAATCTTTTCCACCAAGCCATTTCTTCAGGTTTGGGAACAAGAAGTAGTCATGATGGGTCAGGATGAGGGAGCAATTCATAGCCCAATTTATGGATTTTTGCCATGGCAACTGCACATGTGTGCACCCTTGCACTGTCTTGGTGGAAAAGAACTTTTTTCTTGGCGAAATGAGGTCGGTTTTTTTTTCTAATCGTCATTGAATCGGTCCAATAAGTTGGCATAATATTCCCCATTGATTGTTCTTCCCTTTTGAAGGTAGTCAATGTGGATTATCCCACGTGCATCCCAAAAAACAGTCGCCATAACTTTATTGGCTGACAAACCCACCTTGGCCTTCTTTGGCGCCGATTCACCCTTAGAAACCCACTGTTTTGACTGTTGTTTGGTCTCTGGTGTGTTGTGATGGATCCATGTTTCGTCCACGGTTACAAAACGGTTAAAAAACTCCTCCATATTGAGATTAAACAACGCCAAACCTCAATTTTTTTTTAAATTAATGGGTAGTCTGATAAAGATAGCTGTCAAACACAAACTAACTGACGCAGCAAGTTCAAATTTTGATAGGAGTCAACTGACAGATGCCTGTTGACAGGAGTAGTGTTGCTTTTTCAGTAAAGAGGTCAGAAATTCAAAAAGTCGCGGACTTATTGACCCGCCCTCGTATTTGAAGAACTCCCTTGATTTTTTCAGAATCCCATTATCAGATCCTGTCTTGACGATAATGGGCTCAACTTGAAAGTACACCCTTTCGAACAAAAAAAGAATCATTCAAATCGGTTCATAAATGACGAGTATTGAGGTAATTAGTATTTAATAGTTCCGATGACCACGTGTGGTCTTCATCATCCATTCCACTCCACCAAATGGTGCTTAACGGAAACAGATGCACAAGTTATTTAAGAAAACACCAAAATCTATGTAGGTGTGCCTATAGCATTTGAAGAGTTCCCTTGATTTTTCCAAGGTCCCATGATCAGATCCTGTATTGATGACAATGAGACCAATTTGAAAGTATACCCTTTCGAACAAAAAAATAATTATTCAAATCGGTTTGTAAGTGACCGAGTACTGAGGTAACAAACATAAAAAAAACATACGCACGAATTGATAACCTCCTCCTTTTTTTAAGTCGGTTAAAAACAAAGTTATTTTCCATTTGTTATATCAATAAGGATATAATGCAGCACCCAACAGCATATTCTTAGCTCAAGATGTTATAAGAAACGATCTTTTTTATTATTAGTCCTATTCTTGTCTGCTACTTGGCTCGTTGCCAAGTCACCTTGCTTCGTTTGTTTACAAACACTGAGAACACAAACACTGCCATTCGTTCAGGCTCTGAAGTGTCTGAAAGATGAAAGGTTTGAACACCTCTTCGGTTTACGACTGTTTTTATGGGTTGCACTGCATGCAAACATTCACAATTTAACACTTCTTTCGTAGTTTAGAAACTACTTATGGAACTACTATCTGCATATCGTTTCAATGGAGTTTAACAAAAAAGTAAATCAAACTTTATAACATTTACAAGACATTTAAAGATACTATTCCACTGCCTGGACGGTACTGTATTCATACCTCAGTAATTGGTATCGAGTGTTTTCATGTTCATGAGAAACAGTCCAAATACACGTTTCTTTTTAAATTGCTAATTTCCTGCTGTCTGTACATTTTTTCTAAAATTTGTAAAAGCTGTTCAAAATTTCTTAAATAAATAAGGATGGTTTCCTAAGAACTTTTTCATGTAGCTATAATGGTTTAGGTAATACCTGCTCTTCTTACCCCGTCTTAACCACAGTGTATATAATTTTTCAGTGTATATTTTGAAATAGTTTTTCAGGTTGTTGGTTTTTCACATTCGAACAAAAAACTTAAGCTAAATACATTTTGGTGTCACCTTCAGTGTGTCCTTTAGCTAATATTCATAAATTTCTGCTACATTTAATTAATTATCTAAGTTTCTTTATAAACTTACTAACGGCCGCTCGCAGTTTCACCCGCGTGGTTCCCGTTCCCGTGGGAATATCGGGATAAAAGTATCCTATGTTCATAACCAGGCTATTTACTACCTGTGTAACAAATTTCATCCAAACCCGTTCAGTAGTTTTGGAGCCTATTCAGTACAAACAAACAATCAAATCTTTCCTCTTTATAGTATTAGTATAGATGTTTATAGAAAACATATAAAGAGATTGTTTCCTTTTTCCTTGTCGATAGTTGTAAAAAAGGATTATCACATTATATCACAACTACTTATTATGTTTAGTAATAGTTTAAGTAGTTAGTTTGAAGTAAATTAAAAAACAATTGCAGACAAAGTTAACATAAAGTAAGTGTAACATTGAGTAGCTTAACTACCTATGTCTTGGAATATATATATCTGTCACCTTAAAGAAGGGAATACAAAATATATCTACTTCAAGTCCCAGGTCAAGGAGTTCTTCTTATTCCACTAGGCCTTCTTTTCCCTACAGAACTCCCGCTTTGTTTGTTTATTTTCGGTCTCCTAACTGCATTAACTTTGATTTTATTGTATAAGTAGTATATTTTTTATATTGTATATCTATTTATTTATTATATGATATGTTGTTTTCTATTAATTTCTTTGTTGCGCACCAACTACACTCATCCCTTATACCAGTTTTTGTGTCTTATAGGTTGCCTGGAAGAAATCGCTGCTAAGCGATAAGGCCGCCCTTTGTAATACAAATTTTTATACATGTATTTTCTGTCGGTGTGTGTGCAAATAAAGTGAATTTTATTTTTTTATTTTTATTTAAATATTATTATTTATAAAATAAATAAGTCTACATTACATACTTCGTCTCATGAACGTTCCGGTTCCGGGTGAGGATCGATCCCACGACTCCAGGCTCGTTAGATGTGGCCCAGGGTTGTAGTGGAAACTGCAACAACGACCCCACATTATAACCAACCCTGGCGATATATCGCAGCAGAAAACCGGGGGGTTTTAGTGAGTTGGGTATGCCTGCATAGGATAACCCTATCATCCCCCAGCGTGCGTTCGGGAATGCATAAGGCGCATTACCCCGAAAAACAAAACAAAAAATCTCATTTTAGAATACAAAGAATTGAAAAATCGTTTATTCAGCAAAAAATCACAATCAGAACATACATAATAAAGAGAAGTTCAGTTACCAAAAAGTATGTTTATAACATTTATATTTATATATTATTTCCAAAAAGTATGTTTATAACATTTATATTTATATATTATTTCCGAATCTGAATATAAATTATATATTTAGATTCGGATTATTAGACAATACAATCAAAAATAAAATATTATTAAACATGACAGCCAAAAGTTAATAAGTTTTATTAATATTACTGTGAAATACCAAATTAAAGGGATATTATTTCAATGCTAAATGTACCTATATTCACAAAATCACATAAATTCAAAAACGTAAAAAATAACCCTGTTGCTAGCCAGAGAACAAGAGAGCAACATAAATAATGCTTAGCAACAGGGTTGCCAGATCTGATCACCCGCGTGGTTCCCGTTCCCGTGGGAGTATCGGGATAAAAGAAGCCCATGTTTTGATCCAGGCTATCTACTATTTCATACAAACCCGTTCAGTAGTTTTCGCGTTAAAGAGTAAAAAACAAACTGACATACTTTCGCATTTTTAATATTATCAAGATAGTAGGATTAGTACCACTGTGCCATCGTGACAGTCATTCATAATGACAATAAAATTCCTATTATATGTATATTTATTATTAACTCTATTGTCATGTAATTACACTTAAAAATTAGCGCCTGTTCAACTACAGTGAACGGTCTGCATATTAAACTTTACGAGTACTGTTTTAGCATTCACTTCGTTGAGTTCATAGAGGCTAGCTAATCTTCGTTCGTGTTTTGTTTTCATGAATCGCTTTAGAACTACATATAATTTGCTACAATATTACCAAAAGTAAATTTTTATTCAAGAATAAAATTACCCCTCCTGTAATCTGAGTTTATTTACAAAAATATTAAACGAGTATTGAATTCGACTCTTGTTTTCATTAATAGTGTTATACAACATAATTGCAAAATCTGACTCTTAACCCAAATAAACCCACGCACTGCAAGACCTAAAGATACGGTTAGGTCTTTTAGTAGATAAATATCAAATATAAAGGAAGAAATAACCACAATTTAAATTTTCTTTATAAAGGTGGAGATCGGCCCGCTTTCGAAGTTTTCTTGGCAGCTTCTTTCTTCAAAGGTCCTCCCAATTTGTGAACTGCCAGTAGAATCATTAGTTTACTCTTTTGTCATTTTTATTATTTTAAATATTTATTAATAGCAAAAGATATCAAATCAAAAATAATTGTTGCCATACTAAATGTCTACCGAATTAGGAAAACAAAACTTTTGAGGATAGACTTATAAGTAGCCAGTCATCCCGTGATGTTTCGGCACCTTTTTAGCTGCCGAAACGTCGGGAAAACCAAAAAGCCCAGATCAAAATATCAAATCAATAATAATAGTTGTCATAGTAAATTCTAACTGTATCCAGACTAAGAAAAAAAAACTTTTCGAGCATAGACTTATAAGTAGCCAGTCATCCCGTGACGTGTCGGCACCTTTTCAGCTGCCGAATCGTCGGAAAAACCAAGCGCATTTAATAATCCGTAAAACTTATTTTAACTCTTAAGACACGTTTATAAGACGAAATTCCTCTGTAATGTCCATGATCCAAGCCGGCGGCGCAGTTATGAAAAATAGTCTTATTTATTCTGGTTCAAAACCATCGTAATTTAGACTTCGGGTCTATAATACCGCCACCTAGTCGTCGTAAGGCACTGTGCCCTATTGTCCCCGATTGCCAAAAACAACTCCTCCTACAGAAACCATGATTATTAAACATGCTGCGGTTGAAAAACCTTTCAAAATACTGTAATTATGCAGTAGCAACTGTAAAGGTAGACAATAATTTGTAGGTATGGAGGAAAGACATGTTACAAATGACTTCAATTGCCAACGAGACGCCGAACAAGGTGCAATTTTGGTAAATTGACGATGTCCGTCTGTCGATTCGCTTGTAATGAATGTTGAAACCTAAGTAGGTATAAGTACTTACTGTCTGACTAGGACTCTAAGACTAGACGACCACTTTTAATGTTTTTGCGAACTCGGATTTTTTACTTTATAAAAGAAGGAGGTTATTAGTCGGCACGAAAAAAAATGATATTATCTAAGACGTCTATGTGATTTGGTTTCTACTTTACGAAGAAGGTATGTAGTAAGTAAAGTTATCAAAAATGCAGTAATGATCGTAAAGTGCATAATGTTGTCAATAATAACCATCTGATAAGTAATGTTGTTGAAGTAGAAGGAATAGTGATTCATTCATTATGTCAGCCCTACCAAAAAGTATGTAATCACTGACCAGCTCGACACGAGTCTCCCCAAAATCCTTCCCGCAACCTTCACCAGTTTTATTCCATTCCAGAATTTTTCCGTCTTACTCATTCTGCTTGTTTGTGTAAGATTTTCTGTTTTGGTTTCGTATTCGTGTTTCAGTCAATAGAGACATCAACGTAATTAATAGTCGCTTTACCACCAAAATCTTCAAAGACAATTTCTTAGAATGTTTTATGAAGTAGTTACATAATATAAAAACCTTTTGATTTTCTTATAGTGCACTTTATAGGACATTTTCACTTTTTCATAGGATTCAAATCCTACATAACTAATATTATAAATGCGAAAGTGTGTTTGTTTGTTTGTCCTTCCTTCACACCCTCTAAGCAACCAATCGACTTGATTTTAGCCATAGAGTATTTGAAAGGACAGAGAGTAACAAAGCATACTTTTTATCCCGATATTCCTACGGGAACGGAAAAAACGCTCGTGAAACCGTGGGTGGCCGCTAGTGTCACCATAAATCTGACAACACGCCATATTTGGATGTGATATTCCTGTTGTATTAGGTTCCTGTCTTCTTCTTCTTCTTCTTGGAGTATCTCTTCACTACTGAAGGTTGGCCGTCAGCTCCGCATGCTTTTCCCGATGTCTCGCCAACCGAAACAGGTGCTCTACGCTGCCGGTCCATTCTCTAATATTACTGAGTCACGATGTTTTCTTCTGCCGACGCTTCGTTTCCCCATAATCTTAATGAGTTGGAGAAGGTACATGTTCTTAGCCTATCTAGAAATTAGCTACGAGGTATAAAAGGCCTCGAAGAAGTCGTCCTTAACATTCTTATTACCTAAGGGAAGACGGAAGCCTTGACGGCCACCGAGACTTTGTGGCCTTTGCAGCGCCAATTAACGGGCTATTATCAATCGATTTGCTAACGAACGGTTGTAATTATAAACCAAGAAGTATGGAATAAATTTGTGCAATGTCTATAGTTATTTAAACGGATAGACTGCTCAGTAGTTGCGTTAGAATTCACGACAATCGTTACTGGTCAAGAAGTTTCTATGAATAATTATTTATGAAAAATACTGTAGTGACCTCGTATCAAACTTCTTTCACCAAAAATAATACTACGAATCATTAATTAAGGTACAATACGACTGAAGCGAGATAGCGATGAGACAACGACGCGCGTGGGAGCGAGACCGATTTTACAGATTAGGCGAAAAAAACACAAAATCGCTTCGCAGTAAATAACTAAATTAAATTAAAGAGAAATGAAACTACACGATCCTAAATATTATTGGTTTCCATTAATAAACCAATTTCCAATAGTATATGTAACTAATCATCATTTTAACCCTATCTTGGATATTCGAATTTTTTAGGGGTCTTTTCGAAAAGAAAACGTCTCGAAGCAAAATAATAAAACCGTGTTTCTGAAACTTTACAAATCTAGTTGAAAAATATTTCAAGTTTTCAATCATAAAATATATTTATATTTTAATACTCTCTCGTTCCTATAGAAACCTTAAATGAACCAAAATAGAGGGATTATCAAGCAAAAGTATGATTATGAAATGAAAGTGAAACGTCTGTGGTCTTAAACATTTAGCGGAATACCAAATGCCCTTATTTGCGCTGTTACGACGTAGCAGGAGGCCTACTCTCTAAGCCCGTCAACTAAGATACGGGCCTCCGTCGGTAAGTTTCCCGAAACTACGGATGGAGCCTACTCTCTATTGATTTCGGATAACTAGTTTTGGACAAACGGCACAAACACATTGGGAGTAGGGACAATGTCAAAATATACTCTCATTCATTCTTAGTTCGGGTCACCGAACTAATAAGCTGTCCGTAGTTGATACGGAGTAGGAAACTTCCGTAACTTAGACGTTTCGTGCTTAGAGAGTAGACCTCCAGAATCGGAGCCCTGATTTGTAACATCTCTAACCGTCCTATAAATTTATAACAAAAAATACTTACGTACTTTTTCCTTATAGTGTGTTAATTTCAACACAGCACAGGCCGTGTTTCTAATATTATTATTTTAACGTTTGGTTTGGCAATGACTTTTTGTTAGGCTACGTAAGAAATGATGATTAGTACCATAGTTAATGTACGTAATACAGAATCATGTTAGTTTTTAGAACAGGATATAAGTAGTTTGTTGTAAAGTGTTGACATAAAGTGCAAAGATTAAGTAAAGCAGGTAAACAGACGTCATCTAAACTCACAATGTCATCTTTTGCTACACAACAATATTTGTTTTGTCGAGTACAGACTATACAATGAAACTAAAGAATGAAGCCGTGTTTTAAAATACTACTTACAAGTTACAACCTATGAGTTTCCTATATTTTTACGTTTTTGTATTTTTAGGGTTCAAAGTGAAAGAAGGCATCTCATTTTATTGCGGTAAAGGGCCCAGTAGACGATATTTTTTTGACAAACATGTCTGCCAAATAAACTACCGCAACTAAATCACATCAAACATAGCCGCAGACGGTCAAATAAATTTGACAAACACTAAAATGTGACAGAAATTTTACAGAAAATTTGATCGTTTATGGGGTGCTTGACATGTTTGTCAAGCTGTTTTTTCATGAATAATAAAATATACCCGTTGTTCGGCTATCAAGTTAAAACTGAAAGTAACTAGGTACTTACTTAGAAATCTTTACTATTGTATGGATTGTATGGAATTCGCTACCTTTTGAAGGAACTAAAAACTACTCACTCCACCACCCGGTGCCCAAAATCCGTTGATTAAGTCACTGATTGAATAACCATCCGATTAAAACGCTAAAATACATGTCCGTGTGCAGAGAAACGAAAAAAAGGAACCAAAAAACGGTTTCCCCTAAGAGTAAGTTTGTCGCGTCTGCCCTCTTGGGACTTCCTCTCTGGGTCGGTGGAGTGACCCAGACTACCACTACTGTTGGGCGCGCGGGAACACCTGGCGCGCCCATCCACCACGGGGAGTCCTAGCTGGACGACGGGATGCCCCGTCCCGCCGCCCAACCCCCACAGCTACTGTGCCTCCTCCTGGCGACACCTCTCCCTAGAGAGGCGAGCGGAGCAGCGAATCCTCCGGGATAGTACACCTACCATTACCGACGAGGTTTCCCTAGGGAATGAGGCGATCATACCGTCGCCTCCTTCCTCTCAGCCGCCTAAGGCGAAGAATGGCCGCATGGGCGTCCTGCTCTCGAGCTCTCTCCGCTGTCTCCTTCTGGAGGACAACATCCTCGCAGAAGGAGACTACCGCTTGCCATGATCTGTCACTACCCAGCATCTTACTGACGATGCTGGGTAAGGAGAGAACCCCTCCCACTACGGCCACGAGATCCCGACGCCACCCCGACCACGCAGGACACACCTCTAGTGTGTGCTGCGCGGTGTCCAGATGCCGCGTCGCACCCGTGGCATTTTGGCAGCTCCTCCCTGTGGATACGATGCAGGAACTTTCCAAAACATCCATGCCCGGTTAGCACCTGCACGAGGCGGAATGTCAGTGTCGTTGTAAGTCCGCCTGGCTAGCTACCACCATCTTATCGGAAGCTCAGTGGTTAGGATCAGTGGTCATTGGACCGGATTTCCAAAGGTCGCGGGTTCGATTCCCGTCTGAGAATTCACTTGTGGCCGAGTTAATTTTTTCCAATATTTTTCTATTTAAAATTTACCATAAGCAAATATTCTTTGAAACGCACTATACAGGTGTTTGGGAACCCTCATGGTCAGTGTTTGGAAGCCACTGGTATCCAGGAATGGTTCAGTGTCAGTTGTGAATCTTAAATTGCTAGTTGCTTTGTTTCCCACTTCGAAGTTAATTGCTCTAGATAACCTCTGTCCACTATTTATGTTTTATTTATAATTACTTTAATTACCCTAAAACGATTTATTATGGTCAATTTACATACAACTTGATAATAATATTATTATGTCGAGGAAGGACGTTGCAATGTCTAGTGATTTGATAATTTAGTCTTGAATTTTGGTATTGGTTTAAATAAACGCATCTGAAATTTTCGCACGTACTGTTTTTAGAAATAAAACAGTGTTTACGGATTAAAACGTGATTTTTAAGTACACATTTCGTTTTATATTGCGTGATATGTTATGTTTCTTTGGATTTTCCGACTTTTTTACTACCTGTTTGGTACCACCTTTCCAGGGGACAGGTTACTTACTTGTCGACCACAGTATACCCTAGTAGTCATCATCATCAGCCTGTGGACGTCCACTGCTGGACATAGACCTCTCCTAGCTCACGCCTATTGTGGCGGTCATAGGAGGTTATTAGCCTACTGCTACCACGCTAGCCAGACGGGTTGGTAGAGGTTTTGTTTCAAGTTTTCCTTCTCTCGCACAGTTGATCAATGCGTCTAGCCTCGGACATAGGCCTCTCCTAGCTCACGCCTATTGTGGCGGTCATAGGAGGTTATTAGCCTACTGCTACCATACCACGCTAGCCAGACGGGTTGGTAGAGGGTTTGTTTCAAGTTTTCCTTCTCTCGCACAGTTGATCAATGCGTCGAGCCTCTCCTTACGACATCCCAGGCAGTAAGGGAGTGGTGACACCTGTATTCTTAGGCCGTCACCACACGGCACTACCCTACCCTAGTAGTAGACCCTTAGAAATATAAATTTCCATAAAGTAATACGTAGGTACGTAATATAAAACAAAATGTGTATGTAATTGAGACGCGTATTTTATTCAGTAAATGTTGTTTTTTAAGTACAGTTAGCAGAACGTCAAGCTTGTAAAGCTTGAACTTGAATGGCTTTATTCCATTTTCCGTAACGGTTAGATTAAACCGATTTAGTTTGTTTATTTCGGATTTTAATTTAATAACGACAGTGTTTTAGAATTAATTGATCCTTGCTTACTTTATAAAAGGACAAGTAACTTTGAATGTCTCTGATATCTGTACCAGCCATAACCAAATTTTATGAATAAATGGGACGGATCTATTGTCACAAATATTAATCTAGTGAGAAGAGGTTTAAAAAGGGAATGAAAAAAAGGTCGTGGGTGACAGCTAGTTTAATATAAATAAATCTATGACTTTAATAAAAAATCTTTATTACATAGTCATGCCACGAGCTCAAAGGATAGAAAACTTAATTATTTTTTATTAATAGAAGTAGGTAACTTTAATAAAAAAAAAACCGACGTCCATTATTTTATGTTTATGGTTACTAAAGACGCCCAATTAACTGTGTTTTGTAATATTGCACTAGTCACAGTGATAACGTCTCCCGAAATAAATAAACAATTTTTAATTAAGTTCGTACTTTGACCATTATTCGAATAAAGGCCATCAACCGAAAGAAAAAGTTTAGGCTATCGATATAAGTAGTATCTTCATAATATACTAAATAAATAATGATAAATAGCGGACAACATCCCACACATTGAATGATTCCGAAATAAGTAGCTTAAAGGTACACAAATCATAATCTTCAGCCATTTTTATGTCCTACTACCAGGACACTGGCCTTCTTTATGAATGAATAAGGAGCATGGGCCCAGCACGCAGGCTCAATGCGGAATGGTGGGTCTTAACGATTGCAAAAACAGTCGATACTAACGTCTTAACGTGCTTTCCTAGGCAAGGAGGAGCTCAAGATAAAAACAAATGGTTACATCCCACGACCGCGACCGTTACAATCGCAGGCCTCGAAGCAGGCCTCGAGCAGCGATCGGCCTTCCTGGATGAAACGGCCTACCTCTTCAGCCAAGTAGGGGAATGAAAGCTTTCTAATAAGTACGTACTGGTACGAACAACAGCTGAGCATGCTTTCTGGAGCATTAAGCTCGAGGCGCTAAATTTTGGTCACCCATCTTAGGACCAACCTTAGCGAACCGTTTTCTTTACCACCGCAATCGCTTCATGCTCTCGCTGATCATCGCGCCAACGAGTTCCTTCAAAAAATTTAATATTTTGTAAAAACGTATTGCTTCAATTCTTTAACACAAAAATCTATGACAAATGGCGAAACACCCGATATCTATGTTCCCGAATTGGCCCATCCATCAATGTCCCGGTCGTTCGGACAGAAACGACGGCCGGCATCGTCTCGGCCGATTGGCTCGTCACACAAAAGGACAACAATGGAACAATCAAGATCAATCAACATAACACGAGCTAGCTAGTAGAAAGTGGTCACGCGATATTAACATCTGATGTGTACCTTCGCTGAATAGTTTTCATAGATAAATAAAATGCACGGCAAGAGGATCAGCTTAAAATAAGATCTATTTCTACTAAAAATTTGAAGCACGCAGAAAATGTTATCTTCAAGAAAACATCTATTTTATAAAACCTCATACTAGCTTAAATCAAAGTATCCCAAATTATTTCTCTATCACAATAAACAGATTCTAGGAAAAATATTTCTGTAAGTTGAAAAACATGTTGCTTTCATTCGCTATCTTGAATTTTAGATAGATATTGTATACACAACAAAGTTTTCTCAAAAAGAAAAGATTATGCATAAAATAGTTGAATTTGTCGAAAACACACTCCCACGTGCCTTGGAGTGCCGTGTTTACCGACGCATCGCTTAGAAATTCGATGACATCGGCAACTTGTTTTTTAACTAGGTCCAATGCAACAAGAATGCCACTCGAATATACCAGCCAATATTTGATACCGGATCTCCTACTATTAGCACTGATTCTCCCATACAACATTGGTCACAAAAAAAATTACAGAACAAACAAGTTTATTGCCGTTTTCACTAAATATTTACATCAAAGAAAAACAAACAGTTTACGTAATAAACCTTTCGTCCTTAGCAAAATTATTAAAAGCGAAAACAACTCGTACTCTTTACGACTACCTATTTAGAACAATTAAAGTAGCTTTCCGTTTTGTAGCCTTTCTGAGTGAAAATCGAAGGTCGTCCTGATTTCAAGGAAAATCGTTACGTCTTTTATTTGTATCGTTATATCCTTAATTGATTTCGTATGGTAATGAAATATAAACACAAGGGCGGATCCATTAATAATTTCTCACTTTAATACCCCATAATAATTTGAAATTTCTCAAATAATGAGCCTCCGCTTAGTGATATTAAATTTGAAGCCTTATTATATAATTCAAGTAACTTAGCAGGTCTTCTTAGTAATTAGCCAAACGCGACGGCAGTCGTAATTACGGATTTGATTACTCAATTTCAGTTTCGTGGCAGGTAGCGAATATAACTACCGCTTTCTCTAGGTAAGTAAATTATGAAAACAAACATTTTCTGAAATTAAATCAGTACTTATGAGTACTACGATTTCAAGATCTGTTCATAATATGTTTATGTGTTTTTACTTCTACTAAAACATAATACTAGCGAATATAACTACCGATTTCTCTAGGTAAGTAAATTATGAGAAAAAACATTTTCTGAAATTAAATCAGTACTTATGAGTACTACGATTTCAAGATCTGTTCATAGTATGTTGATGTGTTTTTACGTCTACTAAAACATAATACTACTACCTGCGTGTTGTAATCGCACAGCTCGCAATATATTTCCAAATCATCTTCATCGGAATTATAATTTTTAGGTTTTCAACTTTCTGACGATTCGACTGTACCTAACTAGGTGACTCGATATCACATTGCTTATTTTGCAAATTAGCGAAATAAGTGCCGATGAATGGAAAGGTAAAATCTGTGGACGTAATATTAGTTTCTCTTCGAACACCTCTGTCTGTCTCGGCTGTGAGACGGCGGTTGGAGAGAGTAGGCGAACGTGAATTGGCGGTAAGGCTGCGAGTCGGGGCTCTCCGGCCGTCCGGCGGGCCCAGCAGTCACCGCCGACGGGCCGGCAGAGCAGTCGCACGCCGCACGCATACACTGCGCGCTCACCGGACTCATTGTAAACAAAACGCTACCAATTGACAGAAACACATACTCTCTTCAATTAAAACATCGTTACAGATAACCCTCGACTTCCGTAAACAATCTATAGCGCCGGCCGCAGTGATTTACTACGAGTTGAAAAGGTTAATTTCTATCTTTGTGATTATAGTGAAAGGAGCTCGTAAGTTTTGTGGTTAAAAAGTGGTTTAGTGCATAACTGTGTAGTGGCCGCATGTGTGTCGGTGAGCCAGCATGCTCGGTGGCCGCGGCGGCCGGTGGCCGGTGGCCGGCTGACGCTCGCGCAGCATCCCGCTACGCACACTTTGCGCTACTCATCTGTTAATGTCAACAGTCTGAACAACTAAGTAAGTAAAAACTGACCAGGAATAACATACGTTCAGAAAAGTTAAGGTCATTCATTATAATTAAACTTGATGATTCGTATACAAAAAAGTATTTACACAAAAAATAAACACGGTAAAAATATCTTCAAGTGAACAGACTAAACTTTAAAACGAATACAGAATCGGTGTCATGCAAGGCATAACATTGAGACCGCTACAAGTCTCACTACTTACATCACAATAAATGTTTTGCTCTGAGCACTAAATGTTAAATTGTTGATGTGTAGGTAGGTATTAGTTGTCTGACTAGTTATGTATCTATACTAATATTGTAAAGAGGAAAGATTTGATTGTTTGTTTGTTTGTTTGCATTGAATTGGCTCCGAAACTAATGAATGGATTTGGATGAAATTTGGTTCACAGATAGTAGATAGCCTGATTATGAACATAGGATACTTTTTATCCCGATATTCCCACGGGAATGAAAACCACGTGGGCGGAACCGCGAGCGGCCGCTAGTGTCTTATATGGACGTATAATAGACGTCTTGTCTCGGTTATCTATGAAATGTATTCATCTGTCACAAATTTCTCCGGCGACCGTTCCATGTCTCCTGTAGTTCATTGAGTTAGATTATTCATACTAACTACTCTATCGGACTTCAAAGTAGATGCTATCAGTCATTATTGTTTCTATTTGTATACATCTCTGCTTGGTACTTGAGAATACACCAACAAGAACACGTCATGCACTTAACACTATCGATATTTTAAGCTTGAGAGAAGGTCAAATATCATTGATAAACAGATTTATAGTTATTATTTTCTAATTATCGTTTTAGTTATAGCAAACATAATGAAAAAATTTATTCAAATTACTTTTTGATCTGATTATAATCACATTAAATAATAAGGAAGATCTTTTTCGTTATGTATGAGACTAATATCACAGGTTATATAATACTATACTAGTTTAATACTAAATATTTTATTCTTTAATGTTTCACAGGTATGTGACCTAGGTCACATTTCTCTTTTAATTTAGGTCAAAATTTTATGTTATTTGTTACTTGAAAGCTGAGTTATATTGTTTAGTGATACAATATTAAGTATATTGTTTTGAAAAAAATTGTTTTATAAAACATTATAAAGTTATAACTTTTTAATTTTGCATTTTACAATGCTATTTTTATGTGGTAAATATTAAACAAGAAAATATACCAGAAAAAAGCAACTAGTCTCATGTCGCCCTGAAGGGATTCGAACCCGCATCCTTGGGAGTCCGGCCCAATGCACTAAACAATTATGCTACAGAGACCTATGAGGACACTTCGAATTTTCCTAGTATATTCACCGTTTTACGGTGTTTTTTCTGGTATATTTTCTTGTTTAACATTTATCACATAAAAACAGCATTGTAAAATGCAAAATTTCACCTTGTATGACATTAGTATTAGCAAAAAGCTTTTATTAATAAAGATATTACAGTTGTTAGACATAAAGGAAACTTAAATGAAAGTGAATCTTTTGAACCAGAAAGTTGTGGTTCTTGTGATGATGAAAAAAATGCTAACTGAACATACCATTTTTTACAAACGGTATAAGTATTTATGATTACATTTATTAAAAGATTACTTATTCATAGCTGATACCCGATTCTAGCTTTGGTTTGACTCAGTCAAAAATTACTACGTACGGAGTGATGTAAAAAATCTCGATGCAGAATCATACACAGATAATAATTGCTTCTTCACCCATCCGATTAAAAGCAATGCTAAATTTACTTTACGTTTATTTACGTTAACCATTGCGCCACCGTGATAAAGCCGCCAAACACCCTACATTCCTTTGAACACTTAACATTACCTCGAATGAAACGAAGCCGTCTTCTTAAACACCACAGCTAATAATATCATCACTTTATAATACATTTTCGATGGGCTACGCTTGCTTAAGGGTCTTATCTATCTACGCTTGAATACTTAAATTATTATAAATTATTATAACACTCAATTCTTTTTCAGTTTTTACTAGTCGAGATTCCTTAATATTTATAACATCAGCATAAAACGCCTTCATGTTTAACTATGAAGTGTGTCAAGAAGTTTTGAATGCTTTTCTTACATTTATATTTATTTTTGATCTGCCGTTGGTGCTACAATGAATTCACTTATTTTCTAGTTGCGTAAACTTTTAAGACACAAAACTACAAAAAAAATATGAATCGATAGATATCCAATCCAATAAGCGAACCGAACTAGACCCATCAAAAACTGAAATCCGAAAATATTGTTTTACTCAAGAAAGTTTCATTTATTTAAGATAACACAAGTTTCTAATAGCTTTGATTACAGAGGGTAAACAAATAAGTGATATCCAATCCAAATACTATACCAATACTATTTGTTAGAAATCGGCGAACTTCGTGTGCCGTTAGATTCATTGTAATTGGATATTCTTGACACTCGCTCACGTTTCTTACGCGTACGCTGCACTCCATACAGACATGTGACACGTGCGCAGAAGTCGTAGAACAGAGACAAATATAGTCTGATTTTTTTATGACTGACGGTGGACTCTTAGCCTTCATCATACCTGATGTTAAGTATTGATAAGGCTGAAGATGGAAGCGAGCCTCTCCCGGAATCCTCAATCGTTGAGGAACTCGCTATCTTATCTCTAACTGCCGGAACACAATAATGCTGAAAACATTGTTGATATGGCGTCAGACTTAGATAAGATGGTGGTAGCTAGTCAGGCGGACTTACCACAAATCCTACCAACGCTGGGAATCGAACCCGAGACACCTAGGTCTGATACCGGTGGTTGTACCACTAGACCACAGAGGCGGTTAAAATGTCTGCGGTTAAAAGTCTGATTTCCTTACTAACCACGAAATCACTTCGTAGTAAAGAACTATAGCGATTAAACAGAAATGAAACTACACGATGTTAAATGTTATTGGTGTCCACTAATCGAACCAAGTTCCAATAGTATTTGTAAACCCATTTGAGAATAATCTTGAATTTCGTATTTTTAGGGGTATTTTCGAAAAGATAAAGTGTCGAGGCAAAATCAAAAAATCGTGTTTCTGAAACTTTGGAAATCCAGATAAAGGTATGAAGATATTCCGCGTGGGTCCTATAACCGGGGAAAATATTGAAAATAGAGACTCACTAGAGTATTAGTATATATTCTGAAAAGATTCCAGTTAATCAAAATACATTACTCACAACAAGAATTTAAAGAATTTAAAAACGAACTGTTTGGCGCAGGGGTACTAAACCCGCCTTCTACGCCAGAGGTCCCGGGTTCGATCCCCGGACAAGACAAATATTTGTGTGCATGAACATTTCTATTTGTCTTGGTCTGGGTGTTTAATATGTATATTATGTATATATTTACAAAAAAAAAAAGTATATAAGTATGTTTATCCGTTGTCTAGTATCCATAACACAAGTTCTTTATGAAACTTAACGTGGGCTAGATAATTGGTGTGTAAAAAAAAATAAAAAAAAGTTACGATTCATAACCAGTGTATTATTCCAAAACGATATTATCGCTAACGTGCGAACTTATCGTGGTACAGGGGACAACAAAAAACTTACCGCATAACATCATGGTATCACCATTAGAAAATTTACCTTTAACTCCTTGAATAGCAACAGACCCCGCTACTTCCCACAGCTTAAAATCTCTGCTACAAATTAATTAAAATTAGTTTATTATTAAATATCGCAATGACAGTTATCTGTTTACAATTGTATCCATCATGCATGACATCCCAACTAGCAAAGTGCTCTTGAGAAAAGCGGGCTATAAGGCAAGAAGTCTTTAAAAAGTCACAGATTAATTTTGGTAAATGTATACCGGCTTAATTTTGCGTTGCTTAGTGCTAAATAAATGCCAAGAGCAATCATCTACAAAACTCAGTGTCGGAAGCGCATCAGAGATTAAAAAATATGACATTCTCAGAACCAGTCCTAGGGTAGCATTCTGTAAGATCTTAGCTTTACGATAAGTTTTCTAGTCTGAAAAATGTATTGTCCAAGACTAACACAACTCTACAAAATGCGTCGTTAGGATTTGTACAAGACTCGTAGTCTTGCGAACGCCATTACTGGACACGCTGTGCTAGAAATCTTGTCTAAGCAAGTACGCTGACTCTGAGAAAAGTCATAGCATTTAATTGATACTTTTTTGCTCTCAAAAATGATAAGAAATCTTGAATCGGTCCTGTGTTTTGTGTTTTAAAAACTTGGGTACTAAACAAGGTTGAGTCGAGGTTAAAGAATTTTTACGTATTTCTGTGATCTAACCGATAATGGATTTGAAAAAATGGACACAAATAAAGCGAAGTGGTGTGTTCAGGAGAAAAGTTATTGCTAAATATCAAAAATTGCAAAAAACTAGTATAAACATAATACAAGAAAAGTGCGATACTGACTATGAAGATAGTGGTTCTGTACATTTTGTTGAAAACAGAGTTGCTGTTACTGAAACTGATTGTAGACAAGAAAGCAATTCATTTTCAGATTCTGGTGACCTACAAATAAAAACTTTTTTAGAAGATGTTAGCGATGAAGGCAAGGACAAAATCTGGTGAGAAACTGAGAACAAAAATGATGAATTTCGTGAAAACATACGGCAGTGGGCTCTTAAATGCACACCTCTTAAATGCATTCCTCTAGCACATATGCATGATTTATTTACTATATTACATAAAAGATTACCTTATGTTCTACCAAAGGATCCAAGGACTCTTCTGAAAACGAATGCTTGGGAAATATGTATAAGTTCTATCTCTTCTGGACATTACTGGCACAATGGTTTAAAAATACAACCGCTGAATATAAATATCGATGGACTACCAATTTATAATAGTTCACGACATCAGCTGTGGCCAATTTTATGCAACATATTTGAGCTATCAAATATATCTCCCATAGTAATTGGTATGGACAATGAAAACCGTCCGATTTAAATGATTATTTGGGTCCAACAATATCAGAATTGAAGGAACTAGAGACTGGACTCAATATAACAACAAAACAAGGAAAATCATCTAAAGTTGACGTTAAAGTAAGAGCATTCTTATGTGATTCACCGGCTAGAGCTTTAATCAAAGGTAAGTGGCAGTAAAGGCTCGTTCAATAATTAGTTATCAAAAAATCCACTGGAATTTACACACCTTTCCATATTTGGGTAGGTTCATTTCTATTTTATTATTTATTAGTGACCCGCCCCGGATTCGCACGGGTGTATATCATACATATAAAACTTCCTCTTGAATCACTCTGTCTATTAAAAAAACCACATCAAAATCCGTTGCGTAGTTTTAAAGATATAAGCATATATAGGGACAGACAGACAGACAACGGGAAGCGACTTAATAATATGTAGGTAGTGATAGTGATTACAAAGATCGATGAAATTACCAACTCATATATCAAAGGCCTAAATTATCACTACTAACACAAACCTGTAACTCCACCATAACGACGAACAATATTTTATCTCGTTAACAAGTTCTTTGTTTTAGGGGTTGCAAACTTCAACAGCAAGGATGGGTGCTTAAAATGTACAATTCGGGGCGAATATTCACACGTAACTCATACTGTGACATTCCCAGGAATCAATCACCCAAAAAGGACCGATAATGACTTTCGCCTGAAGAAATATAGGAATCATCATAAGGTTGATTCGCCACTCCTTCTACTATCCATTGACATGATAGAAGACATTCCAGTGTCAGATTCTTTACACCTAATTGACCTAGGTATTATGAAGCGTTTACTAATTGGTTGGAGAGATGGCAACTTTGGAAAACTCAAAACTAAGTGGAGTGCACGCGATATTAATAAAGTTTCTAGCTTTTTATCTAACTGTCAGTTGCCAAAAGAAATCCATCGGTCTGTTAGAACAATCGAAGTATTAGCACACTGGAAAGCTTCGGAGTACAGATCGTTTTTTTTTTACTTAAGTTTTATTATACTTTTGAGCCCAGAAGCGTATAACCATTATTTGAGCTTCTTTTGTGCTATTACAATTTGTTCTAGTGCCAAATATACACACTTTTTGCGGCTTGCTGAAATTTTGCTCATGTTTTTTATAGAGAAATATAAATCATTTTATGGAGCTGAATATATAACAAGCAATGTTCATAATTTGAGTCATCTTGTTGATGAGGTTCGAAAGTTTGGTAATTTACAAACATACAACACATATCCAGTCGAAAACAAACTTTACAACTTAATTTATTAAGACAGGGAAATAAACCTTTGCAACAGGTAGCACGAATACTCCCAGAAAGAAGTTGCATAGAAAGAGAAGATCTACCCAATCAACAGTCATTCAGTGTATCCTTACTTGATAAAAAATAAGACCACAACTATTCTGCATTTAGAATCTTTTATATTGTCGCCAGAAAAGCGAAACAAATGGTTTTTAAATAAAGACTGTCAAATCTTAGGGTTAAACTTGATTTCAACAGATCAGACCACTGGTGAAATATTATTGAAAGCTGTGCAGGTGAAAAATATTTGTGATGTTTTTGAAACGCCCATAAAATCATCTTTACTTAAAAATTTTAAATGTTCTACCAGTGATTTAGAGAATTTTGAAACCGAAAGTAATCCTAAAATAATTGATATACAATGTAAAATGGTGTGTATTGAATATCAAATGGATGTGTATTTCATACCCTTGTTACATACCTTATAATAAATTATGTGAAGAAAACTTAATAATGTTTTCTTGGATTTTGGATTATAAATAAAATAATAATTGTATATTTTTGGAGTTTTATTTCACTGTTATAAAATATAAAATCTTTTATTCGCAAACATTATTAGTCTTATTTAAGAACAACAATCAGAATTTAAGGTATAATTTGCACTCAGTCGTAAAAAAGTAATTGGCAATCGGTTTTATATGAGAGAACAACAATCATAACATAACTCAACAATCTTAAATTTTACTCAGTCAGTCTTGACGACAGTAATAATCTTAATACTAAACATAAAGACCTAAAGACCTAAACACGATCACAGAATTCGCATTCGTCGGATGGATAATGATCATAGATTGCTTGGTTATTACAATTTTCGCACCAAAAACAGTTAAAACTTAATAAATAAATAATTTCATAATCCAAAACGATAATATGCTGCGGTTTTGTAGAAACTGCCGAATATTGACATTGAAAACATTTTGTACGTAAAATAAAATGAGTTATTTTCCATGGCCACTTTTTTGACTTTTTTAATAAACAGAAATCTTCTTTGGTCAGAAATGCATCTACATCTAAGTATTCTAAGATCACCATTTTCAGGAAGTTCCTAGAAACTGAAACGATAAAATTAAAGGCTTAATACCTAGTAAAAACATACACACAAACTGTCAATTAGTTAGTTCGGTACTTCGATCATATGTTCGGTATTAAATAAATATAATAAGGAGGCTTTATTCCCTGCATGAATATGAAAAATAAATAAGCTAAGGTTAAGATGTTTAAATCATGGGTTTTTTATCTTAAATTATCTGTACAGCGGAACCCCAATGGTATCGAACTATGACAATCTGAATCGGAGCATAAGTCTTATGAAAGCAAAATCTCAGACATCACATCTTGTAATAGCTTCAGATTAATCTCCGCACTAAAATTATTAAATTAATAAGACTTTAAATTGAAAAATACAAGGGGGCATTAAAAATTCACCACATATACACATATAAATCCACGAAAAACTTACCTTCGCACTTAAAATTGGTTACACAAGAACAACAAAACACTTCGTCTTCGATGGCCGCTTGTTTTAATATAAAATAAACTATAATATTTATTATTTCGCCAACGCATTACACCACACTTAGCTTTATTTTACAAATGGCCACAAGTCTCATAATAATTCTAGTTTAGCAGAATACAAGATCCTTAGCACCATGTTTTGCATTTTGGAGATTAAATTGAGAGCAGTTTAGCATATTCCCGGACGTATACAATGCTAAATCAAGACCAGTAGTCCTGAATTTTGTGCCCAAACGCGGTATTGTAGTACTCTACGTGGCTTTTCTAAGAATTCTTCATTATGCGTTAAGCTTTTTCGAAAACGCATTGGTGACTTTTTCAGAACCAAAATTTGCTAGTTGGGATGTCATGTCTTTCAAGTATACCTAGTATGTCTAGTATGTCTTTGTACCAAGTAGATTGAGCCATGGTATTATTAAGTACTAGTCCAGTATCTATTAATTCCAAGGATTCTACGCTTTTTACACTATGATCTTTTTAAAAAGAAGATCATAGTGTAAAACTAGTGTAAAATTAAAAGAATATTTTTTATTAGTAAGGTCAGAATATTGTCATAGGATATTCTTTGGTTTCAGTTTAAATTATTTTAATTTAATTGAATTTGATTTATTTTCACAATTTGTAATTAAATATGAAAATGGCTTTGAGTGCAAAAAAAACACTTTATTAAAAAACAATGTCTACGTGGATTCATGAAGTGCGATAGTAAGACAGTATTATTTTTCTATCAGCCGACACACAAATTGTCAAAAAGACATTCCGAGTAGCTACGAAAAAGTTGAGCGGTATTGTTGTTTGCATTACATTTGTATTTTTATAAGTGATCAAGTTTGTTAGAAAAAATCAAAAAGTGAAGACTTGATTTTAATTAGTTGGGAATGATTTAATCACTAGTGACCTATAGAGCGTCCGTTTTTAATATTATCCCTGGTTCTAGGTCCCACACTTAATATCTTATAATCAGATTTGTAACATATTTAACCGTTTTATATTACAAGTCAAGTACAGTCACCTGCAATAATATAGAATATTGAATGACATTAGTTGACATAGGGAGCTTTGCTCCTATATGTTTCAAGGCGTTGTATCTTCTATACTAATATTATAAAGAGGAAATATTTGATTATTTGTTTGTTTGTTTGTTTGCATTGAATAGGATTAGAGATAGGAAACGATTGAACGGATTTGAATGAAATTTGGTACACAGTACCACGCGGGTGAAACCGGAAAAAAATACGGTCATTGGAAGGAAAGTACCCTAAATATTGTAGTAACCAAATTTTACCCTAAGGAAACAATCCTTCATTTTCAAAAATATATTAAACTGCATTCGAAGATTTTTTGAAAATTACATATTTGCACCGGGAATCGAACCAGCTTAAATGAGAAAAAGACATCGTTTTTTTGGTACCAATCGACAGTGTTAGGTATAAATATCAATTCGGCTTTAGTAACTAAGTGTCTTAAATTAAAGCCAAAGCCAGAAAAGATAAAAGATTACATAATAGTTCAATACTTTATTGTACCTACTCTTACTTACACTAACTTAATAAAAGTTCACTTTAACTTACTTAGTTGCTCGAAATGAGAACCATTTGCAGCTGATTACTCTGATTTTAATTATTAGGTTATTGACTGTTTTTGGCTAATATTCACCATAATTCCATACAAACGGCGACAAGACGCTAGTTCAATCGAAGAATAAAATTTTAGGGCAGGTTTTTTAAGAGCACTGTTTTTTAAGAAAATATATACGCTGTTTCTATATTTTGTGCAAAATGGTGGCGACGAGTAAACCCTTAAGTGGTTATACTAATGAGTGATAATATATAATAATAACTTTGTTAGTACCTATGTATGTCTTAAACATAAATAATAATAATTTCGAACCTCTCCTTGTGTTCTGTGATATTTTTTACAATGTCGAAACGCAAAACATTATAATTTAGGTATCTCAACTTTTCTTTTCAGTCATGAGTCTCGTCTGTTTTTCATAACTAATTCATAAACAAGAGGCGTTCATGATTCTATTAGCGATTACTGGATCCTTTCTGGATTTTTCCACCGTGTTCGAAGATTATTTTATCCAAAGCCTCTCACGTATACAAAGATTTATATAAATCCTCTGTAATAAACTTAGGAAAAGGAAAGAAGCGGAAATCACGTAAAGGTTTCCTCGTTTATTCAAGTTATCTTCTGTGGTTTAAGTTACTATCTCACGATTCTTAGGATATGATATTATAAACAAAATAAAAACCGACTTCAAAAATTACAAAATTAACTTTTGAAGTCGGTATCAGTACGGGCCAATGCATCAATGGTGCATTCTACATTGCACTTCTATAATCCCTGGGTGGCACAGACTTCAAAAGGTTTATTTTTCTTTGAAATTGGTTTTCCGATGATTTCCTTACATAGCCATTTGTACTAAAAATAGGTCCCTAAACAAAGTAATCATCCATGTAATCGTTACGAAAGTGACCGAAAGTAGACATTTCCAAGATTTCCTGAAAACTACTGAACCGAATTCAAAGTTTTGAATTTGCTTAGTGAATCATTTCAATAGGTCCAGCCGTCGAGTAATCGGTGGACATACACAAAAGAAAACAAAAAGTATACAGACGAACTTATAACTTCCTCCTTTTTGAAGTTCGTAAATTAATGAACTTCTATATTCTAGCCTACTCTAGCCTTAGTCATTTTCCAAGGTCTCATCTATCTCTGTTCCAAAATTCACCCACTGAATGAAGATAATGATATCGAAGTCTTTTTTTTATATTTTTTTTCATTAAACTGAAGCAATGTTTCTTTGCTAGAATTTTGTAGATATTCCTATTCAAGTTAGCAATTCTTATCAAACAGTAAAGAACTTACTTAGGTATTTAAGTAATAATTGCTTTTTTAAATAAATAACAACACAAAACCTAAATAATGATGACGATTGGAGCTTCGATAAGAGCTTTCCAAGTTCGTGACTTGCCTTTTGAAGCCGAATTCACTAAGAGATTTCCTAATGGAGTTGAAAAGGCTGTTCATATGGTATGAACGGTAAAGGTCATAGAGTCATAAGGACACTAGGGTTAGGTACAACCTACACCACACCAAATATTACATGTTCACCAATACGCACATTTTCGTGTTGCAAATTGTTAAGTCTGTTGTGATGTCCACTACTTTTATTTTTATGATCGACGGAGAGACTCTTAGTCTTCATCATACCTGATGTTAAGAATTGATTAGGCTGAAGATGGAAGCGAGCCTCTCCCTGAATCCTCAATTATTGAGGAACTGGCTATCTTATCTCTAACTGCCGGAACACAACAATGCTGAAAACATTGTTGCGTCAGACTTAGATAAGATGGTGGTAGCTAGCCAGGCGAACTTACGAGTCCTACCACCAACTAAACCGGGTATAATAGGTATGTACTCCCGCTGGGAATCGAACCCGGGACCCCTGGGTTTGATATCAGTGGTTTTTCAGAGGAGGTTAAAATTACTTATGATTATCAAAGGTAAAAGTATCTATAGATACTGTCAACAGCACGTTAGGCTTTGCACTTTGAATTTGACAGTACTCTTATATGCGAAAGTATGTCAGTTTGTTTGTTAGTTTGTTACTTTTTCACGCTAAAACTACTGAACGGATTTTGATGAATTTTGTCACAAAGATAGCCGGACTATAACATAAATTACCACCAGAACCGGAACAACGCGGGTGAAACCGCTAGTAGACAATAAGCAAGACATTCATAAAGAAGAAGTAAATGAATTGTCAGGGAATTAGCAATATTGCTTTAGGTCCCTTTTTAGGCCCCCATATCCAAATGTACTTTATTAGTATCGATATAAAACCGTTATTATCATAACTTTAATTAATAAATCTAGAAACGAATTATTATTCTTACGAACGAGTAAAACTTACATAAAGTAATTAAATTAATCTTCTAGTGAAAAAGTTATTAAGAACAAATAAAATATGCGGGTATGTAATAAATTATAAAAACGGTAACTAAGATTTTAATTAGGTAAGTGTAACAAAAGCCAAACTCCAAAACCTTAGTTTTGTAACAACAAACATAAAATGACCTTCGTAGAATAATTTTATGTCAAACATTAAGAAACCTCTGCTTCAATATTTGTACAATAATTTATGTATAGAAACGTACACGATATAAAAGTTTTTCCGGTATTTTAAATTCAAAAGAACAAGTTTTCACACAAAATATGTATGTAGCAAAATTGTTTCTTTTTTTATGTTCAAGTTACCTTGTGTATCCAACTGTGTATATTATATATTAGATTAGATTAGATTATTTATTCATAAACAATATACATTGTGTTTGAAATTATAGGTAAGTACATAAAATGAATTATTATTTAACAAGGATCAACATCATAAATATTAAATTGGTATTAAATTAAAATAATAAAAATATAGTTGAGTCAAATATACATATAACTAAGCAATAATCGCAAAAACAGAATTAATTGTCAAAAACAATATTCATTATTATAAAAGATCCACACAAACAAATCACAAAACTCAGACAATTCATGCATAAAAGTAAGCAGGTTGGTATTCAGAAGTCCCAACCAGATTACAGCTCTTCGATTGAGTACAAGCATCTCTCCAATAAAAAGGACTTAAGTTTGACTTTAAATGATGAGCTATAAATCAGAACCTTCAACTCCAGGGGAAGTCTATTAAACAACTTAGTGCTCTGAAAATATGAGCAATGTTTGGCCAGGTTGAGTTTGGGTGATATTTTTGCTATAAAATCCTTCCTTCTAGTTATTTCTCTTTTGCATCTTTCTTCGTCCGTCTCATAGAGATGTAGGTTCTTGGCAAAAAAGCAAAGAAGGACCAATATGTACAAGGATGGTAGGGTCAGAATTTCTAGTGCCTTAAAATGATCACGACAAGAATCCTGCTGCTTAATGCGCACCATGGTTCTAATGGCTCTTTTTTGCATTATGAACGCCTTACTCATGTTGTACTGGTAACTGTTTCCCCAAAGTAACACACTATATCGAAACCTGGATTCAATTAAGGCATAGTACACCATTTTGAGATGCTCAAGATCTACTTCATCCCGTAAACTTCTCAGCACGTAACAAGCTGAACTAACCTTAGCCTCAATATCCGCAATTTCACACTTCCAATTCAGATGACTGTCTATATGTACTCCAAGAAATTTAGCATCCTCTACCAGCTGAATCTGATCACCTTTTAGTGAAAAGTTAAGGTTTGGTTTGCATCTATATGTTGCATGAAACAACATTAGACTAGTCTTATTAATGTTGACTTTAAGACCATTAGTAATGAACCAATTGCTGAGAGCTGTGAGTACCTCGTTTATTCTTACCTCAAACTGTTTATATTGTTGGCCGTTACTAGAGCATTAGTGTCATCAGCAAAAACCACTAGGCTGACAAAATCAGGAAAATTTTCTGACATGTAATTAAATAAGTCGTTCAGAAATATATTAAATAACATAGGACCTAATATAGACCCTTGTGGTACGCCGGCTTTTACGTCAACCAGTTTTGAACAGCTCGTCTCTTTACAATGACTTACTTCGTTACAAGTCTTAACTTCTACGATCATCCTTCTATTACTTAAGTATGAGGTCATAAGTTTTTACCTCGTATACCGTAACAATTCAATTTCCTCAGCAGAATTCCGTGGTCCACGAAATCAAATGCAGAACTAAGGTCTAAGAAAAGACCTGCAACAAGTTTTTTTTCATTTAGGTTCTTGACCACCTCATTGACCAAGGTGTTTACTGCATCCAATGTACCCAAATTTTTACGATACCCAAATTTCCTCGGATTTAGAATCTTATTCAGATTTAGATGAAGGGTTAATCTTAATTTAATGAGTTTCTCCAGGATTTTTGACGTGGTTGGCAATACTGAGATAGGCCTGAAATTTTTAGGGTCTTGCTTACTGCCCTTTTTATGTACAGGAACAACTTTCGCTATTTTCAATTGATCCGGGAATATTCCCTCTTCAAAGCATTTATTATAAAAATTTGCAAGTGGCACACATAGAATGTCAATATTTTCTCTTATGACTGTGATAGGTATTTCATCGAAACTGCACGAATTTTTATATTCCATGCTTTTCACAATTTTTGTTATTTCATCTGGTGTAACCGGATCTAGAATCATTTCATCTGAGATTTCTTTCGTGTGGTTTAGTAGACACTCAATTGCTGTTTCTGAATTTATGTTCGCACTATTTTTAACATTAAATTGTTTCGCAAATAAATCTACGATTTCCGTGGCATTATCGACAATACGATCATTCACTTTTAACAAAATACTAGAACTATTTCTACTGGTTTTATTTCGGTGCTTATTAACTACATTCCAAATAGTTTTTGTAACGTTTTTTGACTTAGCTATCTCAGATTGTATCCCCAAGCTTTTAGCTCTCTTAATAGTTTTTCTATAAATTGCTATGTACCTGGTAGTATAGCTCTTGACCGATGAATCATTACCTTTGCCCATACACAGAAAGCGTTTCATTTTGCTGGAGACTTTCAATCCCCTAGTAAGCCATCGTAAGCCTATTGTACTATTCATTTTAATAAGCACTTTTTTCTTTTTAAAACTTTTAGTAAAACAAGAGTTCAACTTTTTTATAAATGTGTTAACTCCTACATCATTCCAACATTCATTTAGAAGACAATTCCTGAAAGTTTTCTTATTTGGTTCATTAAATATCCTCTTTACTATATACCATGGGGAAGTTCTAAGTCCTTTATCAGGCTTTTGTTTTGTAGCACTCAAGTTACACGTTAGACCAGCATGACCATCTCCCAACCCATTGTGATCAATTTTGACAGCTTTAATTTGGTTTTCATCTACATTTGTAAATATGTTATCTATACAAGATTTCGAGTTATTTCGTATGAATGTTGTTTCGCTGATAATTAATGGCCTGAAGTTATAACATCGCAACAAGTTTAATAAATCATTTCGTTTTTTATCATCACATTGTAAATTAACATTAAAATCTCCACAAATCACGCTCTTTTTATTGAATAGATGCTCCAGTAGTTGTTCAAGTTTGATTAGAAACATATCGAAATTTTTATCCAGTGGTATTCTGTAACAACAACATACAACTATTCCTGTCAGGATGTCCTTGACACCACAGACTTCAAAACATTGAGCTTTATAGAAATTCTTAGTAATTACAGTTTCTTCAAATTCTCTATCCTTAGCGACAAGTATTAAAGTACCACCTTTTTTCCTTTTTAATCGAGTGTTATAAGAAGCTATTTTGAAATTCTCTAAATGACACAATGGTATATTGATTTCGTTGAGAAAATGCTCGCTTATACATAAATAATGCATAGAAGTCTGATACTTATCGTGTATGTATATTTCTAATTCTTCTTTTTTATTATTTAGACCACATAAATTTTGATGAAAAACGTTACATTGAACCTCCTCTAAACTATGTGCAAGATTATTATGATAATGTAAAGAACGGTAAGGTTTACTCGTCTCGAAAAAATAATTGCTCAGACTGTATATCCACACAATCATCTGTTTGTGTGCTACAAGAGACTCGATGTGTCTCATCAGAATTACATTTAAATCTGGTAATATCTGTTTGTACCATAACAGATATACTCTTGACACGCTTTTTAGATATTTGATTTTTCCTCATTTCTATGTAATCTAAATATTTCTTATTGTAATCCATCCTTAGTATTTCTCTTAAAATTAGTCTACATTTGTAAGTTATATTGAATGTATTGTTTAAATTATCGTTGTTATTAAATTTGACAAATTTAGTGTTATTAAAACAGGAGCAAATTGATTGCACTAAATTGTTCAATTTATACTCAGTAAAATGTCTATTTCTAAGTATTTCTCCAACTAGGATGTTAATTTTTTTGCCTTTTAATTGATTTAATGTAAAATATAGATAAGATTGTATTTTGAGTAATTCATTATCATTAGAACCTGTTAAAATTAATACATAATCTGAGTCAGAGAAATCCCTACTTGTGGTGTTTTTTTGTAACTATTGCATAATAAACTGATATTTTTTATGTTAATGTACTTTAGGGATATGTTAATTTTATACTAAATTGAATATCACCCAATCTATTTTGTTTACATTACAAACTAGCGGTAGGTTTGAATATTTTCCATAGTCACATCCCTATATTCATCCCCTTTAGCAATAGTCCATCCCAAATGGTATTTACGGAGATTATCGGGTTTCCAGTTTTGTTTCTTTAAACGCATATGCATGTTATAAAAATTATATAGAAGTAAAAAACAATTAAAGATTAAGTCATAAAAAATATTAGTATTTATCCTTTTAAGTTTCGCAGCCCTTGCCTTTGCCCTTCATTTAGCGTATGTACGAAATAATCAACTATATGAATTGTTAGGGAATTCACTTAGCAATATTACGTTAGCGCCCTTTTTAGGCCCTCTGATCCAGTTCAAGTTCAGTAAGTATTGATTGTAAGTATTGTGTACGTGAATGGAATTCAATATAAACATTATAGCTGCATTATATAGCAGCATTACTTCTTCTTCTTTCTTAATTAATGGCGTGCTCGCAATAAAATTTGCGAATTTTGCCACGGTAGGTTAAGTTTAAAATAAATAAATATTTCTATACAATTACACCAATTATCTAGCCCACGTTAATTATCATGAAGAACTTGTGTTATAAATAATAAATAAATAACTGTTTATTTCTTCTCTACACAATCTCATCGTTTACAAAATAGGTTTACAAAAATTACATGAAAATTAAGTCACATACATAAGATTGTGGAGAGACTGGTATCTGAACTAAGCCGTGGCCTGTATCTCAGAGAACCAGTACTCTCCCCTCTTAACCACTGGGACTTTAATCACATTAACATGTTTATAATATCAAAAAATTACGTTATTGAGTAGAAATAATAACAAAATAGGTAAGTAAGTATGATGTGGGTATATACAAGTTAGGTTATATATATTTAGACTTTAGTTTAGTTATGGATACTCGATAACGGATAAACATACTTATATACGTCTTTTTGTAAATACATACATAATATACATATTTAACACCCAGACCAAGATAAATAGACATGTTCATGCACACAAATGTTTGTCTTGTCCGGGGATCGAACCCGGGACCTCTAGCGCAGAAGGTGGGGTTAGTACCCCTGCGCCAAACAGGTCGTCAAAATGGAGCCTCACAACACGTGTTATTACGAAAAGAACTTAGATGAAACTCCATAGCTGCATTATTTCTACAAAATTACATTTGGCATCTGTCAAATTACTCTACTGAGTAAAGAATACAAGAATAACTCTACTGCGGTGCTAACATTGGATAGCATAAGAACACCTGAAAAAGGTTTCTATCTTTACAGTCGTGCTGACTGGAAATTGCTTCAAATCCCTGACCCCGATTCAGCAAGTGTCCATTACTTGACATTTCAAAAAATCACGTTTCGTTCAACGATTTTCAGATTGACGATTGATTAGTTACACGTAATCAGTCGTTGGTTCTACATAGTTATGTCCAAAATATAACGACATTATCTATACAATGTTGTTTGGATGAATAATGCAGATATTTTAACTAAGAGGAAAACTATTTAGTTTTTGACAGTTACGTTAACTCTAGATAGCTAACGTTGCTGAACTATCCTGATAAGCTAACCATTCCACTTTTTGACAACTTTGATTTTTAACCGACTTCAAAAAAAAGGAGGAGGTTCTCAATTCGACGGACCTTTTTTATGTATGTTACTCGATTACTCGAAGACGGCTGGACCGATTTGAATTTTTTGTTCTAACTTCCCATGTGGTCCCATTTTCATCATGTCAGGATCTGATAATGGGATCATGGAGAAATCTAGGGAATTCTTCAAATATTATAGGCACTCCTATAGCGATTTCGGTGTTTTCTATAGTAACTTATGCATATGCTTCCGGAAAGCACCATTTGGTGAAGTGGAACTGTTGATGAAGACCACAAATGGTCATCAGAACTATGAAATACTTAGCATTTCACGGAAGCTATACGATTACTTTAATGTGGTTCATAAGCAATTTATGCTCGGCTCAATGCATGTGATGAAGTGGAGCTAGTGATGAAGTATCGGGAGAACTCCTCAATAAGTAACGTCCCTGCACCGGGCAATACAGCATTTTGTAAAAGGTGATGAGGAGTTGTCATAAGGTTATTAGCGTAGGCACGGCACCTTTTCTACCTTCAAAAATTGTGAAATAAAAATCTTTTTATAAAAAAATTAAAACCGACTTCAAAAACTAAAAAGCAAAAAATAAACCTTTTGGAGTCGGTGCCAGCCAAGGCAAGAAAAATAAAATAGTAGGACCGCAAAGTAGAATGCTATGCGAATATTCTGCAATTCGTTATCTGGTCACAGGAGTCTCAGGACCGATTTGATGTTATGGTCCCAGTTTACGATTAGCATTTTCTATAGTCGTCGTGTGGTCTCTGGTTCGAGTTCAGGAGGCCTACTCTTTAAGCCCGTCAACTAAGATACGGATCCCCGTCCGTAAGTTTCCCGAAACTACGGATGGAGCCTACTCTCTATTGATTTCGGATGACTAGTTTTGGACAAACGGCACAAACACATTGGGAGTAGGAACAATGTCAAAACGTATTCTTATTCATTCTTAGGTCCGAACTAATAAGCCGTCCGTAGGTGATACAGAGTAGGAAACGTCCGTAATTTAGGCCGAAACTACGGGTGTCGTGCTTCGAGAGTAGACCTCCAGGCTGGGACCAGTATGCGCCTAACCCGGGTGTGGGTTGTGTAGATAAAACAACAAAAGAGAAATGAAGCAATACACATCGGATGCTCGTCATTTTCACGAACGTTAGCTATCTAGGGCTTAAAATAAGACACATTTGTTGATCTAAATTTCGTGATAAGTAGGTAACTTATACACCTATGTTTTGGAGCCAACCCAGTACCCGTAGCTCAGTAGGCAGAACCATTTCCTACTCCAGCATCATTGTTCTTACTAATCTTCTTCTTATTAATACTCGCTAAAATTATAAAATCACATTTAAAGGTTTTGGAACGTGTGATACATATAACACATATTAAGCCTGATCTATAAGGTATTTTAAGTATATTCAGTACCTTGATTTGGTTCTGAGATAAAGCTTTAGTGCTTGTATGAACAAATTAAATATTATACATATCAAGATATCTATGGATAATAACATCCTGACACGGTACAAAAACAAATGTTCATAACAATACGAATGTTCAATTAAGTCTTCAGTGAATACAAACCACAAAAATTTTTTTAATATTTAGAACCTTTCATACCGCCATACCTTACATACGCCTTTCATACGCTTTCATTTTCGACCATATCTCTCATTACCGCCAGCAGCTCAAATGGATTCCTAGGTATTCGTGTGCGTAGGAACCTGAGAGTTGTCTGTCTTCTCTTCAACGTTTTGTTCGATCCGCTTACCCCAGAATACTTGAAGTCTAGATTTCAGTTTCTGGGTTCTTCTCATCCACGTGACGTTCGCTCTAGCAGCAATCTTATTTAAAAAAATCCCTAACACACTTCTGGCTTTGTCTCCTAATCTTTCTCCCTTACTGCAATTCGACTCTGGAACGCCGTCCCCTTGGACATTCGGAAAGCCCAAAGCAATTTGTGTTTATGAAACTGGTCCGCGAACACTATCTTAAATATCTTCGCTGATTCCCTTCATCTCTGACATAATGAGTCCTTATATTTTATATGTATGTATGTATATATGTATATACACTCGGCTGCAAAGAAATCGCACAGTAGCGTTATTTTCATACGAACATGCTCACTTTACACTCTCTTTATTTGTAAAGTATAATCAGTTATGTGAAAATGTATACGTCGATGTAGGAGTCGAACAATAGACTTACGAATAAAAGTCCCGAAAATTCAAGAAGACCTTCAGATATGAGCAAAGTAAGAAAAACAAATTCACTCTATCCGGTTTCCTACAACTTTATATGAAATCAAAACTAAACATTTGGTTCACTGAATGTTTAGGAAATCAAGAAGTTTTTTCAGTTGTTTTAAATGTTGATTGCTTTGTTGAACATTTGACCTCGCTATCGACACACATTTTTTTACAGAAATACAAATATTTTTTTATTTATTGTTTAGTTTGTGTATTATGTAGTATGATTATGTATTTTTTGTTAATTAAATACCCGTAAATAGCTATTCCCACTTTTGTTTAAATATTCTGAATTATGTTTTATTGTGCTACTTTATTGCCGATACGGTAGATCTAACACCTTTTACTGGTTGACTGGTTGAGAATGCCTTATGACATTAAGTCCGCCATTTGCTGTATTTTTTTTTATATTGCTATAAAGAATAAATAAATAAATAAACCTTCTTTTCAGGGTTCGAATTGTACCTAGGTTGTTTATTTTGAACATCTTCACATTATTGATAGATAAAGTATCCACTTACACTTGCCTGATGCTACCGCCAATTGGCGTATAATCCATTTTCGATCCATAAACGTATCGGTATGTTCGCGTAATTGTAACGTGAGATCGCCGTATATCAAATCATAGCGGCTCGATATATCGCGCGTCAAAGGTCGCCGGCAAAGGTTATGTAGGATATAGGTACACACGGCGGTAGGTCATACTTTATTGTTTGACCTTGAAAGTGTTCTTAGGTAGGTAACTCGTAATAGCAGCGGTTTGCAGCGGCAGTGTGTTATTTTTTTTTATTTGGTTCACAACTTAAAACATAAATTATACACTTAAGCAAACAAAATATAGGTAGGTACATGAATTATGTTGTTTCTTAACTAGTGAACACAGCATGTTAGAAGTTAAAAAGACTGTGGTGTTAGGGCTTTCCGTTAAGGCCTTCAAATTAGACGCGTGAAAATGCGCTGCAGTGGTGCTTGAGGGTGTAAACCAGCATCGTTTTCAATCCCACGGGACTTATGCTGGATTGACATCCTGCGGGATCTAGATGAGTACTCTGCAGACCGTCCAGGGGGATTACTCTCGACGAAATCGAGTTCACATCAGGATCGTAGATATGCCAAAACGGTATTATGGAAACCATAGCAACCGTTTTTAAAGTACGTAAATAACAGATGTTTGACGCTGATTCCATTCTAATGTGAACTCGATTCCTTCACAAGTGTCTCTGGACAAGTGTCCAGAGACACTTGTGAACTTGTGAACCTATTAAGTAATAGGTTGGTTCCAGCCACTTATGTAAGAGCAACGTACTTTGTTTATGAATAAAACATTTTTAATTTTTTCATTTTCAATGAAACGACATCAAATTGAAATTAACGTATTTATTGAAAAACTGATTAAAGCTCTTTATATCAATGCTATTTTTATGTGATAAATATTAAACAAGAAAATATACTAGAAAAAAATAAAATAGACATGGGACAAGTTGCTTTTTTCGAGTATATTTTCTTGTCGTTTCATTATGTCAAGATTAAAATTATATGTCGTGCTGTTGACTGTACTTATAACTGTCTCTAGGCTTAGCATTTGATATCATTGTGTATTGGTAAGTGTAATATCATAGAGTATTTTAAGAACATTTTATCCAAGAGAAGGGACGGAGTTCTTCGTATTTGTTCATGTGAAAGCGTGAATAGAATGGGTACGGTTAAAAATAATTACCTCAAAACACTTGGTTTTTAGGTACAGTTTACAGCACGTATAGAGTTTTAACACTGGCATAACGAAAATCTCGTTTTATGTACGCTTTGAAGGTACGCAAGGTAAACTTCTACTGTATCCTTTAATTAAGTTTTATTTTCATCTCATTCTTTTAAACTAAGTTAAATAGTTTATGATGTCTGCGTCTTCTTAAGGTGAACGCATACTTATCCTCACCACACGTTTCGCTTCGCATAGCGCATTTTGAATCATGCACGAAGTTACATCACAACGTAATATTTACACAATGGTTCTATGTTATCTCGCTCACTGACAATAAACGCGCCCAATAGGTACTTCATGGTAAACCGTCTGCATGCATGGATTCTAGGACAATATTTTGTTCAGTATTGTCACACCACAGTGCAACTTTGATACCTTGACAAAATACGCGCGCCGCAAGCGCAACGTATAGAAACAACATGCTCTGACGCGTACCTACTAAAGTGCGTTTCATCGTGTATTTCCTTTGCCGCTATGTTGGTACCCCTTTCAAATCTTTTTTTTTGTGAGCGACGGGTAGACTCTTAGCCTACATAATGCCTGATGTTAAGTATTGATAAGGCTGAAGATGGAAGCGAGCCTCTCCCGGAATCCTCGATCACTGAGGAACTGGCTATCTTATCTTTAACTGCCGGAACACAACAATGCTGAAAACATTGTTGTTATGGCGTCAGACTTAGATAAGATGGTGTTAGCTAGCCAGGCGGACTTACAACGAGTCCTACCACCAACCTAACCGAATACAATACCCCTGGGTCTGATACCGCTGGTCGTACCACTAGACCACAGAGGCGGCAAAAGATAAGTTAATTTACGAAATGAATTCCGAGCAGCTTTTTTAAATTTTGGATTCTGTGCTGTAATCATGCCCAAAGTATTAAGAAGTTGTAAAAGAAAAATCGTTTAAAATTGTGCTTCTAGTACGTTCGCGCCTTTTTGGAAAGGCAGGCAAAATTTTGTATTGGCTCCCATGCTAGCCTGGTAGGTGTGCGACCACCTTTATCCTGAGTCAGAGGTCACGGCTACCAGATTACATAAACAACATAAAAAGATTCGTCCTTCAAATGAGGTTTCATTCTGCAAATACCATTTTTTAGTTAATCTTATTGAAGGAAACCTCTAACTTACCCTCCATGATATATTTTGGTTAGAGGCTGCTGGAGTTTGTTTATCCATAGTAACTTCAATAAGTTATCATGGATACTAAAAGTGCTGACGCTTTGCGAATTCGTCTGAACAAATATATCTCGTATCCAAATAGTATATAAAAATACTGAAGACTGAAATACTCTTATTTTTTAAGCAAACCATAAAAAAAATATTTCTATATAATTCTATTATTCCTTTCACGTTAAAACAAAGACTCTAAGTAGGTACTCGTACAAACTTTCATCCAATCTTTACAACAAAACTCATAGAACAGTTACATTACATTCACAGCATTAGTATTTATTAATGAATCGATCTATTTTTATTTATCTACTGTTTAATCCTACTAATATTGGATTACTACTGGATTAAAATATATGGATACCTTTTATCCCCTTATTCCTTGGGAACGGAACCACGCGGGTGAAACCGCGGGCGGGCACAAGTTTTCTAATAAAAAACAGTGACAAACAAACAGCTTTTATCTACAGATCTCACACTACGCTCAACTATCATAGGCATTGATTCATTTGACGACCTCCGTGGTAGAGAGGTACGTACAGTCGGGGACTTTCCCGGTTGATCAGTAGAGTTTTTTCAAGGAGCTTTATTTAAAAAAGTAAAAGATATATAGAAAACGTTTATATCACAAATAATAGACAATAAAGAAGTATTTTATTTGCATAATAAATTATTTCTTTAACCTTAGTACTTTTCGAGAAAATGTTTCTCAAAAAAACTCTACTGATTAACCGGGAAAGTCCCCGACTGTACGCCGGTTTCATGGTGTCGCCTACTCAGAGGTCCCGGGTTCGAATCCCAGTAAGGGCAAATGTTTGTATGATGAATACGAGCATTTGTACTTGAGTCATGGACGTTTATATATATTTCTACACATAAATACTTAAATGTGTATAATTATTTGTATTTATATCTGTTACACTAGTATCCCATAACACAAGCATTACAGTGCTTACTTTGGGGCTAGGTTAATTGGTGTGAGTGTAAGAAATATTTATTTATTATTATTATTTAATATTATTATTATTCTTTATCGTACTGAGATAAAATTAACGGAGCGCAGACTGTCCTCGCGCGTAGCGTAAGGGACCCGCTACCTCCTTGGACGAATTAATTCGTCCAAGGCTACCGCCTACAGTTTTTGTCCGCCCGTTTCCTAAGATGGCTTAAACTGTAGCTTAATTAAATCCCGAGATGCTGCTTTTTCCGTTTCATGAATAGCGAGTTCAAAAATTTATTGGGAAATTTTCGATCGATTTTGGGAATTCAAATTGCACTTTGAAGCCCTCTGGCAGACGTTAATTTTACATGTGGCTCATCCGCGTACCTCTCATATCTGCGAAACTACAAGCAAATGTCATAATTTCATAAATCGGGGCACTTTACTCAATCAGGAAAACATAAACATTTTCAATGTTAAATCATTATGGTCCTTCCATGGGCCTCGGAATGGCAAAATGTCAACAAAAGCACAATGTAATGCGCTAGATAGCTGAAAGGGTGATGTAAAGTTCAGGGCTGACGGTTCGGGTATGGGGTACCAATAAAAACAGGGTCAAAACATTTGTGCCAATTGGGGCTGCCCTAACCTAATATGTTACGGTAGACACGTCACCGGTATTATGGCTACTAATAAGTCAGCCGATTGCCTGAATTGACTTTTATCGCTCGCTGTAACTTAAACTTTATGACCCATTGTTCATAAAAAAAGCTCTGTGAAAAGCACTTTCAAGTATTTTTTTGCTCGCAAGTCTGAATTTTATTTTTTTACTATAAACAGTAAGTCCCTTCGTACACAAGGTTACTCAAGTCTCTGATACCCGGTGACTTTGGTATCCAAGCGACTACCGCAATACAAATCCATAGAGGTACGACAAAGGCACGCGTCGTTGGATACCGTAATCACCGGGTATCGAAGACTTGAGTATCCTAGTCTAACTATAACTATAACTTGAATCACTAAGAGCAAACCGTGTAATAGCCGCTGCTTAGCGGAAGTCAAAGGTCAGGGCTACCGGGTTTGTAGGAGAACAGTCAACTGCAAGGCAGACTTTACACATAAACTAAGAAATACGCTGCTTTTACCAATTTTATATTCTGTGCTATTACTTGTGCTGGGCAAAATACATCCTTTGCTTTAATTGAAATACAAATAAAAAAATACTGTATCGCAAGTAATTAAAATACGAAATACAAAATATCTTTAAGTAAGGTATTTGAAATATAAAATACAAAATACAGTATTTTAGCTATTTTTTATTGAAATACGAAATAAAAATTACAAAATGTAGACCAGCACGGGCTGAAAAATAGAGGAAAACAAGTTTAGTTAATCAGTAAAACCAGAGTACAGACATAACAGGTGCAGTGTTGCCAACTCTAATAGATGCTTTACCATCATTACACTACACTCTCGCCTCGCACTCACACTCACGATCGCTAAATGTATTTTAATGGTAAGATGTATTTTACAGCCTCAAGTATTTGAAATACTTATTACAAAATACCTCGGCGTCAGGTATTTGAAATACGAATTACATATTACATTTTATGGAAGTAATTGAAATACAAATACCAAATACGTATTTGTATTTCAATTACGTATTTTAATTGCAAGTAATTCAAATACTGCCCAACCCTAGCTATTATGAGCGGCATAAGGGTCACTCTCAAGGTCAAAATCAAAGAAAAACTTCGGAATAGTATCAGGGGGGCAATTCTCGCGCTGAGATATGTCGAATTCGACATTTTTCAAACCATAATTTCTTTATTAAAAATGTAAGTAAAATCTTTACTACGGTCATAATACTTTAGTTTCAATGATCTTTGACAATCCTATAATATTGAAGATTGTTTTCTGTGAGTTTTAAATATAGATTTATGGTTCCAGTGAGTTTTAAATATAGATTTATGGTTCCAAAAATGTCGAATTCGAGTTGTCGAAGGCGCGAGAATTGCCCCCCAGGCCTGTCTCACTTCTATACAAGCGGCGCAAAATCCCCGAGATATTTACCTACTATTCTGGAAAACAACCTAATTTCAACCTTTTGCATTGCGTATAGCGTTCATAGTACAATAACTGTCTGCCGCCGCTGCCGTCTCGCTTCAATCTGCTAGGGCTGTCAGAGGTATTATCAGTTTACTTTTGTTTCGCGGATGCGTGCGCTGCGTGTGCGACTAGTCGAGCGAGTGCCAGCCTATTGAGATATTATCATACCTAAACTCGGGAGTGAAACTTCTGTACCGTAAGGTACTAATATATATTCTGTGATAGTATCGAGAAACGTTAAAAAATATATAACTGATTTTTTTATTTAATAAAAAAGAAATGAGGAAACGAGTCCTTGTTTTTTCATTTTAAAGAACATTTGTTTAGAAATGTATCTAGATTTTTTTATTATTTTAATCAGAAAGTTTGATAAACGTAATGCCTAAAGGTTCAGAAAATGTATGGTTTATGGTTACTTTTGTTGTATAATATTAAAAAAGAATATGTATTTTAAGGACAGAAAACTAAATAGGTACATTGATGAGGTTTTTTTATGAATTACTACAGAACAGATGTTATTATGAACTCCATGTTATTGAAAATTATAGAAATGTTAATATATTTTGGAAACAACATTTTGGGTTTAGTATTTTTTTAACTAGAAAATTTATTATTTTAGCTATTACCTTTATTTCTTCTTAATGTTTTTTGTTAAAAACCTACCTACATAACCTAGTCCTTTTTCTAAACTATATAAATAAACGTATTCTATAAAACACTTTTATATTTTAAAGCGACTGAATGTAACGATGTGTGAAATACGATGTGCGATCATTTTGAAAGTATAATATATTCGTACATTTTACCCATAAAAGAGCTCCTTTCTGACAAATGATTTATGTTCGGAGAAAGTGTTATTATTGATAAAATAGTCGTTGCGTATCATGTTTCATGCAAAATATCATTTCACTCTTTCAGCCAATAAACTAAATAACTTAGAATTTTTATTTACGGTTTTTATATTTTGAATTTGCAATACATGATTTCACTAGGTACTAGAAAAATAGACCCGCTCACAAATTTCCCAGACGAGACCTACTAATTTATAACCGTTATTCATATTTTATTATAATTAAAATGTCTACCTTGAAAGGTCGTCTTATTTATCAATTCCTCATCGTTAGCACGCAACTTATAATTAGCGAACAAGAATGACAGCTTGTCGTTACTGCGTGTCCTTGCGTTCAACATTACTTATCTTTTTTTATGGTCCATAAGACCCAATACGACACTAATAATTTTTTCACCTCACACGCTCTGAAAAGCAGGTTTTGTCAATCAGTTTAGACGTAGAAAATCGCTTTTTGCGGCCTAGCGCGGCAAAGTACTTTTTTAAATTAATACCTAAAAATATGTCATAATGCGTTCCGAATCGCACTATTAACTTTTTTGTTATATTTGATTCTTATTTTAAATAGCTTTAAATTAATTATAATACTCCGTTTTGGTTTTATTATATTATTATAGTTCATTAAATCATAAAAACAATAACAATAAGATTAAACTATTTGTTATAAGAATTTTATATTAGACTTGGTGAGATTTCACAACCTATAATTGGATTTCGGACTGTGACATAAATCTTTATTTTTAAATTGTCTTTGTCTTGTACCTCATGTCAGTGTCAACATTAACGGAATCGTTTTTATTCTTATTAATAAGTAACAATATATTCCTACTTTAAATAACTTTGAATTAACTACATATAATACTCCCTTTTTTATTATTTTAGTTTTTTATATCATAAAAACAACGAGAATAAGGTATATTTAGATTAAAATTTATGTTTAAAGAATTTTTTACCGGAAGTTGACCGAGGAAACAATCATAATGTTCCTCGCTGTTGTGAGGTGAAAAATTGTATGTTGCGCTCGGCAGAAACGTTTTTAGCGTCTTGTACCTTTGAAATCCTTGCTTCGCTCAGGATTCAATTATTTTTTCAAGTCCCTTTGAACAAAGATGTTTTTAATTCATGCCACATACCTAATAGTACCTAAGTTACAGTCCAGGAACAACTATTCAATGTATGAACTTAGGTATAAATGATTTTTTATACATTTAGCAAGTGACAGCCGCTAGCGACTTGCTCGTAGTGTCGACTACTCTCGACTAAGTGTCCGCGATACGGCACAAGTGCTTGCAAGTTGCGACACTTCACTGTAAGTGTGGTGGAAACTGTCCACTTGTGGGTACTTCCACAAAAGATACTAAACTATTTAACAGTCAAATAGCTACTGCAGTATAAGCCTGAACCAACAACCAAAAATGTCATCATAAACCTACATGACGAAAATAAAAAATTTATCCATTTTTTTATCGAAAAATGGCCTTTACAATCGCTCAACTAACCCCATCAATAGCCACACGCACTATATTATACAAAACTTCTACAGGATAAACTTGATAAATTTCTTCGGCATCATTAGTTGCCAGTGTCGGCTCTCAGACTTTCAAACATTTATCTAAGTTTAGATTACAAACTGGAAAAGGCAACATTATTTATGGCAGCCCTACCGCAGAATAAACCAGTATCTGTGGGGTTATTTACTACCACCCGCGGTTTTACCCGCGTCATTCCCGTTCCCGTGGAAATATAAGAAAGAGTATCATATGAGTTAATCCAGTCCAGTTAGGCCTACCGCCATCCCTTGTCGCAGTTTTGTTTCAATCTTACCATGCTATTTCGTACTACGACTCTCCTAGAGTAAACTTGTTTTTTGACGGAAGTTTTGTGACGTCTTCGCTCTAAGCTTATTACGAGTTTGGCAAACTTGACGTTACAGTAAACGTTAATGTAAAATGTAGCTCTGTCTCTTTCATATTTAGCGACTGTTTTACCGAAATGAGCAGTTTATCCGATAGTCTACGCTCACGAGTCCTGTAAATGTCATGTTAAGCAAACTCGTAATAGGGGTACAGTTATCGCCTCCAAAGTGTAAAGCATAGGCAACGCGGCTTCCCAAGAAAGCCGCGTTGCTCTATGGTGTGAAGTGTCTTCGTGAACTTCAATAAAAACAAAACGTTCTTTTGGCATGATGGCCACTAATAGATTATCGTAGGGTGGTGGTGGATGGTAGGTTATGAACTATTGATGTACCTTCGTCGAACTTAATGCTTTTAGCTGTTTTTTTGCGAGCTTGAGTTACAAGCATCCAAACATCTTAACATACAAACATAAAAACTTTCACATTTACGATTATAATATTAGAAGTGTTCTGTGGTGGAAATATTAGCAGTGCTATTAACCTATTCCGTAGTGGCAAATTACATGAATACATTACAAGAAACTGCTTGTATTTTTCCAAACCACAAAACTGTAAATGGTATGCAATCATGCTGCGTTTAGCCGCTGAATACAAAATTGTATTTTCAGAAACAAAGCAGTCAGCTTTAAAACTTTTATTGTTTACTTTAGTTTCCTAGCTATAATAACATAAATTTATAAGAAGTTTTTTCTATATTACGATACATTTTTAATAGAAAAATATTAGAACAAATCGAATCAGCTTACAAGTTATTCTCAGACGGGACTAGTATAAAACAAGTACTTATTGAAAATGCAAAAACTTAAAAATAATAATAAAAAAGAAGTATTTTCTAGTCTTTGATAAAAGTTGATTTCATATATTATAAGGGTTTTGTGAAGTTAATTTAGGTTCATTAGATTAGATTTAGATTCGTAGATGAAAAGAGAAGATGACACTTAGCAATTAGCCTAGCAGTGTATCATAACTAGATGTACTCAGTTGGCATTGCAATTTCAGACCTAATCGACATCACAATGCAACTGCGCACGGTGCAACTTCAAACTGTGTTTTTTTTTTCAATACATATGTACTTAGGTTTCACTGAACTAATCATTCAAATCAAATCATGTCGATCAAATGATTCAGTATATTTTTGAGAATTCCAGTTAATTTGATGCCATTAATCAATCTGCTATTGGCAAAAAGCGATGAAGGCTAAATGGAAGGCATATTTTAAGTGGAATGTATATTTTGAGTGTACCAATTAACATTTTAATATTTTTTGTGATTTAACTTTGCTGGTTTTTGTGAATGCTTAATTATGCTTTAAGGATATTGATATGAACTAAGTATAAATACTTATGCTTGTCGCAATTTAATACGTTTTTATACTCGTTTAAGTTTTCTAAACACAAGGACAAAAATTGTGTTCCTTGTATTTATTAGAAATAGCAATATCCAAAGTGGTATAAAAAAATTACAGCTGGCTTTGTCTTATATAAAAAAGTACAGTCTCTGTTGCATAACTATATTGCAAATTTAAAACTTGCTAGGTATATTTTATTGTAATTTTCATATTGTAAAGCTAAGTGAAAATCAAACTCAAAACTAGTTCCTTGAAGTTAAGTTCTGTTGCTATTTTCAAATTGAAAACATTCTAAGTTCACATGTCGAAACATTTTTTAACGAAGAATCCATATTTTCTATATTGTCTTGTTTCATGAGTCTTCGTCAGACGGTAAAAGCGAGTAATATAATGTAATTGATCAGTGTTTTTTAACGTTTTTTATACGAGCGTTTTATTTTTTTACTTACTTAACTTTTAAATCTTAATGGAAACAAGCAAAATGTGGATCCAAATGAGAATCTATGTCGAAAAGGTGGGTCCAAATATGAATAAATGAAAACAAAGGTTCCTGATTTCCACAACCTTCCTACTTTACAAAAAGCTTGCCACAACACACGTACTTTAGCTCAGATTTTGAAGTTTGAGTGATTGTGATGTTGCATACTTTTTGTTAAATAAAAGGGTCCGCTCCGCTACGGTCCCAATAAGCGAACATAAATGGGGCCTACCGCCATCTCTAAGCCCAGTATTGTTTAATCTTACAGTGCTATTTCGTACTAAAAATCTCATAAAATAAGCTTGTTTTTTGACGGAAGTTTTGTGACGTTTACGCTCAATCATCGCCTCTAAAGTGTGAAGTGAGTCAAAATGGGACAACTTCAATAAAATCAAAACGCAAACAAAACTTTCTTATAACATGATAGTTTCTAATAGATGATGGTAGGCCCGCTAGTTGTGAAAGCTATAAAATCCTATTTTTCTATCTTTAAAGTAAAAGTTTCCGCTTAAAACATGCAAATTTCAACCTTGATGATTGGGATTTTATACGTTTAAAAAAAAGTGTAAACCTTGACATCGTACGTTATAGGAGAAAATCCGATCTGTGGTTAAGCAAAGTGTTAGTTCGATAAAAGCTGATGGCACCATCAATCCGGTGGCGGTGGTGCTAACAGCCACCATTTGTCTTCTGATAGAAATGGAGAGGCAAAACTTTTTCCACAAGTAGAATCTATACTAACTAGAATGGACGTTCCGTTTTTTTCATGGTAAATGTATTTGTGAGGTGTAAGCACTGAGTTTTTAGTGCTTAGATTTTTTTTTACAATTACACTAATTATCTAGCCCACGTTGAAGAACTTTTGTAATGGATACTAGATAACGGATAAACATACTTGTATACTTATTATAAATTTAAATAGAAAAATATTGGAAAAAATCAACTCGGCCACAAGTAAATTTATCAGAAATGAAAAATGCTAAAATTATAAAATCGTAAAAAATACTTTTATACATTTTTTTTTGTAAAAAGATACATAATTCATATACCTATATTAAACACCCTCTTCTTCTCTTCTTAATCGGTCCCTCATTGCTGAGGATCGTGATCATTGGCCACTTTTACAAGTTTTGTCCATCGGTCTCGGTCCATGGTAGCTCTCACCGCTTGGTGGAATTTGCTCGACGGATAAGACAGGAACATTAGTGTTCATTAGGTAAAACACGTGAAACGTTCGTGTTCGTCTCGTGAAACGGGGGAACGTACGTGTTTATCAATAAACGTTCGTGTTCGTCTCGTGAAACGGGGGAACGTACGTGTTTATCAATAAACGTTCGTGTTCGTCTCGTGAAACGGGGGAACGTACGTGTTTATCAATAAACGTTCGTGTTTGTCTCGTGAAACGGGGGAACGTAGGCGTTTGTCAATAAGGGGAACGTTTGTGTTCGTCTCGTGAAATGAACGTTCGTGTTCGTAAAGGAAAATATTTGTAACTTTTTAATTTTGCATTTTACAATGCTATTTTTATGTGATAATTTTTAATCAAGTAAATGTACTAGAAAAAAGCAACTTGTCTCATGTCGCCCTGACGGGACTCGAACCCGCATCCTTGGGAATCCGGCCCAATGCACTGACCAATTATGCTACAGAGACCTACGAGAACACGTTGAAATTCTCTAGTATATTCACCTTTTTTCTACGGTGTTGGCCACCGTCGTTTCATCAATGAGAAAAATATCCTCGCATTCGAAAGAAACATCTTTACAGATGTTTGACTATCGATTAAGATGAAACTGCCATCTCCTTATAACTTTTTTTTTTTTTTTTTTTTTCGAAGATGTTGTGTAATGCTGGTGTAGAGAGGAATGGAGAAGACTTCACTGACAAGAGCTAAGCTCAAATAGAAGGATGAATAAATAAATAAATGATATGTCATGATAAGATAAAAATGCCGGGCAATGCGAGATCTCCAGCTGTACAGATAATCCTTGATATAATCCCCCCTTTAATTCATCAAACTCGAACCATTGATCTCTGGACACTGTTGACAATGGAATATCTATGGAATATAATAAACCGGTCGATTAAAATATTGTCCAAAAAGTTTTTAGTCGATCGGTTAATTACTACCGGGTACCTATTATATATTCTGTGGTCCGGTTAAAAGTAGAAATGTTTACTTACTTAACAGTTGTTCTTAATTTTCCGTATTTCTCAGAACTTCATACTTTATTTGGCCCAACTTAATACTATGACTAACTCTTTTCAGACATTATAATGTGCACCGACCCTTACATAAGGAAAACGCACGGAAAAACAGCGAAGATTGCGAGGTATGTTCCGCAGCGAGAGGGTTTAGCAAACAATTTGCGTGGGTCCACGCTGTGGACTGTAGTCAAAGGGAGCTACCCGCTGTATACCGTATACTATACGATGTATTCTTCTGTATATATGTATATTTCTGTAAGAATGGATGTTACATTTTGGGGACGGGATTCTTTTCGTTTGTGGAGATAAGGTAAAACTTTTCCGCAGGTATTTATCGGTGTGGACTATGATATTTAATCGTATTATATAAACTTTAGATCCCTTAAAAGTAATTCTACATTAAACCTTAAACTTAAATGTTTTAAAAGAATCGTCAGTCAATAGTAACAGATAAATATTACGTATTTCCATGTTCAAATTGCAATAAAATTAGATTTAACATAAAGCTGTTTCATAATTTGTATGAAAATGTGTTCCAGCATAATGTTTTTCAAGTAGCTGTTTTCCATACGGTGCAAAGACAAGGCTGCTCAAAGGGCAGCTTGTTTAATATGAGGACGCTTTCGCGAGGAGCCAATTGACTGAGTCGGATTACATTGTTTTTGTTAACGAAATTAGGTAGTTATATAAACTGTTTATTGCTGCTAATCACACTCAGACACAAAACAATTTATTAAAAATGTCTGAAGACAGTGAAGACGGACAACTAAAATAAAAACAAAAAGAAAACAAGTGAAACACATCAAACTAACCTACTACCGAAACAACAACTATTACTAGCTGTGCTCCGGGGCTTCGCTCCCGAGGAATTACGGGATAAAAAATAGATAGTAACCGATTCTCAGACCTACTCAATACGCTCACAAAATTTCATGAGAATCGGTCAAGCCGTTTCGGAGGAGTATGGGAACGAAAACTGTGACACGAGAATTTTATATATAAGAAGTAATAGCAAATGTCAATGTACCCGTGTGCAGCAGCTAAGGGTCTAGGTTCGGTGTAAAAAAAAAATCACCCTTAGCAGGTTAAAGGTGAACAACCGATTTTCAGCCATTTTCAGCCAAATTATACGGAGCTTAGTCCTTTTTCTGTAAAAGCTAGTCGATGCCGTTACCAAGCAACTGATCAGTTAGCCTATAAAGTGAGACACTATTATTGTATTGTTAGTATCAAACGTAACTATGACGTTAGAGATCGGAAAATGTATGGGATCTAATATCTTTAACAGCCATAAATCTGTTAAAGTTATTTGGGGCAACGCGGCCTAAAGTTAGACTTGGTTTAGACCTGATGCCGTCTCAGTTTTCCTATTAGCGAATGAAAGTGACAGCTTCATATTTATAGCAAGTCTTGATATAGACAACGGTTTGTAGTAACATATCCGTACATGTAACCATAACCATCTCTTAACATAATTACGCTGAAAACATTTTTGCTGTAACGACAGACAGATTCTGCGAATTGCGAAAAGTTTTACCACCAATCGAACTAAATAGAATCTGTACTGGTAATCACTTGACCATAGAAGCGGTAGAAATATATTCAGATACCTTAAAATAGTTATTTTCACCTCAAACGCTCTGAAAATGAGGTTTAGTCAATCAGTTTAGGCGTAGAAAATCGCTTTTTGCGGCCTAGCGCGGCAAAGTACTTTTTTAAATTAATACCTAAAAATATGTCATAATGCATTCCGAATCGCACTATTGACTTTTTTGTTATATTTGATTCTTATTTTAAATAGCTTCAAATTTATTATAATACTCCGTTTTGGTTTTATTATATTATTTTAGTTCATTGAATCATAAATAACAATAAGATTAAACTATTTGTTATAAGAATTTTATATTAGGCTGGGTGAGATTTCACAACCTATAATTGGATTTCAGACTGCAACATAAATCTTTGTTTAAATTGTCTTTGTCTTGTATCAGTATCAACATTTACATTTTTTTATTTTAATCGTTTTTATTCTTATTAATAAGTAGCAATATATTCCTACTTTAAATAACTTTGAATTAACTATAATACTCCCTTTTTTATTATTTTAGTTTTTATATCGTTAAAACAACGAGAATAAGGTATATTTAGATTAAACTTTATGTTTAAAGATTTTTTTACCGGAAGTTAACCGCGGAAACAACCATAAATGTTCCTCGCTGTTTTGAGGTGAAAAATTGTATGTTGCGCTCGGCAGAAAAGTTTTTAGCGTCTTGTACCTTTGAAATCCTCGCTTGGCTCAGGATTTCAATCTTTGAACTACTCGCTACGCTCGTGGTTCAATCCTAGAATCCTTCACTTGCTCGGGTTTCAATAGAGGTAACTCGCTGTTAAATAACCAACTTTCCAGCCTTGCATAACAATAGTTAAAGCCGTGATAACTACTAAACTATACAAGATATTACTTAATAAAAAAAACATATAATATATGATTGTTGTAATTTTTGCATTTTTCAATGCTATTTTTATACTTATGGTAAATTTTAAATAGAAAAATATTGGAAAAAATTAACTCGGCCACAAGTGAATTCTCAGACGGGAATCGAACCCGCGACCTTTGGAAATCCGGTCCAATGCTCTAACCGCTGAGCTACCGAGACTTGCGAACCACCATCATACGAAAAGGCTGATGATGGAATCGCTATAAAATATTTTGTAAGGTCACGGCGATTTCTATACCCGACGATTTTTTTTGTCTTGAGTGTATCTTTTAAATTTTCATTTTCATGGGTCTCGCGAGGTTTGCACAACGCTCCCGCCCACAAAACGTAGCGCAGCCGACACGCCGACTAAATTAAGCAAAAATAGCACAAAACTCGAGTAACATTAAAGTCATTTGCATAATTTTGCCTTTGTTGAGAACGTGATAAAATGCCGATCCATTTAGATGTAAAAGTATTATTAGATAGGCTATTTTAAAGCAAGTAGCCTTCGTACGTATTGGTTTAGGAAAGTTATAATTCAATTCAATACGAAACTTACTACTTTAACTGCCTTTGTGGTCTAGTGGTAACAACCACCGGTATCAGACCCAGAGGTCCCGGATTCGATTCCCAGCAGGGGTGCATATTGTATTCGGTTTAGTTGGCGGTAGGACTTGTTGTAAGTCCGTCTGGCTAGCTACCACCATCTTATCTTAGCCTGACGCCATAACAACATTGTATTCAGCATTGTTGTGTTCCGGCATTAGAGATAAGATAGTCAGTTCCTCAGTGATGAGTATTCCGGAAGAGGTACCTTTATATAATAACCCTTCTTCAAATCTATTTCTATCTTTACACCAAAATTAACCAAATCGGTGCAATAGTTAATTGTCTTCATTGAATTACTCAATATACTCGTACCTAAGTATGGATTGTAAGTATAATAACACCAATCAACAATTTCATTAGTCGATTAGCATCTAACACGAGTAGAGTTTTCCGCTATGCGTAATCGAGCGCTGTTTTGTTTTTAATTATTAAATAGACTTACTCTTGGCCTCATTCCGGATCAAAGATTAAGAAGAGGCCGAAGATGGAGCGAGCTTGCCTAGAAAATGCCTATTCACTCAAGCTTTAGATATACCAGGGCTGTAGGCGGCCGGGAATTCAGACGCCAGCAGGGAATTCCACTTTCTGGCTGTGCGCATAGTAAAGGATGTAGAAAAGCGCTTTGCACGCAGACGGGTAATGTCAACCAGGGCGTACCACGCAAGTGTCATCGCCATCGACGACTTCATTTGACAGATGGATGTGACATATTGCTTTAAGTCTTTGGTAAGTTTTCATTTGTATCAAAAAGAAGCAGCAATGTGTCACATCCATCTGTCAAATGAAGCCGATTTCGAAGACGACGCGACTTGCGCGGTACGGCGCCAGGTAGAGGTGATAGCCGGCAGTACGTCTGGACACCCGGTCGTAAAAAGGCGCTGGGGGGATGAGCTCATGCAGCTCAATGTTCAAACCTTAAATACAGACCGGAATAAACTCTGACCTTGCATTATGCATTTTAATATGTAACATAGTCGGCCACTCTCGCGTTATCGATTATGCAATAAGCCAGTCGGTGGATTTATATTTAATACTTAACACTTCGTATTGGGGTCGCAGCATCTCCTTTTAGAAGCCTTTATAGGCATTAAATACTAATATTTGTCATCTTTAAATAGTAGCGTTTCCGATGTTTAATGAAATGGCAACAAAGTCAAAAGTCAAAACAGTACATGCAATATATTTTTTAGATTGGTTGGTGTTAACGACTGACTTTGACGACCTGTTTGTCGCAGGGGTACTAACCCCGCCCTCTGCGCCAGAGGTCCCGGGTTCGATCCCCGGACAAGACAAATATTTGTGTGCATGAACATGTTTATTTGTCTTGGTCTTTGATATGTATGTTATGTATGTATTTACAAAAAAGTATATAAGCATGTTTATCCATTATGTAGTATCCATAACACAAGAGTTATTTATGAAACTTAACGTGGGCTAGGTTATTAGTGTGATTGAATGCAATAATTATTTATTTAATGAATGAATGAATTGCTGCAGAGTATATTCTCCAGCTGTACCACAAACTACGACCTTAGGACCCCTTCTATTGTATAATGGAAGGTACTCTTTAAATAGTTTTATTTGAGGAATTATTTTCTTGGAAAGTACTCTCTTCTGAATTTGAGGCCAGAGAGAACTGCAGCCGGACCACAAAAGCTGCTAAATATTTCATTGTCTGTTGAGGTACTTTTAGTTTTCATATATTCCTATAAAAGTAGAGTACAGGTAGCTATTATTGCGCAATAAAGCAACTGAGTACTTAAATGTGGTCCGGCCACAAAGGATCAAACTGCAAATCCAGCCAAAACCAACATAGGTACCATATATACTTTCAGTATCTAACATCATCATCAAAATAATTTTCGATCCGTCAGAGTGAGTGTTTTTTTTTACAAATCGGTCAAGTAACATCGTTTCGTAGAGAAACGATATCTAAATTCGTCTCTGGGGGCCTACTCTCTAAGATGTTTCCGTAGTTTCGAGTTACTTTCGGATCGTTATCAAAACTTTTTTATAATCAATTACTTAGATTTTTATGTTGCATCGTACCTATGCAATGCGTTACACTGCTCCTGATGCGCAAGTAAAGTTATAGATATTTATTTTAACAAAGTCTTAAGAACGAAAGTAGCCCGAAACTACGGAAACACTACGGAAACAGCTTAGAGAGTAGGCCCCCAGAGAAAAAAACGAATTTAGATATCGTTTCTCTACGAAACGATGTTACTTGACCGATTTGTACAAAAAACACTCACTCTGACGGATCGAATATGATTTTGATGATGATGTTAGATACTGAAGGTATGTATGGTACCCATGTTGGTTTGGTCTACGGAAACAGCTTAGAGAGTAGGGCCTCTGAGCCGGCTACCAACTTGTGACACCTACCTGACTTCGTTATAAATAATACTTAAATTGTTACTCTAGACGGCTCAAGTACTAGTAGATCGATTTCCTACGTAAAGGCGAAAACAATACAATATTAAAAAGATTACATAAAACGACTTGACGACCTCCTTGGTAAAGTGGTACGTACTCCGATTTCAAGGTGTCGCCTACTTTGAGATCCTTGGTTCGAATCCCGGTAAGGGCAAATGTTTGTATGATAAATACGAGAATTTGTACCTGAGTCATGGACGTTTATATATATTTCTACACATAAATACCGATATATGTATAATTACATGTATCTATATCCGTTTCCCTAGTATCCCATAACACTTACAGTGCTTACTTTGGGGCCAGGTTAATTGGTGTAAGGCATATTTATTTATTTATTAAAATACTAATCTCGATACCGAAAACCACCCTAACGATCGGATCAGAGTTTTTGTTACACGTTCTATAAAAATATTATTAATATTGCATCATAATAATTATAATGACGTGTGAGTATATAAAATCACGAAAAACATACATTTATAAGGGCACAACAAGAAGAAAAAATTAGGTATGTCCTTAGATATATTTACAGTCTGCGGTTAGTTTTAATGAAAACAAGTTCAAGTTAATTTATTATTTCACGATTCTTCAATAACAGTCTTTCGAATTTGCGTCATAACTGAAGAAAAAAAAGGTACGTAGGTAATAAAAATATTGCTTTGTATTTCTAAGAAGACCTGTAAACAAAGGGTCACGAAATAACAAACACACTATTAGATGACTGGGTAATTGGAGTAACGTTACAGTTAGTTAAAGTTTGTCACAGACTTATTTCGAGATAGACGAAAAGAGCGCTACAGATCCTCGCCAGGGAACAAAAATTCGTCCCCAGAATGCTACGGGAGGCAATTGAAATCACCAAATATCCAAATTTCAATAGAGATGATGGGTGGAAAATACCACCAGCTTGGGACCCTATTATCCATAAATGAAAGTCTCAACCCAAATAACACACTGCAAGACCCAGAGTTACGGTTAGCTCATTTTGTACATAAATATAAAATATAAAGGTGGATATAACCACATCTTAATTTTCTTTATAAAGGCGGATGTCGGAACGCTTTCGAAGTCTTGGCAGCTTCTTTCTTGTAAGGTCCTCCCAATTTGTGAACAGCCAGTAGAGTCATTACTTTTCTCTTTTGTTAATAATAAATATTTAAAATAATAAACAAATAAAAATATCAAACCAATAATAATTGTTGCCATAGTAAATGTCTGTCTAACCGTATCCGAACGAAAAAAAAATTACTTTTGGAGGGTAGACTTATAAGTAGCCAGTCATCCCGCGACCACGGCAGCTGAAAAGGTGCCGAAACGTAAAAAACTTCAAAATTTAGGGACAATTAGATCTTAGTTCAAGAAATTTATCGCGTATAATATCCGGAAAAGTGTTTTATTTCAATGAACAGTGTGCGCCAAAACTTAAGATGTAAGTATACAATCTATGTTATAACAAAAACAACTATTAATTATTTCAATCGTGAAAAAAAGACACACATAAATTTCAAATATAACATTGTCATATCTATGGGTAAAGTGCCAATCCAATACCTTTATAACATTGAATTCTTTTAATCTAATATAGGGGATGATTACGGCGCGTGCAGACGGCCTTGTTTTTTCCCATAGAGACCACGAGCATAGCTAATTTTAATGAATTAATAAAACATGTCGTATACTGCACATCCACACGTGTCATGGACACATTGTGAATATTTAAAACCCCTTTTCTTTTGAATTAAATTGCAGTTTCATTGCGTTGAAAAAAGTAAAGCACCTTACTACAGATTGTTGTTTTCCTTTATAGACATTTAGGACTATGTTTTATTAAAAAATAAATATGCAAAATAGTGATAAAAAATTCCAACGTTTAAACTTTAAGTTTAAAGTCATTATAAATAAATTAAAAAATATTGCATTAGACGCTTTCGTAACAATTACATTTAAAGCATTTTTCTTTATATATAATATTTTTGTTGGGTAATCTAAGCAAACCGCTTTCTTTATTGTTGTGTAAGCGACACATAATTTACTTTTACAGACGGTAAAAAAGTACACGACAGCTGAATATATTGCGGGACAAAAACGTTAAGTGCTTGAATTTTTTTTACTTTTGCAATTCGTGTAACATCTTCATACATTGAAGATATTATGTGTGAAAAATAAACCGTTAACATTATGTAAATGACAAGACCCATAGCATAAAAATTAAAGAACCACCTTATTAATAGTTGTAAGTAATGTTTTTTTGATCATAATAAACTATCGAATTATGTTATAAATATTCGAAATTTTCCTGGTTAATCCCAATTTAGTGGTCAAGTCTAATTTCCTTATCAAGTAGGTAATAATTTATTATACCTACTGTAGGCGTAGGGTTAGCAGCTTTTATCGACTCGATAGCTCGAAAACGTATTTCTGTCCCGCTCACATCGTAGCGGAGTAAGCAAGACAGCATGATGCGCTAAATCATATCGCGTGATATAACTGTGTAAACTGATACATGATTGTAGAGTTTCTATGACTTTTATTCTAATGAAAATCATATAGTCTATTAAATCTAAGAAGTACCGTTTGACGTTTCATATTTTTCAAGCCGACATAACTTTGTGAAGGCAACACAAATTTGAATATATATGAATAGTAAAACTATGAAATTATGAAGATACTTTACACCACCAAATTAAAACTTCAAATCTATCAAATAACGCCAACTAAACAACACTAGAAACTTTCTTTTTTCTGTACTTCGTTCCAAAGTCATGGTTACATCCTTCCCCATAGTGTTGCGATACTTCGAATTCACTTGTTTAGTCGGTAAAAATATACGAATGATCGAACTTATTGATTACGAGTCGATGTTATTCCAGCCGTATTTTTATATATAATGATACTAAACTTTCAGCTGACATCCAACTTTCAATGAAAACACATAATTAAAATTAAGAGTATATGAGATTATTCATTAATCTGTCCAAGCCATAGTATTTTTTATTTCATAGAATAGAACTGTTTAATATAATGCGGCCACATTATAAAGTGTTAAATTTTATGATTTGGCTACAACATAATGCATAAGTCCGAAAAAACTATAATCGATTCGTAAATCCAAAGAAATTAAATTGATATCTCCTATGAATCGGATATTAAAGCCATCCTTATTTTTCAATCTGTCAAAGCTTTCAAACTATACTTTTTGCATTTGATAGTAGATTAAAATAATAATTTTAAGTTAACTCATTAAATACGTGTAGGATAGGGTGTTGTAACTTATTCATAACATGTTATATAATCGCAGCCTATGAACATGATAGGATAACAGTAATTACTACAAGATGACAATGTTACTCGTATCTAGATACAGGACTTTATTACTACATCCGGTTTTGTTTAAAACGTTACTTAATGGACTTAGCAAAAAAAACGCAACAACAAACAACCACGAATGGTGGAAATAAAGGAAATATAAAATATTTCATAAACATATAAATTATCCGGTATCGTAGGCAGTATCGTCAATTTTTTCTGCACGTGTTCGTCCAAAACCTATTACCTACTTAATATCTGAAAATAACATTGCCAGCATATTTCGTGAACCCTCGTGAGACTTGAATAAGCGATCACTTATTGAACTTTATATTCGTGATTGAAAATGGGTTCCTTATAAATACTTTCGAGTACGTGTACTGACAGTCAAACCCAATCTAACAACTCGACATTGCTATTACGTGTGAACATTAATGATTAAGGGTATCGAAGTAAATTTGTGATTAAAGAATATAGAAGTATCTTGAACTGAAACCGTTTAATGGTATTCAGATTGGGATGGTGTATCAGTAAGGCGATTATAATGTGATTGAAAAGTATCTAAATCGAGAGAAAGTTTCAAATAAAGGGACAGTTGGTCACTTGAATGGTTTATAAATCGATTTTTGTTAATGATGTTTCGGTAATAATAATTTAATGACTCGATTTTAGCCTTGACTTTAGCATCTAACATCTTCTGTCTGAAATTAAGTATAATCTAAAAAAATATATATTTTTAAGCAATGTCTTAGTATCTTTTTTCTATTGAATTAAAATAAAATAAAAAATAGGTATAACAACCCACTGGGCACAACATGCAGTAAAATTATTATACCAAGTACTTATACTCATAGATAGTCATCATAGTCATAATATTTATTGCTATCTATTAAAACTCAAAATTTCGAAAAAGATTTTTTTTATGAACGACGGGGAGACTCTTACCCTTCATCATACCTTATGTTAAGTATTGATAAGGCTTAAGATGGAAGCGAGCCTCTCCCGGAATAATCAATCACTGAGGAACTGGCTATCTTATCTGTAACTGCCTGAATACAACAATGCTGAAAACATTGTTGTTATGGCGTCAGACTTAGATAAGTTGGTGGTAGCTAGCCAGACGGACTTAGAACAAGTCCTACCACCAACCAAACCGAATACAATATGTACCCCCGCTGGGAATCGAACCCGGGACCCCTGGGTCTGATACCGGTGGCTGTACCACTAGACCACAGAGGTGGTTATGATTAAATTCAATTATTATTATAACACAGTCTCTGTCTACGGTTTTTATTTACAATTTATCTAGTTGTGGTTGTGGTCTTTATAAGACCACTTACAGTAGCCAAAAGTAAATTTTCATCACGTCTAGGTCATAAAAGCAGATTGGTTCTAAATGTAACCCGTAATGGGTTAAGCCTCGTCCCCACCGCCAACCCACAAAGGTACATCACCCTCAGAGGACTACAAGTCTGTGCATGTACCGTAATTAATACAAGGTTGTGTGAGGGTACCTTTACCACAATATACCGACATGAAGTAAAATGTGTTCACGGAGGCAGAATACGGGTCAAATGAGTTATTTTTAACACTTCCTTCTTGTTTTTGTATAACAGACAGGTGAAATGAATGAAGGCTTTCCCGAAAATAGGTATGGTAGGCACCTAAGTACTATATCGTTTGAGTAATCATTATAAATATAAATTATTTAAGTTAAACAAATAATGTCATAAATTAAAACCTTTTTTAAACTAGATGAATTAACAGTGGCCGGCCGCGACTTCGTTTGCGTTTCTTTTTAAGTTGGTATTCATAATGTTTAATGATGAGTAAAAAGTCATAAGGAATGTCTGTTACTGATAATATCTAGGCAGAAACAACAGTTAGATTAGATTTCAGATCTAAGAAATCCCATATATATATACGGCTTTAAATTTAATAAATACAAATAAATAATTGCATACAAACACACCAATCATATAGCTAACGTTAAGTTTCATGAAGAACTTCTGTTATGGATACTAGATACTTGTATACTTTTTTTTGTAAATACATACATATATACATATTAAACCAGACCAAGACAAATAGACATGTTCATGCACACAAATATTTGTCTTGTCCGGGGATCGAACCCGAGATCTCTGGCGCAGAAGGCGGGTAGTATACCCGGGTAATAAAGCCGCCGCTATTACGAGCGAATAAAAAAAGTTTAAATCCGTAGATGCTGTTGACTATACATCGGATAATTTTAATCATATCCAGCTTTGTCATACCATAGCCTAGTTTTCATCTCGTCCCAGATGGCGAGCGACTAGAACATAACTTTCACCTTGAAACACTGCTAGTACCTTAGTAATTACGCTGTGGCCTAGCTGCAATTTAATCATACGGTACATTACATAATTTAGTCTAAGAATGTGAACACCGTAATCAGCGTTTATTTAATAGCCAACAGAAGCATTTAGATCTTGAACATCGCATTAAAGATTTAAGTGCTTCTGTTGAGGATTGTAATAATTTTAGCAAACATTTTAGGCTAAGGCAGTTATATCTTCTTAACAAAGTCCTAAATTAACTTAACATAGATGTACTTTAATATTTTTTACACCATACTGCTCGGTAACTAGGATTTACTAGATATGGTAAGAGGCTCTGTAAGTTGGCATGTGCAACACAGTGCATTGTTTAGATAGAACGTTCCATTTTCAAATCACTTTACAAATCAAGCATAGGGTGAATTTTAGATCTATGTCTGTGGGGTGAATGCTTGAATTGTAAAGTACACTTTACCATTTAAGCATGTAAAACTCCTTGGTGAACCAATCTCTTTTCTTATAAAATGACGAAACTTTTTACTAAAAAAAAATCAATGAAAATGGTGGCATTTCATTTCAGTTCAAGCTATGCAAAACTCTGAGGTATTTTTTTTTTTATAAAATGATAAGAAAACTTTTTACTGTAACCAAACAATGAAAATGGCGGCAATTCATTTGAATTAAATGCTTGTTCACTTGCGACGACTGTATTAAAATTTAAAATAAGTATATAATTATAAGTTTTTGCTAGTTAAAAGTGTTAGTTCATCATGTCAAGTACTTCATCCGATGAAGAACTGGTCGGGACGCCTGATTTCTGTCATCTTGAAGCCGAAGATATCGTACAAATGTTTTATTTACCTCGCATGAATGATGTAAAGTGGAATGCTTACCTCGGTTGTAAGTTGCTATTACAACCTCGAACTATATTCGCCCACGCTCGCTTCGCTCGGGCGTCTAAATATCTCGGGTGCACTCGATCCTTTAGCGCCCTTTGCGAGCTGCGCTCGCACAGGCGCGCCAAATTGGATCTTGTTCTGTAAAGCTCCCTTACGTCCCTTGTGTAACAAACTACTATTACACTCACACCAATTAACCTAGCCCCAAAGTAAACACTATATGGCTTGTTTTATGGGATACTAGGGTAACGGATATAAATACATATAATTATACTTATATGTATAAATATTTACGTGTAGAAATAAATATTAACGTCCATGACTCCGGTAAAAATGCTTGTATTCATCATACAGACATTTGCCCCTACCGGGATTCGAACCCGGGACCACAGAGTAGGCGACACCTTGAAACCGGTGTACGTACCACTCGACCACGGAGGTCGTCGTCGTATGGTTCGGATCAGTTAGGTGTGTATAGCAATTTGGATCTTCTCCATTCACTCCCTGGATGGCCATTATCAGATCACAGCTCGGTCAATCCTTAGCAGAGAAGAGCTCCAAAGTTACCTCTATTGTATGAAAATCGGCTAGTGTCGTTAATTATGTGACCACGACTGTATGTAAAGCCGTATGTATGTATGTAGCTGTTATTGACTGTACGTAACGCTCCCAAGTAAGTACCTTATTTTTGTCGAATTATGATAGAGGATATTCAAGTAGGTAGTACGTATTCGTAAATGTTGAACTTCGAAATGCCCAAATAGTGACCACGTCGAACACGTTTTTTTTCGCTTTACGCTCAGATAAAAGATAAATAGAAAGCTACCCGTTGCGATAGCGTTTCCATTTGTAATGATGTGCAATGTTATTACATTAGTATTACTGTTTTATAAATAAATTTAAACTTTGCTTTTGGAATTGGGTAAAAACGCTTATTATTCTTTAGTAAAGGCAGATCAGACATTTGGATATATTCACACAAATATCTAACGGTTTACACAAAAAGGTCACCTTTTAAAGATTAGACCGATGGCGATAAACCAATATTTCATTCGGTGTTTTCATTGTTTGTGTCAGCGTAAACGATTGTTAACGCCAAAAAGCATTGTGTAGGCCTCACTGATTTTAAAATTGGGTATTGTTATTTCTCCATTCCCGTATATTATCATATTTCATATCCTTTAAACAAATCACCTAAAGTAACACAGAATCCCAATATGCGAGACCATTTATTTAACAGCGTAGCAACGCTGGTTCCAACCAAGTACTTTTGAAATATTAAACCGAACTTTACTCGTCAAACTCATTTTGCTCCCGATATGCATGTAAATTGGCAGAAGTGACTGCTAAATTATTCCCTTTACATTGAGCCGGTGTTATGTAAGGTTGGGACTCACTGTTGAATAAAAATACCTCGAACCCGAATATTGTACACGAACATTTCGTTCCCTCATGCGTTTGGGTGAAGCAAATATAATTACAGTTTGACTAGAGTTTTCAAACAATGTATGCGCGGCCCGTCAGTTAAGCTACGAGCTGTGTTACCTACCTACGGAAACTGTTTCATTTCTTTTGATTTTTTATTAAGAGTAAGTACCTTCTTAATGGATTTTTTAAGGTGAATTGCACAATATTGACTATTCGATTTGATTGCGGCCTCATCAGTGTCTTTACTTAGGTATTTTGAATTGATTACCGCAGAACCAACAAACTTTAGTGCAGAACAAACAAACAAAATGTTTGATGATACTTGTTCGGCAGAAGTCGAGCAGCCGCCGTATTGAGAAATTATACAATCCTTTCAACAGGCTTTTGACAATTAACATTTTATACGTCAACTTTATTTCTAATTCAGAATATTGCTTTGCATTTGTTATACTTATTTCTTGAATCTTCATGTTTGAAGACTTTGAAGACCGTTTTATATAAAAATAATAAATATAAAGAATAGATAAAATGATTCAACAACTATATAATTTTAGAAATACGGGAACTTTAATTACTTCATCTTACTTATTGGTATTATGTATAGTACCTATATACCTGGAGGAGCCAATGACGCAGTGGCTCACTCGCTCGGCCTGCGATTGTTGAGGTTAAGCAACTTTCGCAATGGTCGGTCACAGGATGGGTGACTAGAAATTTACTATCTCGAGCTCCTCCGTGCTTCGGAAGGCAAGTTAACCCTTTAACCGCCACACTTAATATTAGTTGTCGTGCCCCCAGCGCCAGGCACAGTAAAACGACAAATAAATACCTACAACAAACAGAGATGCTCAGTAGTATATCGATATTTCTTTCGATAGGGACATACGTCTCTTTCGAACGCTTACAATTTAATTTAAATATCATAACAGATAGATAGATAGACTTTATATGTTAACGGCAGAACAATAGGTTTAATTATGTAATTAGTCAACTACTTTTGTTTCTTTTCTTCTGCAATAATAATATTAAGTCATTCATAATAAACTTAAGCTATTTATTAAATAATATCTGGTAACCGACCTTTGCTCGATAATTTAAAGGTATAACACCCAGACACAGGACGAACTTGATTTTCTAGAAATGAAACCTAGCTAGATCGATTTTTCTCCCCCGAATCGCCGTTTATACTAAACTAGAGGCCGGGCGCGGTTTCACCCGCGTGGTTCCCGTTCCCGTGGGAATTTTGGGATCATTTATAGCCTATGTTACTACTTGGGGTCTAAGGATTCTCTATACCAAATTTCGTCAAAATCGGTCCAGTAATTTTTGAGTTTATTCGTTACAAATTAACAAACAAATCTTTCCTCTTTATAATATTAGTATAGATTTAATAATAAAAATGTTAAATCACATTAAATTTATCGATCATACCAATAAAATATATGCAAAAATTAAATAAAAATAATGCAGCACAACACTAATAGTAAATTCTAGAAGGCGGCACTCTTTTATGACGTCAGAAGCGGGCGTGTTTCTCCAGTCGTGGCGAAAGGGGTACTGATAACAATCGTTTAAAAACATGCAGGCTAGGGATGGGAATGGTCAATTCAGTCACTGTCAAATTAGGCTTTAATTAGTCAATTTTAGGCTTTATTTATTATAAATAAAATAAAATAAACTCATTTATTTCTACAGTAACAATTGCTTTATTTGTTTTATAATAAATAAGTCAGTATAAACGGTAGTAGTTTAGTCAGTCAATCATCGTTTATGCCCCGTCCCTACTAACGGATTTTTCCGGCATTGGCGTTGGACATCAATACACTTTTCTAAAAATACTATCAGTAATTTATTGAACTTTAGACATTAATTTTAAGTCTCCTAATTATGAAACTTAAATGTAATCAATTGTAAATAAATACAGTATCTATCAAACAAAAAGGCAGATTAAATGAGTAGTGGCACTTGACCGTAAATATCCGTCTATGGCGATTTGGGCACGAAATTTTTTGGCGGATTAATCCGTTCGTGGCGGTTAAAGGGTTAAGCCGTTGATCCCGGCTGCATTTGCAGTCGTTAAAACCTACCCGCGTGGTGGGTCATGGCCCATTTTCCTTATCTATCTATAAGGAAGGCAAGTGCCCCAGCAATGGGGACATTAAGAAATGGTAAACATCAAGGCTATCAGGTTTTCCTATCTTCGTCAATCGCGAATTTATTCATGAACTATCCAAACAGCACGTGAAACATGTGACAGACAAACCTGTATGAAACGTCACGTGTCTTTAAGTAAAGTAAGATGAAATCATACTTAGTTAAACAAATTTATATGAATTATTTTTACAGCACCGAGTACATAATACTAATCACAGATTCTTTCAGACTTTTTAATTTCCTTAACACTTTGTTTGTCTTGGAAAAAGTAGTTTTGTAAATGAATCAGAAGAAACTTATTTCTGAAAAGTTATACCTTATTTGGCGAAAATAGCTGAAAAAGAAAACAATTCTAGGTTTATGATTGGTCTCAGGGTTGCTTGCTACAACAACACGGAGACCCATCATAATTCATATTATTATAGCTGTCTTGTCTATTCAGAATGAAACGAGATGAAAGATATTAATAAAAAATTTGTTTAATGTTTCTTTCTAAGAGAAAGTAATTGAAACAAAATTTGTGAATTAAGATCTCAAAGCTCGTGTCTTATTCATCGAGTTTTCTATTTTTTTTTTTAAATAAACAATGTTTTTTTCCTCAAACAGGTCTGGAATACTTGACGTTAAGATCCCTATTACAAATCTGCACTCTGCGTATCAGTACTGAGCTCAGACGGCCCCGGCCGGTCCGTCGCATTTTGTAATTTTGCAGTAATATTTATCGTTTTTATTGTTTTTAATAAATTCATGCTTAAAAATTATTAAATATTTATTCTTCATGATGTAATAATTATTCTGGGATAAATTTTGCTCAATTATATTATCGTAAACAGGAGAAATTCATAGTTAACTTAAAGCGATTTTCGAAGTTTTTTTGGTTTAGAATAAGATTTTTTTCTATATGTAATCAATAGAATTTCCAAATTCTGAGGCTTCTACGAACTATACGACTATATAGAGATATTACTTACTTTATTTTTTTATTTCTTTTGTTTTGAACAGTAGTTTAATCCAGGTGCTCAAAAAAGTGCCATCGAGATTTTATGAAAATCTTTCTCTGCAATTTGGATTAAATTAAAAGTTAACCAAAACTTACAAAAAGCGATGCCGCTACAAACTATGCTAATAGCTATTCTCCACTATTCAATAAGTCAATTTTTTTTCTGTGATCAAGAATGCCAAAACTGGAAATTTTACGTGAAAATCACAGTCGAGATGTAATGTGGCTCAGAAACTTTGCAAGATCGCATATATTTTACTACTCCCGGCCCCTCTGGAACTTTTTCGATAACACTTTCGAAACTATATAAAAGTTTATCTCTCTCCTACGTGGATAAATGACTATGTTTTGTCGAGAATATGACTTGCATATACTATCAAAATACTGGAAAAGTAGTGCCAACTGCCAACATTACTCTTAAGCTAGTCAGACACGTAATATATATTTTTTTGAACGACGGTGAGACTTTAGCCTTCATCATACCTGATGTTAAGTAATCTTAATCATAAGGCTTAAGATAGAAGCGAGCCTCTCCCGGAATCCTCAGGCACTGAGGAACTTGCTATCTTATCTCGAACTGCCTGAACACAACAATGCTGAAAACATTGTTGTTATGGCATCAGGCTTAGATAAGATGGTGGTAGCTAGCCAGGCGCATTTACAACAAGTCCTACCACCAACCAAACCGAATACTATTTTTATCGCCGCTGGGAATGACAGAAAACCACAGAGGCGGTTACACAGAGGCGGATATAGGAATAAAAACATCATATGATATTATAAACATGAATGTTTGTCAGTTTGTTTGTTTCTTTTTTGGATAAAATGAATGAAAATATGGTATGTAGAGGCTTGAAGTAGTGGATTAATAGGTTATAGTTACTTTTTATCCTGATATTCCCACGGGAACGGGAACCACGCGGGTGAAAGCGCGAGCGGCTGCTAGTAATGTATATGAAGATCTATAGAATTTTGGTGCGAAAAATAGGTATTATACAATTCATCGCTTTATGTATCTGCAATCGACCTTTCAATACAAGATTCCAATTAGTATAATCGTGATTATATCAACAGATAGCTGAAGAAATAATTCATTATTCAAATGAAATACCTATAATTACATTGAGGCTACAACTGAATAATACGAAACTAAAACAAATTAGTATAAAAACAAGAAACCATTAAATAATAAAATCTTATACTATAATAATAATGCCCCGCTGAATGCAAAGACTCAGCCGCTGGGCAAGATAGGCACCAGCTCTCAGGTCTCCTGAGGCGTGGACCAGTCTTATGGAAAGATCTTTAATAAACTTTTTGGTGTCAGACGACCAAGGGCCCATTGTCTCTACGGCAAGCGCCGCAAATTCGTGGCTTACTGAGAGCGACGCATACTTGCGGCTCTTGAGGAATTGAGCTTGCTCCGCCGCGGCTCCAGCTCTTGAGGACGTACCAAATAATAAATACCTATAATGTTTTATTATTTGTGATATGTAACGTTTTCTCTAAATCAATTTTTTTTAAACAACAAAAAAACTACTCGTCTACCGGGAAGTTCCCAGAATGTACATATTTCTAGTGATATCGTGGATATTTTTGTTAACAGGACATGCTGTTTCTGTTGTACTTTAAATTTTAAATTAAAAAAATAAAGGTCATTTGACCAAAATTATTGTTGTGTGTAAATAAAATACCCATGACATTAAAAGCTCGAAGGCTTTTTATTAATTTAATTATATTGACGCATCAAGAATTAATATAATGTTCATTCAAACTACTAAAACTGGTTTATCAAAGAATTATTACTTAAAAACATTTCGCTTAAAAATGTTTTTTTTTTTACTTGCAAGGATGTTAATATTTTATTGATGTAGGCCTGATTATTCCCGCTGTCTTGCCCCAGACTGTCTCTCAGGGGTAGCCAGGCCAGAAGAACGCTACTTAGCCTAATCGACGTAAAAAAGTAAATCTAAGTGCCTTATATCGTGCCCTGATTTAGGGAATGATAACCGTGAAAAATATTGAAGATACACACCGCTGTCCTATTAATGAATCAACTATTTAAAATATTTACAAGGAGCTATATAGCCCTACCATCAGATGACAAACATGCATTATGTACGTACACTATGTACCTATGTAGGTACTGTTTCTCCCCACCGGATAACCACTCAAACTAATCTGTTTGCTTGTGTTTCCAATTAAATTAATTGGAACTATCTATCGCTTCGATGTTATTGGCAATCGAACTAACGCTTTATAAGGTACTTAGTTATTTTATACATACTACTGCCAAATAATACTACTTACTTCTTCTTCTTATCGAGTGAGGATTAGTGGCCACCTCTGGTGTCAGAGTTTATCAAGCCGCCAAAAGGCCACTACTTACTAACGTACTACTACGCAGTTACGTCATAGTCATCAAGCTCGCCTCCATCTTCAGCCTTATCAATACTGAACATCAGGTATGGTGAAGGCTAAGAATCTCCCCGTCGTCGTTCATAAAAAAAGCACGAAAAACTTGCGAAAAAGTTTTTGTTTCGTGTTGGTATCCTCTATCGTCTCTGTTTGGTAAAAAAAATCTAAGGTCACATGAACCCGTTATCTTTCGCTTTTCCATATCTCCAGTCGCAAACGTGTCATTTTTTTAGGAATAAAATTTGACTTCTGATGAAAGCATGTGACTGCAAAAAAAATTTCATAACTTGGCATTAATTCTACTTTAGTAGTTTAAAATCTTGATCTTTATTGTATAAAATCGAGCAAAAAATCAATATTTAATTTAGCGTTTATGCATATTTAAACTATGTATAGGCGTTGATTAATCGACTAATTAATACCAGATTTTATTATATATTAGTATAATTCTTCATGATGTCATTTTTGATATCATTTTGCCGTGGCCTTCTTATCGAGCCAAGGAAATGAAAAAATGATCAGCTAAGTTTCTTGAGATGTTTACAAGAATGTGACGGAATAAATTATTATTTAATAATATTAATAGGTAGTTTATTTATTAATACGTACCTGTTTGAACTATGTAAATTAAAACGTAGTCTGTCATGTTTGTCGACTTTAAAGGAAGAAGAGCATGAGATAATAATGCTTTGCTACAAATATAATTCAGTTTTGAATCTTGTTGTTTTGCATTGCAAGTAAGTTACCAATTCTGAATTAGTATACGAGGGCAGTTTGAATGTCCGTGACTTTAGGGTTGAATACAATCTTTTTTCAATTCAATTGTCCTGTCTTTATTTAGAAGTCCTTGTTGAGCTTATGCTGTTCCATTTTTTAAATTGTCGCGAAAGTAAAAGAATTGGAAGCATTTATGCAAGTGAGGTCGAGATATTCTTTTAAAATGGAGAAAAACGAATTTCGCGTAATAATAAAACACTACTTTTCACTTGGTAAAACCATTAAGCAGACGGAGGATAAACTGAATAAATATTATGGGGACTCTGCTCCATCTCATGGAATGGTTCATAAGTGGTTTACTAAATTATCAGAATTAAACAAAGATTTGGTTAATATAGACATTATATGCCTATCAGAAACTTTTATGAAAAAAGGGTCTACAAATAACTTGCAGATAAATAATTACCATGTAGCAGCTTCATATTGTAGAAATGAGCGCAGAGGAGGCACTTGCATATTATTAAAAAATGACTTAAACTTTAAAATACTTGACATTAGAGAATCAGCACCTTATGTTTTTGAGGCTTGCGGTATAGAAATATTACAATACAATTTGATAATTATATGCATTTATAGAACACCAATATCTAAGCTAGAACTATTCTTAAACAATTTGGAATCTTTACTAAATAAACTGACAAAGAAATTAAACAAAAATATCATACTATGCGGTGATTGGAACATAGACATGTTAGACGTAAATAAATACTCAAAAGAACTAACGAGCTTACTACTGAATAATAACTTAATTAATCATATTTACACACCCACTCGAAAAAAATCGTGTCTAGACTTAATAGTCAGTAACTTGAAATGCTCTGTTTTTTCAAAGACGCACTGTCTATGCTTGTCAGACCACGAGATGGGACAAAGCATTACATTTCAGCTAAACACTACTCCAAAACACCTCGTTAAACCTAAAATATGGTTCGAAAATAGACGTGATATGTCCATTTCAAATAGAAATAAATTTAAAGAGTGTATTGCTGCACTCTCATTTAAAGAAATCTATGAAGAATCAGACACAGAAAAAGCATTTGACTGTTTTCATGAATTGATCGTTTAATTCTACAATTTATGCTTTCCTATACTAAAGATAAAAAAAGTAAACAAACCAACCAAAAATATTTGGCTAAGTAAAGGCATTAAAAAATGCTGTGTTAATAAACGACGACTTTACCTCAGCTACCGTTTGGACTCAACAAATAAGACACAAAAAAGGAAATACTACCAACAATACACTAAAATTCTAAAAAAATGCATACTAGAGTCACACAAGAAGATAAACACGCAAATAATCTCTAAGTCAGAAAATGTTTGCAAAGCATCGTGGGACCTAATCAAAAACAATACACAAAATAAAGTGAACGCAAAAGAAATACACCAACTTAAAGTTACAGACGAGAATCACATATATGACCCCCAGGATATTTCTAATGAATTTAATAGATATTTTATTAATCACACAATTAAAAATAATTTTGACATTAATACCAAATCTAATTTATTACATGACATTCCAATTTCTCCAAATTCAATTTATCTTAACCCTGTAAATGAATATGACATTATAAAAAAGATAAAAGAATTAAAAAATACACATTGTACCGGATATGACGACTTAAGCACAAACATAATAAAACAAACAGCTAATCTCATCGCCGGTCCCCTCGCACACATTATAAATTTGTCATTTGTACAAGGCCAATTTCCTTCTGCATTAAAGCGTTCAGTAGTGATACCCTTACACAAAAAAGGTCCTTCTGATATAGTGGGAAATCACAGACCAATTACAAAATTATCGATAATTACTAAAATTTTCGAAAAAGTTATGCTAGATAAAATATATGCGTTTCTAGGCACTAATGGCATACTCAAAAATGAACAGTTTGGATTTAGGAAAAATTGTTCCACGATATTAGCATGTTTTCATTTTATAAAAAATATAACACAAGGCCTTGACGCAGGGCTAAATACTTTAGCAATATTTCTCGATATGAGTAAAGCCTTTGACTTCATGAATCATCAACTATTGTTGAATAAATTAGATAGATACGGCATCAGGGGAACAGCCTTAAATTGGATACAAAGTTACCTGACTAATCGTCAACAATGTGTTCAAATATCTAGGATAGAAAATAATTCAAAAAAATATTATACCTCTGAATTTCTCACTAACAAATGCGGCGTTCCTCAAGGCAGTGTTTTGGGCCCATTATTATTCCTTCTCTATATCAATGATCTGCCAAATGTCACTGAACAAAACTGTATCTTGTTCGCGGATGATACAACTCTTATAATTAAATGCAAAACTAAAAACGAAATGCAATTAACTGCCAAGACAGAATTTGATAAAATAATGACATGGTTAAAAAATAACAATTTGAATATAAATTTGGACAAAACTAAATACATACAATTTAAAACAATTAATAGTACTAATACTGAAATTGACATTAATTACCAAAATACAACTGGCGTAATAGAAAACGTAAACACGACAAAATTTTTAGGTATACAAATTGACAATTACCTAAACTGGAAAGCACAAATTAATGGAATAGTAGCTAAATTAGATCGCTTTGTTTATGCACTAAACAGAATTAGACAAATTGCATCCAAAACAGCAGCTCTGCAAGCGTACCACGGATATGTTGCATCGGTACTAAGATACGGTGTAATTTTATGGGGTAATTCAGTAGATACGATAAAAGCGTTTAAAGCGCAAAAGAAATGTATAAGATCTGTTTGTGGTGCAGGCTATTTAGATAGTTGTAAGCCTCTCTTTAAAGCTTTAAATGTTTTGCCCCTTCCTTGCTTATATATATTTGAAATGGGAATCTTCGTTAAGAAATACCAAAATCTTTTTGCATCAAACAAGGACTATGAATACAGAGGTCGGAGAGACAACGACCTACGTATTCCGAGTCAAAGATTAAGGTTATATTCTCAGAATGCATACTGTATGGCGATACGAATTTATAATAAACTGCCACGTGACATAAAAACTTTGACATTATATAAATTTAAAAATAAGCTTTTTACTTTTTTAATGGAGAAGATGTACTATTCTGTTAAAGATTTTTTAGAGGATAAGATTGTATGAATAGTTCAATAGTATTAATATATTTTGCATTGACATTGTAATAATTTATATATTTTTTTTCTTATTGTTGACATTAATTATTAATAATTTTTATGTTACATTTGACATCTTGTTTGCTATATAATAATGTCTTAAGTTAATTGTAGGAGAATTGAATTGAATTTAATCAATATTTGCACGTTGCTCAAGGCGACAGAATATGTTGGTCTATCTCTGTAAACACGATCCGAATTGTAACCATATTTTGGCAAATAAATTATTATTATTATTATTATTATTAAATTTCGTTGCGGTCGCACCACCACAACTGACGCCGCCGACCGCCCAGGAAGGCCGATTGCGATGACTGAAGATATTGTTAACAAAATCCATGACATTGTTATCGGACCGTCTCGAGTGAAGATACGCGAGATAGCTGATGCTGTTCACATCTCTACCGAACGAGTTTTTCATATTTTGTACGATATTCTCGGCATGAAAAAGCTTTCTGCAAGATGGGTGCCGCGTTTGCTGACAGTTGACCAAAAACGAACTCGTGTATCAACTTCTGACAATGCTTAGGTTTGTAGAACCGCAACCCAAGTGATTTTTTTCGTCGGTACGTAACAGTTGAAGAAACGTGGGTCCACCATTATACGCCAGAGACGAAGCAACAGTCAAAGCAGTGGACTTCTACCGGTGAACGTACCCCGAAGAAAAAACTGTTTGTTCGGCTGGTAAAGTGATGGCCACTGTCTTTTGGGACAGCCAAGGTGTCATTTACATTGATTATTTGGAGAAAGGCAAGACAATTACTGGAGCTTACTATGTTGCTATGTTGGATAGATAGAGCAGCTCTACATTGAGCTGCTGAAGAAAATACCGCATCTAGCAAAGAAAAAAGTTTTAATTGATCACGATAATGCTTCGGCCCACTCGTCGGTTGCGATTGCAAATTGCGATACGACCTATTGCCACACCCCCTGTATTCACCAGATTTGCCCCCGTGTGACTTTTCCTCTTCCCAAACATCAAGAAATTGAAAAATATTGGATAAAATCAACCCGGCCATAAGTGAATTTTAAGATGGGACTTGTGGCCGAGTTGATTTTTTCCAATATTTTTATATTTAAAATTTATCATAAGTATAAAACTTTCATTGAAAAATGCAAAAAATCAAAAATCATAAATGAAAAAATGGCATGGTGGACAAAGATTTTCATCCAATGCAGAAGTAATAGCTAAAACAGAAGCCTATTTTTCAGGGTTTGATAAAAACGATTTTTGGATGAGTTGAATAAGTTGGAACATCGTTGGTCGAAGTGTATAGAGCTGAAAGGAGATTATGTAGAAAAAAAACAAAATATTCTTTAAATATATTTTCTTCTACTCAAAGTCACTACCTAAATTATCAAACCACCCTCATACGAGTTAAATCTAGAAGTAAATACTTTAAAGAACCCTGTCATAACGATCAAAGGGGTTTGAACTTTTTTGTATGGAGGCTGGCCTCGTCCAAATCCGTAGTATGAGACGCCAATTAGAAAATGTGTCAAAATGACGTCACTCGATAATACCTATATAAATGAGATAATACCTATATAAATGAACAGGGGACACATAGTGGAACTAAAATTTTATAATATATAATGCCCAAAAGTGTCACGTTAGCCAAATAATTTGAGTTAAAAGTTAATAATGCCGACCCAAAGTCTCACCTTTGTATCTTTAACTCCAATTATCTCAATAACCTGGCACTTTAATGCATTATGTTAAATAATATTTTTTGTTCATCTTAACGTGCCCTATCCATTTATATATGTATAATCATGCGGCCCGAATTTGAAAAATTTTCAAAATGGCGGACCGTTGACGAGTCCACAAGGTTCAAAACTCTTTGACTTTGCTTGACAAAAATCATAGTTTCGATGGAAACGTTAACTAAAATGCGTTTTAACCGCCTCTGTGGTCTAGTGGTAACAACCACCAGTATCAGACCCAGGGGTCCCGGGTTCGATTCCCAGCGGGGGTACATATTGTATTCGGTTTAGTTGGTAATAGGTGTCCGTCTGGCTAGCTACCACTATCTTATCTAAGCCTGACGCCATAATAACAATGTTTTCAGCATTGTTGTGTTCCGGCAGTTAGAGATAAGATAGCCAGTTCCTCAATGATGAGAATTCCGGGAGAGGCTCGCTTCCATCTTCGGCCTTATCAATACTTAACATCAGGTATGACGAAGGCTAAAAGTCTCCCGGTTGTTCATAAAAAAACCCGGTTCGAAAAACAGAGACGTCATAGAGACTACTAGCGGCCGCTCGCGGTTTTACCCGGTTCCCGTTCCCGTGGGAATATCAAAAAATATTTTTTTAATGCTCGCCTACATCGTTAAAGGATCCTGCAATGCAAAATTTCAGCTTAATCGGTTAAGCCGTTCGGGCTGTGCGTTGTCTGTCAGTCACGGTATTGTTTTTCTAGTATAGATGGAAATACAGTGTACGTACACCGACAATAGATAGCACAATGCCAGCTAAACTACGCATGATTACAATCGCATGCAATAAAATGTATAAATTGTAGAACTTTGTCCTTTTACACGTCGCGAAGTAAATTGTCTGCATACACAGGAGTTTTTCAATCATGTTAAGTGTATATAGATATGTAGGTATATTTTATTATAGCTGTTGACTGTATATTGACACAATTTCTCAAGACCACAGTATGATAATAATGATTATTTTGCCGATTATAATCGGTAAAATATCAAGAATAGAAGAAGATAATAATCAAGAATCATCTAAGCAGTCTTTCTCAAAGTGGGCGAAAGTTGCGGGCGCTGGTGGCCTAGAGAGGGCGGTAAGGTTGTAGAAAATTGTGGTTTTTAAGATGTGGTACTTAAAGTAATATAAAAAATAGGGGGGCGCTGAAAAATAATTGATTTTTAAAAGGGGGCGATAAACGAAATAAGTTTGGAAACCACTGATCTAAGTGTTTCAACATCTATTTCGGCTAATTCTGAGTTCTATCAACACTGATTACTAAATAAACATGCAGTGCCTTCACCCTTGCGAAAGCTCAACTAAATGCAGCGGGGTCAGTGACCTGTCTGCTGACGTCATTCTGTGCACTGCGATGCGTTTCTTAGTGCCCCATCGCCGATTTTACGGTCTTTGAAATAAACTATGAAAGATGCGCTGTAAGCTGTTACGTCAGTGGTACGTATAAATGATTAATTGAGTCCTGTTTTCTTCGTATTGGATGAATAAGCTCTTTGTGTGTATGAAAATATGTTATTAATGTGAAACGAGACATTTTAAGTCATGGTATGAGACATTAGTTAATTTGTGATAAGTAACGGTTGGAGCAGGATTCAATGCGACGACAGTTAGGATTTTAATTTTCCCATGGGAATGTGAGCAAAAGTTACCTTAGTTAAGATAACTGTTCTTAATTAGGATTTGACAACTTAGTTTTATTATTGTAAAAATGCACGCTTATTAATATGAAGTAGAAAGAAACTCTGTATAATAAGTTATCGCGCTTGAACTACTGACTTTTAATAAATTTTGGCAGAGAGTTACTTAGATTATTAGGAGAAGAACATTGGTTACTTTTTGTTTCGAAATTCCCTTAGGAGCGTGATATTACTGAGAGATAAATGTTTTTTCAATAAGACCGGGTCGACGTTGGAATAACAATTATGTGTGAGATTTTAAGGTTTTAATTTTTTAGAATATAAAAACATAAAGCTTACGCCGCGACTTCCGCTTATTGAGCTTCGGAGCGATTGGAAGAGGACCACCATTTGTCCGAAATATTATGTATAGTTTATATATCAGGTACATTTGCATTCGGGTATAATAATAAGAAAAAAATGTTTTACCTATAAGAGGCGATGCAAGCACACATTATGTTCAACAATATGACAATGTTTACGGTTACAAGTTGTTGAGTAAAATTCATTAAGTAACAATCGGACCGTATCGCTGGCTCCTATCCACCAAACGTGACAGTTGAGCAACTCAGCGACTTGCTGCGATCATGCCGGTGTTCCGAATTTCACGCCAATACGGACCACGAACGGAAACTAATCGAATAACAAAGTTGTATGCGTCGTCGAACTTTGTTACTTTAACTTTGAGACTTTAGTTGATGTCGAACAAAATAAACACACATTAAATAATTGGAAAAGCATTTGTAGCTATGTTTTTAATTTAAAATATTTTTTCGATATTTTATAGTTGTTAATATTCTAAGCGACATCAATCTGAGAACTATACTCAAAATCTACAAGCAAATCTCAGTTTTGCTAGTTTGCATGTTGTTAGTTTTACCGACTATTAAGTATTCTGTGGTTTTACAGCAGGTACTATAAACTAAAAAGTTTACTTCTTGAATGTTGTAGCATGGGCAAAACCTAGAATGCCGATATTCTGTGGGCCCTTTAGTTGTGCGCACAACCGAAGAAAAAGACATGTAAAGCCAACATATGTTAAACCATTAAGGTACTAATCCTCAAACTTCAAACCGTTCCAAAACTAGAACGAGATAACGCCCACCCATCTATACTAATATCATAAAGAGGAATTTAATTTGTAAGGATTTGGACACTTTCTATTATTTTTGTTTGACAGTTATTATTACTGAATTTGATTTTATGATATTTTTGTTTTTTTTGACATTGTATTATTTTATGACATCTGTAAATTTTCTTAATTTCAAATACCTTGGACATATTTTATTATATTTTAATTAATTAAACATTTGCACGCCACTTACGTGGTAGACATGTTATGGTACTTCTTAATCTTAAGATCTTTGTTATACCACACGTTTTTGCGAATAAAATAAATTTGATTTGATTTTTGGATTTGAAAGATTTGATTGTTTGTTTTTTTGTTTGTTTGTTTGTTTGCAACGAACAAACTCAAAAACCAATAAACGGATTTATATTAAATTTGATACACAGATAGTAGATAGCCTGGTAATGAACATAAGATACTTTTTATCCCGATAATCCAACGGGAACGGGAACCACTGGGGTTAAACCGTGAGCGGCCGCAAGTTATTAATAATTTTAAGGTACGCGAGAGGCAAACTTTGAAAGGAAATAATTTTGTTTTCACAATCTGCCAGATGATAATACTTCGAAACTTCCAAAAAGATTTTGTTCGTATCAAATGGTTTCATACGAAAGTGTTTTAGTCTACAAAGATAAGATGAAAGGCGTTACGTTAATAAGCTTAAACAGGATAGATCCGGCAATAGGTTAAAATCGGATAAATAGATAAGGGGTTATTAGATCGAAGTAACGTTTATACATAGATCAGTTTGAATAAACTTATAATATTATAGGCATATTAGGGCTACAGACAATACAGCAAACACCGACTGGTAAGTTCTGGATAGCTGGAAGATAATATGACATGTGTTCATATTACAACTGTCAAATCATCTGCCAGATAAGCTATCGAGAACTCACATGGTGAAACCGACCCAGAGTCCTATTGCATTAACCTTTAACTCAATCTCAAAAGCATTTTCTGCTTTTATGGTATGTGAGAAACAGAGGTTTCTGTTTGTATGTGCACTTGATCGGAAATTAAACATAAAATAAAACTGGTTCTTTTTGGACGAAAATGGCAATGGTAATTGATACGACTACCAATAAGCTCGTCGGATGAATCCAACTGCGCCGTTAAAGAGTATGATTGTCTATTTTGACACGACAAAATTTAAAGGCTATGTCAAAATTTTGACACGATACAATTTAATTCGCTAATGTAAACAAGCCAATTAATACTATATAGCCGGGTTTTCCCCTTATCCCACCAACCTTCAGCGACTTTGTTGACTTGTGTACGTTTATTAAATAATTTAAAGATAATTTATAGAAAGAAAAAAATAGACTTAGCTCACAAATTATTCTCAGGCGGGCCTTGAACCCCCAACCTTTGGAAATCCGGCCAGCAGCTCTCCCCATTGAGCTACCGAACTGTTGCTTGCGCTCACAAGCTGTTTTTGGAACAAAACGCTTCAAAATGATTTTTCGGTCTACAGGCAATTTAAGTAAATTAGTTTTTTCAGCTGAGGAATGTTGCAAGGTGAAAAGGGTGTCGTTCCCTAAGGTTGATAAACTCTAAGGTCGAGTGACAGCTCTTGATAAATCACACTAGGGCGGGCCGATGGTCAGTGTTCGGCACAAAGCGAGTTTGTTGTCCAATTAATTAGATTCCCGACCTACAGCGCCGCTAATTAATAGTCAAATTGGACAATTACTCGCCCGGGATGATACCCGTAGCAAGCAATTTTCATTAAACTCTAGTTATTCGATTAACGTTCCACTACAAAGTAAACATTTATCACATAAACTTTGGGATTTCCAAATTAAGTTTCGAGAGCCCGATAATTTTAATCGCGTAAAGCAAAAATATATAGATGAAGTTTTTAAATTAATACAGGCGAATATCTAAAAGTTATACCGTACTGTAAAATAGGTGACGAAGCCCATACGTCATCGAGATTTTGACTTTTTTTTTACAAAATAAAACCGACTCGGTCCGTCTCATAATAAGTTTATTGCTGCTTTAAAATTATTAGATAATAAATGCTGTAGGTTAAATAACGATGCTGCAGGTTTTATAATCAAATTGACCTTGTATTACAAGGTCTTTATGGTATTAAATTATGTTAATAAAACAACCGAACTACTGGAAGTAGAGGAGTTTACCTCCTCTAGTTCCATTAGTTCGGTTGTTTTTTTCCGGTCCCGGACTTCTGGGTCTTTTTTAGTTGATGTAGTTCGGTTATGACGTTGCTACTAAAAAAATACTAAAACCGGTCAGGGCGACATCAGACAAGTTGCTTTTTTCTAGTATATTTTCTTGTTTAATATTTATCAAAAGACTAAAAGTTCAGTTGGGGATGTAGCAAGTAAAACTTATTTATTTCGAATCAAAAGCTTATATTTATTATTCAATAATTAAACAAAAACAAACTTATTTACTTAATACAAATACATCTTCTGTTTAGGTTAGAATACCTACTAAACTGACCGGGCGTTAAAATAGAATGAAATTATTAAAAAACGTAAAATACTGACAAATTGCACGAAAGTTAAGTAAACTAAAAATATCAAGGAGTTCAATTAAAAAGAGAGTGATATTCGGTAACCTTTGTAACCTATCTATACTTATAATAAGAATCAAAGTTCACCGTGTCTGTACATAGCTAGGATTTGCAAAAAAAATTGATTAGGGGGACTCAGAATAAGCAGGAGAACCAGTTTCTATATTTTTTTGGAATTAATATCTGTCCGTCTGTCAGTATGTCTGTGTATCTAAGAGCACAGAATTGTTTAAAGTCCGTATCTCAACTTACCGTATAGGCTATATTTCATCAAAATCGTTCAACTCTATCAAAAGTAATTACATTTTAAAGAGAGGACAGATCTAGAAATTTATATTGTAACGCGCGTATGCAGAAGGCAGATTTGTAGTTTACGCGTCGAGGTTTTGGTTGCTTAGCAACAGTTGTTGATTTTAATTGTTGAAAAATATAATTTGACGTAATTAACTATATCCTTTTTGCTGCTTATTACTTTAGCGGTATGGCGTCTGATGGCGTACATGAATGATGGCATTTTATGTATATTTTTTCGTTATTCTAAAAGTTTTAGTTCTTTTATAAATTTTTAAGCAACTTCAAAAAAAGGAGGAGTTTATCAATGTGTCGCGAAAACAAGAGGTATTTTTATGTAGTCAACAGCAGGTCAGGCTTTATACTTTGTTCTTGAGATTAGCCTTTATCTATATCGTTCATTTTAGATGCGGTTTTCGTAATATTTAACACAAGTTTTATGTTTCAGTACCTATGAACAGATTGAACAATCCCCATTAACCATTTTTCGCCATGATCCGCCACGCGGGCCCAATGCGGATTGTTGGATTTTGATGTCCGCAAATACAGCCGGGACCAACGGTTTACGTGACTTCCGAGGCACGAAAGAGATATTAATTATTGGTCACCTATCCCGTGACCGACCATTGTGAAACTAAATCGTAGGCCGAGCGAGCGAACCACTTCGCCTTCTCATATCGTACGTACAGTAGTTTTCGGGAAATCTTGAAAACGCTGTCGATTTCGTTGCCTTTAAAATTATATGAACTTATAATGATTGAACTTAACTTTAACTACTTAGGTCCGGTTGCTCGTAGCTCGGTTACGCTAACCTTGGTTTAAATCATGGTTAAAGTAAAATTAACCGGCGGACAAATTTAAAACCGTTGTTGAACAGCGGTTACTTTAACAAGCAGTCAAATTACAGATTAAACGGTAGTCAAAATAACCGTCAGGGTGGGGTGGTTTAAAATTTTGACATTAGTAGAATTTGTAGTTATCGCTTACCTACCGTTTTTAGGTTATTTATTTAAAATACATTTTTAACCCTTATTTAATTCACCGCCGCGTAAAATATTTTTGGGCAACTGAATGCGAAGATAACCGACGTATTATTTTTTTACCGAAGTCAAAATTGACAACAGTTAAATTTTAACTTTAACTTTACTATAATATACGAGCAACCGGACCTTAGAGCACGCTGGCACCAACTCAGGCGTATTTTTTGTAAATGGATTTTTGACATGGCCATCACGACATCATTAACCGAACTACGTATCAAGTATCAACAGTTCGGGTTGATACTTGATACGTATCAACCCGAACAAACGGCCCGGTCGGGCGACTAAAAAGGGTCCAGAAGTCCGGGACCGGAGAAAAAAAAAGGGGTAAACTGAAGTAATATAATAAGATTTAAGTAATTTAGTTAGTATTAAGGCTTTTTATTTTTAAATAATAATTATGTTTGTTATTTATAACCGCTTATCACGGCCATTGGACCTGCCAGAAAAAAAAACTTTTAATTAATAACCCAATCTAGAGGAAAGTAAGAATAAGCTATTAAACATCACGCTACCACCATTATCTAAGCGGACGAAGCTACGTGTGGTGAGCTGACCAGTGGGTGACCATATATTAGTAAAAAAATAAATATGCTTATCATTGCACAATGTTAATTTTATTAGTAAATTGTCTCGTCGTCTTCTTCAAACTGTGTGAGAAAAAGACTTTTTTTAACTGTTTACCTGTGAAAACTTGTAATTAGCCGTCAGTACATATTATATATAAAAATGTCTTACGTACATAGCTGTTAGTTTTCCAAAAATTGTAAAAATAAAATAAAATAAAATAAAAATATTAACTGCCGAATAATGTCAAATGATGGCACTTTATTTGTTGATATAGTTTCTCTTTAATAAAAAAAACGCATTCAACTCAATGAAGTTAAATTTTTTAGTGTCAATACAGATAGCACTTTTCTCCAGAGTGAATCGTAAAAAAATATAGGACATTTTATGTACAGTCGTCAGTACACCAAACGTTACACGATTACCTTCAGTGTACCCTTATCAAGTAGGTTATAAAAGCGCTTTTGTGATGCGGCTGTTAAGATTTATGTGCTCTCGATTGTCCACCCACGTTTCAATGAGACATAGCGCTTTCGAGTAATTTGATTTAATAAAATTTGTAACGGACGTGCAGCGCCAGTCAGATGAAATGGACCGATAATCCGTGAGCTTAAATGCTTAAATACTCAATGTTTGTGGGATGGTTGACGTCAGGCGATCATCGTAACGAAATATCGCCGGCGATTTGATGCGTCATCCTGTATCAACAACCCTTAAAATTTCAAAAGGTCAAAGCTACTTATACTCTTCCATTTTTCAAAGCTGACGTTTGTTATGAGAGGAATATCTGTGAAATATGGCTGCAATGAAAATTGTAGTTTGAAACCTTTTATTAATTTACGCTGCTCTCGAAACAGTTAACAGCAGCATATTTTCTCCAAATTACAATTGACTTTGGACTTTATTTAAGACATATGCCGTTGAAAAATATGAGAAAATATCAACTCGGCTCACACGTTATTCTCAGACGGAATAACTTGTGAGTAGAGATTTACCGACTAGTCGAGAAGGCCGACTATCTAGCCATTTATCGCCGGCGTCTAGTCGTCGATTATTCGGCAAAAAGCACCGAATAGTCGGACTATTACGTTTATTTATTTTTTTAACAAATTATTTAGGAGTTATTGAAATGAAATCGATAGTATAATAATTAAGTTAGTTAATTTTTATTTTTACGCAGTCTGCAGTTTATACAATCTAGGAATCTCTCTCTATATCTTCGGTAAATAATTGAGCTTAAATCAAGAACTCAAATTATAATTTAAATCTTTACAGCGCTATTTTTTATTGTAACTCTGAACTAAGAACATACCGTAACGTAACCTAATGTTTGCTATTTATAGCTAACTAACTATCAATCAAAATTCAATTGATATTTTGACACAAAATAAATCTTTTAGGTGAAATCATGATTATTATATCGTACATATATGACATAAAATTAAGTATGTTATGGAATCAGTAAGTTTGTAGTAAATTAATAATGTGTAATTTATAATTTATTGAAAATAAATGTGTAATTTATTGAAAAGAGGTAAACAAAAATTATTAGTTCGATGAGACGATTCTAAGACTAGATAAGATGGTGAAGGAACGCTAAAGTACTTAACCTGTCGGACAGAGCAGTCGGCTTAGCCAACTAGTCGAACTTTTTGCAACCGACTAATCGACTCCTGAGCCGAGTCGACTTTGTCTAATATTTTTGTATTAAAATTTATCATAAGTATAAAGATAGGATTGAAAATGCAAAAACATCAAAATCATAAAATATGCCGTTGATTCAGATTTGTCAGTAGAAATTTGAAATTATAATCTTAACTTATATTATAAATGTGAAAGTGTGTTTGTTTGTCCTTTCTTGACGCCTTAACTAAACAACCAATCGACCTGAGTTTTGGCATAGAGTTACTTGAATGGACGGAGAGTAACATATAGGCTAATTTTTATCCCGATATTCCCTCAGGAACAACAACCACGCTGGGTGAAACCGCTAGCGGAAGTTAGTTAAATAATAAACGCTACACAATTAGATTGCCAATCTCCATTCTACATAATTTAAGTCTTGTCAATTACTATTTACTTTTTTTCGTTTATTCCAAACTATACAACAAGATGGTTGTACATTGAGGTGGTAAACCAGTATTCGCTTACATCGTAACCTTGTGGAATTTTAACTCTAATATTTCGCAGTCAGGGTCTTCACATGGCCGCAAAATACTCATAAAACATAACACGAACCCTGGTGTCAACTTAAGTTTGACGTCATCCGGTGACGACTAGATCGTCTACGTAAGCATTCTGGTTTCTGATCTTCGGATTTCGGAGGCTGTTGGTGTCAGCTAGTTTACTAATTTGAAGTGTTGCTATCGGTAGTGGTTATGTTGTAGTCGGATTTGCAAGAATAACTTAATAGGTAAATATTAATATTTTATTTGCATTTTTTTTTATTTCTATAAATATTATCTAATTTTGTGTAAGTATGTGTCTTTAAAGAGCACTAAAACAGTGTCGCCCTATTGTTTTAGACCTCATTTTGCTCGTTTTGCACTCACTTCTTCTAAATCACGCAACGGAATTCTAATACGATTTGTAAAGTTGTATATATAACATATTTCTGCCGCCACCAAATCAAGTTTTTCAGCCTATAAAAATCTAAGTAAGTACTGAGAAAATCGTATCTCCTGGTTGATTTAAGTAGCCATTAGATATATTTTTTAATTTACCAAATGGTGACATGTAATTCTGTTTTAGATATGATTTTTTTTTACTTTGAATGGGTTTGCTCTTGATCCCAATCAAGCCTAGGGACTTAGACAGCATCCACGATGGAGCGAGCTAACGAACGCTAAGAAGGTGCCTATTCACCCTTGTTTTGAAGGTGGTCGGGTTATAATTACTCGGAAATACAGAGAAAGATAAAAGTAGGAGTTAGGTTAGAGGGACTCCTTTTTACGGTGAACACACGCTTGCGTTTTGGTGGCGTTGTAATTAGTAGGTTACTTTCACCCCACTGGGAGACGTGGCTTAACGTCTGGTTCGTTCGTTCAACCATCGTCTCTCTCATCAATATCACGTCGTCACCGCTGACTTTTACATCCGACAGGTATCTCTCTACGACAGTACTGTCATCTGCATACTCAACAATTCCCGGTATCAATAGGTCATTGATGTGCTACAGGAAAAGCGTTGCAGAATAACAGCGCTTCTGTGTTCATTTTGCCTATCTGAAAATGACACAGAAACAAAATGCTGAGCCAGGGTATTTATTGGTCCCACAGCATATTCCATAAGTTTTGTTTTTATTGTAAGGTTTAATTTTGAGATTTTATTTTTTTATTATATGTAAGCATGTGTGAGCCAATAAATGTTTTCTCTTTCTTTCTTTCTTTATCCAACTACAAAAGTCAGCGGGTATACCATACGCAGGAAGCTTGCGCAGCAGACTTGCCTGCCAGACCCTGTCAAATGCCTTCGAGATGTCAAGTGACACGGCAAGTGCTTCGCCGTACTCGAATCTCGAGGGAATGGTCCCAGTAGTGCGTCACATAAACTAGAAGATCCCCAGTTGATCGTCCTCGGCAAAAACCATATTGACGGTCACTGAGGAGGTCATTGATTTCTAGGTATGAGAGCAACTTACTGTTCAGAACTCTTTCCATGACCTTAAAGAGTATGGAAGTGATGGCGATCCGTCTGTAGTTACATGGGTCGGCACGACTTCCCTTTTTGGGTACTGGCTTCACATTGGCAAGCTTCCAGCATTTCGATACGGTTTTTGTCTTGAGAGAGAGGCGATACAAGCGCATTAGCACAGGAGACAACTCGGGCGCGCAATACTTCAATACCCTTGCCGGTATGTCATCAGAACCACTAACCTTGTTCACGTCCAGTCTAAGTAGGGCTCTACGGACCTCTTTATTATAGATAGTGGCCTCCGGCATTGAAGAATCTCAGCGAGGTATGCTAGGTGGTTGTTGAAAGCCGGTGTTCAGATGCGATATATATGTTTTTTCCACAAAAATCCCACATTACAGCACAACACAAAAGACATAAATTTCTGGTAGATTTTCTGTGACTGGTGTCTGACAATATTCGCCATTAGTCTTATGATTCCTGAAATAGTATATTGCCTAAAGTGACGTCAAGGTGCTGTTTTATCGGGCTACGATTTCAGAGCTTCTGTTGTTTGTTGTATTTATTATTGGCCACTAAACAAAAGCTCTTCCCACGCCATGTTCTGTAGGTTGGTATCAAAACTGTATAGGTCGGTGCCTAATTTTCACTCACAGTATTATACTAAGCTACCCTACTTTAATAACATAAATTATTTTTTATTCGCAATAGGATTTTTCATGAATACATTCGCGAGTCAATTATAACGTAACTTTCGTATTTTTCCAGCGTAGGCATTAAATTTTCACACTTTAATCTCGAAAATTTCAAACGGGAACGTGTTTACGGCAATGTTTTGTTATTCATTGATCGCTCCGCACGTTTTTTTTTCCAAACATGACCTACAATATCCATGAATGCGTAATCTTTTTATAAATAAGTAACCGACTGACCGAACCTAATTAAGGGGTTTAGGGTAAACAAAGATCTGTGGTAGGATCCGTCTTCGTTCCCGAAATATCCGTACCGAGGTCGGCGGCCTGCAAACTGGCTTGAAAACGGTCTATGACTGCCACATATAGTTCATAGGGACTTAATGCAACGCCATAAGATCCAAATTAGGACTAATTATCAGCTTAAGTCCACACCAGAAGCAGAATGAATAAATAAAAGTTACGTAGTCTATTGTATCCTCTTCCGTAATAATAATTTACTCTATCCTTAAAAATCTTTTGTAATTAGAGTTGGCATGAAGAATTAATGTCTTTCTTTTCCAGTTTAAGATAGTTAATAAGTTAAAAAGCTGTTATGTTACTGTGCTGCATTGTGACATTATAATATACGGGTTTATTTGCATATTTTTTTTATTCGGGTTATTTGTATAAACTGGCTGATTTCCTACGTAGACATAACCATTCAAAATATGAGATTTAAACAAATAAAACTAGATATATCTGTTTATTTACCATAGAATGGTAGCTCTATTGATTGGTGTTGTAAAACTTTTGTGTTTTTTGTCTTCCACCCTTTTTTCACCACCAATTTTCTTGAATCATGGAGTGATTGATTGGTCATAACATAAGGTACTTCTTGAGTTGAAAATAAGTATTAATGGATTGAAGTTCTATCACCTACTGTCTCTTCGTTGAATAAAGAGGTGGACCTATTCCACGACGATGACGTTACTTAACGCCGACCGCTAATAGTCTTTATTATGTTGGATGTTTTCCTTTTCTTTATTTATTTGCACACATACCCTCATGGTATATAATTATGGTCTTAACTAACAGAACATCAAAGATGCAGCTTGAGAATAAACAAGTACCCTCCGCGCTAGTTATAAAAACTGTATTGCGGCAGCGCAGTATCACCGCAGCCAATGAACCTCTACAACTTTGCATATGCACAGTAGTACATACGCACAGGTGACAGCTCAGGAATTTATGGTCGGTCATCGCTTAGACCACAGTATATGCGAAGTCGACGATCATTGGAGATCATTGAGGCTCCATACATTTGGGCCTTTTCTGGAAGTGCCGGCCAACAGAAAAAAATGGTACTTGTGGTTGGGACAAGTTGCTTGGAACAATAGTTATTATGGTACAAAAGTTGTACGATTACTCTATGTCATGTTACCTATACCAGTTCAATGATTCGTAATTTTCATGCATTGAGGGATTTTTGAAAGTGCAGAGAAACATTATCTGAAGCATTGTCATTATGCAGTGGGGTAATGACACATCTACAATATCCCTTCGACGACTTTTGTTGCTTAATTTAGGAAACGAATTTTGTCATCTATCACGGTCGAATCTGCATATATTGTTTTTATTGTATATTGTTCAATCATCTGTTATTATTTAGTGTTTTGTTTTAATGGATGTTTCAGTTCAATATTTCAGTTTATTTTTTCTAATTTAATTAACGAAAGTTATTCGCTGGTTTTGAAGTAGTCCACTATGCATGTCGTGGCGACCTATAAGTGAAATTTAACTTAGTTGAAGTCTCAATTCGCATATTAATAAGCTTACTATGTATCCAGTCTATGTTTCGTTATTTGTCCTATTTAATAAAATAAAATAATAATTTAACGATCAGTTACTGTATAAAAATTATGGACTACTACTACGTTGTAAGTACCTCACAATGACTTCGGATAATTTTTTCAGCAATGTCTATAATTATGTTACATTTTTATCCCTTTTAGAAATCAAGAAAATGACGAATCTTTGAACTTGTGTTTACAGCTATCCTAGAACTTTTAACCAAACCATGCCATATTAACTATTGCTTCAAAACGACTAGTTCTAACCACACGTTTTTTTTTTGTTGGCCGACACTTTTAGAAAAAGGCCCAAAATTAATGATTTCCTTCATTGTCAAAATTTTGCGGAACTAAAACGCATCGAACGTGGTCACACCGTAGATGGTCAAATATAATTGACAAACACGAAAATCTGACAGAAAGGAGTTCGAACTTCTTTGTATGAAGGCTGGATTCGTTCAAATCCATAGTATGAGACGCCATTTTTTTTTTTCTTTTTTTCAAAATGACGTCGCACTATAATACTTATATAAATGAACAGGGGACACACAGAGGACCAAAATATGTTATGATATACGTAATGCTCTGAAGTGTCACGTTAGCCAGATAATAAGAGTTAAACATGAATTTGTATCTTTAACTCCAATTATCTTACTAACTTGACACTTCAGGGCTTTATGTTGAACTTGTATATCACTGTAAGCTAAAGTAAGCTGGGGTGAGATTTCTAAAAAGGAAGCCGATAGGAATCAACATCTATGGACTCTTCGCCACTGTTACGCACTTTACTTTTAAAAAAAAATCGCGGCGTATTACTTTGAAAACAAAATGGCGGACCGGGTATGTGACCAAAAGGTTCAAACCCCTTTGATCGTTTACGAACCGCTTAAGATGTTGTTCGGAAACAATAGTAACAGGATTCCAGCCCATATCGCCTACAATAGTTTGCGAATGTACCTTCTGTCCGTAGAAGTGAAAGGCTTTTACAATGTGCACTGGAAAGGCCAGCAGCTAGTGCGTTCTGTTTTTTTTCTCCCAGTCCAGCATAGGAGATATTTTAATTTATGTTATCTTTTTATAATTGATTTAATTTTTAATGTGCTGTTTATTGTTGTTGCAGAATGCCGGCGCTCCGGCTGCTCGGGCGCAAATGGCTAGCCGCCTCGGACGATCTCGTGTTTCCGAGCATATTCGAACTACTGTTCAGATTTGTATGGTATGTATTTTATTTTGAGACAAATATGTATCTACCGGACGTAAACGGAACTACATTTTCCTTTACGTTTTTTTAAAATTACGTGCTCGATACCTACTCGATACTAGATTTCGATAGTTATTCATGCTGCCGACCAAATGCTGAAACAAGTAGACAATAAGTCTGACGTCTTAACAATAATGTTTGCAGCATTGTTGAGTTCCGGCAGTTAGAGATAAGATAGCCAGTTCTTCAGTGATTGAGGATTCCGGGAGAGGCTCGCTTCCATCTTCAGCCTTATCAATACTTAACATCAGGTAAGATGAAGGCTAAGAGTATCCCCGTTGTTCATTAAAAAATATACTTTCTTAATTTATTTTATACTAGCTGTTACCCGCGACTTCGTCCACGTGGAATCCTTTTATACATGTATTAGTTTTCCGCCCGCGACTTCGTCCGCGTAGATTCTACTTTCCCCTTAAGGGAAAATCCTTTCTTACCTATCTACATGCCAAATTTCAACTCAATCCGTCAAGTAATTTGAGCTCTGCGAATTTTAATAGAATTTCGAAAAATCCTCTCTTAGTGTACCCCTAGACCTCACAAGGAACCTATGTGCCAAATTTGAAATCTCCAGACCGAGCGGTTTGGGCTGTGCGTTGATATGTCAGTCAGTCAGTCAGTTTCTTCTTTTATATATTTAGAAGATGTTTCTAGAAACTAAATCATCAGTCATTAACGGCTTCGGTCATAAGTTGAGTGGGATTACAAAACATTTATAATTTGAAAAAAAATGACAACAAAAAATCGGAATTTAAAACCTTTGTCAATCGTGTTTTCGTGTAAAGAAAATTATGGAAAATAAAAAGTGGCTAAACGTTTTCGGGAAAGTGAAATTCGTAATCTAAAAATTCGAATTCAAGATAGGTGACCCTTTTTACCATTCTAGGGGTTGATTTCTGTAAAATCACAAAATATAGGTTTGTTTATTTGTTTTTAAGTTTCAACCATGAGCCTAAATACAAGTAAATGTTTATTTTTAATCCTTAACCTATTTATAAAATTTAAAGATCCTAACTCCAAAACTGACGGACTTTCATACAAACTTTCATCCCCTATTTCACCCCCTTAGGGGTAGAATTTCGAAAAATCCTCTCTTAGTGCACCCCTAGACCTCACAAGGAACCTATGTGCCAAATTTGAAGTCTCTAGACCTAGCGGTTTGGGCTGTGCGTTGATATGTCAGTCAGTCAGTCAGTTTCTTCTTTTATATATTTAGATAGAAGAAGATAGATAGATTGAATGAATTGATAATATTGGAAATATGTTTCTAGAAACTAAATCATCAGTCAATAATGGATTCGGTCAAAAGTTGAGTGGGATTACAAAACATTTTAAATTAAAAAACATGACAACTGAAAATCGGAATTTAAAACCTTTGTCAATCGTGTTTTCGGTGTAAAGAAAATTATGGAAAATAAAAAGTGGCTAAACGTTTTCGGGAAAGTGAAATTCGTAATCTAAAAATTCGAATTCAAGATAGGTGACCCTTTTTACCATTCTAGGGGTTGATTTCTGTAAAATCACAAAATATAGGTTTGTTTATTTGTTTTTAAGTTTCAACCATGAGCCTAATAATAATAAAATAAGTCACTTTTACTTTGAAATTAAAGGATTTTTCTTACAAAACTCCATCCCCCTTTTCACCCCTTTGGGGAATTTTCAAAAACGCTGAGACATGTAAATGTTTATTTTTAATCCTTAACCTAAATATAAAATTTAAAGATCCTAACTCCAAAACTGACGGACTGTCATACAAACTTTCATCCCCTATTTCACCCCCTTAGGGGTAGAATTTCGAAAAATCCTCTCTAGACCTCACAAGGAACCTATGTGCCAAATTTGAAGTCTCTAGACCTAGCGGTTTGGGTTGTGTGTTGATATGTCAGTCAGTCAGTCAGTTTCTTCTCTTATATATTTAGATGAATAGTATAATAATGGAGTTCCTTTGCAACTTGCTCGCGCTGTGGTTTTAATCAAGTACAACGCATCTCAATATCTACGCAAACACAAACAGTACATAATTCTGCACAAAGGGAACTCTCATAGCTCAGACTAATTGGCAGTTTTTCATACATTATGTTACCCAACATAACAAAATGATACTCATTTTTGTACCTACCAACTTGTTTAATTGTTTTCGATTACAAAACTCTCAATGACGTTATCACACCAACTTAATATAATATACAGAAATATTGAATCATTATTCCTGCACAACAAGGAGAGGCGATAACTTGAAACCAAGTTGCGAATTTTTTAAGTAGCAATAAGTCAAGTTAAGAAAAGTAGAAAACCTCTTTTGCATTCCATTAAAGAAAAAATCGTGCGCGTAATCTCGGTAGGTATATATAATATCGGCAGATAGTTGAAAATGGAATAGGCAAAAACAACAGCAGACGATGGTAGAACAATGCGCTGCTCGCATAGGCTTGACGTGCAGTGTTCTAGCATTGCACACAGTCAGGGAATAATGGTGCTGTCCCATTAACGTGCACGGAGAGGCACACACTTTGACTTAACCCTAGAAATAACACAACTTTACGCATTTAAGTGCACTGTATATTTCATTGTTAACACATTACTTTGGAATTTGGTGTTATTTTAGGGTTTTTTGGGCCTACCGACGTTTCGACCCATTTCCCAGGAGTCTTTTTCGCGGGTCTAGTGTAGCCTAAAGATCGACGAATATTTTTGGAATTTCTTCATTGGAAACATTGTAGTCTGGCCCACGCAGGTAATAACATGGCCTGTGTCATGGCCGAGTATCGTGCACAACGTGCGCTTCAGTGGAGCAGCTCAAATAATAAAACTAGCTCGTATGTAAAGAAAGCTTTCGAATTGAACACAAACACTTAATACATTGGAGGAGATGTATAGTCCGTGCCAGATACGTGTGCATAGGGAGGTTATTGCCCCCTCTCTGTACCAATGTAACCAATTTATTCAAAAACGAGCGACAGAAATCTATGAAGTGTATCGCTCAACACAGGTAAACAAAGGAAACGTGGTGGTAAACAAAGAAAGTCAAGGACGTCTTGAAGTTCTCACCTGAGTTACAAACGTTGTTCGAATTATAAATTTAGTAAATAGAATGTTATTTATAATAAAATTTGTAATTGTCTTAAACAGAGTATTTTAGTTATGAAATGAAATGATATTATGTATTTGCTGTAGAGCATGTAAAAAGTTTCTTCGCGTTATGTAAGAAAATTCAAAAAATGTAATATAGTTTATTTACATACAAACATAACTAAAGTGTATAGTTGTCATTTCGTTTAATACCTTTTTGCCATCTTGTAGGTAGGGACATGATCCCATTGCTATAGAAATTTTGGGGCATCTGATCATCTATCAAAATACCGTGACAAGTGGTTTTAGCAGTCCTCTCGTGATGTTAACCTGACACTGCCAAAAGAATTCTGAAGAGACCGAAACAGGTGGAAATCGGAAGGTGCAAGGTCAGGACTATACGGCGGATGCATAACAACTTCCAGCCAAACTCTCTTAATTTTTGCTGAGTGGCTAAAGATGTGTGAGGTCTAGCGTTATCATGATGAAAAACCACAGCCCTTCTGTTCCGGCCGCTTTCTCTTAACTTCTGGCTTTAATGTCATCAGTTGTTCGCAGTAGAGTTCAGAATCGATGGTCCTGCCTGGTGGTAACAGCTCATAATGAATATTGCCCTTCCAATTCCACCACACACACAGCATCACCTTGTTGCGAGTTAACCCGGGTTTCGCCACAGTTTGTGAAGCCTGACTGTTCTTTGACCACGACCTTTTTCGCACGTTCTTGTCGTACGTGAGCCACTTGCCATCACCAGTTATCAGCTTCTTCAAAAATGGTTCGGTTTCATTACGTCGTAATAAAAAATCACAAATGAGTACACCCAAGGTACACGGTTCATAAGGTTTCTTTCGGTGAGCTGTTGAGTTACCCAAATATCGAGCCTTTTTTGTTTTCCACAGTTCCAATTCCCAGTTCTTCAGCTACGTTGTTACTACTGATATGCTGATCTTGCTCCACTTTAAAAAAAAATGGCATCCATTTTATCCGTAATACGACCAGAGCGACGTGCATCTTTGACATCAAAATTTCCATATTGAAAACGCTTAAACCAAATTTGTTTCAAATTCCATAAACATCGCAAATTTTTTTTGTGGCTTGCGTCGCATTTTACCTTTTTTGCTGTAAAATTTTCAAATGTTTAATGTTCAATTTCTTCATTAGATTCACTCTTGTCTTGACAGACATCTTGACAGTAAAACAAATGAAAATCACACATTTTCCTAATATGAATTTGGAATTATTATCTTCTTTAAAATTTTAACTTTTAATGATTCTAAAACCAGCCAGATACAAATAGTATAGCCAAAGAGATTTGATTACAAGTTCATACATACTATATGCGAAAAGACTTTTTTAATACAGTTGCTCAAAAAGTGGCGTATTGCAGGGACGTATAGCGTTCGGGATGTGGGCTATTACATACTCGAGCTTTTTATTTACCTTTTCCGAACTCGTGCGTTCTCTTTCCCAACTGTCAAAATAATGTCTCTTAAAAAGAAAAAACCAACCACGAAGTTTTTACAAAAAAAAATCAGAAGTTTTTATGATTCATGCAAATATTTCTAAAAAGAAGCTACTAATTTGTTTCAATATTAGATTTAATGATTTGATTCAATGAGTTCATATCAATAAAAAAAATCTACTGAAGACTTGGCTGTATGGGCATAGTTCCCTTTGCCTACCCAGAATGGGTGTTGCGATTGTCTGCAATATTAAAATGTAATTCAACTGTTTTCTGTCCTACACAGGACAAACCTACCTTTTAAAAATTGTGTCAATTAATTTATGGCCCACTTGCACCAAAACATGGAGTTGAATAAAAGACCCGAGGGCTGTTTTCATATCCGACCAAATATGATGAAACTAATACTGAATAATATAACTGTATACAACTCTTTCTCGCTCCACAGTACTTTGAATCAATATTTATTTATTTATTTAAGGACAACCAACATAACAAACGATATTCACATTTACAATAATGCACATTCTGTAAGCATTTCAAATCGTTGTCATACTTAAAGGCTGCCACAACATGCGCCAATTTTTACTATTAGAAAGCAAACAAAAAACAACTTAATTTAAACACTTTCCTGTTTAAAAATTATCAAAAAGAAAAAAAAAATAATTATACAAGAGATGCGTTCATACCTACGATTCCTACACAACGACCTACGATTTCGGCACAATTATATCTAACAACAATGATTTAAAATATATTACTTACTACCAAATTTGACATGAAACGCGCTACTTTGTTGCATTTTATTGACTTTGACACTGTTGTCATAGTGATTCTATATCTATGACCTGTTATCATAGTGACAAAATGAAAATTTGAAACAGCACTTCTTCTTCTCACAACAGCGAGGATTTTTTTTAGGTTGTTTCCACGGTCAACTACCGGCAAAAAATCCTTTTAACAAAAAGTTTAATCTAAATATACCTTACCTTTCTTGTTGTTTTAATGATATAAAGAAAACTAAAATAATAAATAAAAAGGGTGTGACATAGGTACATTCGGTTTGGCCGAATCTATAAGGGTTTCGTTTTTTGCCTTTAGGCTACGAAACCCTAAAAATGGGAGTATTATAGTTAACTCAAAGTCATTTTTAAATAGAAATAAATTGTTAACTAAAAATAAAGGTTTATGTCTCATTCCGAAATCCAATAAATTAATATTATACGTTTGCGCTGCCTTTACTTAGTAGGTAGAGTAGAAATATTCTCCAAAAAAGGTGCTTGTTACATTTTTGTAAGAAGTCATGCCGATGCCGTTCAAACTTTTTTAATTTCTAGTCACGATTACTTGTGTAAGATTTTTTTTATCTTAATGGAGTCCTTCGTGCCCATTCATCATGAAATTCAAATGAAACTTAACCAAAAATAAGGTTCCTAACTAATGAAAAAGTAACTAACTTACTTGAAATTCTTTCCATAACCACGAACTTTTGGAGATTTTTAGGATTCTGATTGTACAGTTCGCAGGATAATACAAAACTGACAAATTAATCCAAATTATGAATACTTGACTGATTGATTTAGGAACCATATACTTAGTAGCTTAAGTTAAAAAATGTCTCATTATAAATATACCTTTATAATGAATGTTATATATCATTATGTATAGGACAAACGAGGAACAAAACTTGTTTTTTTTTCATACCACGACTCGTTATTATTATATATTTATTTTAATTTTATATTATTTATATATTTATTTACATCTTATTGATTTATTTACATTCATTAGTTATAAAACAATAATCACAAATTTTCCTTATTTTATATTTATTTCATACATGCGACCTCATTTCATCCATACTTTTATTTCAAACTATCAATCTCAAATATTTAAGTATTTATGATATCTTCACATGATTTATGTAAAGGATCTGTTTTTAATGTACCTACCTAAATAACTTTTTCACCTCACACGCTCTGAAAAGGAGGTGTTGTCAATCAGTTTAGGCGTAGAAAATCGCTTTTTGCGGCCTAGCGCGGCATAGTACTTTTATAATTTAATACCTAAAAATATGTCTTGCGTTCCGAATCGCACTATTGACCTTTTTGTTATATTTGATTCTTATTTTAAATAGCTTTAAATTCATTATAATACACCGTTTTGGTTTAATTATATTATTTTAGTTCATTGAATCATAAAAACAATAACAATAAGATTAAACTATTTGTTATAAGAATTTTATATTAGGCTTGGTGAGATTTCACAACCTGTAATTGGAGTTCAGACTGTGTCATAAATCTTTATTTTTAAATTGGCTTTGTCTTGTACCTCATGTCAGTGTCAACATTTACGGAATCGTTTTTATTCTTAATAATAAGTAACAATATATTCCTACTTTAAATAACTTTGAATTAACTATAATATTCCCTATTTTATTATTTTAGTTTTTTATATCATTAAAACAACGAGAATAAGGTATATTTAGATTAAACTTTATGTTCAAAGAATTTTTTACCGGAAGTTGACCGCGGAAACAACCATAAAATGTTCCTCGCTGTTGTGAGGTGAAAAATTGTGTGTTGCGCTCGGCAGAAAAGTTTTTAGCGTCTTGTACCTTTGAAATCCTCGCTTCGCACAGGATTCAATAGAGGTGGGCCGGGAGGCGGCGGTCCCTCCCTTCTCCTATCCTCCCATCGAGATTTCGAACTTGATGGGGGGGCGTCGGGGAGCGGCGAGGGATAGGGTGCCGGACTCACGAGTCCGGTATTCTGGGTGAGCCCAGCATAACCTCAGTGTATGCGTAAAAGCATTCCCCTCACTATAAAAAAAAAAAAAATAGATTCAATAGAGGTAACTCGCCGCTAAATAACCAACTTTCCACCCTTGCATAACAAATAACTATTTCACCTCACACGCTCGGAAAAGGAGGATTTGTCATTCAGTTGCTGCGTAGAAAATCGCATTTTGCGGCCTAGCGCGGTAAAGTACTTTTTTTTTATTTAATACCTAAAAATGTGTCATAATGCGTTCCGAATCGCACTATTGACTTTTGTTACATTTAATAATTATTTTTAATAGCTTTGAATCAATTATAAAACTCCGTTTTGGTTTTAATATATTATTTTAGATCTTATGTTTTGGCGCGCACTGTTCATTGAAATAAAACAACTTTTACGGATATCAAACGCGCTATATTGCTGTAAAGGTGCCGAAACGTCGGGAAAATAAAAAAACCCCTAAAAAACCTAAAAATACGGACAATTACAACTTAGTTCGTGGAAATATAGCGCGTTTGATATCCGTAAAAGTTGTTTTATTTCATATTATTTTAGTTCATAAAAACAATAACAATACGATTAAACTATTTGTTATAAGAATTTTATACTAGCCTGGGTGAGATATCACAACCTATGATTGGATTTCGGAACGTGACATAAACCTTTATTTTTAAATTGTCTTTGTCTTGCCACATGTCAATGTCAACATTTATCGAATCGTTTTTATTGTTATCTTGAATCTTCTTGTTTTATTTAATAAAAAAAATAATCTGCTCACTCTGTTCCCTGTATCTTAGCCGGACCAGGAAATAGTGTGAAAATTGTGGTTTTGGCCTCAGTGGTTCTGGCTTCATCATCAGAACATGGATGTCATCTAAGATTAGATTATTTGCAAAGACGAATAAAGCGAGCCCTGAATCTATGGGACTGCGTCATTTTATTACAGCGTTCCTATGTCACAACTCTTTGTCAGAACAATATTTCATTGTCATCCGATTTTCATGTATGCGAAAATTCGGCTCAATTGTATAACAAGTGGTTCTTCTTCTTATCGAGTGAATAAGTGGTTGACAAAGGAGCTGAGGATTTTGAACTTAAAAAGAACTTAACGTTTTTAGAATTCCGTACCCAATGGGTAAAGCGGGACCCTATAACTAAGACTCCGCTGTCCGTCCGTCCGTCCATCTGTCTGTCCGTCTGTCACCAGGCTGTATCTCATGAACCGTGATAGTTAGACAGTTGGAATTTTCACAGACGATGTATTTCTGTTGCCGCTATAACAACAAATAGGTACTAAAAACAGAATAATACATATATTTAATGGGGCACCCATACAACAGACATATTTTTTTGCCGTTTTTATAGATAATGGTACGTAACCGTTCGTGCGCGAGTCCGACTCGCACTTGGCCGGTTTTTTTTAACTTGCACTGGAGCCATACTATGACCTCTAAATCGATTCTGTTTCGATAGTGTTTAGCACTGATCAAGGAAAAGGTGTTTAGGTTGTTTGAGTGAGTCGCTGGTATCGCGCGTACAGCGTCATGGTACGAGCCCAGTGCAAATAAAAAAAAGCTTGTAAAAAGAGGTGTGTCTTTACAGTTTCGCAAACTCAACTCTGGCGAACCTTGTGACACATTCACATCTCTTGCGCAATGTCACGTCATTGAAAGCGGGTTCTTAACCAACTTGAAAAAGAAGCTTATTTATTTAATATGGATTGTACAAAGTTATTATTTAGTTCACAGACGGAAACTGTTGCCTTTGAGAAAATCAATAAGAGGCAATCAAAATATTCGTATCCATATTTAGCAACATTCAAAGCGATCGCCGACAATTTTGCACAGTCATTTATTGAATACTAGAAATATTTCATCGAGAAAAGATACCAATTTGAAACTATTTGATAATATCTATTGGTGGCGCTATAGTTGAGTTGACTAACTTGAAATAAAAAACTGTAGAACTCTAGCGAGTTAGTTTCTTTATCATTTGTTAAATATAAACAAATATTGCTAACGTGCTCTTTTTAGCTTAAGTTTTCTACCCGTGTATAATATTATTTCGTCATTTACTAGCAGGACACTGGTGTCCAGAGAATATCAATTAGAGAAATAGAATATCAATTGTTTCTCATAATATCCAGGGTCCTGAAAGGTTAATGAAGAGATAAGTTACATTGAATTTTATTATGGTACAATATTAGATGAATATTCTGATGAAACCTCTACGTTTCCATAAACAAATTAAATAATATATTTGACAATGAAAACCACTTTCCTTCTTTTTACTCCCAATTGCGTGCCCAACCGGGCTTCTAATGGACAATGGTCCAAATGCTTTTATAAAAGTTTACCACCTTTTGTATTTACACATCATGGAAGCTATCAATTATTTAGAGTACAGTACGTTCGAACGCCCAATTCTACAAACTTATTTAAGCAAAACGTAAACAAAATTTATGGTCCACGCTCGATCAACTCCACGTCCGCAAACAGAAAGCCCGAATCTGCAGAATTTATATGTAAACAACAAAAATAAAAATATGTATAGTCAGGTGAACATGTACAAAAGATAAACAAAATACTAGTGAACTACAATAAATAATTATATATTATTCAGCATTTCAAGCCAGTATTATTGCTGCTGTAGTCTGAATTCGGTGTGATGTAGTAAACTTTGACATTCTTATTAAAATATTAGTCCCTAAAATAACTTACCATTGCAGTCTTTAATTACTTGTCTTTACTAACAATTTTCTTATTGATAGCTTCGAGTTATTGTAGGTATTCCTATTTTTATAATACTCTTTACTACCTCCTTTAACGAAGTTTACGCTTTTAATAAAAATGCGACTCATCGTAAAATAACCCAGCTTCATAAGTGCTATCATAAAAGGAAATGAGAGTAGGTACCTATAACATATTTACACTATTCCAGTAATGTTAAAGATTTCCAATTGTATGAGGAGTGTGTAGAGGAGCTGGGTAGTGCTATTAGCGCAGTGGTTCGCATGCTCGACCTTCGATTGTAGCGGTTAAGCAACTTTCGCAATGGTTGGTCACGGGATGGATGACCAAAAATGTATAACCTCCGTAATTCGGATCGGAAGTCACGTTAAAAGCATTATCCCGGCTGTATTTTGCGATCGTTAAAACCCACCAATCCGCATTAGGCCGCCATGGCCCATTCTCCTTGCCCATCCATAAGTAGGCAGTGCCCCTGCAGTGGGGACATTTTATTTGCTGATAAATAAAAAGAGCGTTTTTACAGCTTAGGATACGAATACGACTAAACTGACATTAGGCCGGTTTCGGCATTAAGCTAATGTATTGTACAGATTGTACTGAATTAACGCCATCGATACTAAAAGGGTTCCGTTGAAAAGACAATGGATTTTGGACCTATCCAAATTTTTTTTAACGACACGGTGAGACTCTTACACCCGTATTTTAAGTCGTTCCTCCAAAACTTACTCGTAATCGACTTAACGAAACCTCATTGAAAACTCTTTGAAATACTCCTCGAAATCGGTATTCTAAGTCATAACTCCGTAAGGACCTGGAGGAGCCAAAGAGTACGTAGCCACTCCGTGTTAGGCCTAGCGCACACTTCCATTTTTACGGTTGAGTGGAGTGTAAAAAGTAGCCTTAGCCTTCATCATATCTGATGTTAAGTATTAATAAGGCTTAAGATGGAAGCGAGCCTCTCCCGGAATCCTCAGCCACTGTGAAACTGGCTATCTTATCTCGAACTGCCGGAACACGGGACCCTTGGGTCTGGCGTCGGTAGTTTTGCCACTAGACAGAGGCGGTTGAAATAATGTTTTCACACTAATCCATCTATGATCTGCCATTTTAATGTCCCTCCTGTGTGGACACAAATCTTCCTAATAGATGGATAAGGAGAATTGAATTAACTTAAATATGAGATAATAATATCGTCTTTACAGTTGATATTCGGACAACAAAGTGATCCTCTACATTTTAATCTTGATCAGATTGAGATCTCATCAGACCCCGGGCGATACTAATGACATGCCAAAAAAACCATTTACCTAAAATAATAATTTTCTATAAAATTTTATAAGTTACCGTACACACCATATTTTTTCCATCTGTAAACTGTATTAGATTGATGAATATTTTAACCATGTTCAGATACTAAACTAAAAAAACTAATAACATCAACAGTATATTTGTTTTATGTGGTTAGAAAAAGCAAAAAACACTAATGGTACAGAAGGACAAACTTCGCATCGTACTTACTCTTAATTTATAATTTGCTCATTGTTCTGTATTTGAGTAAACCATTGGAATCCCTCTTCACGAACTAATCCGATTGTACCAAATCCGTTTCTCTTAACCCTTCCATAATATCTGTTTGTTCATTGAAATTCTTGTTCTGCTTTATTCTTGGCATTTACAATTTCTTATTCATAAGATTACATTTAAATGAAATTTGAATGATTTCGTAATCTCTTCTACAAGGAGAAATAATTAAGTTACAGTTTATGATTTTGTAATTTTTGCATTTTTCAATGCTATTTTTATACTTATGGTAAATTTTAAATAGAAAAATATTGGAAAAAATTAACTCGGCCACAAGTGAATTCTCAGGCTGGAATCGAACCAGCGATCGTTAAACACCTGAAAAGATGTTTCTTTCGAATGCAAGGATATTTCCTAGCATTGATGTAACAACGCTGGCCTCAGCGTATTAAAAATATAAAAGTATTGGAGAATTTCGACGGTGGTTCGCAAGTCTCGGTAGCTCAGCGGTTAGAGCATTGGACCGGATTTCCAAAGGTCGCTGGTTCGATTCCAGCCTGAGAATTCACTTGTGGCCGAGTTAATTTTTTCCAATATTTTTCTATTTAAAATTTACCATAAGTATAAAAATAGCATTGAAAAATGCAAAAATTACAAAATCATAAATTATTGGCAGTTGCATCTTAATCGATCGTTAAACACCTGAAAAGATGTTTCTTTCGAATGCAAGGATATTTCCTAGCATTGATGTAACAACGCTGGCCTACAGCGTATTAAAAATATAAAAGTATTGGAGAATTTCGACGGTGGTTCGCAAGTGTCGGTAGCTCAGCGGTTAGAGCATTGGACCGGATTTCCAAAGGTCGCTGGTTCGATTCCAGCCTGAGAATTCACTTGTGGCCGAGTTAATTTTTTCCAATATTTTTCTATTTAAAATTTACTATAAGTATAAAAATAGCATTGAAAAATGCAAAAATTACAAAATCATAAATTATTGGCAGTTGCATCTTAATCGATCGTTAAACACCTGAAAAGATGTTTCTTTCGAATGCAAGGATATTTCCTAGCATTGATGTAACAACGCTGGCCTACAGCGTATTAAAAATATAAAAGTATTGGAGAATTTCGACGGTGGTTCGCAAGTCTCGGTAGCTCAGCGGTTAGAGCATTGGACCGGATTTCCAAAGGTCGCTGGTTCGATTCCAGCCTGAGAATTCACTTGTGGCCGAGTTAATTTTTTCCAATATTTTTCTATTTAAAATTTACCATAAGTATAAAAATAGCATTGAAAAATGCAAAAATTACAAAATCATAAATTATTGGCAGTTGCATCTTAATCGATCGTTAAACACCTGAAAAGATGTTTCTTTCGAATGCAAGGATATTTCCTAGCATTGATGTAACAACGCTGGCCTACAGCGTATTAAAAATATAAAAGTATTGGAGAATTTCGACGGTGGTTCGCAAGTCTCGGTAGCTCAGCGGTTAGAGCATTGGACCGGATTTCCAAAGGTCGCTGGTTCGATTCCAGCCTGAGAATTCACTTGTGGCCGAGTTAATTTTTTCCAATATTTTTCTATTTAAAATTTACCATTAGTTACAGTTTGTTGTGAAAATTAAATTCTGAACAGTAAAATTCAAACAACACGTGATTGGCAACATCGTTCTATCCACACGTTTAGCTATTATTTATTTTATTGTATTATCAGCATTCAATTTCTTGTCGCTATGTTTTTTGTGTTCGCTTTTCACGCAAAAACTATTGAAATTTTTATGTAGACCGTAATGATTATATACTACGCAGAGCAGCAGTTAATATTGGATTCTAAAGTGTGCTTGTATTGCAGTAAAATTACTTCTATTCATGGGATAATGCTAATGTTTATAGACGAAGACGCATGACAATCCGAATACGTACACTAGTTATTTTATAAACCCTCAATTTTTATATTATTACCAACATAATCGTTAACACTGATTTGTATGAATGGAGTCAAGGTACCTCTCTTATGCATATTTTGCTCTCCCATCATCGCTTGTTGCTGCATTAATATGAATGAACTTTCCCTGCTCTCAATATTGACGGACGCTTTCAGTTAGCTGACCTTCGGACTCTGGGCTTGATTGCTCAGTAATGGCTTTTAAATTGTCGCCGCATCCATCGGTTTGATTGCCTCATTGCTGTTACCTACTGCGAAGGTCTGATTTAACTCCCAGTTATTTATTTAGGATTGTATTTGACAATCCCTGTTTTGTAATCCGATCCGAATCAGTTTTCGATTTGTAGAATATCTTCGACTGTATAAATAAACAAGTGTAAATTAGAAACGGATTTGCGATCAAAACTCGTTACTAATCAAATATAACAGGAAAGTAATCTAGCAAGCAGCGATACAATGCAATTGTTAGTACGAAAAATCGAGTACGACTTGAGAGGTACCTACCATATGGATCCAGCGGGCTTACCTTCATCTATTAGCAACCAACATGTCATAAGGACGTTTTGTTTTAATTGAAGTTGTCACATTTTGACACACTTCACACTTTGGAGGCGACGATGGAGCGAAGACGTCACAAAACTTCCGTCAAAAACAAGCTTACTTTAAGAGATTTACAGTACGAAATAGCATGGTAAGATTTAAACAATATTGCGCTAAGAGATGGCGGTAGGCCCCCAGGGGGCATAGCGCCAATCATCGCCTCCAAAGTGTGAAGTGTGTCAAAATGTGACAACTTCAATAAAAACAAAACACAAAACGTTCTTATGACATGATGATGTCTAATAGATGATGGTAGGCCCGCAGGGCCCGTAGTTAAAGTAACATCGTTATGTAACGAAACGATATTTCGATCCGTTATTGTCTATATGAGCCAATTAACTTGCGGTAAGACCACGTGATTTAGCGGCCTATGCCAATCCCATACATTTAATTATTTTCGAACTGCGTTATCGTTTTTGAATTGTTACTTTGGCTAGGGGCTCGCCCATAGCATGAGCGGCTTTTATCGACTCATAGCTCGATAACGTGTCACTATCAATGTCTCGTTCATATTGTAACGAACTAAACAGGACAGCACCATGCGCCTCATCATATCGCGTGATATAGCGGTGTTTATGCTTGGGGGGCTGATATTTCTCAATTGATTTAATTTAATAATACTTCAAAGACATTGGTTTAGCCTCATTTCGAAGCATTTAATTTAATATAATATTATTTTTATTTTTATAAAAGTTAGCTAGTTTCGTAGTAAAACACTACATTAAGTAACGTAGGTAGTTCAGTATTAGGGAATGATTAATTTTTTTTTTAAATGTCGTAACCCGAGTCATAGTGAAAATATGAGTATTCTATTAGTTGAATTCAGGAAATAGTTCTTTGTTATGCAAGGCTGGAAAGTTGGTTATTTAACGGCGAGTTACCTCTATTGAATCCTGAGCGAAGCGAGGATTTCAAAGGTACAAGACGCTAAAAACTTTTCTGCCGAGCGCAACACACAATTTTTCACCTCACAACAGCGAGGAACAAGTTATGGTTGTTTCCGCGGTCAACTTCCGGTAAAAAATTCTTTAAACATAAAGTTTAATCTAAAAATACCTTATTCTCGTTGTTTAATGATATAAAAAACTAAAATAATTATAAAGGGAGTATTATAGTTAATTCAAAGTTATTTAAAGTAGGAATAATAATATTTAAAGTATTACTTAATAATAAGAATAAAAACGATTCCGTAAATGTTGACACTGACATGAGGTACAAGACAAAGACAATTTAAAAATAAAGATTTATGTCACGTTCCGAAATCCAATCATAGGTCTCATAATCTCACCCAGCCTAATATATATATTTTTTTATAACAAATAGTTTAATCTTATAGTTATTGTTTTTATGATTCAATGAACTAAAATAATATAATAAAACCATAACGGAGTATCATAATTAATTGAAAGCTATTTAAAATAAGAATAAAATGTAACAAAAAGTCAATAGTGCGATTCGGAACGCATTATGACATATTTTTAGGTATTAAATTAAAAAAGTACTTTGCCGCGCTAGGCTGCAAAAAGCGATTTTCTACGCCTAAACTGATTGACAAAACCTCCTTTTCAGAGCGTGTGAGGTGAAAATATTAATTCAAGTGAAGTAAAAACCTCAACCTGCTCAAACAAATTCAGTGCACTAGACTACAGTGCCCTTCTTATTTACTACCTATATTTTGTCAATATTTTGGCATGTTTGACAAAATCACCTTCTTCCTCAGGTTGGTGCTAATAGCCTTGGTGGTAGAAGTGCTTTACCCAGTGACATGGCAGTGCCAATCAGACGGGTGGCACGGCGGGTCGTTCGTGCGGTTGTACCTGTGTGGCACGTTAGCGCTGCAAGCGGCGCTGATGCTGCTGTTAGCGGCGCTGGCGCAGCAGTCTGCACGCGGCACCATTACGGACGTCGACCAGAGGCGGCTGGTATCGCCCTTGCTGTTGATCAAGTGAGTAGTCAGCTTTGATAACATAGCAAGAGTGACAATGCAGTGCCAATCAGAGGGGTGGCACGGGGGGTCGTTCGTGCGGTTTACCTGTGCGGCACGTTAGCGCTTCAGGCGGTGCTGATGCTGCTGTTAGCGGCGCTGGCGCAGCAATCTGCACGCGGCACCATCACGCTCTTCGACCAGAGGAGGCTGGTCTCATCCTTACTGATCGAGTAAATGTTGCGTTTGAGTCCCGTTATTTTAAACTATGACAATAGACTTTTCATACGGTTTCTATCAATTAGACTTTTCACGGGGTCTTTTCATCCGTCGGAAATACTTCTTTTGCTTTCCCTTCATACTTTCTGGCTTAGTATTAATCATAACTAAAATAATTTATACGTAGGGTGCTGCTGGTGCTGCCCGAGATCGCTCTAAACGTGATGGGCACCATGTGGATGTTCTGCGAAGTGATCCAGTGCTCCGTGGAAGACAGATTCTCCAGTATCGTTATACAAAGTAAGTTCATACGGATTTAATCAGGCACACGCCCTGAGGCTTACCCTTTGAAATTACCTTAACCCAGTTGTTACGCATACCTATACCTTTTTAAGTGCAATTCCTGTAGTTTAGTTTCAAAAATTGGTCTCGCGACACTACTGAGAGACAAAGAATTCAGCAAATGTTTAACAAAAATATTGTAATCAAAAACTGCCCATATTGTTTACAAAACTTAATTTTTATGATGATCCGTAGGTATATCAAACGCTAACTAGTAACAAGTGGATTTATGTCGTTAGTCATTCGTATTTCAATTGAAGTCCTCTTTGGCATAGTTCTGTATCTACAGTGGATAAAAACTTAAAATTAAATTTATAACTGAAACTTTTATTTAAGTCGCTTGTAGACTTGGCTTAGCCTTCCTCCAAGTATATTCATGACGATTGTTGATCCTCCTTATTCTCGGCTATCATAATTGCTCTATTTTGTTAACTTTAATACAAGCAATCGGGTTAACGACTAACCAAAGCACAGTAAATTGAGTGACGTGAAGCAAAACGGCTTTAATAATTGAATTTATCTCTGTAATTTGCTATTATTACGTCTTGCGATTCTGGGTATTGATTTCGAATCTCAACAAACAAATAATCTTGCAGTAAGTATAATGACCATAAAGTTTGTAGTCCTACACTATTTATGTCGCCTCCAATCATAAGCTTGAGACCAATTCCAGACTCTACTTTACAGTCACCGCAACATTTATGCCATTACATAACTTCTTTATAATATCTCGATTACTCTTAAATTCATAATCACGACCTACATTACATCAGTTTAGAACCTGTCATAATAGCACCATAATAGTCATAGTACGGAGAAGCATAGTAGAGTTTTATTCAATTAGAGGCACGCTGCTAGTTTGTAACCTAGACGAGTACATTTGCATTTATGTTGGATGGATTGAGTTTAGTTACATTGTTATAACTCAGTTACAGAAGTGAGAGGAGAAAATGGTTAAAAAAGCAGAGCTAAACATTGTTCTTAAGTGCTTCAGTGATATTCATTGAAATAATACTGGGTAGATAAATTATTTATGATGGATTAAAATACAACAAACGTAGGTATGCACTGTTAGTATCACACATTCAGATTTTGAGTGGTTTTGTTAGGTATTAGATGTTTGATTTTGAATTTTATGTTTTCCCGATATGTTGGCGCCGTCGCCGCATGTTTTTTCATTAAATCACGATAATAATGAATGGGAATTATCGTTTACTTATTCGATTAGCATCATGAAAATACAGGTGTTTTTTTGCCTTAGTTATATTTTGACGTAATTTAAATGTATTTGAATGATGTGTTCTCATTTTTAAGTATAATTTATACTTCAACTAAAATATCTATTTCATAATAAAATCTAATCCTTCTACGCTGCATTCGTATGGTAAGCGTGGGGCTTTCTCAATATATTTTTTTTCTTGAGTAAAGTGAATATTTTTCCAAACTTTTTATCTCTAAGATAAGGAAATAGTTGTCTAATTTCAAACGCTTAGCAGGGTTTTTTATAATATTATACAGTAGATACTCTTAGCTTCCGCCCGCGGTTTCACCCGCGTAGTACCTGTTCCCGTGGGAATATCGAAATAAAAAGTATTCTATGTTTATGATAAATTTTAAATAGAAAAATATTGGAAAAAACAAATACATAAGTCTCGGTAGCTCAGTGGTTAGAGCATTGGACCGGATTTCCAAAGGTCGTTGGTTCGAGTCCCATCTGAGAATTCACTTGTGGCCGAGTTGTTTTTTCCAATATTTTTCTATTAAAAATGTATCATAAGTATAAAAATAGCATTGTAAAATGCAAAAATTTAAAAATCATAAAGTATTCTTTGTTTTAATCCAGGCTATCTATTATCTTTGTGCCAAATTTCATCCTAATCCGTCAGTAGTTTTAGCAAGAAAGAGTAACAACAAAGAAACAAACAAACTGACACGCGTTTATAATATCAAAATACAAAATTCCGCTGATCCTGAGGAATCTTCGGATACCCAGACCGATTATAATTAACTCAATGTATTCCTCGTCGTAATCTTATCGCGTTATAGTCTCCCATTTCGCTTGACCTTCGTTATTGAACAGTAGCAAGCCTTATGTCTACAAATCACGCGAGACTATTCAAAGAAAGTGTTTATACGGAGATAAGGAATAAAATGTGTTTTAATTACTTAGATTTATTACAACACAAAATGCAAATTATCTGATCATTGATCTACTTTAATTTGATACGTAAATAATATTTGAAATTAACGGAAAATGTTCCCAAAGGAATACCTAAGCTTTATGTTTCTTTTATTTTTTAACCCCCGACGCAGCGCAAAAAGGGGTGTTATAAGTTTGAAGCCTATGTCTGTCTGTCTGTCTGTCTGTCTGTACGTATATTCGTAGAGCCTAAACGAATCAAGCGATTTCAATGCGGTTTTTTTTAATTGGAAGCTAAATTAATCGAGATGGTTCTTAGCCACGTTTGGTGAAAATCCATTCGGCCATTTATGGAGATGGTTTACTGCCTTCCAAAACGGTAAAAGATTCAAAGGTGGCGCTTTGACTAAAATAATGTACACCCTGGGAAAAGTTAGGTACAGCAAAAAAAAAACAAAATGGCGGCAAAAATTTTTTGTCTTTCTGTACATAAATATTCGTAGTGCCTAAACGAATTAAGCGATTGCAATGCGGTTTTTTTTATATTTCGTGTGTAGTTTAACAAGGATGAAATAAAAATAAAATTTTAACATTTTAAAAACCCCCCGACACAAAAAAAAACTTATAAAAAAAACTCTCTCGGAAAAAAAGAGTATTAAACCACAAAAAGAGAAGAAGTATTTTTGTGTCGGGGGGTTTTTATAATACAAGTACTTATTATGGGAAGCCTCTGTCCCATCCTCCAAACTAACTTCAAATCGTTTTTACTTTTCGTGACAGCCTGTTATTAAGTCAACATCTGAGAGTCTTAAAAGGCTACTACAGCAATCGTCGTTGTCGTCGTCTTAGCCATATAACACCCACTGCTGGGTATAGGCCTCCCCCAAAAGGGGGGGGTTTGCCATAATAGCCACGCTTGGCAGGCAGGTTGGCGATCGCAGTATAGCCAAGTATGAAGGAGACGCTGCTGCCCGTCTCCTGAAGGCTGAGTCCCTTAGTCGCGACACCCACGGGATGAGAGGGGGTAGTGCTATTCCAACCTGACACTACACAGCTACAGCAATATTGCTAAGGAATCACAATGTGAATTTTATTTTGTATGGAGTTTTGTAATATCATTCTACAGAACATTGTCCGTGTAGCAGAATTTTCTCTTATTAAGTATATTGTAGGCAAGAAAAGTTATTTCAAGAAATTCCATAGAAAATAATAAATGAATTTTCAGGGAAATCACATTATGATTCTTTAGCAACATTGCATTAGTGGCCTTATTAGAACCTCTGGCACTTTTATACAAATTGTTTGTATTCCTTCTCTGTATGTAAGGTGTTATCTTGTTGGTTGCATAATAAGTAAATAAATAAACATTATAATAATATTGCACTTTTATTGAACAGAATCAAGTCTATGATTCTTTCTATAAATAAGGCCAAGAAGGCTTACAGCTGAATAACTCATTAGAAGGCTTCTAGGTCTCATTAAGCTCAATAAATCCATGGCCATTACTAGTGACTCGCGGCCGCTTACGACTTGTCTGCGGAGGCATAGAGCGTAAATTGGCCTTTTTGGCCGTCAGTCATCAGGATATTCCAAAATCCATGGAAATGTGATGAGTCACTGCAATAAAAAAAAAAAAATATGATAAGCTATCTTTTTACAAATATTTAAAGTTTAAGTAGTAATTCCTGCATAAAAAGCGAACCAACAAACAGACATGGACAATCAGCAACAATTATTTCCGTAATTTTCATGTTGGCTTATTTTATTATATTTATAGTTTATGGATAATAACTCTTGTGCCTACAGTAGTCTACATTGTAGGTAGGCTAGACTGCAGCTGTTTAATTTTGACTAAATAGTTGTAAACTCTACAACTATTAATATTATTATTCACTGTTAAATATAGACCAACTTGTCAACGTGACGGCCAAAGTTAGTCACAGCTACTACTTGTTCACTCACTTTGTTAACATTCAATTTGCTGACAATGGTTCAAAACTTCATACAAAGTTTACATTGTAACGCGAGCCAAGTTATAACAATGATATTGTTTAATAATATAATAGTAAGGTTGTTTACTTAATTATAGACGCAAGTCCAGGTATTCGAAGAAAATTGCTAAGTAGTGATATTTTAAAGTTAGGTAATGCATTACTACTTGCGACAACTTTTATTGTAAGTTAATATAGGTATCTAAAAATACAAGTCTGTTAACATCCATCGGTGACTTTCTTACAATAAAGGTCGAAGAAAATGTTCAATTCTATGCTACAAAACTTTTCAGACTAATCATAACGAAACTTTTCTTTTTAATATTTTTTGATCCATAATGTATAGGAAAGGAATATTAAGATAAATATACACGCGAAGCAAAACACCAAAAGTCTTTAAAAAAACCCCAACTCCAAAAAACTAGTTCTCATGAGGTATTTATCAAATAATTGCATTTATACGCCCTGTAGTCTAGTGATAAGATATAGAATAGAATATAGAATAGAAATAGAATAGATATAGAATATCAAACTCAGAGATCCTGGGTTCGATTCCTAGCGGGGGTACATATCGTATTCGGACTGGTTGTTGGTAGGACTTGTACTTATTGTGAGACCGCCTGGTTAGTTACCACCATCTTTTCTAAGCCTAACGCCGTAACAACAATGTTTTTAGCATTGTTTTGTTCTGGCAGTTAGAGATAAGATAGCCAGGTCCTCAATGGTTGAGGATCCGGGAGAGGCTCGCATCCATCTTCAGCTTTGTCAATACTTAACATCAGGTACGATGAAGGCTAAGAGTCTCCAAGTCATGAATAAAAAAAATAAAAAATAGTGCTCACGAGGTATTTATGAAATAATTGCATATGTATATTGCAAAAAACCCCAATGGTTTTAACTAGTGCCAGAAACAAGTTTCAACGAGAAACATCAGTTAAACATGTAGAGTAGCTGACCTATAGTGTTTTCATACTTGCGTTTTCCGCCATTTCCGCTGCCTTCAGTATATCTGAATCATCTTTGTAAACTTTAAACAACTCCATCAAATAAGCGATTTAAATTATTTCCAACTTTTATTCTGAGCAGCGTCAACCTCTAAACAAAACCAATAAAAGTTGGAATGGAGACATCAAACGACCTCGCTGTCAGGTCGTCACCGCTACAACTTGGACCCGACAACTAATTTGAATATTATTCATGTTTATGACAGCATTTAGTAAACACCAAATTTGCTACCGTCTTAACAACTTGAACTCGAAGTAATTTAAAAGTTTAGTTGAGCACAAAGAAAGTTATTTTTTTTGGAAAGTTTTCTCGCTGTTGTTTAATGTTCTTTTCATGACTTGGAAGTATAATTAATTGCATTATTTATTCACACCAACGTTAAAGCGAAAAACAATATATTTGACATTAAGTATGCTAAGTTATTACACCTATTACGTAAATAAATTACCATGTACGAGTAGTTATAAAAAATCAACTTAGACCGAATGGTTTGCGACCGCAGCAACCATGTTTCCTTATGGCTACGTCCAGCATCGTTATTAAACACTTGACGATAGAGAAATGAGCTGCCCTTGATCGGCAACAGATCAGATAAAAAAAAATTGGTTGTACTGAATTTCTTCAAATAATTAATTAAACTTTTTTTTACTTTGCATTTCTTTTTTCACAGGCATCGTCCTTTTCAACTGGGTGCAACTGGCCCTAACAGTGTTCGGTCTATTCATGGTGTTTGACCCCCTGGGGTCGGTTCGATACGGGGACCTGCAGGACACACCAAACCAAGTCCGCCACCATAAGAAGGTCACTGGCCTCTGGTCGCGGAGGTTCCGGTGGGCCTTCTGCTGGCTGAAAAGGGATGAACATGGAAAGGAAGCTTTCCAGCAAGTTGCAGGTAATAAAATAAGGCTATGGCCAAGACAAGCCACATTTAACCGCCCACTCGTCGCTGATCTTTCGTTGCGTTACGTCGCGATACAGATAATTCCAGATAACAATCTCACATTGTACACATTTAGCGACAGACCATAATACTCGTACTAACAAATTACTAAATAATAAATAAATAAATAATAAATTTCATACAATCACACCAATTACCTAGCCCACGTTACGTTTCATGAAGAACTTGTGTTATGGATACTAGATAACGGATAAACATACATATATATATATTTTTTTGTAAATACATACATAATATAGATATTTAATACCCAGACAAAGACGTGTGACACAAATATTTGCCTTGTCCGGGGATCGAACCCGACACCTCTGGCGCAGAAGGTGAGTTTAGTACCCCAGCGCCAAACTGGTCGTCAAATAACAATTAAAACTATGTGTCGAGTAAATATCCAAACGGAAGTTAGCGACATCATTGGTCAAATTTGGTGAGCCGTTCTATGTGAATTGTTTTATTTAGAAATCCAGATTTTGCTTAAGGACAATAAGTAATATGGTCAAGACCTTATGGTTAAGTATTCGCATTAACAATTTTCTGTCGCTCAGAAACATCATTTTTACTTAGCTAGAAGCGATTTCGTAAAACTGAAAGATGCTTAACAGCGCGAATGGGCCAACTATTCTCGATACAGTGATTGTATGTAGCTTAAAGATGCAAAGACACCAATTATTTAAAAATGCGACGTTGGCAGTCCAATGTTGTTTACCTCAATAGTCAAGGTTTGTAAATACATATTCGCAAAAATGCCCTTGGTTACGAATAATTATACTGTCACTAGGTATAGCTCTGAGCCGCTCGGTGCCAGTTAAGGCCAAATCGGTTCAGTAGGTTTTGCGTGAAAGAGTCACAAACATCCATCCAAACATCTCCACAAACTATAAGTAGTATAGGATATTTTAAAAAAGATAATTTTAATTCAATGCGAGCTTTTTTGTTTCTTTTGTATTTTTTTTTGCCCTTTTATTAGCCCCTAACAAATTTTGATACGGGGCCCCACTAAGGCTAGCTACGCCACTGGTAATATAGTAGTGTAAAGATGTATCAACTCATAATTTTACCTTGACAACGTCGTAGTAATACGCCGGATACAATGAAATAGAAGTGAATAACGATGACTATTCCATACAATTCTATTTTAAAACAAACGGCCTTCGACTTCGTTGCACCATAAATATTGATGCAAAATCTATTTGAGTATCTTACTTAAAATGTAATGGTTTTAAGTTAGCTGGTAAAGTAATCCAGTTTGTTTAGCGACAATATATCAGGCTTAGAGGTACTGGTGGTGAGAAACAAGGAGATAAATTAGGTACAGACAACATCACGTCATGCTTGAACTTGCTCTACAAAATCCACCACCTTACGACCTGTTTAGCGCAGAGGTACTTACTCGCCTTCTTCACCAGAGGCCCCGGTTTCGATCTCCGGACAAGACAAATATTTGTATTCACGAACATATATCTATTTGTCTTGGTCTGGATGTTTAATATGTATATTATGTATGCATTTACAAAAAAAAACATTTAAGTATGTTTATCCGTTATCTAGTAACCATAACACAAGTTCTTTATGAAACTTAACGTGGGCTAGATAATTGATGTGATTGTATGCAATTATTTATTTATTTATTACGAGCGATGTAAGGGTGGGCGCTCTTAAGGTCAAACTGTAAAGCTCGGTGTGCTATTGAGTATACATTTAAAAGTTCTTAATATACATATATATTTTTTAATTTTCTCCCACATCAATTGGCAAAAATCACATCTTTTTGCTATGATCCTTTACATTATATTTCTCTAACTCCCACTATAACTCCTTAGCTACATACTTGCCGATGTCATCCACTTTTAGTATCTAACCTTCCTATTTTTTTTATCCCAATCGTAAATATTGTTGCAGCCTTGCTCAGCGCCCTCTTTCGGTCGACGGATCTCGTTCCTTCCGATGTGGTAGCAGGCTGCGTCCTACTCAGGGTCAGGCAGAAAAGGGAAACCAGGGAGATGCGACGCATCCAAATGCTGAACGACGAAGAACCGATATACACCACAGATGTTAACAAAGTGTTCTCCGAAACACCACCTTGGATGAACCTAGAAGATGCGTTACATTATCTGAGGCTGTCCATTGCTGCGTACGGATGGCCTTACGTGTTGTACAGACATTGTTTCACTGGTTTCTGCAAGCTTGCTCGGCATTTGACTTGCTGTTGTTGTCGGTAAGTTTAAAAACAATTTTTTTATGCCTTTTGTTGTATTCTAACCTGATGTTACGGTTTAAGAACTTTATTTCTCATAAAGAATTACAAAAATTCACTTGCTAAGAAAAAACAATATTTTTAACTTAAAAATAATCGAAACAAGAGCGTGCACTATTAAGCAAGAATTTAAACAATTTAAAATCTAATAATAATAAACGACGGGTAATCGTAAAAAAGACACGGTGATAAATGTAAACTTGTGCCAAACTCTTGACCGGGCAACCAAGGATCTAAGGTGCATGAGCGTACATGCAATCTAGATGCGGCATATCGGTACCAGAAAGTGTACAAAGTTGTTAATGTTGTTTTTTCCTTTTGTTTTAATGTTTATGTTATTATAGTTGTTACGCTTACAATATACCTACTAAACTTAGAAAAGAGTTTCTCAATAATGGTAACACGTGTAAGACCACGTGATAAAAATTTTCCGGCTTATTCTAAAGGTCGAACGGTCCGGATATTCGCCTTCTCTGCTAATTAAGTTTGCGCATTACCCGCGAGCGGTTATTACGCACTCTTATACGTTACCGAAGTGAAGTAACTAATTAAACCATATTTACGAACGACTAAATTGATGTAATCCTTTATTGGTTAATCGATGTGAATCAAAGTGTAACGAAGAAATCTTGAATGAATATGATAAATAATTAGATATTGCCTTGAATTCAAAGTTCCTTCAAAGTAGTGCTAAAATAAACATAACAGTCGCAAGCTATTTATAAAACATTTGCATCAGGCGCAACATCGGTTGCATAACGTCATAGCTAGATATCATAACACGTCAAGTCATCGTCAATGAAATAATGTTTATAGACTTGCTTTGTGAGTACTATCGTAAGCATGTCATGGATATATTATATTCATTCATTATATATTTGTTTATCAACCAATATGAGCTAAAATAATTGATCTGCTCCTACTCAAAATGCAAACTACTGTTCGATAGATGTTTGTATTTTATTTGCTACCGCATTCAATATCCTAATAATATCAAAAGGAAAAACCGATATAGTAAGCGTTCATGGTCGCGCTTGACAGACTGATCGTATTCGATCACGATTGTTAAGCAATGTTCAGTCCAGTCAGGTGTCGGATGGGTTGCGTAAAAGCATTTCTCCTAGTACAAAAAAAAGTGTCGGATGGGTGACCCTAAAGTGGCATTACAACTGAGATCTTCCGTGCTTCTGAGGGCACGTTAAACCGTCGGTCCCGGCTGTTGTCATCTGATAACAGTCGTTAAGCCAAGTCAGAGGTCTTCAAGGCGGCCTGATAAACTCTGACACTAGAGGTGGCCACTCATCCTTATACGATAAAAAGATAAGAAGAAGAAGACCGTTATAGTAACATATAAAGTCTACTAAGCAACTGGTTAAATAAATAGATCTAATAAGACTAATTATTCCAGGCCCAAAAATTCCATAGTGACGGATGACAACTGCTGCATGTGCAACTTCGCGGGTGTCAAGTACATGTCCAAACTGCCGGCCGACGACATCATCTTCGCATCCTTCAACAATCGTGTTTTTGAGGTACTGAAAACAACTAAAGTATTTTATTTTATTTGTATTTTTTTACAGCTTTTTGGAAAACTTACTATTAATAAACAATGATAACAAATTACAGCCATTTACAAGTTTTCACATTTAGATAAATGAAATAATACTTAAAGCCTCTTTTAACCTAAAGAATTACCAAATTAACAATTACTGCTTATGCGATTTATATTAAACAAGAATTATTGTAAAATGCAAAATTAAAAAGTTATATATATTTATTGTTGTGTGTTGTATATATTTATTTTTATTTTAACACCTTTACCATAAGTTTTTTTAACATTATTTAAGAGACAAATAATGTTCGTAAAAGAATCGTAAATTAAAGTGAAGAATTTGAATTTTAATGTTTCGCAGGACTATTATCTCCATAAAGTATATAAACTAAAAATATCCTAACTTATATAAAAAACCGGCAAGTGCGAGACGGACTCGCGCACCGAGGGTTCCGTTTAAAAATTACGGTTTTCGCAATTTTTCCATTATCTGTACCATAAGACGTTACTTCGTACCAAATTTCAAGATTCCAAGTTCACGGGAAGTACCCTGTAGGTTTTGATTCACGTGCGAGTTTCGAAAATTTGCGGCATAAACGGCTGTATCTTTTGATTGCTTTGGCTTAGAAGTTTGATTTTTTTACAGCTCCAAGGGACAGTAGACCCGAGTATTAGCTATAAATTTCACTTTGATACCTCCGCGCGTTCCTGAGAAAAACGGTCTTGACAGACGGACGGACGGACGGACTGACAACGAAGTGATCCTATTAGGGTTACGTTTTTTCCTTTTGAGGTACGGAACCCTAAAAATACGAAAGTGTGTTTGTTTGTCCTTCCTTCACGCTAAAGTTAAACCAATCGACTTGATTTGTTATGATTTGTGTAACATAGGCTACTTTTAACCGACTTCCAAAAGGGAGGAGGTTCTCAATTCGGTATATTTATTTATTATTATTTTTTATGTATGTACACCGATTACGCCGAGGTTTCTGAACCGATTCACGTGATATTTTATTGTTCGATGCTGAATAGTTGCCATTTGGTCCCATTAAAATTTGGTACAGTTTGGCCCAGAAGCTTTTATGTTATGAGCATTATAACTATATATATTGTTTCATATTTGTTTACTTGGACGATGTCATCGTAACCGAAATTTGCACGATACTTTTGTAAATGTACATGAAACCTAATCTTATCTAGAAAAAAACCTTCTGTAGTTTACTAAACAACTTATTATAGACACTAAAAAGTAAAAAATAAAAAGGCATTCTACTATAAGGTCCTATTCTTTTATTTTTGTTGCCTTGGCTGGCACCGACTCCAAAATTAAGGCTTATTTTTTGCTTGTTAGTTTTTGAAGTCGGTTTTTTTATCTGTATATTCTCACGGGAACGGGAACCACGCGGGTGAAACCGCGGGCGGAAGCTAGTATTTACATATGAGTAAGTATATCTATTCTGAAAATACCACAAAACTCAGATAAGACGAAATGTTGTAAAGTTAGACTTTTCTACTGTAATACGATACGACTTGGACTTTCGGAAAGAATCGTAAATCAACGCGAAAAATTGGAATTTCAATCATTCGCAGGACTACTATGTCCATAAATTATAGAAACTTTAATAACATTACTAAAAATATACTAACATAGAAAATAAGTATCCGAGATAAGTATCTATTCCGAGATTACCATAATAACTCAGACAAGAGGAAATGAAGTAAATGTTTGAATTTTCTATATGTATTTGACTGGCGCTGAAACATATCATAAAGAACTATATACCTTTATTGGTATAGGGCAGAATTTAATATCCTAAGCGCAAGGACATCTCAGAACTGCTATAAAATAGTGTTTCCTCATTTCTTCACACATAAAGCGTACCTCGTAACATATCGGGCATTACACGAGCCTCGCAGGTAGGATCACCATACGTTATGTTGAAACAGGATTACTGAAAAACGAACTACGATATTCGGATCTCGTACTATACGTTTCGGTCGTGACATTTTTGTGATTCCTGACAAGACCACGAAGCATTCTTTATTTTATTGTGATTAAAAATCAAGAAATTAAGTATACTTTAATGAACTCTTTAAAAAAATTGTAGTCTTCTAGTTTCGGTGTATCTCTAGCATGACCACGCGAGATTTTAAAGATACCTAAAGTGATCAATTTAAGGATATTAAGAGGTACAAATTATGGAAAATATATACTCAACTTTATAAGTTAAGTTACAGCGAAATTGAACGGTTTTAGTTGTTATTACTAATCTCAGTTTTGATAAGTCTAAAGTAAAAAACTTCGAATTTGACTGAAATTTTTTGAATTTGGCAATCTCTACTTCCGACCACCACGTTCACATCTAAAAGACTACCTAAGTCTTTTAGATGTGAATGTCTTAAAGCTAATTTAATTTATCAAAAGCCCCTGAGTACTGAGATTGAATAATACCTGTTAAAACCTTTCAATTCCGTGGTAATTTTATTTGTAAACTTGAGTACATTTAGTTTCTATTAATTGTACTTCTCAATATCCATAAATTGATCACAATATCCTTAAAATCTCCCGTGGTTATGCCAGAAATCTGGTACCGGGCACGAACACTTAAGGTACGCCGTAACGTCGAAAGTAGAAGAGAACATTCTTTTTGTTTAAGAGTACATTAAATAACATTTAATTTCATGAATTTGTACCACAATAAAATTAAGAAAGTGCTCCGTGGTCTTGCCAGGCCTAGTGAGACAGGCCATTCCAAGCATTTTATTTGCAAATTAGCAGACTGCTAATTTCCGCGATTGCACATGTCCCAGTTCAGTTATTCATGATCATTGTTAACCTACTCTTAAGGCATAACTCACGGGCAATTTAGCCGGTATACATAACGACAGATATTGCGTCCGCGCCTCTACTTCCTCATCCATACTGCCTCGTCCATGAACCGAGTTCATACGTCTTATGTAATATTTGCAGAGCTTTGTGAACTTACTATGAATTAGCGTAGATATAGTTTTTGTGACCGTTCAACACAAGTTTTCTCAGTGCTAATTGTTTGCGTGCCAAAACTCGTTTAGAACCTACTTATGTGCAACTGATATCGAAGGTCGTTATACTTGGTTTATTTTGAGAGGTAGTTACAGCATAGTTTTAAGTGAACACGGCGACTAATTGTTGATTCTCATTTGTCGCAATAAAGGGAATATAAAAGAAAAGCTACAAAAAACTAGACAAGAAGTACAAAACGAGTATTTTTTTTTTGCAGTATTTTCGTCAGTTATACTGAGAACTTAATAGGCTATTTAATATCATCACATGGATGGGAAAAAGAACCAAACGGATGAACTCAAGTGAAAAGCTATTAATTTATTATCTGAAATTAACTTTGCCGCCATAATGTGCCAGTAAAGTTCTAGACTAAGATGAAATATCCATCTAGTTAATTCGATTTTTTTAACGAAAAATTTTAGTTGCCGTTCTGCGTAATCGCGGACCACGACCGTGAGAGTATCGTCGTCGCGGTGCGGGGTTCGATATCTCTACGTGACATCTTTACTGACTTCACCGCTGGCTCCGAGAAATTCGAAGCAGATGGTAAGGACTTTCTGAGATTAAACTTATTTCAATGTTTTCCTAGTTATCAATCCATAAACGAAGCTAATACAAATAAATCACTACAAGGCAAAGGTCAAACGACGCTGTAAAAATCACCATCAAGAGTTTATTACTGATATCATTACTAAATGATCTGACATTTCGCGTTATTATGACGAAGCGTTAAAAATTTATTTATTTAATTTATGGAAGACCAACAGCGTGCTATAATTACAATATTTAGTACAGTAGGAAATAGATAGCCAATTACAGGTCCTCGCTAATAACAGCTATTTAAAATACTGAAACCTCTATTAACAGGCACTTATGTATGAATGAAGAATATACAAATTTAAAGTTAACATAATCCCACAATCTGTACATCGAACTACCAGCATTACCAACAACGATCTGTATAATCTATTTAGATCTATATAACTTAAAACTATGGGTCAAAAAACCCGTCTGCTCAACGCATTCCTCGCTGAAGTGACACTAGTGTTGAATAAATCAAAGTTGTGTAAGCTACCTAAGTGGTTAAAGTTATCGCTAGCACGCCAAATATATTAATTTTGCCTGTAATTCGTGTGAGCTGGAGGTAGGAGCAAAATTGAGTTATTTCTTAAAGATTTAGAGGGCACTCTTATACACAGATTACCGAGGAGTTCAGAGCAGTCAATCGAACCTGATGTAATGTTAAGCAGAAACGTCAAGTCATTTATTTCGCGTCTCAACGAGATTTTTATTTTTGTTATCAGGGCCTGATGTTTTAGTTCCATGCTTAGTTTTACCTTTTGCAGAAGAATCACAGTTATAAATTATTAATATAATCTTGCTATTCAGGTTTGCCAGAGGATACAGCAGCCCATAAAGGCATGTCGATGGGTGCTGCAAAAATGTTAAAACGTCTATTGCCAGTACTGGAACGTGCGTTTCAGCAGTTTCCTCATTATGATCTAATACTTACAGGTATTCCATCACCTTTTTTTAAAAGATTCGCTAAGATTTTGTAATAATAAAACAAACCACTAATGAGCATTTAAGGTTGCTTAACTATAGAGTTAAGCACGAAATATTAATATTAAACGGCTATTATAGCCGTTATAACAATAAAAAATCTATTGTGTCTCATTTACTAGCCGCCAAAGTGTTAAGTGCTCTTTATTATGTTATCAAAGGCATTATATGTATATTCATTACCCCTAACATGAAATAATGAGATCCAAGTTCGAACTTTTATCAACTATCATCAAGATTTATATTTAACTTTACATCCTTTAACACGTTAAAAAAGTCTTTACAAAGAACCGAACCAATTTTATGAACGCCATTATTCAGTTTTAAATTTAGATTAGTACAAGTCACGAACCGGGATTGTTGAGCCACTAGCTTATCATCTTAATTTGGTTGTGTTACACGAATGCCGCCATTTTTCGTTATTGAAATGTGTCCATAGTAACCCGCGGGGCATTGCATATCTTTGCAATAGCAGAGCGACAGCAACATAGCAACCGCACGGTTACTATGGTGATACGTGCGGTCGCTATGGTAATACGTGACTAATCGCTGTCGCTTGGATTACACGGCCAAAATACAAACAGTGGCTCAACAATCACGGTTCGCGACTGTACCTATAATAAGAAACCATTCTAAAGCATCGCTTATCTATCACCCTTATTATTCTGCAGGTCACAGTTTGGGTGCAGGCGTAGCAGTATTAGTGGCGTTAAAATTAAGGCCTAGATATCCTCACCTAAAAGTGTTTGCCTTTTCAACACCAGGTAAGAGCAATAACCATAATTTTTTCATACACAAACTCAAACTCTTTATGTCAATATTAACGATTGATCTTTAATAATCGTGTTAGTTGTGTTACTCTGAAATAATCAACTGGCGATAATTTTGAAGTCAAGACTAATGTTCTCCTCTTATGAAGATGGTATAGACCAGCTATGGAAATAGCTTATTTAATTTTTTATTTCTATTTCTCCTACACTTAAAAGTAGGCTTATAAATGTTCCCGTCTGACAATATAAGCCAGTGATGGATGTAAAGATATTTTACATTAGAAAGTATGTAGATGTTAGCCTTTATAAAGAAAGACTTAAAGTCTTGTCTGACACTTAGTTAATGTTACCATAGACTGGTCACACAGACTAATACTTTCATAGTATATTTTTTTTATATTGGTTCCCCTGTGTGATCAGTCATAAAAGGTCATGTTTATATTTGTCATATTGTAGTATTTTGTTGTAATGTCCCGGTTAGCATGGCTCTCAGCCCCGCCAAAACGGTACCGACGGAAGACCAGCGCTGGCCAAAAAGCCAAGCATTATGCTGAGTCGGTACCGTTTTGGGACAAACTGTGTTTTTATTTTTCTGTACTACTTTGATGTGTCTTATTGTCGTGTTTGTCCCAAATAAATATAATTTTCTTTCTTTCTTTCTTTCTAAAGTATACCTACTTCTCAATAAATTTACTGTACCTACAAAGATACAGGTCAAATTAAACAAATATGTCACTGAAACATCACAAATTTTGATACCAATTCCAGCGGGACTAATAAGCCGCGAAGCTGCCCGGTATACCGAAAGCTTCGTTCTGACAGTGGGCGTGGGCGACGACCTGGTGATGAGACTCAGCGTGCACAGCATAGAGAACCTTCGCACCAAGGTCATACAGACCATACACGCTACCAAATTACCAAAGGTAAGGAGTGCCTCAAGGAAGCAACTTTGGCCCCAAAAGTTATAATTAATATCAATATCATTTGATTCAGTTTAATATCAGTTGATTCCAGGGGCTAATTGTCTAATTTTAAAATCTATCGTAATCCCTTTCAATTCGTCATTTGAAAGATATTTACATACTTCAGGGCGTCAATATTTGACATTTGATAGGGATTGTGATCGGGACGCGTTTTAAAATGTTTGAATGAGCGAAATTGAACTGTCTAAGTGATAAGAGTGTTTACAGTATATAAATATACCTGTTTTAACAAAATTTGATTTTTGATTGATTTCACAGATGTGAAATTCATCTGGCATATATTATTATTATTTACTTTTAAAAGTTTAACACTTTTTGTTAGTTGATAATACTGAACCATTTTTGGATTGGATTCGAAAGCTTGGTTTTATGCCCACTCACTATTTTGATCTGAAATAAATCAATAACCACTACACAGTTGTAATTTGAAAAATATCTCAAATTATCTGCTAGATAAGCTATCCAGAACTTATCTGTCGGTAGTGAAACCGGCCCTTACAATATATAATTATTACGAAAACGAATAGCAGTAGGCTAATAACCTCCCATGAACGCCACAATAAGAGTGAGCTAAGAGAGGCCTGTCCAGCAGGGGACTTCCACAGGCTGATGATGATGATGATGATCGTCGCAATCCCTTCCGGAATGAATGATGTTTTAAATGACACTTCATTTGACATTTAAAAGATATTTTTGTCTTTCACTTTACACTCTTATCACTTAGACAGTTCAATTTCGCTCATTCAAACATTTTAAAACGCGTCCCGATCACAATCCCTATCAAATGTCAAATATTGACGCCCTGAAGTATGTAAATATCTTTCAAATGACGAATTAAAAGGGTTTACGATAGATTTTAAAATTAGACAATTAGCCCCCTGGATTCAACTAATATTAAACTAATCAAATGATATTGATATTATAAAATGATATTCTTAACTGGTCTCGATTTACAAATTTCAGTACCGAATAATGTTAAACGGCTTCGGCTACGCTCTATTCGGGGTGCCAGCTCGAGACCTGGAATCAACATGGCGGCGTCCCGAAGACCTGGAAGCCAACCAGTCGGACGACTCAGACGCGCTGCTCGTGCAGAGCGTGTCCACCGTGAGTGCTGTCAGTGACAATTTACAGGTTTCCCGAGTGACGTCACGCTTGTCTGCTTATCACCTCACGATGTACACCCTGGTAATTTTAAGTTCGCTTCGATGTTTTGTTACTTTAAGGCCCAATTGCGCCAAGCTAGGTTAACACTTTTAACTTAGAGTTAATGATACTTTCGCATACATCTAACTCTGAGTTAAATGTTAACCTAGCTTGGCGCAAGTGAACCTAGGAATAACATTTTTATGCTCTCTATTTGTTTATTTCATACCTGTAATAAAAATTACAATTACACCTATATATCTAACCCAAAGTAGGTTTTAAGAACTGACCATTTTTTATTTGATTTTTTTTAATAATCACAGATGTGGTTACATCCCCAGAAAAGAGCGTTGAACTGCCTGAGACTTTCTCGTTATCAGTCCTTTGAGTAAGAGTTTCATAATAACAAATATTTATAATTCTTTGTCAGAAGTAAGTAAAGTAGGTACAGCGATCGCTAAAATATTAATTTGATCATCAACCATTCCTGTTTAATATAGTATATAGTTAACAAGATTTTATGCTGCGTCTGTGTTTTTGTGTTAATAATCTATTTATATATATATATCTAGAATTTAATATGTTTTAATATTTTGGTAGCAAATCGCACTGCTTTTAAGTTATAAGTAATGTAAGTAGTACTTAAGATTGAGTACGAATTATTTATTGTAAGGTCGAAATAACTTTGTAAGCCTTTATAATTTGCTGCTTGGAATGTTTAAAAAGTTTAACGCCTGTAATTGATTTGATAAAAACAAAAAAAATTTTGGAAGTAAAAATAAATAATTGCTTACAAACACACCAATTATCTAGCCCACGTTAAGTTTCATGAAGAACTTGTGTTATGGATACTAGATAACGGATAAACATATTATATACTTTTTTTGTAAATACATATATAATATACATATTAAACACCAGACCAAGACAAATAGACATGTTCATGCACACAAATATTTGTCTTGACCTAAGTTCGAACCCGGGACCTCAGGCGCAGAAGGCGGATATAGTACCTCTGCGCCAAACAGGTCGTCAACAAAATATGAATTTCCTTTCGTAGAATACGAGTAATTAATAATTACTATTAGAATAATAATTTTCCTTAACTTAGTATGATATACCATGAATATTTAATTAGCCGAGAAACTGGCAGGAATGAGAATCTTGCCATTAAGGTAAATGTCCCATACTTCGGTATATTAAGGCTCTTACAATTTTTTTTTTAATAGTTACTAAACATGATATCAGTTTGAATGCTTTTGTGTGATGAATATTGGTATTTTGCCAGTAATTTGATACATTAGTTATGTAGTTTAAGTTAGTTTTCATTTTCAACATTAATTTATTTGTGGACCCCTATTTCGTGATAGACTTTGGCTCTGGCTCTAAGTTCAAGTAAGAAACCATGGCCCCTGTTTCGGGACAAAGTGTTTCACAGAGAGTTATGATAATTTATAATAAATAAAAACATAACTATTTCAAAGGTATAATAATTAAGAAAGATGTGAGAGTGTGATTAGGTACAGCTTAAAAACAGTAAAAAATGCTTATAAATTTTAAATAAGAAAAAAAGCCAAGTAAATGCGAAAATATAAATAAAATAACCTAATTTTAAATGCTCTTAATACTTAATTTTTATCCAAATTATGCTGGTAGTAGGTACTTGATACTACTTATCTATGCGAGTTCACTTTGAAAGTTTAAATTTAGGTCAACTTCAAACTCATATTATAAGAAGTCTAGTAAATAAAACATCATACCGAATTTAGATCATAAGAAACTTACGTAAATGATTTTTTTGTTATTTGAGTTACATTAAAATTATATAGAATATACTATAAATAATAAAGCAAAAAAAAAAAAATTCTATAATATTCCTGGTTCGGTAGTGACACCAACTAGGAGACACACGATAAATTATATGACAGCTATTTCGTGAGTCAATTTATTGCCATTTTAAAAGAATTCTCTGCTTGCATATATATTTTTATTTTTCCAAATCAATCATTAAGGAACGCAGAAAAGCACTGTTAATTTTTTTATTTATATCGACTTATATTTGACTTTCGGTAAGCTTAAGAGCTTCGAGCATTAACCTTACGGTGACAAGAAAGATACGCAGGCCTCACAGCAGTTTGTGGCTAACTGAAAGTTTCGAACGTCGCATTGCTTTTAGTTTAGTCGCCAAAATGTTGGTACTTGATTATTAGACAGTTGAAATAATTTATGTTTTGTAGCAATGTATATATTTTTAATAAATAATATTGAATTTCCTTATTATTTGCGCCAGAAACAAAACTAACTAAATAACGATCTAGCACGAAATTATGGCCTTTTACCTTACTGCAAACAACTTGACCAAACATAAACAGCTGTTCCATAGAAATTGTAGGAAACGTTTAAGTATTTTTTTTTCAAGTTGTCGTAACTAACACCCATATTCTAAGTCGTTCCTCCAAAACTTACTCGTCCTCGACTTAACGAAACCTCATTGAAAACCTCTTCGAAATACTCCTCGAAATCGGTATTCTGAGTCATAACTCCGTAAGGACCTGGAGGAGCCAAAGAGTACGTAGCCACTCCGTGTTAGGCCTAGCGCACACTACCATTTTTACCCACGACGAGGTTGAGTGGTGTGTTAAAAGTTTTGGAGGAACGACTTAGAATATGGGGGTAAGACTAGCCTGAAAATTTGTGAATAATCTACCTACCCATAATGGAAAAGCTAGTTCGCGCGCTCGGCCCGTCGATTGTAGTGGGTCGGTCACGAGATGGGTGACCAATAATTTAATATCTCGAGCTCCTCCGTGCTTCGGAAGGCACATTAAGTCGTTGGTCCATCAATGCGCATTGGGTCCGCGTGATGGGTCATGGTTCATTTTCCTACAGTAAGGAGAAATAAAATGGCTATTGATCATGATAACTTATATACCTAGTTAATGAAAGTTTTAATATAAACTCATTTGCAAAAAAAACGGGCACCTAAGCAATGAACCATTTCAAATGTTAATATTGCTTTGTTTGATAATTATAGGTAGTTTTATCCTCACAATTTGGTAAATTAATAAGAAAATAATCGTTTTCATCAGTATTTCATAAAATTTATATACAATTTATGGGAAATAATGCTTAACCTCTTAAGTGTATGTTCGCTAGTAGTGCATATACTCATGAAGTAAAAATAAAAAAGTTTTTTTGTTTGTTTTTCTTAAATAAAGTAAAAGATAAATGTTTAGTATCGAGTGTGACCCCCTCTAGCTAAAATCACAGCTTGAATTCGTCTGGGCATGCTAGCGAGTATATCCCGGATACTTGCTTGCGGAATACGTTCCCACTCCGCAGTTATCACATTCTTCAGCTCTCTGATGGTCTGCGGAGCCGGGTGTACTGATCTCACACGCCGTTTCAGACATGCTCTATGGGATTGAGGTCGGGACTTCGAGCTGGCCAATCCAAACGACGAATGCCGACCTCTTGCACATACGCATTAACATCGCGGGATCGGTGGGCGCGAGCATTGTCGTCCATAAAAATCGAGTCTTCACCTAGAGCGGCCAATGCGGGTTGTGCATGAGGAATTAGAACTTCCGTTATGTATCGATGCCCAGTCAGTGAGCCGTTTTCAATGAAGACTAACTCTGTACGATCCATTGAATTTATTCCTGCCCAAAACATAACAGAGCCCCCACCATAAGGTGTGATTTCTTCCAAACATGCCTCTGCAAAGCGTTCTTCTTGTCTTCTTAGCACTCGCCGACGTCGATCTTCACCGAACAGAGATATCCTGGCTTCATCAGAGAACAAAACCCTATTCCAATCTTCTTGAGTCCATGATTCACAATTTCTAGCGAACCTTAGCCTGTGAACTCTGTGCTCATGGAGTAATTTGGGGCCGCGAGCCGGGCGATGACTGCGTATATTGGCAGCGAGAAGCCTCCTCCTGACCGTCCATAGACTAATATGCACATTTCTTACTTCTTGGAGGTTGTTCTTAAGATCCACATACGAAGATTTGCGATTTCTCAATGCGCGACTCACAAGAAAACGATCATCCCGTGGTTGGGTACATGGTTTTCTTCCAGAACCAGGCCTTCTCTCGACGGAACCAGTCTCCTGATATCGCTGCCAGGTCCTTTGGACTGTCGAGCGACTAACATTTAGCCTCCTAGCCACGAAACATTGGATGCAACCCTCTTCAAGCAGCGCGATAATTTTGGTAGCTTTTACCACTTTATCTACCATTTTTGATACAGCCAAACAGCAATAAATAAAGCTTTGACAGTCAAGGGTATGAAATTAATCGATAAAAATTGAATAAAAGTTATGAAAGTCGTTGTTAACTTCTGGAACTTCGCGCCAAAAATGTAGGATCAAAAAGTATTTTTTGTAAAAATGAGCATCAAATGAAAATTTGAATTTAGAACGTACTTTTTTAAATACCACAGCATTTTTAAAACCGGCTAGTAACGTGTACAAACGATTGAAACCTTTTTAGTATTGTATCTTTTTAAAAATGAATGAAAATCAAAACCGCCCGTTTTTTTTTGCAAATGAGTGTAGTTATAATAAATATTAAAAAAAGAAAATATACTACAAAAACTCATACATACCAACATACGACTTGTCTCCTCAGGCGGGACACGTCTCGGTAGCTTAATGGTAGCTTTGAGCCGGAGTCCTAAGAGTGCTTCGAGTCCCGTTCCTGTTATTTATCGAGTTTATTTTCTTATTTAAAATGTAAAATCATTCATCATATTATTTTAAAAAGCAAAAATAAAAATTTAATTTTCTTAACAGGAGGCGGCATTAGTGTCGAGAAATGTGTTTGCTCGTCGGTTCTCGTCGGCGCGGCTGTTCACCGCGGGCCGGATACTGCACATAGTGCGGCGCAAGCGCATGGGCATAGAGAAGTTAGTACCATTGCATTTATTCTAACTGTTAACGAAACCTAATAAAGTTTTTTTTTTAATCTACATCTGTAGGGTAAGGATGAAAAACTATCGAAATAGTATCGAGTAGGTAATGTCAAGAAATGTATAGGAAAATGTAGCTCCGTGTACGTCCGGTAGGAACGCTGCTCAATATCTCAATTTTTATTTTACTTTACTTCCTCGTTACTTACTCGAAAGTTATTCGTGCTAGGCCTACAGGCATCAGCATGTCTCTTTGATAATGAGGATTAATAAAAGAGAAAAAATGTTATTATACAATTAAGAAATCATCTCTTAACAATATTATACCAACGATATTGTAATTTTTCCTTAAAAAAACAAGTACATACCTTATAATAATAAAAGTGCCACTTCATTAAAACAGATGTATTTCGCATGTCTTCCAAAGTACTGAAACGGATGAAGAAAGGTTGGTAACTAAATTAATTTGAAATAATAAATAAACAACTAGCTCCAATAAAAAATATCTCCACGTTTCATGTCTTTGTTTGTCCTTTCTTCACGCCCTAACTAAGCCGCCATTCGACTTGATTTTTGGCATTGAGTTAGTTGAAAGGACGGAGAGTAAAATATACTTCATTTAATCCCGATATTCCCACGGGAACGGTAACCACGCGGGTGAAACCGCGCGCGGAATGTAGCAATAATATACATGGTGGAAAAATCTGTAGGTCCTAGAGGGGAACTAACTAAAATCCTTTAGTTAACTCATTTTACTGAAGGGAAATATTCCTTTATTTTTTAAAAGGTACAACACAGCGTTCAAAGATTTCTGATTAAAAAAACAGCATTGAATAGCAATGCTTTATCAGTCCCGTTGAGTTTAGATGAGTCTTCATGCGTTTCCTTTAATTTAATTTACTATGTTTGTTAAAGAGAGTTGATCCTTTTGATTGACCCTATCGATTGATGACATAAAAATACATAATGTTTTGTTGTAAAACAAATTTGATGATTGAAAGTTGATTTTAGCTGGTTCGATTCCTGGGTGTGGGAAGCGGTGTGTTTTAAAAATCTTTTTGTTTCTTTGAAAAAATAAAGGAATGTTTCCTTTCAGTAAAATGAGCTATCTAAAGGATTTAAGGTAGTTCCCCTCCGGGGCTCATAGATTTTTTCTTCTGAAACCTTAGCGACTGCGATATTTTTTGCTAACAAATCAAGAAGCTCAACAGTAGTATTACGGATTAAAATTAAAATAATTATGAAATGAAGAAATCCAATTAAATAATGTTTATTATCACCTCTTTTCAGAAAAGTGCGCACTCAGGAGCCTACGTTTGAACTTAGATGGGCCTGTCCAGAAGACTTCATGGAGTTGCAAGTGATGCCTCGGATGCTCCTCGACCACTTACCGGAGAACGTCCACAGCACCATACAGACGATCATAGAAGAACGACATACGTATAGGGTCACACAAGTGATATAAACTCGCCACGGAGTTGACTTGGTGTCAGTCCACGGGAATGACCAGGGGATGTTACTGCCACCGAAGTGAGCGGCGCCACGAAAAATGGACTACGGAAATGACGTCATAGATAAATAATAAATATGACATACAAATAAGATTTCATAGTGACAGTTCGATCGTTGTATATCGCGGTAAGTATTTCACTTTTGTTGTTAGTAATACCAAAACAATGGTCGAAATGGTTTAGTTCTCATAATAATGATGAAGTATTGATGACAATGGCTGTTTCTAGCAGAAGAAAGATCTGATATTCAATGTAATTTAGATTGGATATAGATTTACTCGGAAACGGAATCACTACCAGAGCGTCGACGAAATTGGCCGTTAAGGACTAATTGCTTAAAAGATTTTAGAAGATAAATATGAATCAGAAAGTATTTATTTTGTTTTAAAAACACTGGATTAACAATTTTACTTTTAAAGACGACAAAACGGTTAATGTAATATTACTTTTAATCTAGTAAAGTAAGCATTCATAATGTAGTCCATAGGCACTACATACGAAGAAAATTATAGGAATAATTAGGTAAAATTCATAAAATGACGACCAAGGAATTACGCGAATGTGTAATTACTAATAAAGTATAAGAAAACACCAGTAGGTTTGGAAATTATGTAGATAAAAAATCCACGGTCGAACAGTATAGGTATAGACAAAAAATACTAAGCAGTATTTCAGAGTTAGATGAAGATATCACTTATTTTACTTACCCTTTAATACATGTTGTTAATGGTTAGCAGAAAAACCAAATGTTTACGGGAAAATACTTTTTCAAATTTTTTTTACTAATAAAATACAGATAGTCTCGAATCATTTGTGTGATTATTTGCCAAAATTATTTTTTGATTAATTGATATCTTCTTTTTTGTTATTCTACAATGCATTTGAATTAGTAATATGGAAATCTCTACAACGTTTCTATTTTACATTAATAAAAGTAGATTCACATTAGCAAAAATTGAAAATGAACAACAATATGCGTCAACCTAGCAACCTTTAAAGTACACCTCGTTCCTATAAGTAAAAACGCCAATACATGACTTACGACACATTTGTAAATCAAAGATTTAGGAATTGTATTGTTTTGAGTGGTAGCGCACGTGAACGTTCCGAACGAACTGTTTTTTTTAGAGGTTTAGCTTTTTGTTTTTTGCTCAACAAACCAACGAATCCCTGTTTTGCGATATAAGCATATTATTGACATGTAAAAAGAACAATGTAAAATGCCGAAACATGCAAAAAAATGCAACTTCTTCAGATGAGTTGGCTTGGATGATACATTAGTATCATGGAGTAAGAATATATAAACTGTGGTAGTATCTTCATTAGTTTGAGGATATGATAAGTTAGATAAAGTGAGGCCTACGAAATGCCAGTTAACTCATTGTTGTGAATAAAGTATTGACTTCGGAAAAAATACAAAATAATTTCAATAAATTTGTCGTTTTTAAGTTCGTTCGGCATGAACACGGACGGGTTCACTACAAAAGTCAGTGTCAAATTATTTTATAAAATTAGCATAAGAAATGTGAGAAGACTGTGATGATGTTATAGTATGAAAAATATTGTTAATGCAAGTGAAAATGTATATGGATAGTTGAATGTGTTGTCTATAATGGAGTTTATAATAAAAGTTAGTATTCTATTTGTATATAAAATATTCTATTTAGAAATAAGATTTTCGTCGCTTTAGTTTCTGAGAAACTTAGGGCTGACCTCGTCCAACGGTATTCTATATTCACATATCAACGTTGTAAACGTTACTTTCACTTAATTTCTTAAATTTGCTTCTTAGAAGTTGTTAATTCGAAATTATTTTGCTCAATTCGAAAGCAATTTTGTTTGAATTATTATAAGAATTTGTAAGAGTTCGCTTGTGAAAGAAAAGTGAACTATGCAAAACTTGATACTTTGCTAAGATTACGCTCACAGGCGTTCTCATTAAAAACTTGTTTTCTATTAAATATAAATTAAGTAAGACTTGAAGATATACCGTTAAGTACAATAATTAGCGTTACCGGGGTCAATTACATATAGGAAACCTTTTAGGAGTGCTGTTACTACATTTACTTTGATAGTTTGGTAGAGCCAAAAAGGTACTTCTCTATTTTCACAAGAAATTTCGATTCAACTAAATATAACTAAAATTTTATATCTGCACATTTTAGAACGATTATTATTTTATGTTCTAAGATAAAAAAGATGAACATTCCTACCAATTCTAATAGGACGTAACCTTGGAACTCCATTAAACGTTTAATATTTTCGGGAAATGAATGTAGTTTATTATAAAAAACCGACCCCTGGTTGGGGTCAGTGAACACAACCAGGGCAGCTACCCTATAACGCGTCAACCGACGCGTAATAAGCGTTAACCCCTTGTTCACACGTAGACATGTCGGATCTTAAATTTGGATACACGTGTGAACTCATTCATATAAATTATATTTTGACTAAAACCGGATCCGGCAAAATCCGATCCGACAGTTGTCTCCGTGTAAACGTGGCGTAACTGTCCCCCTAACTCAAATGGCAAGTTTTTTAATCTTTGAAGGCTAACGCTACCTTAATTAAATCACTGAAGTAGTCAACAAATATATATTAATACTGAAATAAATAATTTTTCATTTTCATTTCATTGTAGTATTGTATGGGATTGAGATGTAATTTTGTAGGAAATGGCTTATTTTAAACTTTAAAGTTTGCGCTAGCGTTCGAGCGAATAGAAAACTCGTCACTTGAGTAGGGATCTGGACATTCTCCTGAAATTTTTTTTGAAAAGGTAATTTTCAAAGAATACAGAATTCTATCGAGACGCAGCTCAAAGATCACACTTTGCCACAACGCATAGAAATAAGCTCAAAATGTAAAACTCTTAAAAACTTTCTACCATTTGTATTAACCTACACTCTGTAAACTGTATTTAATTAGGTTGACTGAAACAACGCATTTTATATTTAACTATGATCAATGTCCTACCTATAAGTATTTCTAACGGGATGGTAAAATAAAAGTAGGTATGAATTCACGTCTGATAAGAGTATTTTGGATTTTACTGTACGTAGAAGTCATAACCACAAGGGAAAACATATTTTGAGTGATTGGATTGATACTCGTATCCTAATGTATTGAATCATTGTGTTCTAGAATTGTAACCTGACCACTGACCAAAATATTGTCAATATAAACAACATTTTTTTTAAGGCACTGCTGACTAAATAGAGGTTAGGTCATACGTCACGTTTTTTAAAAAACTTGCATTAAGTACGAAAATCGCTGCTTTTGGGGGGGCGTCATAACTTTAGAGGTCTTTATAATGTCAGTTCCCCTAGGGCGAAAAACTATCGAGGACGTACAGTAAAAAATGTATGACTATTGAGCAGCGTTTCTACCGAACTTGAACGGAACAAATTTTCCTTAAAATTTCTTGACAGTACGTGCTCGATACGATGACGCAAGCTGTTTGTGCTAGAGGTACTGAACTGCTGTCGTAGGTACACAGTCGAGTTCAGTAACATCTGTACATTTTTGGACTTTGTCGCATTAAGTTTTTTTACCTCGTCTTTGACTTTCTGTACAAATTGTCACAATTATTACTACGACAATGTTCAAAAGTGCACAGATATTATTGAACTCGACTGTACCATGCACGGTCAATTATCGCACTATTGAAGCAAGTTGTAAATAATTTATGAATCCCAATAGTTGGTGTGATGATAAGTAACAAAAGTGTTCAGTAAATCCTCTTACCCGTACAAAAGAGTGTGAAACGTATTATGATTTGTGTTGTTTCAGTCAATAAAACTTGGGGATCAATATCAATGTGACTTCACTGTATATCTTGCCATCTGTTTCTAACAATGTATTTATACAAAGCATTTACTTCGAATTGTTTACATTCCAATTTATATCCTACGCGCCCTCAGTCCTCCGAATGATAAGATAGTAATGTATAATGTATGTTCTTTGAGTGCCTTTCATTGGGTAACTAAGTACCAATGTTGGTACCTACTTACATGAAATGTTTTTGGTAGTGGATTTGTGGTATGGACACACTCGCACGTCCTAACAGTGCGGTCATCACCATTTTTGGCGCTGTTGCGGCAAGCGTTATGTACAAGTTTGCATGCAAAATTGACGGCCGCAGAACATGGATAAACACCATAGTACCTACGGCAATATTAATAACCTATCTTCCTTTGTAGAATATGTGTTAAAGTAACTCTGAGTAAGAAAGATAGGTAAATAGAAAACGACCAACTCTCTAATAATATATTCTTTAACATCGCAATCTAATCAATAAAGTGAAAATCAGATATCACTAAAAAACTATTTAATAAATAAAGCCGTCAGAACACTAAAGCCGCGATGAATATTATTAAATTACATTATGGTGATGTTTTTAATGATAGTGATATTTTTAAGTCACAATGTAAAAATTTATTGTAAGCTTTATAATTTCTGAATCTCAGAATAAAACTAGTGGATTCAATAATCTAGTACCTTTCGCAACTGAGTTCGGAAATATTTTTTATAGAATTGAAGTAGGTACTGTCAGCAATTAAGTATCACTTACCACAGTCTGATTTTCTGAGTAGATAAACTCAGCTTCAAAGTCAAAGTCAAAAGTTTTAACACGATTGAGTTTGGTAAATTGTTATGTTCGTAGAACTGCCCAGTATGATGCTGACCGTACGTACTAGAAAATACCTTAGTCTTATTATCTACCGATGAATTCTTTGATATAACCAGATAAAAAGTGTATGTTTTTGTATGATTGTGTTGTTTTTTTTTTTTATTTTTGTTCTACCGAATAATTACGAACAAATCATTTTTATAAACTTATTTTTTTTATAGTCTTTTGTATAGTAAATGTTTCGCTTGTTTAGTACTTAAGTGACAATAGAGATTTTCAATGACAAATTATACTTTTACATGACAATTAGTGGGATCTGCAAGTTGTTGGGTAAGAACTTTTGTTATTCATGTATAGTTATTAATGCTAATAATATAGGTATTGGGTTATTCATCGGTTAGCGTTTGACCAACATGGACGGCGGGTTCGTTACTCAGTGTGAGTTTTCCAAATTATAATTAAGTTTATGGTTTTGTCACTTTTATTCACATCGACTGTTACACAAATACGAACTTACTTGATATATTTTGACTATATTTTGACATCGGTTGATCTTACTACTATATACAGGGTGAAAAAAAACTATGGGCCCTGGAGGGGAACTACCTTAAATCCTTTAGTAAAACACTTTACTGTAAGTAAACATTCCTTTATTTTTTAAAACGATCAAAACTGCATTCAAAGATTTTTGGAAATACGCGTCCCACACCCAGGAATCGAACCAGGTAAAATCTGTAAAAAATAACATCCAGTACTTACGTTTTTACGTTTATGCCATCCATCGATAGGGTCAATCAAAAGGACCAACTCTCTCTAACAAACATTGTAAATTAAATAAAAGGAAACACATGAAAACTCAACTTCTAAACTCAATGCTACGGATAAAGCACTTTTACCAAGGCTCATTTAAAAAAAAAAAAAAAAACTTTGATAGCAGTTTTGTTTCTTTCAGAAAATAAAGGAATGTTCCCTTCAGTAAAATAAGCTAACTGAAGGATTTAAGGTAGATCGCCTCCAGGGCCCATAGATTTTTTCCACCCTGTATATTAATTTGTATGATATCAAAACTCGTTTACCTAATTTTATTGATATCGAAAAAGGTGCATACTCTTTCGGTAAAACAGTCGATGCGAGTAAAGAGACAAAGCAATAGTTTGATAAACTCGTATGAGAAGTGCAGTTATTTGTTGTGTGTATGTTCAAGTATTAGAAGGACTGAGGTTCTTGTGACTGTACCCTAAATTAGGGCTTTGTAATCTATCTCACCTTATGTACTAGGGTTTAGCCAATGTCTTGGGTTTGTGTTAATTTATATTAAAATCTATTTTAAGTATTTTGTGTTTTATTCACACTTTTTACGAATTAAATATAGGGTGTCCCAAAATAAACGCGAGATTAGAATTAAATAGAAAACACAGTTATAAGTCTTTCGATTGCATTTTTTTTATTGAATCATGAAAAACCTACCTAGCTTGCGGTTATTTATGAAATAAGGCCAGGTACATATCGGTGAAATAAAACACGCAATGCAACATTTTCCATGCATTTATATGTTTGCGCCTGCTGAGCGCAATACTCCATCAGAACACCAGCGCCGCCGCCTTTTAGCTGTGCAATGGCACTAATGAGATAAGATGAGGCGCTTTCAGCAAAAAAAATATGTTTCTTGTATGTACCTATGTTCTGAATGTGTTTTATTTTTGCCGAATAAACGATTTTTCTATTCTATTTCTATTCTACTAATTCACTTCTTCACTTATTGTCATGTGTTTTTTTTATTTTAAACAAACCTATCAACGTCTATTTATTCGATTATAGATTACTTATAGCTTAGTAATTTCAAAAGGTCACAGTAAATCACTCAATTCATGATTTAAAACTTTTATTCACAAAGCGTACGTTGCTGCTATTTACGTTTCTAGGTCACATGAGTAAGTGCATTGTCCTAGAAAAACTTGCGAGTATATACATGTAGGTTTAGATTACTATCTGAAATACCGACTACGTAAATATAATTTAAGTATTCAGTTAAGTTATTTATTATTAACATCGGGGATACTCTTAGCCTTCATCATACCTCATGTTAAGTATTGATAAGGCCTTAGATGGAAGTGAGCCTCTCCCGGAATCCTCATCACTGAGGAACTGGCTATCTTATCTCTAACTGCCGGAACACAACAATGCAGAAAACATTGTTGTTACGGCGTCAGCCTTAGATAAGATGGTGGTAGCTAGCCAGACGGACTTACAACAAGTCCTACCACCAACCAAACCGAATACAATATAATCTAATACCGGTGGTTGATACCACTAGATCACAGAGGCGGTTAAAAATGTACTTAAATGAAGATATTTTTCAGTGACGGGATCGCGCTGAGATCGAGATTCAATGTCAATAGTCATTACTGATTTACGACGTTGATTCGATTTTACTTGACGTTAAAATCGATTACTAGAGCACAAAATTACTTTATTTACTAATTACAAGTTTTAATTTTTAGTTTATTGACCTACTTATTAAGACTGTGCATCTCTTGTCAAAATTTGAATTCGCGAAACCACTTTAAAAAAAGTCATCTATTAACAATTAACGCATACATACAACATAATCTACGTTACCCGACAAACGATTTCCAGGACAAAAACAACGAAGTAGATATCCACAAATTGAGAATAACAAATGAAATTCTATTCATAACGGTTGAACTCTAATCTTACACATTACCTACATTCATATAATGTGCTATACTTATTGGTAACAAAGTTTTATGGGTAAATAAATTAGTCATACATTAATATAATAGTCATCATAAATGTTATTTTAGTTACTTAGCATGTTTTGTACCATTTATATGTCAAGTACATAAGTACTTATTAATTAATTTTGACATCTATTAAGAAATAGTACATTACTGCAGCGGCCAGCAAAAGAGGCATTGATGGACAAACGTGTAAATGTGGGCCGAGGCGAAGCGGAGACACACAAAAGTAAAGTTGGCAGTTTTAGAAATATAGCACATATCCCAAAGGGATTTGAAATAATTTTTTTTTCATCAAACCCATACTTGTAGGGTATCCATAGACAGGTTCCTAAAACAGTTTTTTCTCAAAATCAGCCGTTTGAAAGATATACACTTCCAAAGTGGTACAGTGACACAGCCACTTTATTCAAAAACTATGAAGATTACACAGTTGAAACTTGGTCGGTAGATGTATTATGTAAACCGCTTTACGGTTTTTACACAAAAATAAAAAAATACATGAATTAAGGGGGGACTCCCCATACATTGAACTGAAACTGTTTTTTATTCATCAAACCTACGTGTGGGATATCTTTAGATAGATCTTTAAAAATTACATTGAAGTTCCTAAAACAGTTTTTCTCAAAGTCAACCGTTTGAAAGATATACACTTCCAAAGTGGTAAAATATGTATCCCCCCTCTAACTTTTAAAATAAAAAAGTGAAAACTCTAAAAAAAAAATATGCTGTAGAACTTTATAAAAACTTTCAACGAAAATTGGTTTGAACGAAATATATTTAGCGGTTTCAGAGCTATAGCACATTTTCCAAAACCGCAAATATAACTATGCCATTCATACAAACACTATGAAAAGCAAATTATTTTTTGTTTTTGATTTTATTTTTGCAGACAAAATATTATAGTGGCATTTTGGGTAGGTGTATTTAAAATAATAATAATAATAATAATAGAAACTTTACTGCAGATGTACGAGTTCGACTCGCACTTGGCCGATTTTTATTAAAAAAGAGGCCTTGTTTTGAAATTACAGAAATTCAAAACACAGTAGGGTAGGGACTGACAGACGATTCCCAAAACAAAAACATACTAAGGGACAGTACCAATTTGAAACACAGTAAGTCACATGGACTGACTGTGTTTTTTGTTGGTATTTGATAGTTGCTGGGTTTTTCATTTGGGGATTATAGTTGACAAAAGAACATTAAAATCACGTTTTCCACACCAAAGACAATGTTTAGAATTGGCTGAGATCGTCCTAAAAACCATTTAGAAACCTAGTAAGGTATCATGCATCATAGGTCTAAATTCCGTCGAAATAACCATAAAACATGCCCAAATACATAATATTGAATTCTATACATAAACATCGGCAATAATCTTCTCTATGACATACAGTGGTTACTTTGGTGCAATATTACGTAATTTTGTACGGCTGGCCGAAAATATGTTTTTTGGCTCTACTGTAAAAGGGGTATTATGCCCCTAACTGTATTAGTTTTTGGGTCAGCCGCAATGCATGCCGAGATTTTAATGCTTTTGGTCACCCAGGGAAAATCTCGTCATAACAAAACAATAAGATTCGATCCAAAGAATTTGTGATATCTTAACATCCTGGAACAAAACTTTATACTGGTCATTGACCCGATAAGAATTCAAAGGTCATGGTTTGGAAACTGTTTGTGATTAATCTTATGTTTCTTATCAGCATGAGCTGTCCCCGCTCACTGCGCTATCGCGTTTGAGCTAAGTTTATCGAATATAACGTGATAACGTACGAGTAGATAGCGAACCGGCAAACGTAGCACACATTCTACGGAAGTTCTTTTTATGACTCAGATATAAAAAGCTGAATAAAACTCACTGTTTACTGTTATGATATAATCAAAACAAAGACTCATAACTCTGGTAAGTTTTCATTGAATATATTTTATGTTCTTGTTTATCCAACGTTGTACATCATGGTGTTATTTGATATTTGCACTGAATTTTCATAATAAACGGTATAGTTACTTTCTGAGAGTTTTTTATCAATTCGTAAATCTGTGTCGCATTTTGTGTCAATTTAAAGATATTTTTGTTACTGATGTGCGCGTAAAAGTTTAAGATGTGCCAAATTTTCAACTTTTTTGTGTTTAGTTTTACATTAATGTTTAAAACTTAATTACGAATAAACTTCTAAGTTTAGACAGCCTTAAGGCTGCCTTTCATCATTGAGGTAGGTATATTTATTAGTTCGTATTAACAAAAAAAAATGAAGTCGACATTTTAGTACAATTATTTTTGCTTTTTAGTTTTTGAAGTCGGTTTTTCTTAACGTAGTTTTTATTACTTTTTAGTGTCTGTAATCCTTTTGTTGTTTTGTAAACTACAGTAGGATTTTTCTAGATAAGATTAGGTTTCATTATATTTAAACAAAGTATCGTGAAAATTACATCGTCCAAGTAAACAAAAATGCTCATAAAATAAAAACTACTAGGCTAAACTGTATCAAATATCTATTGGACCAAATGAAAACTATTCTGCATGGAACAAAAAAATCACGTAAATCGAAATCTCGGCGTAATCGGTGTACATACGAGGGTGGATTGAAAAGTAGTCGGCCTAACCAAGAAAATAAACACATACTAAATCAAATATATTTTTATTTTTCTACATAATCACCATCACCGGTGGCAAAAGTGCATTGAGCTTGATCAAAACATTAGACCGTTGAAAAAAAATTATTCTTACTTAGAGTCAAAATATGCGTCTACTGCTGCTTTGACCTCGTCGTTTGTCGAAAATCTTTGACCTCCCAAGTGCTTTTTTAGGTTAGGGAACAGAAAAAAGTCTGATGGTGCCAGATCAGGTGAATAAAGCGGATGCGGTAACAGTTCAAAGCCACAGTTGTGGATTTCAGCCATTGATTGCACAGACGTGTGAACACGGGCGTAATCTTGATGAAACAGGACTTTTCTTCTGAGTATTCCTGGACGTTTTTCTTTTATTTCCATTCGTAAACGACGTAGTAAGGTGCAGTAGTAATCAGAGTTTATGATCTGACCCCTTTCACGATAATCAACCATAATCACACCCTTAGTCCCAGAATACTAAAGCCATCACCTTATTTGCCGACAAAATCGCCTTAAACCTTTTTAGGGGTGGTGAACCAGGGGCCCCCCAATTCTGCTATTTGACAATTAGCGACCAACTATTTCCATTCTATCGACATCCTATTGATATTACAATTCCATTGTGCTAAATTTTGTATTCTGCTAAAAGTTTTTAAAATCTCGATGTAATGTCGATGGAGTGTCAGTTCAATGGGAATGGAATGGAAATGGACTGTGAATAAAATACGTTTTAAGCACTTTTTTTTTGTGAATATGTATTAATATCAACAAATTATATTTTTTTACGATATAAATATCAACATCTATTACAAATGCATGTTTATTTTTAAGAAAAGATAGAAAACATTGGTAGAGTATGGCTATTATTGTATTGCAATCGCCCTTACCAAAAACTGTGTTCGTCACGTCAATGACATGTCTTCATGAAGTTTTGAACACAAGTTTGAAAACTTTGAAGACAAGTACCTATTTGTGTAAACAAAAATTGAATTTTATCAATGCAAGTGTTGAGGAACCCGTATCTCAGTGGTTCGTGCGCTCGGCCTGCGATTGTTGAGGTTAAGCAACTTTCGCAATGGTCGGTCACGGGATGGGTGACCAAAAATTTACTATCTCGAGGTTCTCCGTGGTTCGGAAGGCAAATTAAGCTGTTGGTCCCGGCTACATTTAAAACCCACCAATCCGCATTAGGCCCCCGTGGTGGGTCATGGCCGGGTTCTCGTCATCCATCTATAAGAAAGGCCAGTGTCCCAGCAGTTGGGACATAAAAATAGCTGATGACGAGTGTTGAGCAATTAACTGCTCTTAGCTTGACCAGTACCTACTATAATTTCTGTAAACATGCCATTTACTAAAAGTTAATAGTTTTCGATTGTAATCAACAAATCCGGAAAAATGAAGTTTTTATTTTTATTTTGCGCTTTCTTTATGTTCCGTCACGATGTTTTTAGGAAATCTCAGATTCAATTTCGGTACCCCAAAATAAATAAGGAATATAAAATATTATTTTTACAAACTTGCCTTGTGAAATTTATATTTTAAAAAGTCAAATTAAGTAAAATAAAGATAAATTGTATCGAATAAAGCTCTAAAAAAGTTGTCGTTGTTCGATGGCAGTTCAATGACTAAATGACAACTGAAAGTCCATTGATAGAAACGTTAAATAGTGAAGAGAATACCGTTTGCACCAACAATTACAATTCCATTCAAATAAAATCAATAGCAGACTACCGAAAAGATCAATAGTAGTTCCATGGAGTGTCGATAGAATGGCTTCGGACTTAAACAGTAAGAGAGTACCAAATGCCAAAAACCATTCAACTGAGACACTATCGACACTCTATTGGGACTCCATTGGTGTATTTTTATTTAGCAGACTTGGGCCCCAGGTCTTCTCCACTGTTTTGTTTGTTGTTTTGTTTCCGGTGTACAGTAATGAACCCATGTTTCGTCCATAGTAACAAAACGATTCAAAAAATCAACTTCATCGGCTTCAAATAACTCCAAACAGTCGCGTGCAATAGTCAATCGCATCCTTTTTTGTTTAACTGAAAGCAGTCGCGGAACCCACCTCGCAGACACCTTGTGGAAACCCAACACGTTGACTATGATGTTTTGAGTTCGTTCATAAGAGATGCCTATAGTCTCGGCTATCTCTCTAATTTTTTATCTGCGGTCTCCCATAATTAAATCTAATTATGATTGTGTAGGATTTTATACCTACTTACTATTTTCTAACATTTGAGAGATTACCATTGGTTCTAAAATTCATCTATCAAATACTTACTTTGTCTTTTTCTTAGCTTATATAAGCTCATAAAATAGAATTTAACGCGAAAGTTTTTGCGCGGTAACCGGTTCCCGCTCAGTGGTAAATGGGTAGGTTACTAGGTTCTAATGATTTGTTGGTTTTACAAAAATAGAACAAATTATTAATAAAAATATGTCAAGTATCAAACTTGTTTTCGTAGTATTATCAGTGTTGTAGTCTAGTACAAGACTAGCGGCGCTCTCAACTTTTTTTCTACTCTTTTCTGTCGCACTGTACATATCTGAATCAGGTTATTTAAAACAAATAATGTAGGTAGGTTTAATAATTACTGTTTATCAAATATTTTGGAATATTATTTATAATTTATGCATCAGCGATGATAGAGCTGTGAACATCGGAAATTCCAGGTAGGTAATGTGCAGGTGGTTTAAATTAATTATTATAATTTATTAGTACAGCTTTTGTTTTAGAATTACGTAGGTAACCTACTCTGCCTTTAATTTATTGTTAACTTGTATAGTGCGGGCGTCTGGACAGAACGATGAAGTCACCGCTATGGATCGGCGCCAAACGTTCCGTCCTTCTCTTACTTCAGAATTTGGTTGAGACAACATCAAAATATCCTATTCTATTTAGCAGACAGTAGCCGCCGGTTACTTCAGTACAATATCAATCATACGGCCAGTTAGTAGTGTTTGTGACACACATGTTTTGTTAGCGATATAGTTTACGGTTCGGAAGGAAAAATATACAAGGTTAGTAATAGATTTATATACATTCAGTTTATATGCACATCTGAGGATAAATACAAGGAAGTTTCGCAAGGACTTAACGTGTTGAATAATAAACCGCTACGGACTGGACCAATTTAGGGTTATATGAAGTACCTAAGTAGTCGGAAAATTAGTTTGCTTATGAAAATACACACTTCCACCAATGATTTGCAATATTTTGCATACTAATTATACTTAAGTTATTTACGTTTTCTTTTTGTCTATAAGTATCGATAAGATCATTTCATCAAATAAACTTTACTTTTTAATTTGTTTTCTTGTTGTTTTGCTAAAATTTATTGGACGTGTTAGATAGCATCAAGTACGTGGGTGGTGTGAAGGTTGCATTTCACAAGTCAGCATATTAATTCTTACGATTGCAATAATTTTAACTCAACCAATGTTGGCCATTTTTTTATGAACTACGGTGTGACTCTCTAAGCCTTCATCATACCTGATGTTTAGTATTAATTAGGCTGAAAATGGAAGCGAGCCTCTCCCGGAATCCTCAACCACTGAGGAGCTGTCTATCTTATCTCTAACTGCCGACACAATGCTGAAAACATTGTTGTTATGGCGTCAGACTTACATGAGACGGTGGTAGCTACCCAGGCGGACTTACAACAAGTCCTACCACCAACTGAGCCGAATACATAATATGTACCCCCGCTGGGAATCGAACCCGGGACCCCTTGGTCTGATACCGGTAGTTGTAGATTGGTTACCACTAAACCACAGAGGCGGTTAACATGAACTAAATGATCCAAAATTACATTGGATTTTGAACCAGAATTGTGCCAAAATCAATTCATAAGTTATGAAAAAGGAAACAAAACAAAAGGAATCTAAAGTGCCTACCTTACGAGTGAATGAATTGATTTTTTTTATTTAGGTACTACGTCTAAGCGTTTGCTACAGCCTTAATATTATTTCATCATTTACCCATATCACCTTTACTATCTTTCAAAAGGATTTCTCTAAATTGTATTTTTACCCGATTTAATGTAAAGCAAGTGTAGATGCATAATGAAAATTAACCACACAAATGGTGACCACAAAATTACTATACTTCAGCCAACTACGGGAAGAATGTTTTTAAACAATAACAAACCTTCATACATTTTCGTAATTGATCCACAAAGACGTTAAACAGTTAATAAACAAAGGTATATCAAACTTGGACGACTTACATGAACTATTGACGAAGTGCACATATTGCACGCCTTAATATATGCTTATCAAGTACCTATAATATGTCCGTCATAATTTACAACAAACTGCCCGAGAACTTAAAAAATTAAAGTAATTATATTTTTGTTAAAACAATTACTAGTTCAAAAATGTTACTACAATATTCAAGAATACTTTTCCGATAAGATATAAGAAAATGAAATTAAATAAGTAATATTAACTTTGTGTAAATGGCCTAAAATCTGTTTATGATTGGAAAAGTCCGTCCTCTCTTCTTTTTCAAATTGCGATACCCGACAGGGTCCATAATTTGTACTTTTTTTATGTAACATCTTTATAACATTATGGATGCAATAAATGTATTGAGTATTGATAAAACCTGTAATTAATAAAAAAAACTTTGAATAGAACTGGGGCGGTACTACTTATGAGCGGTTTGTTTACAAACATTCTTTACTTAAGTTGGTTAAAGCACATATTTCTTACTAAGTAGACTAGACAAGTGTTTCTCGTGTTTCGTAACGTAAAGTGAACTGCTGGTCCCGGCTGCATTTACAATAGTTAACAACCACAAATTATTGTCATCATCAAAAGGGCTGATTGAAGATTCGAATTGTTTCAGGATGCCGGCACTGCGGCTTCTTGGTAGAAGATGGCTATTTGCATCCGACGATCTAGTCTTCCCAAGTTTGGCCGAAATCCCCATCCGAATATTATGGTAACTATAAAATCAATTATACCTAATCATAATTAACTACTTGGACGTAAGATCGTATTGCAAATACTCTAATATCGCCAGAAACAGTAAAAAAAATCAATTTCGGAAAAAAATAAGGGATTGAGGAGGAAAAGAATTGCTTTGACCTCTATATTCAAAATCAAAATAATAAACAATAACAGGAAAAACATATCGATGTCTGTTTTTCATACGCATTCAAAATAAAATATGTAGGTACAGTCAAATTCAATAATATCTGTGCACTTTTGAACTTAGTCGTGAAATTATTTTTCTTCTAACTTTTTTTTTAATCGAGAAGGCTGTTTAAAATTTCTCAAGAAATCAAGGATGGTTTACTAAGAACGTTTTCATGTAGCTACAACGGTTAAAGTCTGCCCTTCATTCCCCGTATTATTAAGTTGCCCGCCTGTAGATTAATAAATTTTCCCTATTGAGCGTAATTTAACCTTACATTATGCATGTTTTGTTCCTTTATAATGGCAACTATTATTTTGAATAAAATCATACAATTGCAGTACCTACCTAGGTATATATGGCTATTTTAAACAATATCTAAAAAAAATTTGTTCGACTCAGAATCGGTATTAAACAACTTTCTTCTAGAAACTTGGGTCGAAATATGAATATTTTTTTCGATTGTTCATACAATTCAGACTGATCACGTGATCGATTTAGTATGGGAAGTCCAAAAATTGATCTCCTATTTCTACCCATGTTTCTAGGAGAAAGTTGTTCACTTACCGATGCTGAGTCGTACTTAATTTTATTTAGATATTGTTTAAAAATAGCCGTGTATATCACAATGTAATGTAAGTAGGTATGTATGGTTTATTGCAAAAAAAAAACGGTTTTTTGATGCTCTTTTTCCCGTATTTAAATTGAAGAAACAATAGTACATGAACTGGTTTGCATGATAAATAACGTTTTAAAGTTTTATGAATAGTGTCCTTAAAATATTGCATTAAACAGGTACTTTATTGGTTAAAATAAACAAACTATGAAAGGCATCGAATGAATAAAAATATTTAAAAAAGATTGACTTACCTATGGACAATAGCTATTTAGTTATGTGTGCTATGGGGAAATGTAAGGGCAACTTGCATTATTTAGTGAATAAAGTCGAATAACACATTTTAATTAAAACGGACATCGGAATTTACCCTTCAAAGTTTGCATCATAAAAACTACAGTCTTTTAATACTGTGATCAACGAACGTTACTTTTTGTTGCATAAAGCATTTTTAAGTTAAAATTCATGCAATTTTCACTATAAATAATATTTTCTTGTTAATGATAATGAGTACAGGTAATGTTAAATTATAAGATAACTAAGTATTATTTTGCGTTGATGTCTTTTTCTGACAGAAAATTTATAGGCAAAGCTACAAAAAAAATCTTCTAGCCTATTAACTTCATTTCATAAATGGTTAACTAACTTAGAAAATCTCCTTACGAAAAATAGTACCTTATGAAACTGAAACACAGCTGTTCTTCGCAATATGTTACATACTTGTATTTCTATCACACTGTTATTGTATTTTCCTTACAGGATTGTAATGTTATCGATAGTAGTTCGAAACCAATTGCCAATATCTTGCGTATTCGACACGTCTGCAAAGCTAGACATAAGCGTGATGATAGCGGTACAAGCTTTGACGATGTTGGTGCTGCTAGTCTTAGCCCAGCAGTCAGCAAGAGGATCTATGACCGATGAGGCGAAGAGGATGTATGTGGGCCCTCTACTATTGTGCAAGTAAGTTGTAATTAATTATGTTGTATTTAATAAAATATGTAACTAGTAATCAAATGAATTGATTGCGCTTTACAAACATTAAAAAACCTTATTATATTAATCACCAATATGAAATAAAATTCGGAAAAGTACCTTTATAACAATATTTTAATTTGTACCATAAAACAAAAAAAATTGGACGCACTCACTTTCGTAATTCATGGACTGGCTTTTGATTAAATAATATCAAGTACGAAAAAAGTCGACTCAAAAAAAGGAATTGATATACACAGATTTTCGTATCATGACTGGATACATTTTACATTAACCGAATAACAAATTACATCATTTGTATATTCCAAATATACACTGTTCATTTCATATAAGAAAGAGAAATCCACTAACAGTAGTATTATATAGTGTATTTAATAGTGTTATTAGGGAAGCTGATTTATTTGGTGCTTGACTTTAAACAATGAAGGAAGTTTGGAAGTTTAAACATTTCAAATATTATTTTTACAGATTATTTCTCATGCTGGTGGAGATACTATTAAACATATTAGGAGTTTGGTGGATATTTTTCAATAACTCTATGTGTAATTTGAAACCTTATCCGAATGTTATTATGCAAAGTAAGTCTCGCCAACTTAATAATAATATGTTAATCTAAAATAATAAGATAACTTTATTTTCAAAAGCTTACAAGTGACTTCACATTGCATTGCAATAAAATTAAAGACAAATAATTAAATTTTAAATGTTTCTTTACATGATAAATATTAAACAAGAAAATATACTAGAAAAAAGCCACTTATCTCATGTCGCTCTGACGGGATTAAAACCCGCATCCTTGGGAATCCGGCCCGATGCACTAACCAATTATGCTACAGAGACCTTTGAGGACACGTCGATTTTTTCCAGTATATTTACCTTTCTACGGTGTTGGCCACCGTGTCGTTTCATCAATGAGAGAATTAATATCCTCGCATTGGGCCGGATTCCCAAGGACGCGGGTTCGAATACCGTCAGAGCGACGTGAGATAAGTTGCTTTTTTCTGGTATATTTTCTTGTTTAATATTTATCACACAAAAAAAGCATTGTAAAATGCAAAATTAAGAAGTTATAATGATTCTTTACAGTTATCCTTATAGTTATGTGGATACCATATCTCCTGACTTTCTTGGCTATATACTTGGCATACGATCCCCTGGGTACGATCGAATATGAAAATATTCGTACCGACGAGGAGAGAGAATATTACAATAAGAAATCCGCTGAAATTTGGGCTAGCAGAGTGCAGTGGACATTCTGGTACTTCAAGGACAAGAACATGAAAGATGCAGTCAATGAAATGGCAGGTGATAAACAAGCCTACTAATCTTATCCTATTCTACCTAATATCCTGCTAATAATATTATAAATGAGAAAGTTTGTGAGGATGTTTGGATGGATGTATGTTTGTTACTCTTTCACGCAAAAACTACGGAACGGATTTAGATGAAACTTTACAGGAATATAGCTTTTACATCAGAATAAGACATTTATCCAGATATTCCGACGGGAACGGGAACCACGCGGGTGAAACTGCAAGGGGCCGCTGGTATGATAATCTGTATTTCCGTCAAACATACTTATCCATACGTACGCTACAACAACCGCTTATCATTGAGTGTTTTGTGTTTTATCGATGCTAAATAAATAGTCCATTATATTTTTTTCAGTACTTCTAAGCATCCTATTCCGATCCACGGATATCGTCCTCTACGACATGATTGCCGGATCCATTTTAATGAGGGTTCGTCAGAAACGGGACACAAGAAACAGTCGAATGAGTGAAGCTATGGAGGCTTTAGAAAATAGTTATACGACAGACCTTAACAAGATATACAAGGATGTTCCCGCATGGATGAACATGTCGGATGCGTACCATTATATGAGATTGTCTACCTCGTCATATGGATGGACATATGTCTTGTATAGGTTCTATTGCGCGGGCTTATGTTTGTTAGCGCCATATTTGAGGTGCTTTTGTTTCAGGTGGGTGAAAGCTATGTTTTATTAACATTTCTTGGAATTAGAATCATCATCAATTGTTATGCCCTACCTTCTTTTGGCCGAGTATTTTAAAGTCAGCTTTTTCTCCCTCTTGTAACAATATTTTCTCGACTTTTTACCGTTACATTACAACCCCTGTTTAACTATCTTTTTTAGGATTTCGTATTCAAAGGGTATAAATGGGACCCTATTACTAAGACTCCACTGTCCGTCTGTCTGTTTGTCTGTCTCTAGACTGTATCTAAAGAACCGTGATAGCTAGACAGAAAATTTTCATAGATGATGTATTTCTGTTGATGTTTTAACAATACAGAAAAAAAATATTTATGTGGGGCTCCCACACAACAAACGTGCTCGTTATTAATAACTAGCGGCTGCCTACGGTTCCATCGGCGAGGTTGTGGGAATTATGTTATACCTCTATACAAACCTTTTCCTGACAATAACGAACACAACAAAAAAAAAATCCAATTTGGTGCAGTCGATCCGAAGTTATACGCTTACATACATTTCGGTGATTCATTTTTAGGGTTTAATAAAATATAAAAGAAAAATGTTTGAGAATGTGCAAGCAGCGCACTTTTATATGATACCCCACACGCCCCAGTAACCACACTTACAATTTTTAAGACCTCCTGTCAGTCCCGGTAGTAAAAAAAAAATATATATTTATTTCTCTCTTTGCAAAATAGTAAGGCAAACGTCATCTAAAATTATTCCAAATTACAAATTCATAGCATAAGTAGTTCTTGAGATATACAGCTGTGACAGACAGACAGACTGAGTAGCACCATAAGGGTTCCTTCTTACAATTTTGGTACGGAACCCTAATGAGCCCGGGTCACTACGGAAGAGTTGCATTATCCTTTCCTATTAAAATAAGATGAAATACCCTTTTAAATTTAACTACCTATTATACCTAATTTATTTATTTTTTCAGACCGAAGGGAGTGGAGGGAGATAACTGCTGCATGTGCAACTACGCTGGGATGAAGTATCTGTCAGACAAGACTGACCAGGAATTTATTTATGTCTCTTTCATAAATCACATATATGAGGTTAGTTCCTAAACGATTCATGAAAATCCAGTGATTTGTTTGATACTGACACAGACATAGATCTATGTCTGTGGATACTGACTTATAAAAGAGTACAAATAAATCGAGCCATAGCGTTATTTTCATACAAAACACGCTCACTTCACGGTCTTATAAATAAAAAAGTTTGTGTATTTCGCAAAGATTTTAGTGTCTATCCGCGGTCACATGTTCAAAAATAAACGGTTTTATTTCTAACAGGTACCGTTTATGGTTCTAGCAGAGCATGATCGCAAGCGCATCGTGGTGGCAATACGAGGCTCCATCTCCTTACATGACATATTCACCGATCTGACAGGTCCCTCAAGGAGGTTTGAGGCCGAAGGTAAGAATCATCTACTTAGCAGCTTATTATAATGCTTGCATACGACTTTCGAAAGGCATGTTATCGAAAAAAAACGGCCAAGTGCGAGTCGAACTCGCACATGAAGGGTTCCTTCTCTAACCCAAGGTTGCCTGGAAGAGATTGCTATGTAGCAATAAGGCCGCCTATTGTGTGTTCCTTTATTTGTTATTTTCGCTGTATGTGTTTGTTTTTGTATCGTGTGCAATAAAGTTTCTATTATTATTATTATATTAAATACACCTACCCAAAAAGCCACTATAATTTTTCGTCTGCAAAAATAACGACGAATCTATAAGGGTTTCGTTTTGAGCCATAAGGCTACGGAACATAACAAATTCTAAATCTCTGTATATCTGAGTGCTTAGTGTGAGTTTTCCCACCTTACTCACTTACGCCAATGTTTGCGAATAGAGTTTATTTTCAACCTAATTCGTACGGAATTTGTTGTCTTGACGATATAGTATAATTAATCGATTTAGTTAAATCTATAAAAACTTCTAAGAATATAAATTCATGTGATAAATATTAAACCAGAAAATATACTAGAAAAAAGCAACTAATCTCATGTCTAGACTAGTTGTTTTTATTTAATATTTATCACATAAAAATAGCATTGTAAAATGCAAAATTAAGAAGTTATAATATATTCATTTAATTTGTTTTTTTATATATTTACTTTACGATATAAAATATACATAATAGGTTGGGGGAAAAGTTTCTTCGCATTTTTTAAGAAAATTCAAAACCTTTTTTAGTATTGTTTATTTACATTTAACTAAAGTATGTAGGTGCCATTTTGCTAGATAACTTTTTGCCATCTTGAAGGTAGGGACATGATCCCACTGATATATATATTTTGGGGCTTCTGATCAAAATACCGCGACAAATGGTTTTGGCAGTCCTCTCGTGATGTAAACCTGACACTGCTTAAATAATTCTGGAGAGAACGAAACAGGTGGAAATCTGAAGGTGCAAGGTCAGGACTATCCGGTGGATGCATTGACACCTCCCAGACAAACTCTCTTAATTTTTGCTGAGTGGCTAAAGATGTGTGAGGTCTAGCGTTATCATGATGAAAAACCACACCCTTTCTGTTAATTGATTCCGGCCGCTTTCTCTCAACTTCTTGCTATAATCTGATCAGTTGTTCGCAGTAGAGTTCAGAAACTTTGGTCCTGCCTGGTGGTAACAGCTCATAATGAATAATGCCCTTCCAATCCCACCACACACACAGCATCACCTTGTTGCGAGTTAACCCGGGTTTCGATACAGTCTGTTAAGCCTGACCGGCCTGTGACCACGACCTTTTTCGCACGTTCTTGTCGTACGTGATCAACGTTTCAACACCAGTTATCAGCTTCTTCAAAAATGGTTCGGTTTCATTGTCACAGCGACGTGCATCTTTGACATCAAAATTTTCGGATTGAAATAGCTTAAACCAAATTTGTGCTACTGTCTCAGACCCTGCACTAGGTTCATAAACATCACAAATTTATTCCGCGCGTGCATTTGTAGTAAAATTTTAAAATGTATCGAATTTCTTCATTAGATTCACTCATCATGACAGTAAGAAAAACAATTGAAAATCACACAATTTCCTAATTTGAATTTAGCTTCTTTAAAATTTAAACTTTTAATGATACCTAAACCAGCTATAGTCTATTCAACTTTCACTGAGACAAAAGGTAAACAAACAAAAAAAAGGTTCTTTAATAGGTCAAATTTTATAAGCATCTAGAATCTATTAAAAAAAGTGACATTAAAAGCACCTAAAACTGTAGTTGTTCCCAAACATTTAACGTATTATAACACTACTAAATTGAGGAGTACTGATAAAGCAAACAATTTACGTAAAAATGAGAAATGTTGTAATTAGTCTGGTTACACCGCGTCCATCTTTACTCTTGTTCAACTAGTTGACTCGTGCGTGCCGTGTTTTCAAATAATTTCGTTCAATTCTTGTTTTTCGCTTATTCCATTTGTTAAGTTTGTTGTTTCCTATTATTGTGAGGTTTTTAGTTGTTTGTTTGTTGTTATATTCATATTTTTGTGCTTATAAAAGCTATAATTATGATTGAGCCTAGACCAAGGGATGCCTGTACTTTTTCTTCAAAGAAAAAAAAGTGCACCTTACCACTCAAGGAGAAAAGAAAAAATCTCTTATAAAAAAAAGAGAAATGGTTGCGAGAAAAAGACACATCCTTTGACGAAACTGAGGTAAAAGCTCAGCTTTTTGCAAAAATAAAGGAAGTCAAAATCAAACGTATGTGGTGGATGAAATGGCTCAAGAAAAGGGAATCACAGTGGTAAGACTTCCTACCACTGTGAATTAAATCCTATAGAACTCATATGGGCCCAAGTTAAACGATATGTTGGAATAAGTTATAATACTTTTAAATTAAATGAAATTAAAAAAAATATTAGCCGATGCTCTAAAAAGAATAACAGTAGTGATTGGCAAAAGTGCATTGACCATGTCATAAAAGAAGAGCCGAAAATGTTAAAAATTGATGCCATTATAGATGATGTGGTTGACTGTTTTGTAATAGAAGTTGGTGCAAAAAATTCCTCAGAGAAATCCAAGGAAGATTCAGAATTAAAAATTTACTTGAAAAATGCTTGTACTATTTTAAAAATAAGTAGCATATTGAATTACATACCTACCTTGCAATATTAATTTGTCTCATTCATAGGTGACTAATAATTTTTTTTATTTACATAGGTACCAATAATAATAAAAAAAGTTTGAGAATCATTGATTTGTTTGTTTGCCGTTTGACTCAGAGGAAGTTGAATAGAGTATAGATACAAATAGTGTAGCCAAAGAGATTTTATTACAAGTTCATACATACTATATGCGAAAAGACTTTTTCCCCAACCTAATATGTCGCGATTTGACCACAAAAAAATATAAACATTTCCCAAAATAACAGTATTTTATTTTTAGACTTTGAACCTTAATATCTCGGTCTGAAATGAGTTTAGACACGAACATATCATAGTAGGATTTTAATTTTACATCATTCTGAACCGAAATAGCAATGGATGGTTGATAACCGCGCGAATAAAAAAATACGTTTTAGGCATTGCCTTTTATCACGTAAAAAATAAATTGTATATTATGCAAACATAAAAATCCTATTGAAACCCTAAAATTTTGTTCTACCGTCAAACTATGAACTAAATTTCACAAACACATGCCATTAGGGCGATTACCCTACCTAAACAAGTAGCTTAACTACGAAATGTGCACAATAGGAACTTCGATGTAATCCTTTGATAAAGCAAGATAATTTTAGACGCAGATTACTCAAATTTAGTTTGTAGTTTGTACTACGTAGGTCAGTGTTGTCATTGTTATTGAATGTCATTGTTGTCATTTTATTTTTAGACTTTGAACCTTAATATCTCGGTCTGAAATGAGTTTAGACACGAACATATCATAGTAGGATTTTAATTTTACATCATTCTGAACCGAAATAGCAATGGATGGTTGATAACCGCGCGAATAAAAAAATACGTTTTAGGCATTGCCTTTTATCACGTAAAAAATAAATTGTATATTATGCAAACATAAAAATCCTATTGAAACCCTAAAATTTTGTTCTACCGTCAAACTATGAACTAAATTTCACAAACACATGCCATTAGGGCGATTACCCTACCTAAACAAGTAGCTTAACTACGAAATGTGCACAATAGGAACTTCGATGTAATCCTTTGATAAAGCAAGATAATTTTAGACGCAGATTACTCAAATTTAGTTTGTAGTTTGTACTACGTAGGTCAGTGTTGTCATTGTTATCGACGCTTTATCGATAGTTAAAGGTAAATAAAGATCGGGTGTCTCCATACAAATCTTAATCCTACTTTTAATCCTTATTATAATAAATAATACCTTCAAATGCCGAATTATGATCAAAATAAAAATCCAATCCATAAAAACTTATTTTTAATTAAAGGGATTTGAACTTTTTTGTACGTAGGCTGGCCTCGTCCAAATCCGTAGTACGGACGCCATTTTGTTTTTTTTTTTCAAAATGACATCGCACTATAATACCTATTATAAATGAACAATGACACACAGATGAACAAAAATGTTATATATAATGCCCTAAAATGTCACGATAGCCAGACAATTAGAGCTAAAAATGAATAATGCAGACCCAAAGTATCACCTTTTTGTTTAACCCCAATTACCTCACTGACGACGCTTTTGGGCATTAAATATGTTGTATAATATTTTTTGTTCATCTTTACGTTCCCTATCAATTTATATAGGTACATATTAAGGTGTGGCATAATTTAAAATAAAAATCCAAACCCCTTTTAGAATCTTGTTATCAATTACAAAAATACAGGGTTAAACTTTTATAAACTGGACTCTAACTACACCAATCGTACCCATTTGAAAAACAGCTGTAGAAGTACAGTCAACGGCAACTACAGCTTATTCACAATTTTCACTTTATTTAATTACTTCAGTCAATTAATTACTTCAGTCAAATTCAAATTCAAACTCAACGGTTTACGTCTTAAAATTCAAAATCGATTGGAGAAATTTGACGTAATAAAGACCTGCTGTTGACCGTACATTTTTATACAAAAATCATTACCTTACATAAATTATGTTTTATGAGGTCATATTATGTTTTGCATGTTAATAATAATCTTATTTTACCAGGACTTCCGGAAAATTCTTTAGCTCACAAAGGAATGCTGTTGAGCACTGAGAAAACCCTGGAGCGTGTGGCTCCCATTTTGGAGAGCTCTTTCGCAGAATATCCTGATTACGATCTTGTTATCACTGGTAAGAAAAAAAGCAATTACATATGTTTTTACTTGCAGTTATTAAAATTTGTTTTACCATGGTCTAATAGAATACAATATATTTTTCTATAATAAAATAATTAGGTACTATAGAATTAACAGATATTAACATTGTAATCATCATCACCTTGACCTTATCCCAACTCTATTTGGGATTGGCGCAGTACGTCCTCTTTCTCCACTCCACTTTGTCACCTGTCACCTCTCATTTACTCCTTTCTCTTTCATTTCAACGCAGACAATCTATTCATTTTTTTGTGGTCTTCACTGGTCTTCCCCTTCTTCTCCTTTTATCAAAGTTCATGTTCATTACCTTACTAATAACACTCCTTCATCCCTTCTCAAAATATGGCCGTACCAGGCCAGGTGGTTTTTTATCTGCTTATATTTGGCGCGTGCGTGGCGCAGTGGTTCGCGCGCTCGGCCAGCGATTGTTGAGGTTAAGGAACTTTCGCAATGGTCGGTCATGGGATGGGTGACCAGAAATTTACTATCTCGAGCTCAGAACACTAAAAATTACAGTCAGCAAGAAAATAGGCAGTTCTCAAAAAAAAAATGACATTCGGTCCTGTTTCTCGTGAGGATTAAAACACTCTAAGACACCAACGGAGGTTTGAGTACTAGAAACGTCAGAAATCGCGAAAAACGCGAAAAACACGCGCCCCGTGCTCGCGCTGCACGCAGTCGTATCCGCTTCACATACCTTTACATACCTACCTTTGTGGAATAAACTTACTTTCTTAGCGAATAAGTGGAAATCTTTTTTCGCGATTTCTAACTTTTCTAGTACTCTTACCGCAGTAGGCACTTAAAGTGTTTTGATCCTCATTAGAGAAACAGGATCGATTGGCGAGTCGCGGGCGGAAGGCTAGTCCAACCATAAGGGCTATGCCACACTGGCGGATTGCAAGCGTTTCCAAAGCGGAGCGGACACGCAGCGAACACGCCGCGCGTGCGCGGCGAAGACGTCGCGGCTGTGCGGCGAACACGTTGCGAACTCGCAACGATATTGCCGCGGAGAGAAGCATGGACCTCATTTTTTACACTCGTATACCGAAGCCCCTGCTCCCGCGCTACTTTAGTTATTACAAAGTAACGGCTGTGAGTGGACGTAGCGTCATGGCTTCTGTTACTGAGTGTATCGTACGCCGCTCACTCGAGGCGGAAACGTTGCGAATCCGCGACGCATACGTTGCGCGTCCGCAACGTGTTCGCCGCATGCGCGCGGCGTGTTCGTTGCGTGGCCGCTCCGCTTTGGAAACGCTTGCAATCCGCCAGTGTGGCAGCCCACTAAGGAAGGCCAGTGTCACAGCAGTGCGGACATTAAAAATGGCTGATAACGTTTTTTTTTATTTATTTAATACATTTTTATATTCCAACTGGAAAATTATCTGCCAGGATAGCTATCCAGAGCTTATCTGTGTCAAACCGGCCCTCAAACTTCCTCTCACATTACAATGTTACAAAAATTATCATTGTAATATTACTATTACTAATAACTCATACTCGTATAAACAGCATTTGAACAATTATAACTTTTTAATTTTGCATTTTACAATGCTATTTTTATATGATAATTATTAAACAAGAAAATATACCTACTAGAAAAAAGCAACTGGTCTCATGTCCCGCCAGGGCGACATGAGACAAGTTGTTTTTTTGTAGCATATATTCTTGTTTAATATTTATTAGCATTTGGAAATTTATTTCTAGGTCACAGTTTAGGGGCAGCTGTGTCAACACTGCTTGGGGTTAAATTGAAACATAAATATCCACATCTGAAAGTGTATGCTTTCTCAGCGCCATGTAAGTAGCAAATAGACGTTGCACTGATAAAACTTATACATCATTTTACTATTAGTCCCATTTGAAGGTACACTTATAAGTAGCTAATGTAGCGGCGTTTTTACATCTCACTTGTACAAAGCAAAGTGTTCCTTACGGCAATTTACTAAAAGTCAGACAATAACCACTGTATTTTCTTAAAGACAGCTAATACTAGAAAATTAGACCTTATTACTTACATAACTAACATTTTACTTCGTAAAAAAAGGTGTCAAACGGCCATCATAGCGTGCCGCTACTACAGTCATCCCCTAACCGGCCTCTTGAAAAATACTGCAATGTCAGGAAATATGTACCTATGTAATAATAAACACAAAACTAAACCAAAATCTATACTAATAAAACAATACCGTAAATGACACACAACGCACAGCCCAACTGCTGAACCGATTAGGCTGAAATTTTGCATACAGGATCCTTAAACGGTGTAGGCGAGTACCAGTACTTTTGATATTCCCAGGGGAACGGGCTAGAACACAAATAAAAATGATGGTTTTTTTTATCATTTCAGCTGGTCTTTTAAGCCGGGAGGCGGTCCGTTACACAGAAAGTTTTGTGATGACAGTGGGCGTTGGTGATGATCTGGTGATGAGACTGAGCTTGAATAGTACGCAATCGTTCCGCGATAGGATTATAGAAACCATACATATGGCTAAACTGCCTAAGGTGAACATAAAATTTAAATTTTGTCCAACTAGATTTCAAAAATACAGTAATATTAGTTTATACAATAGTAATTAAAAATAACACGGAGTACGGTAGACGACCTGCTTGTGACCACTTTAATTTAATCCTTTATCCATTTTTATTCTTTAATTTAAAAAAAAACATTTATTCCCCTAAAACCCTATCTCAATAGCGTTATGGGTAAAAACAGAGGTAAAGCGTACGATAATCGTATTAATTTGACAGTATATATGGTATACAATCGCTTACAATTTGTATGGAATGACATATAGCATGATACAATATGAACTGTCAAATGAATACGATTGACTTTACGCAATCGCCTATCTGTTTAGTGGGCACAACCGGGGCTTTTACGGTCTACCCACCCTACCAAATTTAATTTTTTTATAAGTATCCAATAATATATAAATTTACCATTTTTTTTTTTTTATCAGTATCGAATATTGCTCAAAGGACTACGGTACATGCTTTGCAAAATACCAGATGAAGACTTGAACTCCATTTGGAAATCTAATGACAACATGGAGTCGCAACTTGTGGGACCAACTAGACTATCGAGAACAGTTTCTTTCGTACGTACTTTATTGATAACTTTGAATACTTTGTTTTTTTTTTACTGCTTTTGGGTTTGCTCTTGACCCCAATCAAGCCCAAGGGCTGAGACAAGATCCACGATGGGGCGAGCTAACCCAGAGGGTACCAAGCACCCTTGCTTTGAAAATGGACGGGTGATTAGAAATTTAGAATTACTCGCAGAGAGGGAGTTCCACTTTTTTACTGTGCGCAATATAAAGGATATCTTAGTTGATCTTCATCTATCATCCACTCTAAACCTATTTTCAAATGAAACAAGTAGTTAGTTCATAACTGTATACACCAACTACAAAACGGATAGGTACATTGACTTATATATTACTAGCGTAAGGACCCGGCCAACGGTGCTAAAAAGCGTGCCAAATCGTTGGCCCTAAAATATCAGTTTAGGGCCAACGGCGAGTCAGTTGTCTACGGGAGACTGAAGTTGAAAGACGTTAGCTGTCAATTCATAAAAATGCCGAATTTTTGTAGTAAAATGGTGCAAAAATTATGACCCCATAGTTAACAGGTTCTATGGAATATCGTATCATCCGTAAATAGCTTTACATTATTTGTATTGCACGTCTAACAATTTTATTTAAACGATATTAACTTTTACAAGAATTTTTCGTAGACAGTCTTAACCCTAGAGTGGTCGCGTACTAAAATTACCTGATTAGTCGCGAGGAATATAGTTGTCTGCCGAATATAAATGACAATAGAAAAAAATATGTTATTCAACCGGACAATAATAATGTCATAATATTTACTGTCATACTAAAATACGAAGTTAAAAATATCGAAGTACTGAAACTGAACTGAATTCAGAAAGTATAAAAGTTTGAGTAACGTGACCCGCCGTTTCCACTGCCGAAACATTTTCAAGAATCCTTTCAAGAATATGATTTAAACGTTTAGTTTGGCAACTGACATTGAATGCAATATTTGACAGCTCCTATCGAGAGCTATTGCTTGTGATTTTGTAATTTTTGCATTTTTCAATGCTATTTTGATACTTATGGTAAATTTTAAATAGAAAAATATTATTGGCAGTTGCATCTTAATCGATCGTTAAACACCTGAAAAGATGTTTCTTTCGAATGCAAGGATTTCCTAGCATTGATGTGACAACGCTGGCCTACAGCGTATTAAAAATATAAAAGTATTGGAGAATTTCGACGGTGGTTCGCAAGTCTCGGTAGCTCAGCGGTTAGAGCATTGGACCGGATTTCCAAAGGTCGCGGGTTCGATTCCCGTCTGAGAATTCACTTGTGGCCGAGTTAATATTTTTCTATTTAAAATTTACCATAAGCTATTGCTTGGTTATCCTATTAGCAGCCGCACTTTATTTTACAACATGTTCTAAATGTTCTCGCTACTGGGCTCGCGTAGACATTACATACATCCCAGTCCAGTCCAGCGGTGACTTGCTGTCCAGATGAGACTACTGCCCAATCTTGTCTACACGTACGCAGTTACTGGGTCCGAAATTCAAGCGAAACTAAGTCCAGTCACTGCCATCGTGTAAATCACGCATTAACTTGAAAGAGTATTTAAGGAGTCGCGCACTTTATATCCACAATTATAGGTTAATTTCGAGGAATAAACATCTTTAGAATATTATAAACATCACAGATTAGCACTATAAAATGTTTTCGATTGATAGTATTTGAAGTTATTGTAGATGAAACATTTTCAAGAACTTAATCCCTTTTCCCGTATGAACAGTAATGCAAAAAATATATATATTGTGATGTTATTTTACCGGGATCAGCAAATATGTAATCCATGCCACCACTGGCAGGGTTAATGGCAGAAGATCAAAGCACTAGAGATGGGACATTATTATGAACGATTCATAAAAACTGAATGAATGAATCATTAGCCTAGTATGAAATGAAACGGTTCAAAATTCCCTTGACAAGCAGCTGGCATAATAATAAGAGTAATCAAAGGTGAAGATTCAAAATCCGAATGTCCTCACGTAATTATTAAAACTCTAAAGCTAGCCAACTTTTTATATTAATTTTTAAAATATTAATGTTTTACTATAAATAAATAAATATTAATTACACTCACACCAATTAACCTAGCCCCAAAGTAAGTACGGTAAGGCTTGTGTTATGGGATACTAAGGTAACGGATATAAATTCATATAATTATAAATATATTTATAAATATTTATGTGTCCTCCATGACTTAGGTACAAATGCTCGTAGTCACCATACAAACATTTGCCCCTACCGGGATTCGAACTCAGGACCCCACAGGTAGGCGACACCTTGAAACCAGTGTATGTACCGGTCGTCATGAAACGAACGTATTCTTGACATAACGACAGCGCAAACACTTGTAGGCTGCCATTGTCAAAGGAACTAAAACCAAGGGAACTAAGACCAAAATGTAACGAAACTATGAAAACTCAGTCGCTCTCACCGATTACCAGGTGCCGCTAGTTTTTATAGGAATACTTGCATAGCGTCAAAGAGTAACTTTTTTTCAGTCGCTCCCACCGTTGTACAAATGGCGCTAGTTTCTATGGAAATATATTCATATCCAAAGAGCCAATAGAGTAAAACTTAAAGTATGTTTTGTGAGGCACGATAAACATATTGTGAAAAATCGGCTAGAGTTAGAGGATTTTTTCAACTCATACGAGTTAAATTTTTTTACATTCATTTTTTTAATTCACTTTGTACCAGCTGCATTTTAGTGAAGTATTTCTATGGAAAGCTGAACCGTCTCCTTTAGTTCCATAGTTAATTAACTCAAAGAACGGCAGTAAAGCAAAACGGCAGTTAAGATAAAGGTAGGTTACAAACGCCGCGTATAGAAACGAGACAATTGCACGGGTTACGGTGTTATTACCTACATCTAATATGCATCAAAGTTCGTTGTTATTCGTTAAAATGCACTTATTTGGAAAATATTGAGAAGTTACTCAATAGTCCATCTATGAGATCATAATATTCTTTATAAAATAAAAATATTTTTCGTTTATTTCTATATAAAAAATGCAGTGTTGTCAAATAGGAGAGAAAAGATAATTTTAAGTTGAAACAAGCGTGTTTCATTTTGTATTAGTTAAACAACATTAGTAGCTCTCCAAATAAACTCTATAAATGATAGATAGGATAGCTCCAATTGAACGAAATCGTTCACTTCTGTAATGTTTTTGCCCACCTCTGAAACACCTATGCGATTCAAGAAGTACGAGTGAGTTGCTCACAGATGGCTCTGACTTTACTGGTATGAAACAGTTTTATGTCAAATGTTCAGATGGGCGCATCCTTCCTTTTGAAATCATTGGATAGGTACTTATTTATAACATGTTATATATTTGTAAAAAAATTACAATACTAACAGCGTTTTATATTATTATTGCAGGAGGTGGAACGACTGCATATAGCAGGCCGCATTCTCCACATCGTGCAACATAAGCCTCTAGCGCCTGAAAGGTAAATTGTTTTTCATGTCTCATATTCTGAAAGTAACTCATAACTTGCCTAAAATGCGGGTTGAAAGAGATATGTGGCGGCCCTAGGGCTGTAATAAATTTGAAAAAAGAATAGGGGGTGTCATGTCAAATCGATATCTGTAATCTCTTTGGACTTTTATTTACCAAAGGTATGTAGGCAAAGGCACAGAAGCCTATACAGCTTATTTTGCTACATTATAAACTAATTAAAATCGTAGAAACCTTACAAAATTTTTTTTAGAATATTCTGTTTGTTTTTACTTTCCTCATATTCAAAATGAAAAGTAGAGTGTTTACTTCGGGTGTATGGACCCATAACAGTCTCGAACTATCGGCGCCCTCACTTCGTTCGGGCGCCAAAACACTCGACTGTTATGGGTGTCATACAGCCCTTGGTAAACAATCTACTATTAATCAAATTAAGAGGATTGTGTACTGTGCAGTGCTGATACTTGACGCGAGTCCTAGAAGCGAGAAGCTTTTTCCTTCTAAAATGTTGTTTTGGGCGATAATGATTCCACACCCTTTCCAAACCTTTACGAAATGGGGCAATTTTGGTGTCATTCGAGTCAGCACACCGGGCTGTACGGTTTCTCTTTTAGGAATGCGGTTTAGTTTAATAAATAAATTGAAACGCTCGAGGTAGATTTTTAGTAAAAAATATGGATATTGAGATACTTATATCCATATTTTTGTACTAAAAAACACAATATCATTTATTTAGTTTGGGCTGTTACAACTACTTGCGTGTGTCAGGGAGGCTACGCTATCAGTTCACAAATCTTACGACGAGAGACCTTTTAACGAGAATAAGACTAAAATGTAAATGTTAGTGCTGGTTGACTGTAACTTACATAAAAACATAAATACAACAGTAACATTCACATTTGCACATGTTGCTCTCGGGCTACCATGTTCAGCTATTTTTATTTATATTTTATTGTATTATTTTATTTTATTTTTATTTTATTTCATTTATATTTATGAAAATTCATAAATTTAAAAAAAAATATTTTTTGCGCAATTTTGTAAGAATAATTTTGCTTATGGTTGACATCACCAAAAGTCGTTTGTCACAAAATTATTGGTTTATTTAAGGGAAACCTCATATTGGCTTACTATTGATTTACATAAGTTATTATATAAGCATTGATGAAGCTGTTGGTTTTCTAAATAAAGATAAATAAATTGAGATGCTACAATTTTCTGTTATAAGTAATATTTCTTTAAAATAAAAATGAACGGCCTTACTTATCCAATATATCAACAACATGTAAAAAATATCTAAATTAGATTATGTTTAAGGGGGAAAAACCATATCGCTTTTTGTATGAAAATTTACAACTACACAATCATCTTAAGGCATGCTTAACAAAGCTGTTTCCTTTCTCCAATCTACTTTGAACTTTAAGACGTAAGCTGTTGATTTCAGAATTGTGTAATTTTTTTACATTTTATATAAGCCGTAGTTGTTGTTGGACTGATTAGTTTTACTGTTGGCTGTTTTCGTAGTGAAAGTGTAAGACCTAACCTGGTGCTGACCTGACAGTAATAATAAAGGTAATGTCCAAAAATGTATGAAGTCTGGCTGGGCCACTTCTGTGTACAGTATACCAATAAATAGTTAAAGACACGTAAACAGTTTCTAATTATATATATATTTTTAAATAGCTATGGTTTTTGGAAGGAACAATAAATGTAATGCAAAAACACATCAAAAATACATCATGGCAGAAGATGTCATTTTGTCACTGTCAGTAAATAGAATTACAGTCGAACACAGAGTAGAACTCAATCTAGCTACCTACGTGTTTCATACAAATGGCATATTCCTGCGCACGACCGCCGACCGATAAGTTCTGGATAGCTTATCTGGCAGATAATTTTACATATTTTTCATATTACAACTGTCAAATTATCTGCCAGATAAGTTATCCAGGACTTGTCAGTTGTTGGTGAAATCTTTAATAATATAACTGTATACGCTTATTTTTACTTAGAAATGCTCCCCGTTACAAATTACGATGGGCAACAGCAGAGGATTTCCATGAACTGGTGGTGACACCACGAATGCTGACCGACCACATGCCAGAGAACGTGCTGGAGCCAATTAAGGAGGTGATAGAATCTTGTCCATTAGAGGACGGTAGTTGCTAGCAATTGCCTACTACTAGCACGTCTTGTGCTAGTAACATTAAGACTGCGGTATTTTAAAGAGCAGCGTAAAATGCCCTCTTGTATTACCATAATGTCAAATATCGTTATCTGATTTTGAACTTTATATTCACCAAATTAAGGTTCAAAATCAGTTACGGAAATTCGACAGTTTGTATAACTACTAATTTTACTATTGTGTTCAGCCTCTGAAAATGTACAATTTAAAGACGAAAGTGGAACAAAATATACTCCAAAAGTTTCATTAAAAATACTTTACAAAGAGAGAGAGAGACTAGTAACACTAATAGTCGTTTATCTAGGTTTGTAATATATCACTTAAGTACAAACGCAGTACATTAGTTATGTAAAGAGTCATAGATCAGTAAAATCTAAAAGAAACAAAATTGTACAAAGTAGGCTAAATAATATGAATTCCTAAGTAAAGTCAGCTAGCATAAGCAATACTTTTTCTAGATTAGTTTTATGTATAAACGCACACATGACTTTTTAAAATATATATGTGATATATTTATGAATAAATAAATAAATAAATATTATTAAACTAAGCGAACCAATGTTTATTAGAGGAAGTTTAAATAATAGTGTTTATTATAATTGTAACTTATTTTTGAGCGTTTTAGGATGACATTTTTATTGTAATGTAAAAAGTATCGGCTGTGGTTTTTTTTTTAAGTATAAAGTTATACATATATTTACTTATAAAGATATTTTATTATTAGCATTTACTTAAACATTCGAAAATAGACAGTAGTTACCTGTAACTTTATTTTATTTATACTAATTAGGATGTAATAGCGATTGATACTACGAATAAAAATAATACGTTCAAATACCCTATTTTTTCGGGTGTGTTTCATTTAATATTAAAATTACAAATGAACTAATTTCAATAAATATAACGTTCATTGGATATAATTTTTACTTGATCTAAATACATTTCCTATAATAACATTACGTTAATATAGATGTAATATTCATATTCTATAAAAACTTTTACTATAAAACTATATTGGTATAATAATCATAGTCTATAATTTCATTTGATATAATTTTGACTTAATATAATATACTTATGATAAATTTTTAATAGAAAAAAGGTCTCGGTTTAAGTCTCGGTAGCTCAGTGGTTAGAGCATTGGACCGGATTTCCAAAGGTCGTGGGTTCGAGCCCCATCTGAGAATTCACTTGTGGCCGAGTTAATTTTTTTCCAATATTTTTCTATTTAAAATTTATCATAAGTATAAGAAAATGCAAAAAATATATATTATTTTCTATAAAGAAGTGTTTTTATAAAATATTTTTTTCTATAATTGACTAAAAATATTATCTTACACAGCCAAAATATTGTGTTATAGAATAAAGTGACAAATACGAATCGCTGCAAAACAGACTCTTCGTAATCTTGTATGCCCTAGAGTGTAATTGAAGTGAAATTACTTTCTTGTTGCAGGGAGAGTATGGTTTTATTACAGCATATAGGTATTTAGGTAATAATAAAGTCAGACAGATTATTAAAATGATTTTTTTATTTAATACTTGTATTAAATTATAGAAAAATACATTATCAGTCGCTTTATATTTTGATATCACAGCAAATTATTTGAAAGAGTACAAAACAGTGTAAATAAATGTTACAATATAATAACTTTATAGACAAACTTAACGTTATGGTTATATTATATCAATTTAGTAAACAAAGCATTATAATAAGATAGTAAATTTGGCCTTCAGCACTGTAAGATAAATTTTATACTTAATTTTACGTGTTATAATATGAGCAATATCGATATTGAGATCTTGGTTAAATATTTTGGTCTGTATCACCTGCACAGATTGCGTAGTTCCGTCATAGCAGCATTCGAAACGGTCGTCTTGTTCTTTTCCGTTTTATACCTGCAGAGAACAAAAAGTAGTAACTTTTTAACCGACTTTAAAAAAAGGAGAAGGTTCTCAATTCTACTGAATCTTTTTTTTTATAAATACAATAAGACTAAGAGTTGAATCATGCTATTATGTGCGAAATCTAAATCTGCTAAGTAATGCAATTGTTTTGCCCTTCTTTCAAAAGTTTGCATTTTTATAAAGTAACAACTATAATAGAGTGAATCATCTTAGTTTGCAAGATAGATAGTGCTAGTACACCATACGATGGCTATACTCAATTGTCATACAATATTAATGAGTTGGTTAATTTAGGTAGTGATATTAGTTACAATCGATAAATGATAAAGACAAATGAATATACGAACCTTTCGAGGAAGTGATGAGCCACGTCAAGTCGATACGCGCCTATGTCTCGCAAGTACGCTTGATCGTTAGACAGCGCGCGCCTGTACGCGAGCTCTCGCCAGGCATCACCGCTACGACTGGCTAGCGGCACTAGGCCTTCTATAAAACTGATGAAGGTACACATAAATATACGAACCTCTCGAGGAAATGATGAGCCACGTCAGGTCGATATGCGGCCATATCTCGCAAGTAAGCTTGATCGTTGGACAACGCGCGCCTGTACGCGAACTCCAACCACGCCTCGCCGCTATAGCCAGCTGGCAACACTAGTCCTTCCATTAAATTGATGAAGGAACAAATAAAATACGAACCTTTCGAGGAAGTGATGAGCCACGTCAGGTCGATACGCGGCCATGTCTCGCAAGTACGCTTGATCGTTAGACAGCGCGCGCATGTACGCGAGCTCACGCCACGCTTCGCCGCTATGGCCAGCTGGAAACACTAGCCCTTCCATTAAACTGATGACGAAACAAATTAAATATGAACCTTTCGAGGAACTGATGCGCCACGTCAGGTCGATACGCGGCCATGTCTCGCAAGTACGCTTGATCGTTGGACACCGCGCGCCTGTACGCGAGCTCACGCCACGCTTCACCGCTACGACCGGCTAGCAGCACTAGTCCTTCCATGAAACTGATGAAAAAATAGTAAATACACATTTTTTTCAGAAAATTAGAGTCCATTTATTGTTACATGTTAACATACCCCTAAGTTAGTAGAATACATTAAGTTTTTCAAAATAAGTTTTTTAGACTGTCCACCGATATATATAATATATTAAAATTAAAAATAAACTTAAATATCAATTTGACAACTTCGTGATACAGCGGTGTTCATGTTAACGGGAGGGAGCCAGAACGATATATTTATTTATTTATACAAAGAAATAAATAAATATATCGTTCTGGCTTTTTTTTACAGTAAAATGTAATAAAAATCTTTTCGGCAGATCTTTTTAAGTCATAATTTTATTCTGCATAACAACGATTGGCATAGACTTCATTTCGGAGACAGTTGTTTGGCATACACTCATTTGTCATACATTCAAAATGCATAATTTTGCAAGGCAGAAGTATCATTAGGCAGAATATGATTATCCATAATAATCAAAAAGCAGAATCATAATTTGGCAGAATGTTCACAGGAAGAATCGTCTTTAGGCAGAAATTTCATGGCTAGTAATTATAATGCGCAAACATTCTGGCAAATGATGATTGTGCTTTTTATTACAATGGATATGCTGCCAATCATGCTTAAATAAAATGTAAGTGGACTGTATAAAATAGATCGATATAATGGTTGAATTTCTACAATAGTGAAAAATATTCGTTATCAAAACGGTACAACGGAATGGACGCGACGCGACGTACGCGCCGGTCGATCGCGAAATGCGGAGCGGGCGGCGGAATTCCCCGCTCGCCGCTCTGCTAGTGATGTGACGTGATAGCAACCGCACGGTTGCTATGATGATACGTACTTATCGCTGTCGCGTTGCTGTTGCAAAAGTAGGTAGGTAGGTAGCGTGTATTATGCTTAACTCGGCTGCGTCCGTGCAGTGCTCTATTGCCGTTTCAAACAATCATCTACTCTACACATGTTTTGTTCACCACCTCACGAAGCATCTGAAGTGTTACAGTCTTGAAGCTTGCATTTATTTGCGAGCGCTGCATCTTGAACGTTTTAGTTTTGCGAAAATGAGTAAGACATTCCAGTTGACTACCGCCAGGTAATGAGAAACAAGGTTTCTCATTAATCACTACCATACCTGAGGTACTCGCTGACTAGTTTGTACAGCTGCTCCGTACTCCTATTCAGTATGAGCCTTGTAGGCGATGCGTTCAGCAGCGACATCTGCAATGCAACTTGTTGCGCCAGCGCCGCCATCTCGCCCGCGAACCCGGTGCAACCCCCTTGCAAGTATAACTCGGCTGCGTCCGTGCAGTGCTCTATTGCTGTTTCAAGTATTGATCTGGAAACAAATATAGTACTAATACATAATCTACGTCAACAGCAGATCAGGCTTTACAAAACTGTAAAATATCTATAATCGACTTTGAACTTTAAGACGTAAGCCGTTAAGATCGGGATCGTCTGAGAAATTACACATTTTGTAGAAACCGGAGTTGCTGTTAATTGTACAATACATGAAGCTGGGTTTTTATAACATGTGATATGATGAGTGGAGCTCGATATGGTGGATGGATGTATAGTAAGTGTTCGGACTGTTTGATTCGATGTTCGGCCTGCGATTCCGGCAGTTAAGCACATTTCTGTAATGGTCAGTCACGGGATCGGTCAGATCATCTGCCATTTTTAATGTCCCCACTGCTGGGCAGCCTGCCTTATGGATGGATAAGCGGAATGGGCCATGACCCACCACGCGGGTCCCATGCGGGTTGGTGGGTTTTAACGATAGCAAATGCAGCCGGGACCAACGGTTTTCGTGCCTTCCGAAGCACGGAGAAGCTCGACATAGTCAATTTCGGGTCACCCATCCCGTGACCGACCATTGCGAAAGTTGCTTAACCTCAACAATCGCAGGCTGGGCGCGCGAATCACTGCGCCACGGGCTCCTCGGGATCCACGGGATCGGTCTCGGGATTATCTTGATGTCACCACAAGACTGTTATGACTTTTGTCGGCTAAGACTGCCGACTTCTGCGCATGATAGACGAGCTACGAGAATATTTCCATGATCATGTTCATGAGGTATAGAACTTAATACAATTTTAAACTTAAAGTAATAGTGCTTATAGCATACCTTGTCGTCACATTATCGTGGATCTGCAGCCACGCCGGCGGCTGGAACGGCTTCTTGGACGTCGTTTTCACCGCATCAAGCGCTAACTTCTCCAAGTCTTCGATCAAAGATAGTGCCTGTTTCTTCTTTATGTTCGCTGCTTCAGCATACATATTGAAGTGTAGTGCGACCATTATGTAAGTGTCTTTATCTCCTGGGCAATGGATCTTGAGGAAGTCTAGCAAGCCTTGCTTGAACTCGGCGATCTTCTCTGGCTGTTGGCCCAACATGTAGTCGAATTGACCGAGTAGGAATTCGAACTGATGATTGTCGCGGAGTGCCTATTGATGAAATACACAGTAATTAAAATATGAATGTTGACAAAAAAAAAACTGATTTTTCAAAATACCACTTTGCCAAATATGCCTAAGACGTTTTTTATGTTAGGTTTTACAAACTTCTGTTGGCCGTAATTAACATTAGGGGGTAGTAGTTTAAACTATACATTTAATAATTCATCATCATGCTCATTCGACAATACAGTTTACTACTGCCACTGTGCGTGTTTAAAAGTCACGTACCTGGAACACGTACGCGCACACAGTGTTGCGCACTAAGCATATCAATACACAAATAAGCACCCAGAAGTCGCCTAGCCAGAACGTTCACCAAACTAGGCGTCTCCACCACGCGCCACGCCCTTTTCTTTTTTAATATAATAGCTATAGCTTATGTCGGCTGAAGTATTGGAGATGTTTCTGCCAAGAAAATCAAACATAAAATTCACGTACTTGGAACACGTAGGCGCACTCAGTGTACCGAGCCAAACCCGTCAGCAGTCGCACCATCAGTCTCCACGAGCGCGCGGCCAGAAGCCGCCCCGTCAATGCCTGCGCTGAACGCAGCGTCACCGCAACACCCTCTGTGTCGCATGCGCACGAGAAACACTCGTGGGCTAGTACCAGCAACTCGATTGATATTATATTCACCTTAGGACAAAAATAAACGTTCGTAGCACGTGTTGAAAGCATATTTTTTTAAGTTTTTTCAACGAATAATTCTCACCCTTTATAATACCTGGTAATAATAATAATAAGTAATGATAAGGGTGAAAATGGAATAGCGCTAGTTCCGAAATCCTCAACCACTGTCCGCCACACAACACCTGCTGCTGACACACACACTGGCTACAGGCCTTCTTCAGGATCTCCACAACAAGCCACCAAAGTTCAAACTAAAAAGGTACAAATACAAAATATGACATCATACCTGTTTCGTAGACAACTTAGCACCTTTCGTTATCTTCCTAATATTTGACTTCACTTCATACCTAATGTGGACGTTGCTTTTAGCTATCACATCAAAGAGATTTCTCCTGGAATCACGTGTCATTTTGTTGCCGACAGTATAAACACTAGACATTGAATATACTGACTCGGTTTCCACCGACATCAAAGTTCCCTCTTCGGTTAAAACTGATTCTACATCGCCTGTTTCTACGTTTAGATATTCTTCATCTATTAAAGTTTCCACATCAAGACAGCTATCATCTAAGGTGTTTTCAGGAAGCTTCGAGGCAGTCGAGGTTTTATAGATCTTCTGGAAAGCCATCAAGTGGTCGAGAATAAGCCTCCCGATTTGACTACAAGCATCCGGGCGCATGTTCAAAAACATCTCTAAATCGGAATTTAGCGTATAACCCCATAAAGTATACTGGAAATGCTCTTTCTGTCGGAATGTTGAAGTTTTTACTAGATGAGGAGATATTATCGCTGCTACCATTTCTCGGCACAAGTATTCAGCAACCTAATAAAAAAAATGGTCAGAGCTCAGACATAAATAAAAGTTTTAAAAAGAAAGAAATGTCTTCATCGTTATTTTGAAAAAATATAACCTGCACTTATACATAAATGTACCTACCCGATTAAATTCTTGCTTAGACCTTATACTGAGTAACGTAAGTAATGCACATGGGTCTAAAATTCCCCTCGGTCTTTCGGATCATAATACTGCGCAAACACTCAAATATGAGATCACCAAATTTAAACCCACTTTAAAAGAGTATTACATTTTTAAACGATCTTACACAAAGGAAAATATTGACAAATTCAAAGACTACTTAGAAACTATTTCTTTCTCAGACTCTTGCAGTAATACTGATGTAAACATGGCATTTGATAGTTTCTATGAAATCTTTCGCATTATCTATGATCTCTGCTTAAATTATCTCTGCTTAAAAATTAAATTATCTCAGAAATTAAATAGGCATCTAGGGGACTCGCTAAAAGTTGTAAGAAAAATAGGATGCTACGATTTAAATATTACTCAAGCAAAACTATAAATGACCGTGAAAAATATCTGATATATAATAAATTAATAAAAAAATGCACAACACAGGCAAAAAAACTAGTGAATAGAAAATATATTCTAAATAGTTATAACACAGTAAAGGCGACATGGTCAGTAGTTTAAAATGAAATAGGACAAAATAACTAAATAAAACAAATAAATAATTTGACATGTGATGGAATTGACATATTAAAACCTCTGGACATCGCTAATAAATGCTAACTAAATGATCATTTCACTGACAAAACTGACATAAAAAATAACACACATAAATCGACATTTACATATAATTACAATCAATCAAGTTACTCAATGTTCCTAACACCAGTTGACGAAAAAACAATAAATAGAATTATAATGTCGTTAAAAAATTCGAAATCGGAAGGCTACGACTCTATAAATACAAAAGCTATAAAAGCCTGTAACATTCAATTATTGCGGATATTAACATTTCTGATTAACCTTTCATTAGAAACGGGAACTTTTCCAAACAAACTTAAATATTCCTTGGTCAAACCACTGCATAAGAAGGGAGATGTATCTGATTTAGCGAACTATAGCCCGATTACACTCTCACCTATATTTGCTCGATATGTCTTCCGCTTTCGATTTGGTGGATCATGACATCTTATTAGCAAAACTAGAACGATACGGGGTGAGAGGACCAGCATATGACTGGCTTTGCTCATATTTAAAAAACAGATACCAATGTGTTGAGATTAACTATCTTGATGATAAAAATAATACGGTGATCAGTCAATCAGTAATAGTATCATCAAATCCTGACGCCTCGTTGGACCAGCACCAGGCGGATTTAATAGATACTCTGACACTAATAACAATTGTTTACAAAATAATAATCTGAAAATTAATTTATCAAAGACAAACTTAATGAATTTCAATAATTTTAAAGAACACGATATTGACATAACTTTTAACAGACAAACTCTACGGACGGCTTAAAATGTAACATTCTTAGGTTACATTGATTAGCTTATATTGATTCAAGATTTGACTGGAAAAATCATGTCGAAAAGGTATGCAACAAGTTGAATGTGTTTGCATATGCTCTGTATAAACTTAGTACGGTAGCATGTAGAAATACAGCACTAACTACATATTTCGCCTACGTTGAATCCGTTCTGAGATATGGGCTTCTGATTTGGGGAAACAGTACAGAAAATAAAAAGGCCTTTATTGCACAAAAAAGATGTGTACGCGCAATATGTCACATAGCTCCAGATGAACCATGCCGGCCATATTTTAGACTTTTAAACATACTGCCGCTACCGTGTATTTATAGTTTTGAAATGGCAGTATTCACATACCAAAATCTAAATAGTTTCATAAAATCTAAAGATCTAACATGTAGGAGTAACAGAAACCTAAACAGATTGGTACTAGGCACGGTCCCGAAAACAACGCGTTTCCTTATAAAAATATATGCGATGTGTATTACCATTTTTAACCATATACCTGAAGACATAAAATGTTTGCCACAGAGAAAATTTAAAAATGTTTTGCGTCAGTGGCTACTCGAAATTACGTTTTACTCTGTAGATGTTTTTTTTAAGTTAAAGCGTAAATAAGAATGTGGTTTGATGCATGGTCTTTAATTTCACTAATTTCATTATATCATAATTTTTGTTTTAGTCAATAACTAGAACTAGTACTTAAGGATGATAAATATTTGCATGCTGTAGTTACGGCTAAATACCAATTTTGATGTACCCTATTTATGGCAAATAAAGATGATTATGATTATGATTATTAACTAAACTTACTTGTATAGTTGAGATGTTAAAAGTTTTGAACACAAGATTTGCAAGCGGCATACGAGCTCTGCCACTGACAAGGTTGATGAAGTCAACTGAACGGTTCTGATATTTTAATACAGATATGTAATCCCATCCTATTTGCAAAGCTATACGAAAGTAGCTGGACACCTGAAAGTAAAAGCAAACATTTAAAAAAAGAATAGCGTACGCATAAAGTTTAAGGATTGTAGCATACCTGCTTTGCAAGGGTAAGGCCACTTCGCACAGCAAGTGCATCAAGGGCCGATAGCCGATCAGCTTCCTCTCTCGCAGCCAAATGTGCACTCTCAGGGACGTTATCTTGTTTCTCCTGTATCACCACAAGTTCTTCAAAGCTAGCGTCAGATGTGCCTGAAACTTAAACCAGACCTTCTAAGTATCCAAATAAGTTACAATCCAAAGTAAATTTTCAATGCACATTTTCTTACTCGACAGCTTGTTTTGGAGCATAGGCGACGAAATCACCAATCTCAATTCTTGTGGTAGCTCGTACGGTGAACACGACCCTTCAGCAAGCTTCAGGCATGTCCTTATTATATGGACGGGACAAGCTGGATATTGGTACCGATATTCTGGCGGCGTTTTAAAAAGGGCGGACAGGCGAAATGCTTCCACCAGCAATCTCAATTCAATCAATTGTCCAATAACTTTCCTCCAGTTATCAATAGCATCAGGTTCCTCCAGTGTCAGTATCTCCTCAATATTACCCACATCAGATTCGACTTCAATCTCTCCGATTGCCATAGAGAACGGTTTCTCTGCATTTATAAGGCCTATCTTCTTCGAGACAGTTTGATCCTTCTGACCATTAAGTAAAAAATGCAAAGTGGCGTGATAACCGTTTAGGAACACGTCGTGTTGTGTTTCACTTTCAAAATATGCTTTCCACATTCTGTGCTCGATCTGTTCTCTACGACGGCCATACTCATGGTGCTCCTGGAACCAGCTCATAATAATTCTATAAGAGTAGAACTTTTGGAGGGACTCTGTTATATTTTCAGTAAAATGCACTAGAAATTCAGTAGCATCTTTAAACGACACTGGAGTTTTCTTGAAAGCTTCGCTACATTGAGCGATGAATAAAGTCAATTCCTTTTCTTCTAAAACGGTATCTTCCTTTGTTATCAAGAGATCGTATTTATGAGCCCATTCAGCTTTCAATATATCATTGAAGGGCAATTGCGCGAGTTTTGCAATTTTTAGAGCAACATCATAATTTCTGTTCGCAGTGTATTGTTCGATGCATTCAGACAAATAGTCACTGGCATCTTCTTGAAGCATCTTTGAAATGTTAACCACTAGCGATGTCTCCATAGATATTTGTAGAATCTCGTACAGAGTTATGAAATTCGGGGTGGGTACTGTAAACAAAATAAAGTGACGTATTTTCGCTAATCATGACATGAAATGATACAACATAATCGTATCTAACATTATAAATACGAAAGTGTGTTTGTTTGTTCTTCCTTGACGCCCTAACTGAGCAACCAATCGACTTGATTTTTGGCATAGAGTTGTTTGAAAGGACGGAGAGTAACATAGGTCTTTTTTACGTTTTATCCACGGAAACCACGCGGTTGAAACCGCGGTCGGAAGCTAGTCCGTAATAAAGAAAAATCTATATAGACTTACCGCAAATTGACTTCTCAAACTCTGCCTCCGCCAAGCATCTAAGAAATTCCCTTTGGTGATAAGCGCTATCGAAGCTTTGACTCATGGCTATTTTGACAAGTGCTACCGCCACTTTCTGGAGATCTTCCCTCGAAAGCTGCCAGGATATGTTCGAAGAATCAACGCTGTACCTTCGTTGACAGTTGTGCAGAAAGCTTTTCAATAGCCTCACGGTTTCAGAATCAAAGGTTCGGTTACGGATGCACCGGTAGAGAAATGATGTGAGAAGAGTCAAGGGACTTTCCTGAAAAGACTTCGTGACTTATTCATTTGATTCCTAACAGTGTAAAGTTGATACTATTGAAAGGAAAATAAGAACTTACTGGCAAAAAGATGAGCATAGAATCATGCAGTGTCGATACATAACCCTCTCGTAGGCACAGTTCAGCTACTCGTTGGAACTGCTCGGCGTTGACGCCTTCTTGGCTCATTTCAGGATGGACAAAATCGTTCACTTTCACTGATGGACCGAGAGACGCTAATACCCATTGTACCCAGAGGACGTCCACAGCGTTTGGCTGAAAATAAACTTATATAGCAGAGACAATTTTTTTATTTTATGCCTAAACTCGTTAAAGAAGCAGTCACATAAGGAAAAGCGAAGCACTGACTTACTTTCTCTGCCTAAATTGTATATTTCCCGTCAAACTTTAGATGTCTCTACTCTGGTCGCAGTATTGCTTTTTTATTATTTATTTATTATTATTTTAACTACCTACTGTTTGTTGTATTGCCGTACTTAGACTTTATGACAATTAAATGTCTTTTGCGTCGCTTTCTTGTGTAACGTACTATTCCTTCTTGTATAATACGTCAGTAAGACTCATAGGCTTACCTCGTAGCAGCTAGCGATGAATACCAGCAGTGGTTCTCGGCAGATTTCAGCGGCTCACAGTAAAGCAGCGGGTGGGTCTTCAGGTCTTCAGGACCGTGGAATGGCGCCACCACCCGCCACCAGTATTAGTAAATCAGGAAATATATTAAATTGTTATTGACGTCTCTGTGTACACAATTAGATAAACTAACCTCGTAGCAGCTAGCAATGAGCACCAGCAGTGGCTCCCGGCAGAATTCAGCGGCTCGCAGTAAAGCATCGGGTGGGTCTTCAGGACCGAGGCATGAAGACGCCACCCCCCAAAAGTACTTAGTATAGCAGGAAAGTTATTTAATCGTTATTGACGTCTCTGAGTACGCAGTCAGACTGATACACTAACCTCGTAGCAGCTGGCGATGGGCACCAGCAATGGTTCCCGGCAGATTTAGGCGACTCGCAGTAAAGCAGCGGGTGGGTCTTCAGGTCTTCAGGACCGTGGAAAGGCGCCGCCACCTCCCACAAGTATTAAGTGATTAAATTGTTATTGACGTCTCTGAGTACGTAGTTAAACTGATACACTAACCTCGTAGCAGCTAGCGATGAGCACCAGCAGTGGCTCCCGGCAGATTTCAGCGGCTCGCAGTAAGGCAGCGGGTGGGTCTTCGGGACCGTGGCATGACGACGCAACCTCCCACAGTTCGCGCCTCAAATGGATACTCGGAAACTCGAACGCACTACATTGGGAACTGTGCGAAGGACTCTGGAAATAATAGACGTACACCTTTTACACTTAAAATTAGGTGCTGGAAGAGTTAATTTCAAATTAAATGGAGGTTGATGAAATAAACCTTCAAAAAAGGGTGGAAAATTATTCCAATATTAGCTAATTGTATAAATGCTTTGTGTACTTACAAATTCAACCGAATTTAGTCTTGAAGGTTTCCTCTGGCCATTGCTTGAATTGGATTTATTGTCCTTTTCGCCAACGTCTTCAGAATTCTTATGTAGCATTATGTGCTTTAAGTGTTCTGCATAAGATTTATTTTCAAATTCTTGAGACAATTGTAACATTTGGGTTAGGGGGTATCTAAAAACGTCCCCGAAGAGCAAGAAGTTAAACCAGGCCCCTGATTTTATGAATTGTCTCAATTGCTTCTCTGGTAATGGCAAATTGTGTAACAGTGCAAACTTTACTACAGTTTGAGATTCATATAAAACTACCGCCATATCGATCCTTCCGTCCAACTCCTGCTTTTCTTCGAGTTTTATCATCGATGCTTCTTCCAGATATTGCAATATTTCGTTTGCCGCATCATCATCGCTCTGGATCAACTTGTACATATATTCGCTAACTATCTTGGTCACTTTCTCTGCTTGCATATTCTTGTGAGTTATTAAGTAATCTTTCAATATTTTTGCAGCTGACATATGCACTCTACACCTAATTGGATTACAACCAATCATTGCAATAAAAGATATTGCGCACGCTGTCATTGCTAGATCGGACCAATTTTGAAGAGCTAACGCATGAGCTTCGCAACATGCGCTTTTAATGCACTTTTCTTGCAACCGATTGTAAGTCAGATACTGCTGTTCAACGAACGCCTGACTAGCATTACATGGGCGATATTGTTTCATATAATAGGCGTGGTTCAACTTGGCGACATAGCCATATCTTTTCATTAGTTGTTTATCTGCAAAGTCTGGCATATCCATTGGTTTTTGGCTCAGTGACTTCATTCCCGCAGTGCTAACGTTCACTTCGCTAGACAAGAGGCTCCCGAGACTACGTCTATCTGGTTTGTCATTTAGTAAGCTTTTAGTGTTCTGGTTTACCAGCTGAAATTCAAAAATCTTGGACACATCCAACCCGCGATAACCAGACAATAACTGATAAACATTAACATCCTTGCACTCATACAAATTATCAGGATCGGAATATTTCTTATAGACATTGTATAAGTGTGTTAGTTTATTTTTGTATCCTTTATTTGGCAATTTAAAGTCTTTAAATTCTAAAAATTCACCCTTAGTAAATATATCAAATAATTTTGCTTTATCCTCTAGTAGAATCATCCCAAGAATCAAATGGGGGTTGGATGAAATGTAGTTATCAATATTTTCTTTAGCTATTTGTTCACATGTTTTATAAACAGGAAGAACATGACTTTGCCTATCTGAAGTTTGCTCAATGCTCTTAAAAAGCAGCCACAGTTCGATGCATTCTTTGGCTTCTTGTTCCACATCTGACAAGTGCGTATCTAGAATGTTTCCTTCTACACACATAGTCAATACTTTATAAAGTTTATTTTTAACACAGTATTTTGCTAGCTCTACATAAAAATGTTGCTTATTTACAGTTGCACAGACTTCTGAAAATATGTCATCAATTAACTTCAAATTTTGAGTTCGTGTCAGTCTTGATATAATAACATACAGATTATTGCGCTCATCTTCATTCACAATACCATAAGAAGACAGTGTATCATAAATGCACATTTTAGTGTATGGAAAGCAGTTACTTTTAGCAACACTTTCAATCATTTCATTGGTAATAGGCCATTTACGAAAGACTTCATCTAATTCCTGTAGAACATCATTATTAAAACCTTTAGTGTCCACAAATAAAAATTTCTTTGCAAAGTTTTCATTGCTAAAGAAAATGTAGCGAGCATTCTTGTCACGGACCACTTCAGACGTCTGCATATTAATCCAGCGGATAAGAATCATGGCTTTATTATTTTGAACCAGATAATCCCACACTTCAGTAGGAGATGAGAAATCCAGTAATGAGAATTCTGAAAATATAAAAGGTAACATGACAGCATTTATTTATTCTTTTTGTTTCAGACCACAACAGCTACCAGAACTAGACCTACTTACATATTATAGTAAATTATCCAAATAAAGTAGCAGTTGTATAAACAACACAAGAATTACAATAATTCTGTTCCTTAAGTCAAGGCAATAGGAGTTATCATTACCTTCTCCTTCATTATTATCTTAACCCATTTGCAAAGGAACCAGTTATCAGTGCCAGGTTACTAATAATGTAAACAGTTTGAGCATATATATATTCTTTTCATATAGATTCACAATTTATTCTGAGTGAGGATACTTTCTCTTTAATAGTTACGAGTGGATACAGCAATATTTTTACCATTCTTTTAAAAGTGATAATTTGATGATGTAACTTTGTACATTATTCAGGGTTTGCATACTTTACAGCCTAAATACAATAATTAAATTTCATACAAGTCAGTATTTTTTTGGTTTTCTGAGATGGTGCTGATATTTTTCGAAACAGTTTCAAAATTAATTTTGTAAATTTTGAAATTTTGTTCAAAAGACTTGAGATTAAAATGTGAAAACTTTCAATTGCTGATACTGGTATGAATAAGGACTGGAATTTAGATTTTCCAACTATTTTAAAATATGATAAAATATGTATGCAGTAATCATGAGTATGAAAAAACAAAATTACTGTCTATTCAACTTACCAAAAGATTCAAAAAACAGTGTAGTAGCTATTTTACTTTTCCACTGAGAAGAATATTTTTCAATATTTTCTATAGTCAATGCTTTAATTTCGCTCTCATTGACAACTGTTCTGTCTTTGCCTGTGCCAAACACTTTGTTCTGTTTAAATGTGCCATCCACTTCAAATGATTTTTCAAGGTATCGGAGCAAATTCCAATGTCTTCTAAAATCCTCCCATATTTTGATATTTTCAGGCAGAATATCCTTTGACATCTTCTCCAAATGCTCGACAATAAAATCTCTGTACTCTATTTGTGGTGAAGTTTTAGCCAATGTTATTAAATGCATTTCAGGATTAACTTTCACTTTACCCAATATATGAAGAACTTTGAATATCTGTTTACGCATCAGCAACTGAACTGTCCATGCTTTCACCTGGATAGAGCCAATCATAGAAAGATGCAAATTAATGTAACTTTGTCATGTATATACTTCACTGTTAATAAATAAATCTCTGCAAACATAATCATAATGATTTAGAACTGAATGACTAATAAATACCTTAAGCATAAGTAGGTATTCAAAGATAAATCAAGAACATCCTTGTTCGTTGGTGGTAACAAAACACAAAAGCAAACTACATATTCTCTAACAACTTACCTCAGCCAGAAACCAATCCGAGGCCGTAGATTCATTCCAGCTATTTTTATGCATCAAGTACTTCAAACATAGAGTCAAGTGGGATCCTTTTGCAGCCGCCTCTCGTACAACGTCTCTTGGCGACTTTTCCTCCCAACAAGACCATATAATTTTCTCATTTTGCGACAATCCTTCCATGTCTAAAACTTATTTAAACATACATGGAGGCGTACAGTACTGGCTATTATTTGACTGCGTAATTCTGTTTACAACCAACTTAATTTGTTCAAAAGGTAATGAAGATGTGAATATTGAGAACAATCAATCAAATACTAAAACGATCGCGTTCGCGTCCCTCGCAATAAAAATAACAGCTGATTTGTTTGATTACATTGATATCTGTCAAGCATGTCATTATCATTTTTTTTTTTTTTTTTTTTTTTCGTGTCTTAGAACAGGCTAGGGTCATAGACCATACTGCCTCGTCATTAGTAGGTATCTTTCTAGTTCGAAGGTTCCCGCGCCTCTTCTGTCATTATCATTGTATGACATTGACATTGCAGTGGCAAAATAAAATTATTACTCAGCCGTCAGCCGAAAAACTGGATACTGGCGAAATCCAAAAGGGCGCCGCCATTATATATAAAAAGAAGAAGAATAAGAAGTATCGACTATCGAGTCAAGCCATTCTTAGAGAAGAAAAAGAGTCCGAATCGTTCGTAGAAATCGCTCGCTGAGATTTTCATAATACAGTACAGTCGACAGCATAGTACATTACTAATAATTTGTACGTACTTACGTAGTAACAGCGGTTTTCATTTTGCAACTGGTAAGCTATAGGATGTGCTGTGCAAAGGTACATGATGAGTATACTTTACAATGTAGTAAGATAACTAAAATAATTATAAATCTCAGGCCCCGACGTCGCAATCCGCATCAGTCCTTATTTGCTCTAACTACCATTGGTAAATTTTTCAGGTAGACGGTTTTTTTTTTAATTATTTTAAAAGAGAAGTTACAGTCTCTAGTCTTTCTTTTCTACATTTGAAAGTCTTTCATTCTTAAATAATACATGAGTTACCAATAAAGTATATTTTCATTAATGTCATTTAGGGATATTACAGTTTTTATTTGGAGATAAGCAAACATGCATTAATATAATTATGAATGTGGAGTTAGAGCATTACGTCAGTCAGTAGAGAATATAGATAGACCAAAGTGAATGTTCCATTTTGGCGTGCTTATTAGTTCCAATCGTATTATAAAGGATGCAGGTATACATTTTTTGCTATTCTTAAAAAAATATAATATGTTTAATGAAGCAAGCAGCATAAGCCTAAAGTTTAAAAGTGTTTTATGGCCTGACGTTCACTATTACTTAACTCATTAGAAAAAAAACATTGTAAGTAGACATTTATTTAGGTCATATGAATATCATACAGTGAGGTGAGACTATGCTTCTCTCAGTGGCCGCAGCAGTGATCAAGTTAACACAGTCAAGAGATCTTAAATAACTGTTATAAAATATCGAGGAATTCCTCGAAGCGCACCTATTTTTAAGCGCACCTAAATTATTCCTCGAAGCGCACTCATAGGGAAGAGCATGAAGGAGACGTAATATTATGATCTCGAATAAAGTTTTAATACTCTATTTAGAGGGGGATGCTACGAATGCTTATTAATTGATTAGTTAAGTGTGCTCGAAAATAGGTGCGCTTCGACGAATATGAACATGGATAAGACGAAAATCAAGTCAAATACGAAAATTTGACATGATTTTCGTCTTTTCCATGTTCATCCTAAGACCCACTCTTTGGGAAGCACTACGGAGATCTTCGAGCATTGTGTTCTGGTCCTCCAAGTTCTTAGCCATAAGGACCATCGGCAAAACGAAGGTGTGTCAGATACTGGCCATTAATGTTGATACCGAGTCCTTGCCAGTCCAAGAGCTTAAATTTAAATATATCCACCAACACAGCTGTGAACAGTTTCGGAGAAATGACGTCTCCCTGTCTCACACCTCGCTACAGTTGGATGGGATTTGTGCTCTGGTTCTGTAATCGGACCGACATGGTGGCATGTTCGTATAAGTACGTTAACACCTCGATTTTCCCAATAGTCCACTTGGCACAGTCTGGAGAGACTGCACTGCATCACCGCCCAGGTCTCTATAGAATCGAAGGCTTTCTCATAGTCCACAAACGCCAAGCAAAGTGGCAGATTATACTCCTCGGTCTTCTGTATAACCTGCCGCAGCGTATGGATGTGGTTTATGGTGCTAAAGCCTTTTCGGAACCCGGCTTGTTCGGGAGGCTGGAAGTTGTCGAACCTGCGAGCGAGACGATTCGTAATAACTCTAGAAAACAACTTATAGACATGGCTTAGAAGTGAGATGGGTCTGAAGTTCTTCAAACGGGTGTTATCTCTCTTTTTGAAGAACAAAATCACCTCACTTATATTCCATGCCCTCGGCGTTTCGCCCTCGACGATGACGGAATTGAAAAGCTGCTGAAGGACTTTGAGTATTATCGGGCTACCGCCCGCTCTCAGAAGTTCTGTAGTGATTCCGTCATCGCCCGCCGCCTTGTTGTTTTTGAGCTGTTTGAGAGCCATACTAATCTCGTACAGGCTGACTTCCGGGATATCTTCGGTGAAGTGTCGGGTAAGCTTGGCTCTGGGATCTTTAGCCTTGCTTTCAACAGGTGTCTGCGTGGATTATAACTGCCCATAGAAACTCTCGCTCTCCCTCAGGATTTCAGGTTTCGTAGAAATGATGCGACCGTCGTCAGTTTTCAGCTTCGTCATCTGGCTTTGCCCAATAGACAAATATCTCGAGAACACATTGAAGCCTTTATTCTCTTTAATACGATTTGTATAAAATTGGCGAAGGTCGCTTGTCAAAGACTTAGAGATCTGCCTATTGCTGCCGATAACGATGAGCTTCCGCTAAGTTCTAAAGCCTCATTTCACGCTTCTGATCCATGAGTAGGAGTGTCTGGTCGGAGGGTTTCTTTAATTTGGGTCGGCGGGTCTTAAAGTACTTGTACACTACCGCAACTGATGCTGTGCTCAAGGGCTTCGAAGCAGTTTTAGAGCTCGAATTGAAAGCTCTCGGGGTTTTGGATATGGGCCGGTAATGGTCGAAGCGTAGGTTTTATCAGCCGCGATCATTTCAGCTTCACGTTGATATTCATTGCGCCACGTACCATTCGGTGATCGTTCCCCGTCTTGACGGTGTTGATCACAGTGACATAATTGAATATTTGCTTTTAGTCGACATGATAAAATGAAAATGAGATATTTGTGACTTTACCGTCTGGAGTGACCCAGGTCCACTTTCCGCTTTCCGGCTTTTTGAAGAAGGCGTTCATCATGAAAAGATTCTCCTTCTCCATAAAGTCAGCCAGCATCAGGCCTCTGTCATTCCGTTGCCCAACTCCAAATGCCCCACTCTCAACTCATCACCGTAACGTTTCCCCAACTTAACATTAAAGTCCCCCATCACAACGGTGTAGTGGGTTTTGTGGCTCTCCATGCAAAACCACAAAGGCTATGTTCGAGGACATTTGTAGAGACAAATGTCCATAGCTTCCACTTCGTCATCTTGGTGCATCGAGTATCGAGGTCGGAGCGTAGACCTGTATAACATTCAGCGAATACCGTTCGGATATTCTGTACTACGCTACCCTGGTCGACACACTTCCTATGGTAATCACGTTGTTGACAAGGGACCTGTGGAGATTGAAACCGATACCAGCTACGGACTGTTGGTCGCCCTCCCGGCAGTATAGAGGTTACCGGAATTGAAAATTATTGACACCTCGCCCTCTCTTCGGACTTCAGGCAATCCTATGATGTCCCAGTGTTACCTGCTAATACTTTCTTCCAGCTCTGTTAACTTCGCGTCAGTTCGCAGTGATAATTCTAATAATTTTTCCAAGTGGTATGAGGCATTGTTAGTTTTTCTCACATAATTTCTAGGCATTGTCTGTAACAATTAATATGATCAATCCTTGATAATATTTACAACGAAAGAACTTAATTTATATCAGTCAATGGCAACAAAAGACGTTGAAGGCAGAAATGGACCTGTACCCTTAGTACTTTGGCAAACTAAAATCGTTTTCGAAAACTATCGCTTTGTCTCTATCATATTCATAGACTGCTTTACCGACACATGAGTAGCATTCGACAATTATCGAAAACGTTGACAGTAAATGTCAACTCTTACTACCTAAGAAGACCTTTGAATCTGATAGAAAACGTTTGTAATCAAATCAATTTGTCAAATAGGTAAGTACTTACCTACCTAGTAGTTGTACATACAATTATAACTTTATATGTTTCATAATTAAATCACGGAACAATAACTATTTCTCGTAGGAGAATGGGAAAACTGTGACACAACCCTAAATCATTCTGTCAAAATAGACCCTATTTATGGCGGGCGACGACGGACGCAGAGGGCCACTTCTAGAATACGTAATATATCAAAAGACTGATGATTTTAATAATACATGTACCTATATAAATTAGTTCACTCTTAAAAAGTTTACGACTCCCGACATCGGAAAAGAGGAACATATATATATATTCCACTTTACCCGACCATAGTAGCTTACCTTACCCCGGTGTAGACTTTATAAATTATGTTTTGAATCACATGAAATTTGTTTATTTTTGGTACAGTTTATTCAAATTTATATACATGTCATGAAAATAACAGGTATAAATAATACTTACTGATATTTACAGCCTTGATACATAAAGTTTTGATGCAAAAATCAACACACAGTTATTCCGCGTTTCACTCGTAATTGCGCGGCAAACCAACTGAAATTTTGATGCTGTCAAAGTTGCACATTCATGACCTCTAGCGCTGTCTATTGTTTTTTGGGGGAACTATACCTATCTGAATTACTGTTTTATCGGCCGATGAGTTATAGAGCTACCTGTGTAGGTATGGTTCTTAGGATATAAACCACTGTTTCCCTTTCCCCGTAGTCCCCCTTACCCCACCTGACCTTATCTAAAATTAAAGACAAAGACTGTTCATAAAACTTTATTGAACACAAACTTATTCATCGATAGAACGTCTCGTGGCTTTTTGTATCGATTTATGGTAAATATTATTTAAAAAATACGTAAATGGCTAAAAGGTATAATCTGTGATGCTCAGTGGTTCTCGGTAGCTCAATGGTTAGAGCATTGGACCGGATTTCCAAAGGTCGTGGGTTCGAGTCCCATCTGTGGCAGAGTTGTTTTTTTTTTCCAATATTTTTCTATTTAAAGTTTAAGTAAGTACCTACTTATCATAAGAATAAAAATAGCATTAAAAAAAGCAAGAATTCAATAATCTTAAATAAATTAATTTCATTTTTATTTTAGTAATGAGTTTGAGTAAGTACCTACTTAAGAACCCAGGAACAATAAAGTATTATGAATACATAGGTAATATGTATTATTTTATTTTTACAGACTTGGTCTTTATTTTAAGTCACTAAAATTGATATTTGTACTTCAGACTAAGGAACGATACCATTAACATAGTGTAAAGGACATGATGTAATTTTTTCTCTTTTAGGTAGGTTCGATTCCCGGTGCAGGTAAGTGATTTATCAAAAATCTTTGAATGCAGTTAAACTTATTTTTTAAAAAAAAGGGATGTTCTCTTTGACTAGCTTACATCAATATTTAGGGTACTTTCCTTGCAGCTACCTTTTTTCCAGAAAATATAATACTTACAGGATATTTTCTATAAACTTTATGGAAGCTCCACCCACATTTCTTTGTCCAGGGTGTCGGTCTCCCTGGTAACCAAATAAACAAACAACAAACCGCATTGTCAACGAAGGCTGTATAGTGTTTGATTCAACCTTCCCTTATTTTAGTTTGTTTAAATCATCATGGCAGAGGAATTGCAAAAAGCCCATCTTTATTACGATGATATACATAAAATACGGGTACTAGAAACGTCAGTACTCAAGGAAACCGAAGATGTAAAAGATACTTGTAAGGATTATGAGACAAGTCAGTATGGATTTTAGACTTATTATTATACTGATAATATAATTATGATGTAAGTAGGTAATACTTACATCATAAATTATCAGGTACCTATTATGTTTAAATTATATATTTTAGAGTTGGGTAGAAGCCACAAATTATATAGAAGAATCATAGCACTATGTAGATATGAAAAACTTAAATACCTAATTAAAAGCAGCCGTTATTTTATAAGAACGTTATCTGGTGTTAGATAAGATAAGATAAGAAGATAAGATTATTTAAATTATATGACAGTTGTCTTGTGATTGTGTGCATCGTTCCAGCAGCGCCACGGTCTCCGATTTGGTCGCAAAAAAATACACCATGCAGGCCAATTTTTACCAGACGGGAAAAAATACGTTTGATTTTCTCCCCCCCACACTGGATCCGAATATACGGGTTGTCGTCCTGGCAGCGCCACGCTATATCTCATCAATTAAAAACGCTATAATAAATCTGACTGACTAGACACAGATTTTTGCCTTTTTTCCATTTCACACAAGCTACCATCCACCCGTGAATGTCGACAGATTCAGGAGTAATCGTGGGCCATTCGTGGCGTGGCTGCTGCGTCCCAGCAGCGCCACGGCCGAATCTCAGGAATTCGATTTTTTTACTGTAATCAGTGTGCCTGTAGGTATATTTAGTTTCTTCATCTTAAGGCACGGCAAAAATTGAATTTCTATATTTCATCGTATTTTATAGGCATCGAAAAATTATAACCTCACAAAAAACTGAGCATGCCAATATTTAGTGCTACCATAGCAAACACGGAAAAAAATCTGTTATCGAGTATAACACAGCTTCTTTCCGAGAAATGAGCCATTGATTCAAAGGCCTTTGATTTAAAAAAAATCTAATTGCTGAGGTTCGGCCGTGGCGCACGATTACTCCTGTATTACGGGTGTATGTTAGCTTGTGTGAAATGGAAAAAAGGCAAAAATCTGAGTCTTATCAAATTTATTATAGCTTTTGTAATTAATGAGATATACCGTGGCGCTGCCAAGACGACGTAGTTCCAGCAGCGCCACGAAAAAACCCGTATATTTTCGTAAAAAATTGCCTGTATGGTGTATTTTTTTTACGGCATTTTTTACTACATATAGGAACGATGCACACCTTGTAATTGTGTTTTTATTACTCCTATTAGAAATCCAGGACTTCACTAGAATCATCAACTCGTTATTGGATATTTTGAAACAACTTGGCGATAATGTAGAGAAACAAAAAATGGCTGCGATTGGTGCTATGAACTTACTTAAATCTATAACTAAAGACAGAGAATCTGAACAGGCCAAGTTACAGGTATAAACGACGGATACATAATTTGTTGTTGACTAATTGACCATGTAGTCCGAATTTCGGTTTTCAAAGTGATCCTTGCCGTGATGTAGCACACAAATAAATCGTAGTTGCTGTTGACTGTACAACAGGAGGTAGTTTTTTGTAGGGCTAGGGCAATATAAAATAATGTTTTTTTAATGTGCAGGCGGAAATCAATGATAAGAGCATAATCTTGGAGCAGTTGGATAGCGAATATGACGCGCTACAAATCCTTGAGGCTACACAAATTGAGACTATTGAATACTTAACGCAACTTCGATAACAAACGAGCGTCTAAAATGTGCAGCTATGAGTCATTACAATAAAAATAATTGCATATGAATAATCAAGTTTTCTTCTACAAAAGGCCTATGAAAATAAACACTAAAATTCAGTCTGCAAAATTGTATTCATTATTGAAACACACATGAAATGATAATAATACAGTTCGCGTAATAAACTGTTTACATGGGGTTATTCATTATGATTGTAACTGTTCATTTAAGGTAAGCGTTCATTGGCCCCCACCGGACGCACCGCACGCACGGCACGCAACGGATTGAACAGATTTACTTCGCTGGCTTCGCGGATAGTGGACGCAGTACGACAAATCAAACAAAGCAAACTAAAATCCGTTGCGTGCGATGCGTCCGACGCGGGCCAATGGACGCTTACCTTTATAAAGGGGTTTGAAGATTTTGGTATACCTACTGTTGTATGTATATATATATATATTTTGTATTGCGGCTTCAGATGAACATCTATCTATTATTTTTGTCAATTCAAACACAAAATCCTAAAGTGTTTCCATACTGTCGAAAGTTGTATTCTAAAGTTCGTTTCATCGAAGACAACCTCTGAAAGGAGCGCTGCTGTCGCTTTCTACATCCGAAAATGAGCTCTATTGCTATAGTCTTATAGCCAATAGAGATAAGCAAACTTTTTAGCTTCAGTAATATTACGTAGAAGTTATAGTATGAAACGGTCTCCAACCGTTTTAAAACGTGGCACTTTAGGATATTTTGTCAAAAAGTTTGTGTTTGTATTGATATAAAAAATCGATTTACAAAGGTATAATCTGTAGAGGCAATAAAAAAAATCCAGCCAGTAGGTATACTAAGCTCCAAAACTATTTACTGAAAAGAAAAAGATAATCCCAAGTTTTGGATTTGTCAAATTTGTCATTACATAATTCAATGTGGATTCTTATTCTTAATTTAATAGAATAACACAGATAAATAATTGAATTATACACTCGCCCTCGACTGATTCCAAAATTTATTAAAGAAATGGGTACATTATTTTATTTAGGAACATGCCAATTTCAATTTCTTTAATATTTTCAAAATTACAATACCTACAATGTTTTCACAAGTGCCCATTGCAACTATAATCAATTTCTTTAAAGATCCTTCAAACAAACTAGCACAGCCCTTGTTACGACAATGTGATTTATTAGTGCTGGCATCCCCAAATTAGAAAGATTAAGATACTCCCTCAGAAGTACTTGGCACTGCCGCACTCATATAAAGGCCAGTCAGCCTATCAAATCAAAATCCACCTTCATAGTCATTATTCACTAACAATAAACAAACTGCAATTAAATTAACTTCATTCAAATAAGTATGTAGTCAAAGACGTCATAAAAAAGCTTATGTGATTTAACATTTCAATTTTGAAAAGCAAAATAATTGAATCGTGGCCCAAACCATATTATTTCAAGCCAGTCCGCCTATCAAATCAAAATCCACCTTCGTAGTCATTATTCACTAACATTAAACAAACTGCAATTAAATTAACTTCATTCAAATAAGTATGTAGTCAAAGACGTCATAAAAAGCTTATGTGATTTAACGTTTCAATTTTGAAAAGCAAAATAATTGAATCGTGGCTGAAACCATATTATTTCAACTTATACAATCATTAGATGTTATGCCATTTAAATTGAAATGAATCGATGGGATAAAGAAAAAACAATAATTAATCAAATGGCACATTATTTTAAATCCAATTATGTCCCATTTTCATTAAGTGACTGATAATCACAAATTGTACCTAAATAACATAAATGCTTCTTTAGCTACCAAGACAAAGTCCTTTCACTTTTACTTAAGACCAACATGGGAAAAAAATACTTAAAAAACCTTCAAGTCATTCATTAACTTATTCTAACGACCGCTAACTCTTATGCGCTACTTGCTATCTTCAAGTCAGTTCTGAAGTCAATGGGAGAAAACGTAATAAAATACATAGAAAAATTAAGATGATCAGTTACAATTACCAACCAACTGTTACCGGTTTCACATTACATAACTAAAAGTTGTTGAACAATCCGCTTTACCAGAGGTATTTCAACTTATTAATGCAGTTGTTTCTACTATTTAGCATATAAATAGTTTCACTAATTGAAATGTACGAATAATATGGAATCACTGTTAATATCTATGTCATAAACTGTCTAGATTACTGAAACTATGCGTATGTACGATTCCTATTCGTGATTACGATGTCTACAATGCTAATAATTGAGTTGTATAACAGATCTTTATATGACTAACATCAATATACAGAACCAAGTGTCATTCTGTCCTAATGCAAATATTCATAAAACCATAGGCTGCTCACGGCTATACTGTAGCAAAAACTGCACTACGATCACAACGGGGAATAGTACCTGATTCCCAAAAAGAATTCCCAAATTTTGAAACTAAATGTAAAACCCAGCAAGTGATGTCCCACTTATTCATAATTTAAATTACAGTCTCCATCAAAAGTTTCACAATACTACGCGTGGTTTGAACACTGTTTGTCCTTATAACTAGGATGTCTAAACACTAGAGGTCACCACTGAACTGGATAGTGGGTCATCAACCTTTTGCCTCTTACAGTCCTGTTGTTCGTCGAGGCTCGGCTCTTCATCAGCTACCCGCTTCTTGGCACCATCTCCATTCGTGTGTTGAACAACTTCCTCGATAACGCCATCTTTGAACCTAACGATGATGGCAGTCATGTTGTCACAACCGGTTCCGTCGCCCATTGTGCTGGGAGCTAAGCAGTGATCGAACATCTAAAACAAAAGATCAATCGGTAAGAAGAATGGTATTAATCCAACCAAACAATTTACCAAGATAAATGGTACAAACAAACCTCTTCACAAATTTGAGATAACCTCTCCCTGCCTTCCACCAATCTGGGTAAAATGAAGTCGCAAACATCTTGACTAGACATAAAATTCCAAATTCCGTCACAGGCCAAGACCATAAATTGATCTTTTGCAGGGTCAATCGTTAATGTTTTCACATCGGGCAACGCTGTGATCATCTGTTCCTTGGCATCGAGATCCTTGTTCTGTTTGTATGAGTGATCTCCGACGGCGCGGGATAAATTGAGGCCACCGTTGATGCGTCCATCGTTGGAGACTTTGCCGCCGGCTTTGGTGATCCTTTCTAGCTCAGGGGCGTCCTCGGGTTTGTGGTCCACTGACATGTCGACGGCTTTGCCCTCTCTGCAGATGATGCACCGGGAGTCCCCTGCATTGGCCACGTACAGCTCATTGCCTGCAAAGAAACTATTATAGTAAAAAGTCCTTTCCAACGTAGACATTTTCAGTGTATGTTCAACAGCAAATCATTATCCTAAATCAGGAAATTTATTTATCTTTGTCAGAACGTTAGCTGTTATGGTCAAAGTATAGAATGATATAAGTAGCACATTACTGCAGCGGCCAGCAAAAGAGGTATTGATGGACGAACGTGTAAATGTGGGCCGAGGCTAAGCCGAGGCACGCATACGTAAGTCCATCAATGCCTAGTTTTGGCCAAGGCTTGTATAGTACTTTTCTCAAATTAATAAGAATAAAATGTAACAAAAAGGTAAATAGTGCGATTCGGAACGCATTATGACATATTTTTAGGTATTAAATTAAAAAAGTACTTTGCCGCGCTAGGCCGCAAAAAGCGATTTTCAACGCAGAAAATGATTGACAAAAACTCCTTTTCAGAGCGTGTGAAGTGAAAAAAGATTTAATTATTATTATTTAGTGGAAACCCAATAGCAATAGCAATAAACATCATCATCACCTCTAAGGAGAGCGACGACAGCCGTGCACCCGCTGTCGTTTCCAGGTTCTTCTGTTAGTGAGATGTCTTCCTCCCCTTCATCTTCACTGGACTCTGCTTCGTAGTCATCTTCCTCTTCCTCCTCCTCAGCTTCTCCTTAAAAATTAGGGTCAAGATTAAGACGCACACAGCACAGTGCTATCAGTGCTGCCGGCACCAGCATACGCACCAGTGTAGTTCTAGGGACAGCTGCTGTGGACGCTTTCATAGATGATATATGAATGTAAGTATGATGCGCTCATGGCGGCTTGACTGATCGTATTCGGACACATTTGTTAAGCAGCTTTCGGTCCGGCCAGGTGTCAGGTGTCGGATGGGTGACCGAGAGCTGACCGAGAGCTGACCGAGAGCTGAGCGCTTCCGTGCTTCTGAGGGCACGTTAAGCTGCCGGTCGCGGTTGTTAACAGTCCACAGTACTAAAAAAACTCTTCAGATTGGAAATTTTTAGCGAGGCTTAGAATAGAAAGTGATGCGTTTCATTATTCTCAATACCGGACAAAAACTCCCGAGTGGAAATTCCTTATAGTTTCGGAGAAAATTTATGTCAAAGTTAAGCGATTTTCCGTACTTAGAAACTAAATAAAATTGTGCTTAAAGTAAAATCAAGTGACACTAATAATAGTGTGACTTGATTTTACTGCTTTTCAAAATGTCAACCAATAGTGAGAAAATTTTAAATAACACTAACAGTTTTTTTTTGTTTCTTTATTTAATTGCCACTCGGGAGTATTAATCCGTATTGAGAATAATGAAACGCATCACTCACTTTCCAAGATTCGCTTCCAATTCCAATCTGAAGGGTTTTTGGAGTACTGTGCCAATCAGAGGCCTGGGGCCATACCATCAACTGTAATGCGATTCATTTTATGTTGTGAGAGTGGGATGCTGCCATACGGCGCGTATAGCGGCGTCTCACTCATACTGCCTGAAAATAATGATGTTGATGGTAGGCCCCTTATAGATGGCTTGATAAACTCTGATACCAGTGGTGGATAAGAGAAGAGAGGTAGAAAAGGTGTGAAGGAATAATTGCTCTATATTCTCGGCAGTTCGGCAAGCAAACGGCACAGGCGCGGCTGCCGTCTACACCGCGACCGTGCAGAAACCGTGTCATGTGAAAAGGCACTAATTAGCGCGGAACTGTGGATTCACTGATATTCGTGAATCAAGCATCATGTCGCTCGTAATAAGTGTAAAGCGTGACGTGCTATTGATTGTAAAATTGCTTCTATTTCTCAGAGGTACTTACCATCATTCGAAGAATCCTCCACTCCATTGACATTCTCCTCATCAGACGAGTTAATCTCTCCTCCTTCAAAGTTCTCATCGTTGGAGTCACTCTCGTCATCCTCTTCGGCAGCTTGACGCAGCAAGGTCTCGTATACTGCGGCTGCTGCGCGACGTAGCTTAGCCTTCTTCGGCCTTTCTGGGGCCTTCTCAGAACTCGACACTGGTGATACTTTGTCTGGAGAAATTAGTTTAGATTATTAACACTAGAAAAACGGAAAAACACGTTGCGAGAGGAAACTTTAAAATTGTCTCGCGGGGCAGCCTCGATATGTCGATACACGCCATAAGATAAGAATTACAGTATACAGTAGCCTCTACATCATGTAGTTTTAATAATAAAATAATATAACTAGGTACCTTTTCCTTTCCCTTTAACTGGGGTTGAACCATTAGACGATGTAATGTTGTTCTCTTCTTTATCGGTCTGTTTAGAATCTGTGACTTCACCGTTGCAAACCTCACTGCCTTTTACAGGGGCAGCATTCTTGGCATCTGCACTCTGTTCTGGTGGCTGGTGACAATTGTCTTCTGAACTGTCTGGGGCCGTTAAATTTGGTTTGTTGGTGGTTTTTCCAGACTCCTTTGCTTTGTCATCTGGATCACTGGTTGATACCTGCATACAAGTAATAGGAGTTTCAAAATAATGGAAAAACTTGATTGCTAAATAGTTGAAGCAAAAAAAACAATTTGCATTGACATAAATAAAATAACTTTTTTAGAACACATTGGTAATGAACATTGCTGGTAGAAAACTATCTACCTCAATATAAATTATTATTATTAATAATTAGTAATATAATTATTAGACAACATTTTAAATTCTCTAGAAGTCAAAAGCTACTAGCTAGACTGAAATAAGACAGGAATGATTTAAGCATAATAATATAATAAAACAGCTGTGTATGTATCAAATACCTCTCCATTTAAGTCTTTATCCTCTTCATTGGAGTTTGTTGATGATACACCTCCCATATCGTCATCGCCACTCTTCTCTTGTGAGTCACCATTTTTGCTGGATGAAGCACCATCTGACTGCTCAGAACTTGATCCGGCCGCAAACGAAATGCCTGCATTGGAACTTGAAGCCCCTGCACCTGTTGAAACGTTATATTTATGTAAAAGTATTTAATACGTATCTACTAAGGTTATAAATTCCCGGACTTTTTTCATTCCCGGGAATCGGGAACGGCATTTCTTCGTTTCCGCGGTTTATAGTTTGTATAATTTAAAGTAAACAACCATGGCTTTCCTTCTACAGCTGCATTAAATGGAATCTAATTATTTTAAGTACAGCCACCGGCATTTTCGGCTTGTAAAATATGACAAATTTCTTCAGGCAATTCTGAACTCAATAGGCTATTTGACAGGTTTCTAATATCCATTTTATATTATGTAGTAGAGTATAAGGAACCCAGTAAAAGTTGTTTTTTTTTTATTCTGGTATATATCTGCTGAAAAATATCAAATAAAAAATTCAATATTTAAATAGGGCGCCAAAACGCTACATTGACAATATGGCGCTGCAATGGGGTCGGTGACGTCGCTTGATCATCATTCTGATCTGTGGGACATAATAATCCACATACGTAGGCAAACGATGTTTACAAGCAGGTGACGTCATCATAAACTCGACGAATATGGAGCGTTTTTTGTCACGTGACAAACGTTTAAAAAATGCATTTTTATTTACGAATTTTTAAATAAAGTTATTATTATTTTCAACGTTCGTTAATAAAGAACCATTTTTAAGGTCTTAATTTATACTGATAACAATAATTGAAACTTCACTTTGTTGTCCGTCTGTCCATCCGTCCGTCCGAGCGAGTTTATCTCGAGAGAACGCATATAGGTATCGAGTTCAAATTAAAACCATATATTCAGGTCAACAGTCTGTTGGAGGTGTAAAAAATATAACTTTAAAATCAACATCAAAAAACAAAGGGCCGTTTATACCCAAAAAAAAAATGTATATTTAGACACAAAATTCATAGGGTACTTCCCGTTGACTTATAACTATGAAATTCGGTAAGTAATATCGTCTTTTACTACTACAGGAAAAAACTGAAAACTGGACATTTGTAATTAAATCATGAAAAATTTAGTCTTAAGTTTTGGAAACAGTATTTCGGGAAAACTTCGGGAAAAGCTGCGAGACTCAATTCCTGAGCTATTTATAATATTATTGTATAATATAATGTCGTTTCTTCAAAGTGATCTGCTGATCCAAATCTTTAGAATGATACTCTAACTAACGTCAGTCTTGATTTATTTTATAAAAAAAATAATTTAATGAACCTATATTTAATAAATTTTAAGCAACAAAATACAAAATACTAGAACAAATAAACTAGTATATTTTAAACTTTACACAACCTTTTCACTCTTTCGGTTTCATAGTGGCCTAGGATTCAAATTGGTTGAGTGTAGGTTTACTCATGCACAGGGAAGCACCTAATTCCCTATTCTAATTACTATTATATGTCGATAATTTATTATGGAACCATTATTAAAGTTATTATGATGAACAAGTTATTTATTTTTCTGGGTCTATGTCGCAGGGAAATGATAAAAACAGGAATTGGGTTAAATCTACAAAGGATTTGATATTAAAATCACAGCTTCATGGTCATTTACCTACTAGAAATCAGTGATTTCAAGACCTTCTCTAAACCTTTTCAGTGAAATGATGAAATAAACACTTGATAATTTTCGTGTCTTAAAGTATAGCACACGAAAAGTTAAAACAGTATTTTCACCTCACACGCTCTGAAAAGGAGGTTTTGTCAGGTTTTTTGCGGCCTAGCGGGGCAAAGTACTTTTTAAATTTAATACCTAAAAATATGTCATAATGCGTTCCGAATCGCACTATTGACTTTTTTGTAACATTTTATTCTTATTTTAAATAGCATAAAATTAAAGTGGGTGGTAGTTATAAAGATTGAGTCCTGAGCGAAGCGAGGATTTCAAAGGTACAAGACGCTAAAAACTTTTCTGCCGAGCGCAACACACATTTTCATATTTTCATCTCACAACAGCGAGGAACATTTTGTGGTTGTTTCCGCGGTCAACTTCCGGTAAAAAATTATTTAAACATAAAGTTTAATCTAAATATACCTTATTCTCGTTGTTTTAATGATAAAAAACTAAAATAATAAAAAAGGGAGTATTATAGTTAATTCAAAGTTATTTAAAGTATGAATATCTTGTTACAAATAACAATAAAAACGATTCCGTAAATGTTGACACTGACATGAGGTACAAGACAAAGACAATTTAAAAATAAAGATTTATGTCACATTCCGAAATCTCACCCAGCCTAATATAATTTTTTTATAACAAATAGTTTAATGTTATTGTTATTGTTTTTATGATTCAATGTACTAAAATAATATAATAAAACCAAAACGCATTACTTTCTTTAAATAGCATTAAATATTATAATTAATTTAATGCTATTTAAAGTAAGAATAAAATGTAACAATAAAGTCAATAGTGCGATTCGGAACACATTATGACATATTTTTAGGTATTCAATTTAAAAAGTGCTTTGCCGCGCTAGGCCGCAAAAAGCGATTTTCTACGCCTAAACTGATTGACAAAACCTCCTTTTCAGAGCGTGTGAGGTGAAAATACTATTTTAACTTTTCGTGTGCTACTTTAAGACACGAAAATTATCAAGTGTTTGTTTCATCATTTCAATGGAACTGTTTAGAGATTTTTTGAAATCACTGATTTCTAGTAGGTAAATGACCCCATGAAGCTGTGATTTTAATATCCTCCATCATTACATCAAATCCTTTATAGATTTAACCCAATTCCTGTTTTTATCATTTCCCTGCGACATAGATCCAGAAAAATAAATAACTTGTTCATCATAATAACTTTAACAATGGTTCCATAATAAATTATCTACATATAATAGCAATTAGAATAGGGAATTAGGTGCTTCCCTGTGCATGAGTAAACCTACACTCAACCAATTTGAATCCTAGGCCACTATGAAACTGAAAGAGTGAAAAGGTTGTGATTGTTTATTATACTACCTAGCTACCTATTGTAAAGATTGAGTAATAAATAAAATGACCTCTTTTTTTAATTTTATTGTATAATTACATATTAAGTGCATGGTCATTGCATGGTCAGAGTTTTCATAGTAGTAGAAGACTATTAATATCATTATAGTTGATGACGGTTTCTTCTTATTAGGTTGCTTGTTGCAATAGTACTTTTTGAGATTCATAAATCATAGCAGAGCTGAGCTGTGCAGTATCATCCATAAGAAAAAGAATATATGAAATAGCTTTTTAACGAATAAAATGCTGAAATGTAATAAAACACGTATCTCACAACAGTGAGATACGAATCCGTAGTTCATGTATTGGAATGAGTAAGTTACACAATTCTCTTTATTGTCCATCAACTACACATTCAAATCTGCCCAATATCAATGTTTTAGCCCATTTTTTCGTAATTTTAGATAGTTTTAGTGATAAATAAAAAATTCACAACAAAACAATAACAAATATATCAATGTCAACTTTTTTTTCTTAAATGCGGCCTTGGAAATCGCAGATAAAATATAGCAACAAGTTATCTATAACACATGACAGCAAAAAGTTATCTATTGTGTAGAATGTACGAAAAAAATTTATGAGACAAATTACCCAATCGGGGTTACTATATTAAAATAATTATCAATATTAATGAAGAATGAGTCTCGCTGTAAAACTGTGCTCGCTAAAGGACTTGAGTTTTAGACAAGACAACAATATCAGCCTACTTAAAGTTAAGTCTCGTGCGCTCATGCTACGCGTGCTGGTAGATAGAGTAAAAAAAAAAAGTATTTCTCCCATAAAAAACATGTGTAAAAAAAAATTACACTGTTATTCATACCAGAACCACCGGCTTCATCTGTGTTTTTCTTAGCACGTAAGCAGGGTGACAGTGGTGTGGTTGTGTCACCTAATCTGGCGCGGTGTAATGTGCTCAGCTTATTCTCATACTTTGCCAAAACTTCCTGTAAAATAAGAAAACAAATTTTACAATAATTAAAAGTAATGGTTTAAACAGCGATGGTCCATGATAGTAGTATTTAAGCAACTTTTGAAATAGTTGTTTATAAGATGAACCAAAATGTTGATTATGTTAAAACCTAACCTTCTCATCACCAATGAATCCACATGGCAGGAAAGAAAGGAAAGCTTGTGCCATCAGCAGTCAGTGGTAAGTTCACTTAAGTGAAAAATCATAGCATGCCCAAACAAAATATCTATTATATATTCAACATCTACAATTACTAGACAAATAAATATGTTTTTATGCTATTTGATAATACTTAACTGACAATTTTTTCTTATAATACCATTTGATGAAGCAGCAGCTAAGTCAAGAAACCCATTTGCCGACACTACTTTTGCAATAGTTGCCTTTAGTATGTTATGCACAAGAATGTGTTTATTTATGGTTTGAAAATTCATAAAAACAATAAAAAATAAATTTTAAAAAAGAACTTGAATAAAAATGTAATTTAGAAAACATTTTATTGGTTGTTTCGCATTTTGCTGTTTTTAATAAAATAATACCCGCAAAAGATAATAAAAAAAAGAAACACTGGTATTTGTGGGTTGTTGAAATGTGTTATATCTATTGACCTGCAAAGGAAGGCGTGCTTCTTGGTACAAATTACTGACATTCTCATCCTCAGACTCCTCATTATCACTTGGTCCTGGTGGATTGATTTCACCTGAAAAAAAAATACTTTTGTAAAAATATTTTCAAGTTACACATGCAATAGTAACAATAAAACAATATATCTAAGGAAACATTGGATTTGTAAAATCTTTACTAATTACTTTGTTTTTCAGCAGTCCTTACACTTAGAAAATGAGTTTGATTTGTAATTATCAGACATGACAGAAGTCTATTAGTTGTATAAATTAGTAGACCAGTACCACTTGCAATTACTTCAAAAGGTCAGGTCATACTTACAACTGATAATATGTTTTGTTCATTAGAGCTATGTTTGAATGTTAAAACTATTATTTTACTATTATTTATTCCTAATAAACACATTGCTCACTGAGAAAGGCATGTGCATTTAGTAAACCTTTGAATCAAAAAGCAAATCTGATTTTGACCCAATTATAACATAAAGCACTTTACCTGCCAGCTCCTTCAATATATCCATGACTTCTTTGGTAGCAATTGTTGCGTCAAACCCCAAAAATGCATCTTCCAAAGCTTTTATTAGCTCTCCTCTTTTGTAAGCGTCTGTGTTTTTTATATAATCGGGGAGTTTTTGCGAACAGTATGTAGCCACTTCTGCACCACCGTGACCATCATATACCGCAAAAAATGATGTGTTCACATCAAAATCTAAAATTGTGTTATGAGCATCCTGAAACCAAAATGAGCATATTATGAATGCAAATAGACTTATTAAGGCAATACATTACGCGTAGAGTTAACCTACGATACATGTGCGGTAATAAAATAGCAACTGTTACAACGGTATAGTTCGTTCACATAGGTTACAGACGCAAAGATTGAATAAATATTTTAGTAGAATGACGCGCGTAAAAGCAACGGTACTCAAGTCAGATTTTTTATCTCAAATAGCACAAATGTACATCGCTTAGAACGAAAATGTAGATAATTCATTAAAAACGGACAAAATTAGTACCTCTTGATTGACACGCCATCCTTGCATGGAGCTTGCACCGCACTCAAGTTTGTCATTTTTTTCATCGCTTGACACTTTTTCAGTAACTGGTTCAGATAAGTATGCACCCATAATGGAATGTTATTTATAATTAACCATAAAATACACAGGGGAGGCGCGAAAAACCTGTAAATTAACGCGCAGGCGGCAAACAAGCAGTCAAGTCAATCAGTCAAGTCAACCGCTTTGAATAATGTTGCCAACAAAGAATATAAATACCCTTATTTCCGTGTTATCTTTCCCCCACAACCAAGCTCAAAAAGCATTTTAGGAATACAAACGTCAAACGTCACATATATATAATTACTTCACTCTTTGCGTCACTTATTCATTATTCGTGTCTGTCAATCAACTTATATGGCCAGGTATGGCATGGCACTCCGTTTTCTTGTCCGTGTCCCTGTAAAGAACTCTCCACATTCCCGGCAAAACTAGACGAATCTTGCCGAATACCAGAATGTGGGGGGAGTTCTAGTCTTTTGCCGAGATGTATCGTCTATATTCGCCTTCTATTCGTTGGGTGTCGGTACATCAAAAGGTTCTCGGCTAGTTTTGTGGTAAGGCGAAACTGTCTCTCCACATTCCCGCTCTCTGGCGCCAGTCAGCCGTCAGTCACCAGCAGTCAGTTCCTATATATAAAAAGTACTCTGTGGTCACCAGTCACCACAGCACACTGAGCGCACGTTATTTGTTCTAATAAATGTCCGTAAATTGAACTTACGAACTTGACTTGTAGTTTTCAGAACTCTATCAGTCACCATAATAATATGGGACCTTAAATAAACGGAAAAATATTTTTTTTATATTTAATTTTTTTCTTAAAGTATTTAGGTACTTTTTCCACAGGTTATGTACTGACATATCCCATTGTACACTTTTTCATAGATGTGCAAATAGTTGTTTGTTGTAGTATGCTGAAGCAGCGGCACATACTTTTATGACGACCATCTCGTATAAGCGTGTCTATTTTCAACTGAGCTAACCGACCGAGAATGGGAAGAGACGCTCTCGTGTGATCCCGCCAAAGCCCGAACGAACATCGGCATAACATTTGGGTCTCGGCAAAACACGAGAATGTGGAGCGCGCTTAACATTTAAGATTTAAAAGTTGTTTAGAAAATAATAAACTTGGGTTAACTAATTTTATAGTATAAAAGACGTTTATTAATAATTATGTTTAATGCGCTGATGTTTTTCCATAGAATAAATAAATAAATAGAAAAACCTCAAGAGTTATAATCAGGGCCCCTACCGCGCAAGTGTCGTCAGCATCGACATCGACTTCATTTGACAGAAGGATGTGACATATTGCTTAGTCTTTGGTAAGTTTTCATTTGTGTCAAAAAGAAGCAGCAATGTGTCAAATCCATTTGTCAAATGAAGCCGATTACGATGCCGACGCCACTTGCGCGGCAGTATGGCAGCGGCTTCTTTTTTTCCATAAATATTCTCTTGCGTTGCGTTGCAAAATTGCATGAGAATTAATCTCACAAATTGGCTGTTTTTATTACGGAAATAAAAAAAGAATTAATTTCTTTGATTAGCTTATCATGAAAAATGATTGAAATGAACCAACTTTTACGGATATCAAACGCGCTATATTTCACGAACTAAGTTGTAATTGTCCGTATTTTTTAGTTTTTATATCTGTAAAGATATCCGTAAAAGTTGTTTTATTTCAATTAACAGTGCGCGCCAAAAATTAAGATGTATATACGTATGAAAATTAATCTCATTTAACTTTTTGTGTAAATAAAGAAAGAATCTGGAAATCTGGGACCTGATTACTTACCTAGTTTAGGAGTTATTGAGGATCAAAGTCAATATATTATTTTAAAGATTATCATTTGAAGTTAAATACCGCAATTAATATCAAAACCACTCAATGATACGGGCTCCCGGCCCCGGCCGCCTACTCTATCCTATAGACACGCGCACGTTTGTTTCATGCGGTCCATTGCGTGTAAATAATAACACCGTCTTTTAAACTTAAAAATAATATTTTTACTAAGTCTTGCTCAGTTTGTAAACTACGCATATATTACTGTTTTCGATATTGGTATTTTAACACCCTATAATTGTGTTTAGCTAAAGTTTGATTATTGCAATGAATTAAATATTATAAACATTTATCAATATTCCAATATATTTGTCAAAATGCATATTTTATTTGGTAACACAGTAGAACAACGATTCGTACGTCTGGTGAGTATGGTAAAATTCTCAGAAAATATCGCATAAACGTCGCAGTTACTACTAAAGTTAGAAACATGAATACATCTTTCATCATAAACTATCAAGATATCTAGGTACATTATCTTTATTTTGGTTTTGTTGATAAACTTCTTAACACACTTTAAAAGTTGATTGACTCGTGTACATTGTTTAAAATCTTAATTAAAATAACTGTGTTTATTGTCTAAAAAAACTGATGATTTAGGCGCGATTCTTGTGTTGTTCTCATCATCATAATTCATACCTTCCTATATCCCTCATAGGTAGTATATCTATCCATATTTATCAACAATGTCTCAACAATGCAACAGCTAATAATTTAAGACTTTTGCATTTTTGCATTTTTCAATGATATTTTTATACTTATGACAAATTTTAAATAGAAAAATATTGGAATAAGTTATTGGAAAAAAATGCATCCTAATAGATCGTTAAACATCAGAAAAGAAGTTTCTTTCGAATGCAAGAATATTCCTAGCATTGATGTGACAACGCTGGCCTACAGCGTATGAAAAATATAAAAGTATTGGAGAATTTCGACGGTGGTTCGCAAGTCTTGGTAGCTCAGTGGTTAGAGCTCGTGACCGCGCTTGACGGACTGATCCTAATCGATCACGTTTGTTATGCAACGTTCGGTCCTGTCAGGTGTCGGATGGGTGACCGTAAAGTGGCATTACAACTGAGCGCTTCCGTACTTCGGAGGGCACGTATTAAACCCTCGGTCCCGGCTGTTGTCATCTGATAACAGTCGTTAAGCCAAGTCAGAGGCATTTTAGGTGGCTTGATAAACTCTGACACCAGAGGTGGCTACTAACCCTCATACGATAAGAAGAAGAAGAAGAAGTGGTTAGAGCATTGGACCGGATTTCTAAAGGTCGCGGGTTCGAGTCCCGTCTGAGAATTCACTTGTGGCCGAGTTGATTTTTCCAATATTTTGCTATTAAAAAGTTGTTTTTCATTTAAGACACTATACTTTACTTACACTTAATTGATCTTCAAACACTATCGATTGATACTATAAAAGTACACGATATTATTTTTCTCATTTAAGCCGGCTCTATTCCAGGCGCAAGTAAGTGATTTTTTAAATATTTGAATGCAGTTCAAGTTTTTTTTTTAAAGAAAGAAATGTTTCCTTTGAGTAAAATTAGCTTACATAAATATTTAGGGTACTTTCCATTTCCACCCTGTATATATGCATTATGCGGATTCATTATAATGCGCAATAAGTGTTAAGTTTTTTATTATTCATTATTAGATATATTTTAATGTTGCGCACAATTATTTTTTGCCAAATCTGTTATGCGAACTGTTATAATCATGGTTAATGCTACTTTTGTATGCATCGAACTCTGAGCTATTGTAGACCTAGCTTGGCGCAAGTAGGCCTAATGAGTACCAGGCCTAACCGATGAAATGTAGCTTATCACTGACGACGGCACTCTTATTAATGACATTTTGAATTAACTGTTTGATATGATAAGATGATAAAACGAAGTATGTGGCACGCCTGAGCACATAAAAGATAAATGACAATGTTTACCTCTCTTACAATACACTGATTTGTTCTTTCTTATAGTGTTTTTACGAAGTCAAAGTGTGTTACTGCAATCACTGCGAAATTTGTGAATAAAAAAATATCAATAAAATGGATTCTGTGTATGAACGCGCACTTTTAGAGATAGGATCAAATGACAAATTTCAAAAACGTTTTGATGTGTTGTACAACTTTGTGTTTGCGACCTCATGGGCAATGACGTACAATAATATAATACTAGCACTTGTTATTATCCCTCATATGTGCAAATTACAGCAAATTAATAATAACATCAGTGATTATAATTATTTAGTGTCCAAATTTATTCCACTGTATGTATATAATTCCCAAGTGTGTATTATGAATAAATGTGTATACATACATACATATAATATTATTAGTTAGAATGTATAAATAGTTGAGGAAAAGGACTCAATGTTGGCTACTGACCCAATTTAGGTCTTTTTGAACATAAAGTTGTGTTAATAAAGTAGCTTTTTAGTAGTTACGGAAGTAATAAAAATAAACATCTTTTTCTTTAACTTCTGTCCTTTCGTTAGCTCGTTTTTTTACGTAAGAATTTTTATTATGTTTTTTCTTATTATTTTTGTTCAACACTAAACATGTCACATTTACATAACTGTTGTATTTTAAAGTAAAGCTAATTATTGTATTTTTTTAAGAAAATCCTTGAAAAACAAGTCAATCATGCATCTTGACATCTAACATCTTGAGTAAGACCAACCTACCACGTAAAACATATGGATATGCATTATGGCCTTCATTAAACTGGGACAGTTAAATGACCATTATAGTAATAATTTTAAGGGCCAAATATCAAATGAAGCCCATTTCCATATACTTACCTACCTATATATTTGACACGGTAGGGCCTTATATTTACTTACAGTACCGGAATTCGTCGATCGCGTTTTAATTGATTGTTTTATAAATAATGTATAAATAAGTAGGGTCACATTGGTCACATTTGGGTCACTGAAGACTATTGATGCAGCCATAGTAAAACCAGACCAAAAGTAAAAGATTTTGTAACATATTTTATAGGTTCGAACCCTAATGCGATTATATGGTTTTGTATTACTATACTAATAAAATATTATATGTTTACGCTAAGCATCGGTAATCTAGCATTAATTAAGGATTTGTATATTTGATAAGTTTCTTACGATACAATAATTATTGTGTATTCAATTATTTTCAGCGAGCAAGGTTTGAAATACAGTAGTTGTTTGATATACAGCAATCCTGATGATAGTAACCATACAAAGAGTGGGTATCGAAATAAAACAATGGGAATTACTGCTTAATCATTTTGGTTGAGCATTTATACTGGTACTTAAAAGCTAATGTCTAAAGATAAAAAACTATTTTTCAGCTTGTGATGCCTATTCTTATAATAAAACATGGTATGGATCTACTATTCCTTCTTCGAATGATTGGGTGTGCGCCAATGAGATAAAGGTAGCGAACATTTTTGCATATAGCAAAGTCGGTGAAGTATTAGGATCTGTAATATTTGGATGGTTTGGTGATATGTAAGTATAAAACACAAAAGACAATGCCTAATTTCTAATGGAAGGTTGGTAGCGTCTTTTTTTTTGCGCAGTTATCAACCGAACCTTGTTATTTCGGTTCAAAATGACGTAAATGAAAATCTTACTATGATATTGTTAGTGTCTAAAAACACAGTCCGAACCGAGCTATTAAGATATGAAAATCCACTTATTAAACACTTGACCGGTATTTGAAACTTTATGGTCTGAAAGTGGCACCTATCTGTTTTGTCATTTTCCCTCTCTTTACTGCGATATCTAGCCTTTTTGCTCGCACATCTGTCCCACATCCACTTCCACTTCTACCGGGCAGGCATTGCGAGAGTGTGCGCCCTTGCCTCATTGGCGTCTTGTTTCTTGCAGCGCAATAAATTACCTAACGAAATGAAGGATTTGCCATTCCGGTTGTTTTATAAAAACATAACAGACTGGTTACTGGAGCATTGTTTCTATACAATAAATGAATATTTAGAAGAGAAATAATAAAATAAACTCACTTAATTTACAATAATAATTATTATTATGTACCCGTCTACAAATTTAATTCATGTGTTATTAAAATACTACGACGGCGGCCATATTTTTTATTGCCTATTTTTTTTGTACAGAGTTGTCTTTCTTGATATATTTCTTTCTTTTCACTTATTTGATAAAAAAAATTATGACTGTGATATATCATTTATGATTTTTGAGTATTTGCATTTTTCAATGCGATTTTTTATACTTATGATAAAAAATAGAAGAATCGCATCGAAAAATGCAAATATTACAAAATCATAAATTGCTGTTGCATCTTAATCGATCGTTAAATACCAGGGGGTCAATTCTGCAATTTTTTTGTCAAAATCGTCTCTCAGTGGTGTTTCAATAGTAGTGTTTATTTTCACTGTTGTAACAAGAACTGTGTAAAACAGGACTACCATTGAAACACCATTGGAATACGATTGTGACTAAGCATTAGCAGAATCGGGCCCCTGAAAAGATGTTTCTTTCGAATGCAAGGATATTCCTAGCATTGATGTGATAACGCTGGCCTATGAAAAATATAAAAGTATTGGAGAATTTCGACAGTGGTTCATACATACACCTTTTGTTGTTGTAGAGTTTTAAGCATTTTTTTCAACAAATGTACGGCCCGGCCACCCTGGGTGGTCCGTGACCTTGGTTGGACAGTTGACTGGGAAATGTCATTAACATTTTTGGACAGTTCAGTGTTTTCTTAAATCAATAAAAGCTTATAAGTATAAACATTAAATTTGTTTCTTATATAATTGCTTTACGATTATTATAATATAATTATAATGTCGAGTTTTGACCACAAAAAAAAAAATATTTATAAGCGTATGTAATTTTTAGACTTTTAACCTTATTATCTCGGTCTGGACTGAGTTTAGCCACTAACATATTATAATAACATTTTCATTTTACATCATCCTGAACCAAAGGTTTGGTTGATGGCCGCGCGAAAAAAAATCGCCAATTTTAGGCATTGCCCTTTGATATTTAATACAGATTAGTAAAAATCAATTATCATTTACTTTTGGATTGACGAAAATTGGGGAAACAGAAGTAAATTGTATCGTTAAGTGTTCATAACCACTTTGCTGATGTCTTACAATTTGTCATGCTCATCTTAAATTACCTTTTGAATGTTTCATATTAATTTTAAATGCATTACATTTTCAGATATGGACGGCGAATAACTTACATAACAGCATTGGGACTACTTGTACTAGGCCGTATAATATCTATTGCGGGAAGTAATTCCTTCACAATATTTACAATTGGTTGCGTGGTTGCTTGGTTTCCATCGTGGTCGGCTGTACAAAGTGCCACAGTTATATCTATGGAAATATCAGCACCTGAACGACGATCTGTGACTGCAACGTACAGGGCAGTTGCGAACAGTGTTGGAATGTGTATTATGCCATTTTTGTACTGGTGGTTGAGGGATTGGATGCCATTTATGATAGTGACTACTATACCTCAATTATTCTTTTTAATATTTTCTTGGTATTAAAACGTATTATTTTCTATTAATGTAGACATAAAATTACTTTGCTTAGTAAGTAATTACTTACATTATTTTTTTTAGGAAAATATTAGAATCTCCCAGATGGCTTTTAATAGGAGGCCAGAAAAAAAGTTGTATTGCGGAGTTAAAGCGAATTGCTCAAGTTAACCATACTAAACTGGAAGATGGAACCAAAAACGATATTTTGAACACAACAACACAAAACAAAGATCAAGTACTTGGGCCCCTATCTTTATTTTCAGGAAGGAAGATAGCTAGATATACTATGTTACAACTTTATCTTTGGTAGGATTTGATTTAAGATTTTACTTTAATTGTATTTATTTTGGTATTCTTTTATAAACTGTTTTAAATTATAACGCTAATATTAAACGTAAAAACGAAAACAGAAAAATATCTAAGTGGAAATCTTTTTTGTCTTAATTATTTTCGTTGTATGATCAAACTGACTTTTAGTATTTTTCCCTAATGTTATTATTGGTACCTTAGTACTATAATAAAATTATTACGAAGTATTTAGGTACTCTACCATCAATCTAATCCAATGTTTAGGCGTGATTATGTGTCAGAATGGAAAGATTTACTTTCGCACATATAATATTAGAAATAGATATGTATATTTATTTGCTATAAATAGGGTTTACATAACGGTATTCATCATCTCACGTAGTGTTGCTGGACCTATTTAGCCATTAAAATGATAGCATGTAAACTTGACAATCAACAAAATTATATGATAACATGAAGTTATTAAAATTTTTTCGTTGTTATTTTCTAACATCATGTTGAATACGTTTTATTCCAGAAAACAATTCAAATTCGCTAACATGTCAAATATAGGTTACTTAATCATAATTATAATGTCATTTATTCATGTCTGGGTGAATTATTTCTCTAATTTAAATTTCTATAATTAACACAATAATCACATAATAGTTATAAAATAAATACATTTATAAATTCAGTTGAATTAAAATTGCTAATATGTTAAAGATCTACTCATAATCATTGATAAAATGTCAATGTAAAAAAATCCATGTCTAAATTTAATTAGTCAGCAATGAGGTCCTTATGACTAGCTTTCAAATTATGTAAATAATACTAATATTATTGTCTGTCTATTTCTTTTCTAGGGCCTCGGTGAGCCTAAGCTACATGGTACTCATTATGAGTTCTGGAGAAAAACCAGATGGAAATCCATTTCTTGAATTCGCATGGCAGTCGATTGTAGAAGTTCCAGCTACTTTTGTGGGTGCATGGCTTGCAGATAATATAGGCCGTAGATATGCTGGAGCGACATCATATTCAATCAGTGCAGTAATGTGGTTGTTGATAGCTGTCAGAGAAAATGGTGATAAAAATGCATAAAGAGTTGCACTTCAGAAAAAAGATACTTAAGTTATCGCGTTGATTAGAAATTATTCTATTAATCATTTGATGATTTTTAATTTTACAGGCAATTGGATTCAAAACTGGTGGATAGGTTCGTCACTAGTAATAATTAATCGATTGGCTACAACTGTTTCATACTATGTTATATATTTATTGAATATGGAGTTATACCCAACAAGTCTTAGACAATCAGGCATGTCTCTGGGTAATGTGTTTTCTAGCGGTGCTTGTGCGATTGCACCTTATTTATTGTACGCAGTAAGTATAAGCCGAAGTCAAGGCATGCTTGTTAACTGACTATACAAACAAAATTTTGTAAAAGCATTTAAAAAGAAATGTTGCAATGCTAAAGCCTATTTACTTTTATTAATTTTAGGGTCGAAGAATTGATTCCCGATATCCTGGAGTATTTCTTACTTTAACAGCGCTCTTAGGACTACTCTCTTCATTAATTTTGCCAGAAACTTTAAATGCTAAACTACCCGAAACTTTAAGAGAAGCCCAAAACTTTGATGGCCGAAAGAAGCAGCGCATAAAAAAATCATTAAAATCAAAAAGAATGGATCGGGCTGAGTCAGACGAGAGACTTAATAAAATATAAAACATGTCTATAAATTAATCATATTAAAATACAATGGTCTCAATTAAAACGGATTATATACTCTTTGGTCTCAATCAAACTATCTTTTTTATTTACTAAATACCCATGAACCAAGAATAGATTTCAATATATGACAACCCTGTCTAAAGGCGGATCCACATTTTTGTGGTGAAGTGTGCCTGTCATGACGCGTAATGACGTCATCTGATGCGTATCCAAACTAGATGTATTTTATATGGCTACAACCACATTTTTGTTGTGTGTTGTGTCGACACGACACACGAGAAAGTTATGATTTTAGCCATAAATTATGTATGGTTTGGATTCGTCATAACGCGTCACGACACACCACACCACAAAAATGTGGATCCGCCATAAATTGTACCACCACAGTCACTTAAATCTTCTGACAGACAGAATGTTTCTATTCTAAAGTTCGTTTTCAAAAACTAGTTAGTTCTTTTGGTTGGTACCCCTGATTTCTGTGAAGACAGCTAACAAGGACACACGCACACATTTCATAATAATCGGGCCCTTGGGGGGCAATTCTCGCGCCTTCGAATTTTTTCAAATCATAATTTCTTCTTCTTCTTTCTTAAGTAATAGCGTGCTAGCGATAAAATTCGCGAATTTTGCTAATGTCAAGTAAATATATTTTGTAATATTATATGAAAATTGTGCGGTAGACTGAGTTAAAAATGGAGCCTCACAACACGTGTTATTTTACGAAAAAAAGAACTCGGGGGTGAAACTACCATAATTTCTTTATTGAAAATAAAAGTAAAACTGTTGTCAAAATCCTTCAGTTTCAATCATTGACTTGTAAATATATGGACCAGCCATACCTACAAAATTAGCGTGCATACCTATATTATGTTTGGCGCATAATATGGCCGCTCACCCTAGTGTTGTACCATATTGAATAGCTGATATCGAAATAGTTACAATTAAAACTTATAATAAATATACGTTTTAAATATTAATTTATACTCCTCAGAACAAAAAAAGGCCGGCTTAGGCCCAGAAATGGATTTAAAACCAACTACTTCACTTGCTTTTTTAAGCATTTATTTGGCAATTGGGGTGGGAGGTTACATAATGTAGTGCGAAGTCCATCTCCAATAGTCTTACGTGATTATGTAATTGGGTTTAGCGCGTTTAATTAAGTTTAATATATAGATAAATAATTATTATAGTATTTCAGATCTTTCGGGCCGACAGTTCGTACGATAGACGTTAACAATTTTCCCACTTGCGAGTATCGTTCCGAAGTAAGCACCAAAAGTGTTAGCGCGCTAAAGCATGTGGCCGCACTTGCGTGTATCGTGGCATTGTCCGAAGCTTCGGGGCGATACACGTAGGTACGGCCATAGCATAAAAAGGGGCTAAATTTAATAATCAAACTCATTCTTATGGAATCCGTTTGAAAGGTAAAAGCATTTTTTTTAAAGAAAACAGCTCATTGTCTATGTATGCCTATTTTAAGATACATTAAAAGTAATTATTACTTAAGCAATTATTTTGTATGAAAGTAATTGTATAAGTTTGAATTACTTTTACTCAAGAAGTTAGTTGCCTTCTATTATAAATACGAGAGTTCACACTTCTATTTATTATAGTCAAGTGTAAGTAACTACCTACCTAGTTAATTAAAAGTAAATTATACTTATGCATTTTTTTCATACAAAATAGTTACTTAAATAATTACCTTTATTGACGTATTACTTACATTACACTTGACTATAAACACGTATGGTATACAGGAGTGAGAGGAGGAAAAATAAGTTGTTTAAAATATAGTATTACTTTTTTATTCATTTCTAAATAATACCAATTTAATAAAATAATTTCTAAACAATACTATATCACAAATTTTTTAGCATGGTATCGGAACCTAAGATCGAGATAACCTTGATAATCGATTTAATAAGCAGTCCATCCATCCATCTCCAAAGATCCAAAGATTCTTTAGTAAAGCCAGTTTCAACATTTACATGTTGGTACCATTTACTTAGTGTCCGAGGGTGTGATAAACAAGTGTTTTAGGTTTTCCTCATAAAATTTTAAGTTTTTGATAATTATAAATGGAGAGCAAGGGCGAATTTCCTGTTTTCTTCGCCATACTTTTCAAAGGTATAGAGATTTGGCTTTGGCAATTTGCCTCTTCAAAAAATCTTTTGATCCTGTACATTCTTCCAAAATAACAGTTTCATCAATATTAATTGATTTTCTTCTTTGAAGATCTTCTATTACATTAACGAATATAGCAATCTTTTTATCACGTCTTCATACCCTTTCGTTTAAATTTTTTACTTTCTTCTTTAAAAGAACACTTTTCTGCAAGACTTAAATATATTTTTTTTTAATCTGAAAATAAAAGGAATGATCAGGTTTAAAAGACTACTTATAAAACTAATAATAATTAACCTAGCCTATATTACATTAAGTCAAATATTATACAGTTTATTTATACTGACCATCGCATTGATTATTGTGAGATTGACTTGTTAGTATTTGTTTTTGCCTGGTTGGTTGAAAAATATTTGATAGGCTGAAAATGAACAAAAGAATCATTAATTACTTTCAATTTAATTTAGTTAATGATAAGGTCATGTGTGTAAATTTTTTTATCACTATTATACTGTACTAAAGCTATGTTTAATAGCAATTTTATAGCTACGTAAAGTAATATCACACATAGCTTATGTACAGTAAGTCAAACAGTAAAAAACAATCAATTTAATTCTCTTACTTTTACTAAGACAATTATAAAACATATCCTCACCGTAGTAGATGTTGACGCACCTTCTAGTGAACTAGTCATTTCTCGACTCTTTTGATTCTTCAAACAGATTTGATTAGGCTGAAAATATATAAATAGCTTTGATACAACTTCTACAAACTATAATAGGATTCAGAATAAGATAGAAGAATACACTATTCTGCTTTATAAAATTATTTACAATGTAAAAATCACTTACCAAAAGAGTCACGCAATCTTGTTACATCGAAAGTTTTCATCAAAATGCATCAGTGCAAACATACCAAATTTTATGTCGTGTGTTTATATTTTCTTGACCAATAGCCTCTATCCATTTCTGCTTCGAAATTTTGTTCGAAGGAAATCTATTTGACAAAACACCATTGATGAATAAAATGACAAATGTATCGATATTTCAACACAACCCATGACATCACTAATTTTACAAATGCAATACAACTCGAACTTTAATATGAAAAAAACTTCGAAATACCACAACTTAAAACAATATATGTCCTTATAATCTTTCAAAACAACTTTTTCTTATATTTCATTACACAATATCGTTTTAGATTCAACAGTAATTGTGAAAATTTAATACTAACCTATGGAGAGTCAATGAAGGTTGATTAATGTTTTTCCTTGCACCGTACTGCTTAACACAACACGAAGGCATGATGTTCCCAACTCTAGCAAGGCTCTGAATGGAACAGAACCAGGTTTTTGTGCGTATTTATCAAAAAATAAACAAAACTGTTGAGAGTTAATAAAAATTTGACAGCAGATCTACCACAGAACTTGGAACTAAAGATGGCGATGCCGGCACGCGTCAAAACGCTCATGACGTCACATGAAAATGTTGCCAAAATGTGTACTGTGCAAACACTATCCGTCTCTTTACCCATACGCAAACATAGGTGAGTTAGAAAGAGACAAACATCGATCTGATAAGAATGTATCGATTTAATATATATTTGTATAAGCAAATTTTATATAGATCTATAGGGCGCCTCCATAGTTCTGTTGTATCAATGATCTTTGATAATCCTAAAGTCTGTTTTTTCTTACTTGTCCAATGTAAACAATCTTTACATGTCCTTTTACAGGTTTCCATAAAACATAAAACAAAGAAAGATATTACAAAATTATCTTTGTACTCAATAGTTGTTTTTTCATGAAAATAGATTGACATTAACATGTAATTTTTTTCGTTACAATTCAATAATAAGTCTCGTCAAGATTATTTATATTTTAAGACAAGTAAGAAAAAACCGTCTGGCCAGCGTGGTAGCAGTAGGCTAAAGCCTCCTATGAACGCCACAATAGCGTGAGCTAGGAGAGGCGTATGTCCAGCAGTGGACGTCCACAGGCTGATGATGGATGAAGATAAAACCGACCATATATTGCTTTCAGTGAGCTTTTAATTAATACAGATTTTTGACTCAAAAAAATGTCGGATTCGAGATGTTGAAGGCGTGAGAATCGGACTCCTGACTGAACTGTGACAGTCGTCTGTGGCGCTGTGCTGTGCATCTGTGCTCTGTGGCCAATTAAAAACAAAAAAGAAAGATGGTGCGGCGGTATACCTACCTTGCGCTAATATAAATTGTGAAATCAAATCTAATTCAAAGTTATGTGTGTTATAATTAATTGCTAGTTATTTACAATATCACTTCTGCCCTCTAAATGATTTAAACCTCGTCGGTTTTGTAATTTCGTTAGTGCAGTGAGCATAGGCTGTCGCTAAAATGTCGGGCGACCACAAAACATTGATAAAGGGAAGTCCATCGCAGTATGTTAAACTGAATGTGGGCGGTACATTATTTTACACTACAATTGGAACGCTAACTAAAAGTGACAATATGTTGAGAACCATGTTCAGTGGTAGAATGGAAGTGCTGACAGATTCTGAAGGTTACTATACCCATCAATAAAATTAATGTTTCATACAAAGATCTCCTCCTATTTGGGCTGCTTATTGCCGATGTGTCATGAATATTATCCGTATTGTATTATACCCACGTTTGTCATGCTATTTAATCTGTGATGCATTATTTCAGGTTGGATACTCATAGACCGATGTGGGAAACATTTTGGTACTATTCTCAACTATCTTCGAGATGGTACCGTTGCACTGCCAGATAGCTATCGTGAAATCATGGAATTACTGGCTGAAGCAAAATATTTCCTTATTGAGGAACTGACAGAATCTTGCCAACAAGCTCTTGCTAAAAAAGAAAGAGAGGCTGAGCCTATATGCAGAGTTCCATTGATTACCTCACATAAAGAAGAACAGTTGCTCATTATGTCCACTTCAAAGGTAAATGGTGTAACTATTAAAATAAAAATAATTTGAAATAAATTAACCAAACTTACTATTTAATTAAATTCTTGTTTTAGCCCGTGGTGAAGTTACTTATCAACAGACATAATAATAAATACTCTTATACTAGTACATCAGATGACAACCTGTTGAAAAATATTGAACTATTTGACAAATTATCACTAAGATTTAGTGGTAGAGTTTTGTTCATAAAAGATGTAATTGGCTCCAATGAGATATGCTGTTGGTCATTCTTTGGTCACGGGAAAAAGTGTGCAGAAGTTTGCTGTACATCAATTGTGTATGCTACAGATAAGAAGCACACAAAAGTTGAGTTTCCTGAAGCACGAATCTATGAAGAAACATTAGGAATTCTTTTATACGAAAGTAGGAATGGACCTGATCAAGACTTAATTCAGGCGACATCGTCTCGTGGTGCTGTAGGAGGACTTTCCTGTACCAGTGATGAGGAGGAAGAACGCTCAGGCTTGGCTCGTCTCAGATCAAACAAACAGAATAATCAATCTTAGCGATTACAGTCAGGCTTGGCGCGCCTTAGGAGCTCTAAACGGACAAATGTCTGATACCAAGCCGGCATCTTCATGCCATGTTGTTGGCTGCCATGCTTTGGTCTGTAGAATACAATGAGCTATGCCCATATTCTGTAGTGTGGGTCTCTTCTTCTTTGAGCTCTCTTTGGTATGTGAAGTTCTCTGAGGTGAACAGGAAAAGCATTTATGAATTCAGAAGCTGGTGGATTAATATGATGGACTACTAATCTGTGTTTACATATCCAGTTTGTTTAGTGGTTGTTGTCACAAGATAGTTTATAGTACATTCAATTGACAGGTGGAACAGTATGACTACTTAAATTATACTTGTAAATGTCTATAAACTTGTCACAACTGTACAAATGTAATTGGTGACTCAATTGTAAAATAGTAATGATTATAGTATTAATATGACATAGAAAATCTTTCTTTCCAATTTCTGTATCTATAACGTCATGTAATATAAAAACTATAGTAAACTTATGAAAATGTATTGTTGTAGAAATTAAGGAAATTATAAACTTTGTACAAGATTCACAGTACATGTATGTGGTTCTTTAATAAATTTTTGCCTATGATGTGTTACACAGCTCAAATTAATTGCCAAATTGATGTTTAGATACCAATTTCTTGTTCTCTTGTTTATTTATTGCTTTGAGCTCATGTATTGTAAAATATCTCTATAGTTCTTATCTATTGCAATCAATTAGCTTCTGTGAGAACTGGTGCATCTTAATATTTTAAAGGATTTACTTCTACAGGATGACATGACAGCATTAGGCTCAATTTACATTGTGGGTAAACAAAATAGTACAAATTCCTTTGCCAAAAGCCTTTTATTGGCTCCTTTCTAATTTGAAATCTAAGACTCACTGCGCACTAGGCTTCGACAGCCAATAGACATTTAACTGCCGCAGCCAGAAGTATATGGCTGCCTAGTGTGCAAGTTCCCATACACCATCATATGTTCAACTGACTGTTGCAGTCAGGCTGCCTAGTGCGCTATAGCTCTAACACAATTGATGTAAACCTCATTTTAGTTATCTTTATTCACTATTCTTTATTGAGATTTATGCTTAACAGCTTGCACTACGAAAAAGGCTTTGCAAGTGCTCAACTCAAGATAATTAATGTGCTGCTGTTGACGGTCAGATAAAGGTTATTTGTTTCAAACTGGGTGTTTAAGGTAATGAGAAAAGTAATAAATGACCATTAGAAATGGTTGTGGTCGGATGTTATTGATAATCTAGTCTGATATTTATATGGATCAAACACAATGATAGATTTGTAGAGTGACAAGAAACAAATGCAGGAGGCTAATATTTTTAGGAAACTATTATGAATTTATTAGTTGGTCACTGTACAAATATTTTTAAAGCAACAAGATTTGTCATAATTCACAATTGTAATTGTTCATATCCAAAAGTAACTTTCTTTTCCAGGTCATTTACCTGATCCAAAAGTAAGATGTTATTATTATGTATTATTTCTTCATCTACTTTTAATGATTCGTTATAAGATTTAAAATTTATCTATTGTAACTAATTGTTAATCTTACATAATATAATTATGCTCACTGTTTAGCTGGATGGTGTGGTTTTATTTTTAACCGACTTTAAAAACGGAGGAGGTTATCAATTCGTGCCTATGTTTTTTTTTATGTTTGTTACCTCGGTACTCGGTCATTTATGAAACGATTTGAGTAATAATTTTATTTTGTTCAAAAGGGTTCAAACTTTTAAGTTGGTCCCATTGTCGTCAAGACAGGATCTGATGATGGGATCCGGGAGAAATCCAGGGAACTCTTCAAATGTTATAGGCAAACCTTCATTGATTTCAATGTTTTCTTAAGTAACTCGTGCAGTTGCTTCCATAAAGTACCATTTGGTGTAGTAGAACGGATAATGATAACCACACATGTTCATCAGAACTATTAAATACTCAGTATATCTCGGGTGCGATACAATTCCTAAGCAATTATGCTCCTCACAATGAACATGGTAAAAAGTACTGAGCTTATCTAACACAAAATATTTAAAAATAAAATAGAAATGAAAATTTTAAAACCAACCAAAAAGGAAAATATAAAAATGAAAACAAAAAAATATTAAATAATAAAACCCCATAATAATAACAGAAACCGTCTTCAAAATATACTTTAGTCAGTGCTAGCCAGGGCATCAACTGCATTCTACATTGCATTTCTACTTATAGGCAAGTGCCTACATTCAGTTGTTTTCGTTCTAGCTGGCACCAACTCCAAAAAGTATATTTTGAAGACTGTCTGTTGTTATTATGGGGTTCTATTATTTGGTATTTTATTGGTTTCATTTTTATAATTTCCTTTTTGAAGTTGGTTTTTAAATTTTTAATTTCGTTTAATGTTAACCAATACAAATATATAAAAATCAAAAAACCCCTAAAAAACCTAAAAATTACGGACAATTACAACTTAGTTCGTGGAAATATAGCGCGTTTGATATCCGTAAAAGTTGTTTTATTTCAACAAATATATAAGTTTTTTGTTGCATTTATTTTTATAATAACACTAGGTGAGTCATTATATTTTTTTTATAACATTCTAGACTACATAAAGGTATACCACTTTTGGAACAGTTATATTTCTTTATATTTTGACAGCCTTTTATCCCGCATTTGATTGGCTTGGGGGCTTCTATTGGAGGTTTAGCTTCAATTGGAAAAGGAATTCCTGGAGGCAATGATAACAAAGTTTCATTATTATTGCTTTTGTAAACAATCATAGGTTCTTGTTTCCTGGCTGGTCTGCCTTTATGTGCATTCTTCAAATTCTTGGATTCTTGTTTTTTGAGAAGTCTATCCATAGTTTTTTTTTTATCCTTTTCTCTTTTTTCATCAGCCAACTGCTTTCTTTTTTGTGACTTTAGAGCTGCTTTCTGTATAGCTTCAGCTGTCATTACCTTTTCTTTGTATCCTGATGGAAGGGCTAAAAGTACTTCAGCTCCAGGACATGTTTCCTTATCTGTTCCCCTTTCATACATAGCTCTCTGTCGTGCTGTCATCATTTTAGGATCTTTTGGTTTAATTTTCTTTAGCTCCTCATCAACCTGCATTGAAATATAATGAATAAGAAAATATAATAGGCTCTAAAGTAACCTTTTTTTTTAAGCAGCAAACCCTAAAACCTACCTCCTCTAATTTTCCTGATTTGATTGCATCCAACCATCTTTCTTCTTCACTAGAAGTTCCACTGTCTCTTCCTTTTTTCTTTTTCTTTGTGGATGCTTTTGGAGGAGTACTTGAGGATGATCCAGGAACTGATCTGCGGGAATCTGAAGACGATTTCATGGCTTGCGCTTTTAATAAATCCGCTGCTGAGGTCCCTGGTACTTCTCTCTCCGTTTTCACTTTTTTAAACGGCTTGTCCAAAGCATCCTCATATGAAACGTCGATGGAAGTGTCACTATCGAATTCATGTTCAAGCTTACGTTTCTTGTGCTTCTTATGTTTATGACGTTTATGTTTCTTTGGCGGTGAAGTGTCTGGAAACGATAGATTATTTTAATATAAAAGCAATCAATGATAATGTGTAAAAGAGGATGAGATGTAATTCTACCTATATCTATTTCATCGTCCGTAGTGCTCGGTTCACGCAGTCTTCGCACCATTTTTATTAATTCTCTTCTCTTTCTCTGATAGGAGTAGAAACTTTATTTATCAGCCGTAACCTTAAAATGTTTCAAAACATAAATTCCTATTTGTTATTTACCAATATTCCCTGATAAAACTATTCATTTTATTTGTACAGTACAAAAACACAAACACAATCACAACACAAATTGTCAATGTCACTGTCAAACACAGAACGAACTCACCATAGATTTAGATTTTTTTCGCTCCATAAGCGTACTTGTATTATTAAGTATTCTGTGCCATAAGCCAGCAAATCTGACAGTAGTTTTTTTAGTTTGTAAGACTTTTGACCCTGGCTTCTACGTATTTTAGCCGACTTACTGGTCTGTCGAAACCGAAGTTTGTAAAAAGTATCTGGAGACACGGCAGTGTCCCCGCCAAGCGAAGCGCAAGGGCGCTACCAAACCTTTTATCAAAGCGTTTCGTCGTTTTTGTGAAGCCTCACAACTTATACTAAATCAACCAAATTCTGGGGATTTAATGTCAATAGTGGTCTTATTAAACATAAAGTTTCAATTGCATAGCTCTTATACGAAATCGGGGTTTTTTAGATATCAATAAAATCTAAAGAGATTTTATTGATATCTAAAAACCCCGATTTTGTCACTGACTCACTGATGATCATCAAAATTCTTGTACTTCCTCAAGTCCTAGGAAGCTGAAATTTGGTACGTAGGCTAGGTATTGGTACACAAACAACAAAAAAAATCAAATTTGGAACTTTTACCCCTAAACCCCTTAAACTAGGGGATGGAAATTTGTATGAATCTTCCCCAATTATGGTGTCAGAGGTCTGAAAATTGATATTTCAGGATAAAATAAGTATTTCAGGATTTTTAGTAAATCATACAAAAAGAAGTGAAATGCCACCAAAAACATTTTAATGGAAAAATGCCAAGACGTCACTGCTCGCAGTGTCAAAAAGTTATTAGATCTCAAGTAGAGCCAAGCTTCTAACTCTTAGAGGCTTAAGACCCGTATTCTAGAACGTGACTCAAACATATTCTATACTTAAAGAACAATTAGAAAGGGCCGCGCTAATTCATCGCATGTAGCCAATGGTGTATATATATTTAAGAAAAACGCCCCTTACATTCACTTCAACAGCAGTAAAATACTACACACCAATTAAAACGACACAAAAAATGTAATTTGCAAATTATTTAATTTAAAATACTTATATTTTTTACTATGTATTAGGTACTGTATAGTTCACAACTTTTGTTTATGATAGTTTCAATATTCAGAATTGGCTAAAAAGCACGATGTAGATTTGATGTTTTGTTATGTTGTTAGGCTCAGAGGGTAGTGTAAATCCAAAAGTTTTACTGCAGTTCAAAGCGAAATATTTATTGGCAAAAATTTTCGTTCTTTGAGAAAGATTTTTCCTGAAAGGCCCAAAATTTAAAGTCACTTTTTGACCTAAAAATCATCCATTAAGCTTTTTATACGAGATTCAGTACTTTTTTTTATTATTTATTTGGGTCACAAAACTGATTGTCATAATAATGTACAAAAACTGGGATCTTACAACTAGTTATGAACTATAAAACAATCTTCTAGATGTAAACACAGCATGCATATAAATTTAACAACGTTTACCCAAACTAGGAGTAATTATATATTTTTACTGAATTATTTTATTTTAATATAAAACAGCACCTATCAATTTATTACAAGGCAATCTTTCTCAGTTGTTTCTTTACATTGTGTATAGAGCCCGTGAAGGTCTAGCTCGTCTTTTAATGAATTGCACAGCAGGCTACTCATGCGGTAGATAGGAGAATGGTGTTGTTCTAGAAACAGATAGTCGAAAAATCTTGAGTGTATGTAGTCGACTACTAACTCTTGGTAGGTATAAATAAATAGCGCTGCAACAGATCTGCTGAATCAATAAGGCCTTCAAAACTTTGAAAACAAATGAAACGTCGTTAAATTTCCTACGAGTCAGCAGACAGATAATCTATTCCGTAACTCACAACTTAATAGATTCTCTGTCTGTGTCTGTCTTGTGAGTCACTAATCACAAGTCTCGATTGCTATGAATGGAGGACGTTACATTTATTTTCCATGACGGTCTATCCTATTGCTATGAATGTTATAAACTGGCTTCCATAGTATAGTACTCTTAAAAGTTAATTAAATTGCAACAATTGAAGATTCTTTACAGAAAAATTAAAATTATTAAACCAATACATTACTTCATAATTTGTGGACCAAGCTATTATATGGTTAATTCTTTATAGAATATGCTGAAAAGTTTGGGATCTCTTTCACTTTTTAATTTATAAATTCTGCGTTTTTCGAGGCACATTTGCTTTAAAATTTTTGAAGGCAAGAAAATTTACTAAAAGCAAATTCCATAGGAAATAAAAAAAATTTATGAATTGTCAGGGACTTCACTCAGCAAAATTGCTTTGGCACCCTTTTTAGACCCTCTGCACTAAATTTTTTCACTGCAGTGGACAAGAACTACATAGGTAATGCTTTTATTTATGTATAAGTGTCGGTTAACTTTCATAGTCTTTAGCTTAAAATCGAAAACTATTTAAAAGCCCTTGGGGCGGCGGTCGGGTCGCCCAACCGCGCCCCTTCTACTGTGGACCTACCTATATGCAAAAGATTCTTTGAAATCCTTTTCTTTAATGACATCCCGATTATTGCCGAGTCGGGACTCGGACTCAACATAACAAGCCGCGAGACGCCCCGCCCGCGCTCCGTCCAGCAAAGCGATCGCCCTAGCCCTATTATTTAACAATTAAATGATTATTACAACAAACAATATTTTAGAAGAAAGTTAATGAAAATTAAATTACAAAGAAAACAAAAATATGACAATGTGAATTAAAATTAAGTTAAATTAATAAATAGCCGCTACATACTTATAAACTAAACAGTGAGATTTATGAGTTAATTTAAATTTGTTGTCGTATAGGTAGGCTTTTTAAATTTCTTCAGACAAATAAGAAATAAAATATAGGTAACGATCATGAAAGGCGCCGGGCGCGTAAAGCTGAGCGGGGCGGCTTGTGCCGCCCCTAGCATCCTGCCGCCCTGGGCCATGGCCCCCTTGGCCCTTAGGTAAATACACCACTGCATGTAGCGACGTCCCTTTCTAACTGTTCTCAACTGCTCGAGTCGCGTTCTGGAATAGGGACCTTAATTACTTACAACAAATAAATTATGTGCCTTGGACCGTACCGGTATACGTAACTGGAAAAACTAAGAAAAGCATAAAAAGTTGCCGAATGAAGGCAGACTATTTTATAATAAGCTACGAACTGCGACCCTGAAATCGTGAATAATAATATCAATCAACAGCTGTTTCATACAGCAACTCTCCTAATATGTATGAAACACCAATTTTTTTTTCGCGATTTCCCTACAAAAAGTTGTTTTTGTAATGATGAGTTCTACAAATAGTTTTGGTTTGAGGTTTTGGGTACACATAAGTTGTGTAGGGGGAATTGAAATATACACTCACATCTATATAACCGCCCACCCCGTTATTTTCATACAAACTCACTTTGCGACTCTGTATATAAAAATGTCAATAAGTATAGTTCTGCAAAGATCTGTATGTTAATGTTTAGGTTAAGCGTGCCACTGTTCAATTAGCATTTTGAATGAGTACCGAAACAATTTTTTAGAGGCAGAACAATGCTTCATAAGTTGGTACTTAGGTATATCTTAAATTTCCTCGCGCACTCATCATTGATATAAAAAAGCTTTTACGGATTTAAGTGTACCATTGAATGCATTCCATAGTGCACAAAAACTCCTAAAAGTTGTTTTATTTCAATAAATGCTTCATCCACATTCCACGCAATGTGATATGGCCATAAAGTAATGCTTTGCTCAAACGAAGGTATGGAAACGGGTAGAGATTTTTAAAACTCTTTAAAGTGCTCATTGGACATTGGAACGCTTAACCTAATCATACTTCTACCTGTTTCAATAGGTCTCGCCATCATGATTATCTTCCTAAAGTTGTTGGATGGCATCCTCAGTTAGTTGTAGAGATATTTTATGCTAAGCACTACTGCAATAAACGAAAATAATATCTTTTGCCCCAAATCGTATCGAGGGTCCATCAACAGCCTGTGGACGTCTACTGCTGGACATAAGCCTCCCCTAGCTCACGCTTATTGTGGCGTTCATAGGAGGCTATTAGCCTACTGCTACCACGCTGGCCAGACGGGTTGGTAGAGAGAGGGGTCCAAATGGATCATCATCATGATGATGATGATGATGACGATCGAGGGTCCATTTGGACCCCAAGTCAGCTGGAACTCTGCTTCCAATGTAGCGTTACAAGAAGAGACGGAAGAGAAGAGTGAAGAGAGCCTGCCTAAGAAAGAAATGAAAGGAGGATTCTATCTAACTACAAAAATTTAAAGTTATAAAATATGATATAATATGAATTTATTAACAACATTAAACTTAGCCGTTGCCTACCTAACGGGGGAGAATTTCCTATCTAACGAGAGATCGCGAGAGGAAGAGGGAAAGGGAAATCTTCAGGGAACGTAAGGACTGTTTATGATGGTATTCTTCAGGGGATAGGGGTAGGAAAGGAGAAGTACAGATTCAAGGCCAACGCAGACATGATCAGGTCCTGTTCGCAGCAGCCCATGGAGATGATGAAGATCAGAGTTGCACGCTGGAGGGCGTGCACTAGCCGCAGGAGTAGTAGACTCGCAGAGGTTTGATCTTCAGCACTTCCTTGCTTGCAGTAGGTAAGTTTAGAAGACTGACATACGGAGTATAGAATTAAACTAGAAGAAATCAATCAGAGGCTTGGAAGCCAAGCCAATAACTTTTGACACACAGGGAATTTTGACAACCGAAAAAGAACGCGTTGAAGAAAAATAATATCGAGGTTTGAAATAAGAATTTGTGTACTCACTCGGTAGCAATAGGAAAGAGTGAGAAGAACAATAAATAGATATACAAACTACGTGAATTATGACAGAGAGTAGAGAAAATAAAAATGACAAAACTGACAATGAGATGTCAAATGAAAAATTATGACCTTACTTTTTTATGAAAATGTGAAAATTGCATTATAGTAAATAAAAATGTATGAATGATTATGAAACTACATCTATACTAATCTATACTATAATATTATAAAGCTGAAGAGTTTGTTTGTTTGAACGCGCCCTTCCGGTGCATAAGGTCCATAGTATCATTACGTCTACAGTATCATTTTGACCATTGTATCATTATGTCTACAGTATCATTTCGTCCATAGTATCATTTCGTCCATAGTTTCATTACGTTTACAGTATTAAAATGTCCATAGTATCATTACGTCTAGTTTTTCGTATAGTTTGAGTAAAAACTTTTGACACACTTTACTGGCCATTTCAGTTTTCGATGACATATATGAATGACATTGTGTCTTGTCAGTGTATAATATATTATTTTTCATGTCTCATATTCTGAAAGTAACTCATAACTTGCCTAAAATGCGGGTTGAAAGTGATATGTGGCGGCCCTAGGGCTGTAATAAATTTGAAAACAGAATAGGGGGTGTCATGTCAAATCGATATCTGTAATCTATGTATGGTAATAAAGGTATGTAGGCAAAGGCACAGAAGCCTATACAGCTTATTTTGCTACATTATTAAATAATTTTGTTACATTTTTCTTATTAAATATTTTTTTAGAATATTCTGTTTGTTTTTACTTTCCTCATATTCAAAATGAAAAGTAGAGTGTTTACTTCGGGTGTATGGACCCATAACAGTCTCGAACTATCGGCGCCCTCACTTCGTTCGGGCGCCAAAACACTCGACTGTTATGGGTGTCATACAGCCCTTGGTAAACAATCTACTATTCCTCGTGCCTATCTATCTCACATAGACTTGTTTGTGTGGTGGATTTCGCTACAACGTAAGTGTAATTAAATTCGAATCTCAGAAACTACTGGACCGATTAAGAAAATTCTTAGACCATTAGAAAGCTACATTTCTCCCGAGTGACATAGGCTATATTTAGTCATAGTCATAGTCATATATTTTATTGCAACATGTTTGGTTACATAAGATCTTACAAAACATGGATAGTACCAGAAAACATGACCCTGTAAGGGCATAGCAAATTAATGTATATTACTATAAATATACCTAAAAAGTTAAACACTTAATACCTATAAGGTTAAAACTAAGAATTTGAGGTTTCTTCTACCTAAGAGACAACAATATTGAGAAAAAAAAAGTATTTTAAATATGGCATTGTAAGGGTATTGCGACTTAAATATTTATAATGACTTAATTAACATAAAGTTTTTAGGTAACGAAATTAAAATCTATAACAAACATAATATTATACATATAACGAGATCATATAAGCCTATAGAACTAAGATAAATTAATTAAAAAATTCTGTTAATGTATAAAAACGTTTCTGTATTAAATATTCCTTTAATTTATTGTAAAAGTCTGTTTCTTTTTGTATGTCCTGAATTTGTTTTGGTATTCTATTGTAAATTTTTATTGACATATGATAAGTTCCTGAACTCACCAAATGTAACTTAGTGAAAGGTGCTGTAAGTCTGTTTTTATGTCTTAAATTACGAGACTGTTGATAAAAATCTTTTGCTTGTGGATACATATGTTTATTTTTCCTAACTAATTAACAAATTTCGAATATATATAAGGACGTAAGTGTGAGTATTTTTAATTTTACAAAGTGAGGTCTACAACTTTCCATATCATCAATATTAGCAAGTATTCTAATACATCTTTTTTGCATTATAAACAATTGATTTACATTAGTGCTGTAACGATGCCATTTCGTTCTAGCCTTATGGATGGATGAAACCTCTATAATGGTTAGAAACTCCGTAGTCTCACTCTATGGTAATCTAATTATATTTTTATCTGTTCTGTCTAAATTCAAATTTTCTCCGTTCCACGATTCCTGTTCGGCTCTTTTTGACGTAATCTTGCAGAAACCAGCTACCTAAACGGTACTACTTATTTTAAAGTTACACTAAAGTTACACTACATACACTTTACACACACCAAACAGACAGAAACACGATCGACGCTACTATGGCTGGTTACAAATGTAATCGGTTCCCGATGCCATAGTAGCGGAGGCATTTCAAACACACACTAATTACTTACACACCCTTGGCTTTGGAGAGTATCTTTTGCCAAGATTCACTACACAATTTTTTCATATTTATCATCAAATTGTTATTTAATTCTTTTATTGGTTTATTATAAGTCGTAATATTTATTTGCACGTTTTATGTCAATTGACATTGTCGGACGTTGTCACATTATTTTATTTTCAAATCGAAAATTTTTTCGATTTTACAAAACACGGAAAAGGTTTTATACCTTATTTTATAACAGTGATTAAATACTTTTTAATTACATTTTGCCTACTACAATACCAAATATAAATATGGATATCTCACACCTAGATAAACCTGAAATTATTTACGAACTTAAATTACGTAATGCGGATTTTCAACCGACTCAAACTGCCATAGAATTACGTGAACTTTTGACTACTATTTTATCGGAACCAAATTTATACCCACCATCTTCATCAAGCCCGTATACTTTTATTTTAGATACGGAGGAAGTAAAAAAATGTTTAGATATAATTGATGTAACCATATCTTCCTATCCTAATAGGAAAGCGAAAATATTACCTTATATTACCCACGTTCGTAATAGATTGTCTATAATAGAAATTGACACCGAAAATTCACCCCAGGACATTCAAGTTTATAAATCTCTTTGGAATCGACTTAAAACACTTGAACAACATTTCCGATCTCTCGAACCATCTCCATCAACAACTACCTATCATTCAACTGAATCTTTTCAAGAAAATGTTATTCCTAATTCATTTTTTGATACTTTAACACAAACTTTATCAAATATTGCAAATACTCGACCAAACACCGAAATTAAAAAATTCTCCTTCTCTGGCGAAGGTTGTCCTAGACAGTTTATCCTAAAAGTGGAAGAATTTGCTACTGCAAGGAATATGAGCCCTAATACCTTATTTGCCCACATTTACGATATACTTTCGGGAATAGCTTTAGGCCAGCGGGTGGTGACTGGCATATTTAAATAAGCCTGCACTATCTGGGTTGGTTTCATGAGAAATATCTTCTATTATATAAGATTTCTCTACTTGTCTGTTGCCTTAATTCAAAACTTGATGAATTAAGACTTTGATAGATATGACGGATGTTAGTATTTATATGGAACCGGAACCAACCTAGTGTAAATTTCTCACTGTAAAAACCATTCACATACTCAAAATTCTATCATGCACATCCATTAAATTAGTTAATATTTTATTACTTATATTGTATTTTTTATAAAAGAGACTTGTTTGTTACTACCTATTTATTTTCCAAATTAAGTTAAGTGCAGAAACGACATCGTTAACATTGCCATATTGTTTCTTTTACAAAAAAATCCTTGAAAGATTTTTTTGCGCCGGCCGCCCCGGTATTGTAACGATGCCATTTCGTTCTAGCCTTATGGATGGATGAAACCTCTATAATGGTTAGAAACTCCGTAGTCTCACTCTATGGTAATCTAATTATATTTTTATCTGTTCTGTCTAAATTCAAATTTTCTCCGTTCCACGATTCCTGTTCGGCTCTTTTTGACGTAATCTTGCAGAAACCAGCTACCTAAACGGTACTACTTATTTTAAAGTTGTGTACATAATTTATTTCTCTAAATACATCAGGAACCCGATACACGGGGTAAGCATAATTAGCTACTTTTTTACTCGTTATTTAGATTCAGTATTTATAACTAGGACTTTTCTATATCTTTGTATTTTTATATTGTTTCAGTTCCTTATTTACATACAAATAAAACAAGTCTCCCGGAACCATTCTTTTATTTCGTTCCAATTTATTAAAACGAGTGCGGCGGTTCCGACGTTCCGGCGACTGTAGTGCTGCCGGACTTGGAGCCCCGTCACAGTGCTGTTACCCCAAAGAATGACTCCGTAGGATAACCATGCGTGAGCATAAGCATAATAGGCACACATTGCAGTATTGAAATCTGTACATTTTTTTAATTCGTTAAATGCGTAAGTAAATTTTGAAAGTTTAGCAGCAATCTTTTCGATATGTGATTTCCAATTGACATTGGTATCCATTTGTATTCCTAACAGGTTGCAGGAGGTTTCAAATTCTATTTTATTATTATTAAATGAGATAGTCGCATCTATTGACTGTTTTTGTATGGGTTTGAATTGCATTAATTTCGTTTTAGGTATATTTATTTCTAAATTGTGGTCTTGTAACCATTCTATTATTTCGTGTAATGTGGTATGAAATTGTTCTTGTAGATCTTGACTGCGTATGCATGGGAATACAATAGAGATATCATCTGCATATAGTATGCATGCTTTATTTATACAATCTGTGACGTTATTAATATATATTAAAAATAAAATACTTCCTAATATTGACCCTTGAGGAATAGAACGTTCAATAATAAGTTTATTTGATCTTACATTATTTATGGTATTTTTTTTGCCATCATAATGTTCTAATTGCACAAATTGTTGGCGGTTATTTAAATAAGATTTAAACCATTTGTGCGCTTGCCCCCGTATACCTATTTCATGTAATTTTTTGAGTAGAATTATATGAGAAACCCGATCATATGCCTTACTAATGTCTAACATTATTCCTATTGCATATCTGTTTGTATTTATAATATTTAATATTTCGTTCATAAACTTATATACTGCTGTTATTGTGGATTTTTGCTTCCTGAAACCATGCTGATTCTCGTTAAATATACTATACTTTTTTCGCAAAAAGAGTTGAGTTATTTTATCCCGATATTCCCACGGGAACGGGAACCACGCGGGTAAAACCACGAGGATCCGCTAGTATATACTTAATAAGAATCACCGTGAAGCGACGATTCAATTGCTACCAAGTGATCCCTTATTTTCAAACAATTTGGAAAGTTATGGCCAAAAAACAGATTTTCTATACAAACTAAAACCAACTTAAAACTACTTAAAAACTAAGATTTTGTAACGGCAGGCAAAAATTCCTTGGGAAATTTAAAAAAAATTAGAATATGAATAGGAGAGACGGAAGAGAAGAGTGAAGAGAGCCTGCCTAAGAAAGAAATCAAAGGAGGATTCTATCTAACTACAAAAATTAAAAGTTATAAAATGTCGGAGTGCCGTAGGTACATCTAGCAACTGCCGCAGCACGCGACGTAATGAAATGAGATTACACAGATAATCCGTAACTCAAAAAAACATGAGTTTTATAGCAATAAATGTGTGCGCTGGGTTCCCAATAGACCCCACGATACCGTGTTATACTTCCCAGCAGCGCCACTAAATTGTACAAGTTTCAAATTAGTCTCAAATGAACAAGCATAAATTGTTCTAAATGGTCCGCTGTCGCAAAAAATTGTTCTAATGATAGTTTCAGAGATAAAAATACTTTTGTGTGGCGCTGCCAGGAAGTATACTTCCTAGCAACCTCACGGCGTACAAATGTGCAAATCATTTTAAAATATCGGCCATAAATTGTTCGTAATTAGTTCGTAATTAAAAACCTCAAATATGCGTAGTTTTGCTAAAAAAAAATTCTTTTATCAATTACTTAAATTACAGATAATAATGGTCCCTTATTGCAGTGGTAATAGTTCTTTTAGATTAGAAGAAGAGATCAACACTCGACAACGCTTATGTAAAACACACTTATCTAACTTATCTTATTGGACGTCTGGCGTAGAGGTACATAGTCTGCCTTCTACTCACAATCATACAAATATTTGTGTGCATGAACATGTGTTTTTGTCTTGGTCTGGGTGTTAAATATAAATAAATATATGGGATATTAGGGTAACGGATATAAATACATGTAGTTATACATGTATGTAGTAGTAGTATTTATGAGTAGAAATATATATAAACGTCCATGACTCGGGTACAAATGTTCGTATTCATCATACAAACGTTTGCCCCTATCGGGATTCGAACCCGGGACCTCAGAACAAGCGACACCTTGAAACTGGTGTACGCACCACTCTACCACAGAGGTCGTCAAGTATGTTTAATCTAGTATTTACCTATATAATTGCGCCGATTTTTATGTCGTTACCCATATTGCGCTGTTTCTTTTTTGTGTTTGTTACTGTCAGGAGAAGGTTCTTATAAAATAAATAAATAAATAAAAAACGCATGAACTTTGGGAATCCTGCCCACTGCTCTAACCACTGAGCTACCGATACTGGTCTCGGTAACTCAGTAGTTATAGCAGTGGCGAGAGCAAAACAATTTTTCCCTTGGGCGATGTACTTTGAATCCCTCAGTGCGCTCAGGATTGTACTCTAGAATCCCTCGCTATGATCGGGATTCCACTTTAAAATCCTTCGCTTTGTTTTGGATTCAAAATAGCGCCCTCGCTGTAAATATTATTGTACCCCCTTTTAATACTTACAATCTACCATAATAATGAAACCTTATTAGTGCTTTTGACAATTTGTAATTACGAATGCAACTTTATGGCGTTTGACATAACTGTCAGTTAAACATTAACCGTCAGCTATGAGACAGGATAATGTCTGTCGGGCCGGCTAGTTCAATATAAAATCAAGCTACGGATGTATCTTTAAATCATAGAATTAAATAAATAAATATTTTCATAAAATCACACCAATTATCTAGCCCTAGGACTTCTACTATTTAGTATTCTGTGCCCATAGTAAGTTTCATGAGAACTTGTGCTATGGATACTAGACAACGGATAAACATACATACATATATACTTATTTTTGTAAATACATACATAATATATATATTAAACACCTAGACCAAGACAAATAGACATGCTCATGCACACAAAATATTTGTCTTGTCCGGGGATCGAACCCGGCACCCACTGCATAGAAGGCATATATGCATCTATGCACATAATATAATATCATTGGATCTATGTATAAAATGTCATTGGTTTTATTTTCTCAGTAGTTCCCAAATCGAACGTATCGACATATAATCATTACTTGGTTAGTGTTCCATTTAATCTATGAAGCAATAAGAATAGTATTATTTCAAAAATCCTTCATTCGAAGTTAACTACCTTAACGTTCCTTCTCTTTGCTTCTATAGTACAATGCCATCTACGAAGCTTAAAAAAATACTAAGATTATTTTTCGTTAAACTGTAGTTAGTGTGTTATGTTTCAGAATGTCCAGATTTATAATGTTTAATAAGTAATACAAATTTGTATGATAATAATATGATTACCGAAAATTATTTCTTTACGCTTTTAAAATAAACATATTATCTATCATGCAATATATTCCCTAACCGAAAAAAATGCTCCTTACGTATTTAAGCGATTGCTGATCGTTCATTTTTCGTCCTACAAAGATAACGATAAACTAGCTTGTTTCGGATGAGATTGGCATTTTTTTACAAAAGCGATGCGAAATGTTGAGTTGGTAGTGTCAATCGCTCCTTTTTACTTCCGAAAAACATAAAAAAAGCTATTACTAATTAACTAGTGTCGCAACACTCATTTGTTCGGGTATCGCTTGATTTTAAAAGACCACAATACCACCAGGGGTATCGTGGGTCCGCAGTGGCAATGAGCGAGCATTATTATTAGTAATATATAAGTCAATGATTATTATCTATAATTTAAGTAATTGATAAAAGTATTTTTTTCAGCAAAACTACGCATATTTGAGGTTTTTAATTACGAACTAATTACGAACAATTTATGGCCGATATTTTAAAATGATTTGCAAATTTGTACGGCGTGAGGTTGCTAGGAAGTATACTTCCTGGCAGCGCCACACAAAAGTATTTTTATCTCTGAAACTATCATTAGAACAATTTTTTGCGACAGCGGACCGTTTAGAACAATTTATGCTTGTTCATTTGAGACTAATTTGAAACTTGTACAATTTAGTGGCGCTGCTGGGAAGTATAACACAAAATCGCGACGTTGCCATTCCATGCGGCTAAGACGCGCAACGCGCGAAGTTGCGTGTTATACTTCGCAGCAGCGCCACTAAATTGTACAAGTTTCAAATTAGTCTCAAATGAACAAGCATAAATTGTTCTAAATGGTCCGCTGTCGCAAAAAATTGTTCTAATGATAGTTTCAGAGATAAAAATACTTTTGTGTGGCGCTGCCAGGAAGTATACTTCCTAGCAACCTCACGGCGTACAAATAAGCAAATCATTTTAAAATATCGACCATAAATTGTTCGTAATTAGTTCGTAATTAAAAACCTCAAATATGCGTAGTTTTGCTGAAAAAAATACTTTTATCAATTACTTAAATTACAGATAATAATGCTCGCTTATTGCAGTGGTAATAGTTCTTTTAGATTAGAAGAAGAGATCAAACACTCGACAACGCTTATGTAAAATACACTTATCTAACTTATCTTACTGGACGTCTGGCGTAGAGGTACATAGTCTGCCTTCTAAGCACAATCATACAAATATTTGTGTGCATGAACATGTGTTTTTGTCTTGGTCTGGGTGTTAAATATAAATAAATATTTATTTCACTCACACCAATTAACCCCTTTCGTCCACTAGGATCCCCTAACCAGATCCCCCAGGGGATCCCCGTGAACTTAACCTAGCTCCAAAGTAAGCATGTAAGGCTTGTATTATGGGATACTAGGGTAACGGATATAAATACATGTAATTATACATGTATGTAGAGTATTTATGAGTAGAAATATATATAAACGTCCATGACTCTGTATGTGTATGTTTAATCTAGTATTTACCTATATAATTGCGCCGATTTTTATGTCGTTACCCATATTGCGCTGTTTCTTTTTTGTGTTTGTTACTGTCAGGAGAAGGTTCTTATAAAATAAAAAAATAAGAGAATAAATAAAAAACGCATGAACTTTGGGAATCCTGCCCACTGCTCTAACCACTGAGCTACCGATACTGGTCTCGGTAACTCAGTAGTTATAGCAGTGGCGAGAGCAAAACAATTTTTCCCTTGGGCGATGTACTTTGAATCCCTCAGTGCGCTCAGGATTGTACTCTAGAATCCCTCGCTATGATCGAGATTCCACTTTAAAATCCTTCGCTTCGTTTTGGATTCAAAATAGCGCCCTCGCTGTAAATATTATTGCACCCCCTTTTAATACTTACAATCTACTATAATAATGAAACCTTATTAGTGCTTTTGACAATTTGTAATTACGAATGCAACTTTATGGCGTTTGACATAACTGTCAGTTAGTTAAACAGTAACCGTCAGCTATGAGACAGGATAATGTCTGTCGGGCCGGCTAGTTCAATATAAAATCAAGCTACTGATGTATCTTGAAATCATAGAATTAAATAAATATTTTCATACAATCACACCAATTATCTAGCCCTTGGACTTCTACTATTTAGTATTCTGTGCCCATAGTAAGTTTCATGAGAACTTGTGCTATGGGTACTAGACAACGGATAAACATACATATATACTTATTTTTGTAAATACATACATAATATATATATTAAATACCTAGACCAAGACAAATAGACATGTTCATGCACACAAAATATTTGTCTTGTCCGGGGATCGAACCCGGCACCCACTTGCATAGAAGGCATATATGCATCTATGCACATAATATAATATCATTGGATCTATGTATAAAATGTCATTGGTTTTATTTTCTCAGTAGTTCCCAAATCGAACGTATCGACATATAATCATTACTTGGTTAGTGTTCCATCTAATCTATGAAGCAATAAGAATAGTATTATTGCAAAAATCCTTCATTCGAAGTTAACTACTTTAACGTTCCTTCTCTTTGCTTCTATAGTACAATGCCATCTACGAAGCTTAAAAAAATACTAAGATTATTTTTCGTTAAACTGTAGTTAGTGTGTTATGTTTCAGAATGTCCAGATTTATAATTTTTATTAAGTAATACAAATTTGTATGATAATAATATGATTAACGAAATTTTTTTCTTTACGCTTTTAATTTCGGATGAGATTGGCATTTTTTTACAAAAGCGATGCGAAATGTTGAGTTGGTAGTGTCAATCGCTCCTTTTTACTTCCAAAAACATAAAAAAGCTATTACTAATTAACTAGTGTCGCAACACTATTTGTTGGGGTATCGCTTGATTTTAAAAGACCACAATACCACCAGGGGTATCGTGGGTCCGCAGTGGCAATGAGCAAGCATTATTATTATTAGTAATATATAAGTCAATGATTATTATCTATAATTTAAGTAATTGATAAAAGTATTTTTTTCAGCAAAACTCCGCATATGTGAGGTTTTTAATTACGAACTAATTACGAACAATTTATGGCCGATATTTTAAAATGATTTGCTCATTTGTACGCCGTGAGGTTGCTAGGAAGTATACTTCCTGGCAGCGCCACACAAAAGTATTTTTATCTCTGAAACTATCATTAGAACAATTTTTTGCGACAGCGTACCATTTAGAACAATTTATGCTTGTTCATTTGAGACTAATTTGAAACTTGTACAATTTAGTGGCGCTGCTGGGAAGTATAACACCACGATACCAGTTAAGAGTTAAGATATTTTTGATTTTAAACATGATAATTTTTTTGTTGTTTATCCTAGACAGTAAGTTAGATCTATCCAACCATATCGACTGTATCGTTGATAGGGCTTACAGAAACCTTGGTTTTGTTTTGCGCACATGCAGGCCGTTTAAAGACCATTAAGATTTTCTATTTTGCATACGTGCGGAGTGTCCTAGAATATGCAAGCCCAATTTGGTCTCCATACTATAATGTATATAAAGATCACATAGAACGTATTCATAGAAACTTCGTCCATCATTTAAACTACCGACGTCATATCTCGTCTGAATCTTATCGTGATGCTTGTCGTCATCACTCGCTCTTGACTCTTGAGGAGTGGCGCGATTACCTGGACATGTGCTTATTGTTTGACATCATAAATGGGAACCTTGATTGTGCCGAACTAGTGGCGGGTATGGCGCTTCGTACCCCGACTCGACGTACCCGCCACACGTCCTTGCTGCACACTCCCAGGCATTCCACTAGATATGCCGGCAATAATGTTCTCACCCGCATCGCTCATACTTACAACACTAAATTTGATGAGTTGGAACTATTCGGAATTTCCAAAGATACATTCAGAAAGAGAGTAATTCAACATATCAAAGAAAGTACCTGATTTTTCGATAGACTACAAAAGTAAATATATATACCATTATATTTTAATTGATATTTTTTTGTTTATTTAGTCACTAGTAATATTTAAACACAATATCATTTATTTAGTTTGGGCTGTTACAACTACTTGCGTGTGTCAGGCTACGCTATCAGTTCACAAACCTTACGACGAGAGACCTTTAACGAGAATAAGACTAAAATGCAAATGTTAGTGCTGGTTCATTGTAACTTACATAAAAACATAAATACAACAGTAACATTCACATTTGTACATGTTGCTCTCATGTTCAGCTATTTTCATAAATATAAATATATTTTTTGCGCAATTTTGTAAGAATAATTTTGTTTATGGTTTACATCACCAAAAGTCGTTTGTCACAAAATTATTGGTTTATTTAAGGGAAACCTGTTATTGGCTTACTATAGATTTACATAAGTTATTATATAAGCATTGTTAAAGCTGTTGGTTTTCTAAATAAAGATATATATATATATATATATATATATATATATATATATATATATATATATATATATATATATATATATATATATATATATATATATATATAAATAATAAGACAAGACATATGCAATTGTGCATGCTAAGCTGTCTTTTGTCGCAACAAAAGGCGGTCCAATTTCATTTCATCAGAATAAAACGACTAGGTACTACTGTGGGGGGTTCAGGGGGGTAAAACGATAACGTCACAAGCATTGTCTGGTGTGGGATACATTTTATGTTTAAAACTCATTCTTGCTGTTAGAATTTTATGTCCGACTATTTTTTATCTGACCGTTCACGTTGGATATATTCGACGCTTTATTTTTATGGCTTTAAAATGTTTTCCGTAACTAAGCGTAGGTATAGTAACAATTTCTGCTTCACAACCGGTCCAATTTGATGGAAGAGTTTATATTATAACATTTTATAATTTCAAAGGATAGGAATCTCTCCATAAGTCGAACATGTAGGCCTATTCTAAATCTCTGACAATTTCTGTGGACAACCGAGTTTGGTACTAGCTGTAAGTAAATAGTGTGTTGTGCAACAAAAAATGTTAAATGATTCTCTATAAAAAAAGCAACAATGCACTTTCACCGTTTGCCAAACTTGGTTGCCTACTGAAGCTGTCAGAGTTTGAGTTTTAGAATAGGCCTTCAGGGATTTTTAAAGCTGTGGCGCAGGGTTGCAAAGCGTCCTCTAAGATAGAGTATTTTATATGGAATAAGAATGGAATATTATGGAATAAGTATAATATACTGAACTTCTAAAAATGACTGAATTGAGCGACTAAACATCTAAGTTGGATTGCAAAAAAAAACAGGTTTAGGTTAGGTTAGATTACCTAGTATTTTTGTAGCTCAAACATGTTTTTAGTTAGTTACCTACAAATCTACTGTGTTTATCTATCTATTTTTATTTTAATCCTATAATACTAATATAAATACGAAAGTTTGTGAGATGTTTGGATGGATGGCTGTACCTATGTTTGTCATTCTTTCACGCAGAAAATAAGATTCTACAGTAATTTTGTTTAGACGTCAGAATAACATGTAGAATATTAAACAAGAAAATATACTACAAAACAAGCAACTAGTCTCATGCCATGAGACTAGTTGCTTTTTTTCTAGTATATTTTCTTGTTTAATATTATCACATAAAAGTAGCATTGTAAAATGCATAAAAAGTTATAATAACATGTAGAAGTCATGCTTCGCAAACCCAGAAAATATCCGACGCGTATATTGTACCAAGAGGCTAATCTACTGACGGTAAGACAGCTCTTTATCTTTACCTCCATCTTAAGACACCACAAAATAGTTGACCCATCCGAATACGCTAAACAAAAAAGACGGATTCGCACGAAGGTTCCCATTTTCAACACAATTTTTGCTTTAAAAAAAAACTCTTAAAGACAAACTAAAATCGGTTGATTATCATGAAACGGAAAAGATCCTTAAGATTGTACAATAAATTTAAATATAACCCCATTAATGTGAGATCTATTAAGTACATAATTTGAATAAAAAAGAGAAAATGCAAATTTACACTTAGTAAAATATAATTATTCCATATTACCTTTCTTGTTAATAAGTAAAGCAGTTCTTCACAGTACATTCCATTCTTACTTAAAGTAATGTATTGAATTTATTTATCCATTATTTTTTAAATCTTTTCATACCTTTGTTAAAAAATTAAGGGGATACCTTTGTATTATTTATAAATTTTTAATTGATTAATTGACTCTCCGTAAGGTTTTTTATATGAACCGTGTTGGTACCTTTGTAATTTTATACATATAGACTTAATTTCTCGGGGTGGAGGGTTGATAATCTGAGATACAGGAGTCTTCCTAGTTCAGGTATCAGCCCGCCAGTCTACTTTAGTAATAAGAGAAATCATTGTACTGTACTTTATTTAAGATTGATTGTGGTGTGTAATAAAAATTTATTATTATTATTACTTAAGATTCGTTACGATATTCCCACCAAAGAGTATGTACTTAATCACTACGTTTTAATTGTGCGACGACATCGATACGCCTTTTTTTAACTCTAAACCCCGGAAAACCCGTATCCATGTGGGCACCAGAGGGGACGTCAAAATCCCGAAGCGAGCTCGTCACTATGAAGTGATGAATTGGATTTACTTATCTACAGCTCTATTGCATTGTATAAACGGTAAAAATTGCTTGCGAATCAGATTCAGCTTACACTTTATTGCATTGTGTAAGCGGTGAAATTGGTTTGTCTACATACTTACTGAGAGTGATAGCGATATCTGTCTTTTTCTGCAGTGTGCATACTTATTAAACGGCTTTGCGTAGTAAAATTGAAAAAAAGTGTTACCCAATGGATATAGACTAATTTATAGGATTAAGATTCCCGTCATGGAAATAACAATAAGTTTTAAAGAGGGGTAGTAATTAACCGATCGATTAAATTTTTTTTGTGCGATGAAAATACTAGGTGAGCGACTTAGCCGCCAATCTAACTTACCTATACCAAGTTTCCCGCAATTCAATCTAGATTTTTAGTCGGTCAAATGAGTAATTTTTAGTCGACAGGTTTATAAATATTCCTTTTGAATATACAATGTAGGTACTACTCAACCACTATAATTTAGTGCATGATTACTAAGGTTGACTGGACAATATAAAAAAAACAGAAAGCTGATTTTTAGGTAATACACTAGGTACGTACTTTGTAGGTACGAGTATAGGTAGTAGGTAGAGTTATGTAATCATAATATCATATAATACATTTAAACAATACTATTCTAGATTGTGCTTAAATTCCCTGTCGCTAAGTGAGAGACGTAAAATACGGTTTTATAATACAACATTAGAAGTATGTTGGTATAAAGCCGTATTCAACTGGTATAGTATAAAGTCCCAAAATGGAGACGGGTTTCTCGAGGCTTGACCGTTTGAAGTAGCTAAAAAGAGGTATCTAGCACGACCCCTCGAGCGACCAGGTGAATACGGGTTTCTAGACGATTTCGCCCAGAAAAAGCGTATCGACGTCGTCACACATCAAGGGGACGAGATGATAACGGAAAGCCATATAAGCAACCGGGAGAGGCCGCTAGTATAATATCTATTTTAATTCAATAGTATCTGTTCTCTCTGTTTACCCTTCTGAAGTCCCATCCACTCTGTTCTTTCTAGAAAAAGTTGGTAACCCTGAAGACCACAAGGAATGGCGTACATGCATTTTTTCCGAAACGAATTTTTCCTATCGTCTACCCTCGCTCTAAGCAAGGCCAGAGATTATTTGTTTTTGATTGAAGTCCTATAGATTAATATGTAGATTTTGTAAGTTGTCTCGGGGTCAAAGAAGCCGTTAAACTAACTGATAGGAGACCTAACTTTAGCCAATAATGATTTTAAACTTGAATTGGATATTGTCCTTAGAATGAGATTAAGATAACCAATTATACTTATGGAGTTATTAAGATAGCAATAGTTTATGTTTTATTTAAGTTATAACCAGGGGCGTGCATTGGTTTTCCAGCGCGGTCGGCACTGTAGAGCTAACTACTAGCCTTGTACTTATCGTATATATAAATGTATCTTAGGTAAGTTGATATTTTTTTTAATAAGCGCAGTCACCAGCAGGTACGGCTTTACACTTTGATTTTGAGAGCGCCCTTACGTCGCTTGTAATAGCGGCGGTTTTCGTAGTGCAAATGTAAAGCCGTAGCTGCTTTTGACATTTTCGCAGCTTTCGCAACGGTCAGACATCCCTTGACTGACCGTTGCGAAAGTTGCACAATTTAACCTCAACAATCGCAGGCCGAGCGCGAACCACTGTGAAACCGAGTTCCTCTACGCCTACTTATAGTACCTACAGAATGAAGAGTGCCGAGCCACGTCGCCATGATAACGCGAAGTTCAAAATTATAAAAACTGACTTCAAAAATCAAAAAGTATAAAATAAACCTTTTGGAGTCGGTGCCAACCAAGGAATTCTACATTGCACTTCTATTACTTTTATTTTTCTTACCTTGGCTGGACCGATTCCAAAAGGTTTATTTTTTACTTTTTACCCGCCGTGTGGCGACGGCCTTAGAATACAAGTGTCACCACTCCCTTACATGCCTGGGATGTCGTAAGAGTCGACTAAGAGGCTCGACGCATTGAACACCTGTGCGAGAGAAGGAAAACTTGAAACAAACCCTCTACCAACCCGTCTGGCCATTTGTAGCAGTAGGCTAATAGCCTCCTATGAACGCCACAATAGGCGTGAGCTCGAAGCAGTGTCTATGTCCAGCAGTGGACGTCCACAGGCTGATGATGATGATGGTTTTTATTTTATTATCAAAAGTTTTTTATTTCACAATTTTCAAAGTTAGGATAAGTAGGCAACTACTAGTTTGAGTCAAACCGATTAGGTCAACCACTAGACCGAAAAAACGTCAGTTTTTTAAGATTTCTTCAAAACTACTGAACCGATTTCAAAATTTAAAAAAATGGGACCTAGTTGGGAACAATTCCAATGTTATAACGTTTGGATCATTTCGATTGGTTCAGGCGTAAAGTCGGTTAATAAAACAAAGGGAGCCCGAGATAACAAAAATTTGGTCACACATCTAACCTAAGAGTCGTACTAAGCGTTATGACTCGACATTTATCATCCGTATCGCCAAAGAGTGGAATTCCTTGCCTGAGTCTGTGTTTCCTTACACAATTTAGGGGTCACGAGTGAATAGGTATCTTCTAGGCATGCGCGTTACATCCTAGATTGCATCTTCGCTTTCCATTAGGCAAGATAGCGGTCAAGCGCTTTCACTATCTAATATAAAAAAAAAACGATGAACGATTGCGCCACCGAGCTTCTCGACGCTTTTTTATAAATACTTAGATCGTCCCAACCAAAACTGTTATATTATTCATGAGTCAGTATTTGTTGTAGAGTTATGTGCTGCGTAGTTAATAGTTTCCTATTCTTCAGGCCAAACAAATTCACGAGTTTCGCGACGCCTTTCGTGCCAGGGTTTTATTAGTACATCGATAGATAAATATAAATAAATAATGATCAGACATTATCACCCACATTAATCTTATTCCGCTGTAATATAAAAAGCAGCTTAAGCACTTGTCATGTATTGATATCAGAGCACCAAGAAAGTCGAATATAACATCCAGACACAGAACAGACACGGATATTCAATTCATCATTATGATTGTTCGTCTTGGGCCGGATAGTACTCATGACACCTACTCACACGCAGAAACCGCTAAACCGCATGCATGTATACGATAGTTAGGGTAGGATGAACTTCAGAGCTCGAGAACGTATACCCTATAAATATATTAACTATTAACCGAAAACCATCCATCAATATGAATACTATGGAGCCAACAACGAAATCACAAAAAAAAACGGCCAAGTGCGAGTCGAACTCGCACATGAAGGGTTCCGCCTCTCAACCAAGGTTGCCTGGAAGAGATTGCTTTGTAGCAAAAAGGCCGCCTATTGTGTGTTCCTCTTTCTGTAATTTTCTCTGTATGTGTTTGTTTTTGTACCGTGTGCAATAAAGTTTCTAATATTATTATTATATTAAATACACGTACCCAAAATGCCACTATAATTTTTCGTCTGCAAAAATAACTTTGTTTTTCATAGTGTTTGTATGAATGGCAAATTTATATTTGGTATATATATTTTTTTATTTTTGTGTAAAAACCGTAAAGCGGTTTACAGAATAGATCTACATACCAAGTTTCAACTGTGTAATCCTCATAGTTTTGGAATAAAGTGGCTGTGAGTGACATACATCGGACAGACAGGCATGACGAATCTATAAGGGTTCCGTTTTTTGCCATTAGGCTACGGAACCCTAAAAAAATTTGTTCCATACATTTTTATCTATAGTAGATATTGTAATTTACCGTGGAATCATTTTTTTTTGAGATTTCGTTGTATACGCTCTATCGCAAATGTTGTTATTGATTGACAATACCAGCCCCTTTCTGGTAATTAAACATTGTAAAATTCCCCCCCCAGCGCTTGTCTGTGGGGCCTCTGTGGATCCCAATCGGGTCCCTATCACAGACTAGGGTTTGGTAAATCCTCGGTACAGTAAAATCCAATTTTCTCCCTATTTTACAGAATAACTTCGTTATCTTCTTAGTTTAACCCATAGCTAGGTAAATATAAAAATATATAATTTTTCATTGTAATATTTACATATAAAGAATGCTGGTAACGTTTTTCAGGTGCTAAAATTTAACAATTTAGCACAAATATACTCGTGAATCCCACAATGACGCGATATTAAATGACTACCTCGTAAATTGTCAGTACTACCAACCATTTGTAGAGGCTTAAGTCGCTGTTTTTTTTTATTCTTAGCAGATTGTAATAGGTTATAAAGGAAAATGTATAGTGAACACAGATATTTCTTTGTTTTTTTATGACTGGTCTATCAATGGGCCTCGGCACAGGCGTGAGTTTGAAGGAATTCGGAATCAATTCTCAGTACTACCAGCTGCTTGTTTATGAGATAATTCTCTGTCTTTTTTATTCTTAGCCGATTGTAATAGGGTAGAAAGGAACAGATACAGTTTGATATAGTTACCACTGACATTTCTTTGTTTTTGTAAGAGTGGTATTCGCGATCGGGAGGCGCCACAGACAAGCGGCATTTTCATCAAAGTATCATCACTTTGCATAAAACGCGCTGGGAATATCAGTAGGTACTTTTAGATTTATATGCCATCATGTACCTAGTACTTACATGAAAAATAATAAAAAATATTTCCATGTGGGATATATTTCCAGAGATATTTATTTTCTTAATTACGGGTCGGCGTTTTATATGCTGACGTCACTTTGCATCACTTAGTATGCAGCTTGCGGCGTACGCTTGGCCGATTTGGTCAGTGAGTCGCCTTCTTTGTATGAAACAGTATAAGTCGACGTCACGCGAAGCTCGCAGAAATCTTGAATTGAACACTTGTAAATCGACTTATCATATTTGAATAAAACAAAAAGAGTTCAGTATTTATATGTTTAAGCCATAGGTACTTTAAAAAAGTTTCAAGCGATTTAATGAACCTGCTGTTAAGCCTCACTCTCCAACGATTCCAGTATCAGGCATCCTAGCCTAGCTCATGCAATTTAACTTTTTACCGAGTGGCACCGCTCGGTAACTTTGTCTTTGTCTCAGATTATTCGATTAACTGCTCAAATCGTACCGCAGATTTTTTTTACACCAGACGGAGATGGTTTCTACGTTAGAACTCCGAAAATACAGCCGACATAAAAAAAATACCTTATCAACTTATAAGGTTTTTTAATAGATTCATACTTTTTTGTAACTTTCTTGGATAAACAGATTTGGATTTGGGCGCGAAGGTAATATCGTTCCTTTTACCTTGGGAATAAATCGGTAGGCAATAAGAATTTACTGGTAGGTAAGCATTATAAGTGAATCTGAAAATAAATAACGCTAATCTCATTAGGCCAAAATTTCAATTTGAATTTTATTTATGGTTATTTAATCATAATATTATTAACTCACTCTTTCTTCTGGGCTTTTGGGAAGGTGTAGTAATACGATCCGCATAAACAAATTTTTTTTTCGATTGTTTGGTACCTAGCTATGATGTAATTTCAGCTATTAGAAAAGTCAGAAGTATTCTGTGGTCAGAGGTTGCAGTTTCTTTGTACAAGTAGGAACAGTAGGAACTAATGAGTTCAGTTCAGACTGAGTTTGCAAATGTTATTTTCAAGGTATATCAGGATATATGACTGAAGCGAGATAGCAATGAGAAAACAATGCGCGCGGAAGCGAGACGGATTTTTAGGGTTTCGTAGCCTAAAGGCAAAAAACGAAACCCTTATAGATTCGGCCAAACCGATGTATGTCACAGCCTTTTTATTCCAAAACTATGAGGATTACACAGTTAAAACTTGGTAGGTAGATGTATTCTGTAAACCTCTTTACGGTTTTTAAACAAAAATAAAAAAATATATGAATTCAGGGGGGGCTCCCCATACATGGAACTGACCCTGAATTTTTATTTATCATCAAACCTATACGTGTGGGGTATCTTTAGATAGGTCTTTAAAAATTGCATTGAGGTTTCTATAACGATTTTTTCTCAAAGTCAACCGTTTGAAAGATGTACACTTCCAAAGTGGTAAAATGTGTGTCCCCTCTAACTTTTGAAATAAGAGAGTGAAAAATATATAAAAAATATATGCTGTGTAGATCTTAATAAAAGCTTTCAACGAAAATTGGTTTGAACAAAATATGGTTGTTAGTTTTAGAAAATCACACCTTATGGTGGGGGCTCTGTTATGTTTTGGGCAGGAATAAATTCAATGGATCGTACAGAGTTAGTCATCATTGAAAACGGCTCACTGACTGAGCATCGATACATAACGGAAGTTCTAATTCCTCATGCACAACCCGCATTGGCCGCTCTAGGTGAAGACTCGATTTTTATGGACGACAATGCTCGCGCCCACCGATCCCGCGATGTTAATGCGTATGTGCAAGAGGTCGGCATTCGTCGTTTGGATGGGCCAGCTCTAAGTCCCGACCTCAATCCCATAGAGCATGTCTGGGACGTAACGGCGTGTGAGATCAGTACACCCGGCTCCGCAGACCATCAGAGAGCTGAAGAATGTGATTACTGCGTAGTGGGAACTTGTTCCGCAAGCAAGTATCCGGGATATACTCGCTAGCATGCCCAGACGAATTCAAGCTGTGATTTTAGCTAGAGGGGGTCACACTCGATACTAAACATTTATCTGCTTTTACTTTATTAAAGAAAAACAAACCAAAAAACTATTTTTATTTTTACTTCATGAGTATATGCACTACTAGCGAACATACACTACTAGCGAGGTTTAGCATTATTTCCCATAAATTGTATCTTAATTTTATGAAATACTGATGAAAACGATTATTTTCTTATTAATTTACCAAATTGTGAGGATAAAACTACCTATAATTATCAAACAAAGCAATATTAACATTTGAAATGGTTCATTGCTTAGGTGCCCGTTTTTTATGCAAATGAGTTTATATATCTTATTACCAGATTTTACAACATTTCTAACAGTCCTATAGTTTTATAACAAAAAGTACTTTTCCCGTATAGCCTCTTAAATAAATATTAAGAACTGTATCATCTTAATTTATATATTAAGCGTTAATTTCTAGCGAAGATCGAGTGCAGCAAAACCACTTTGTTATATTAATTAATTAATTTTATTAATATAAATATTAATACATTTTTGAACATAACTCTTTCTAAAAGTAATATAATAACTTTTGACTTATTTAACTGTTTTACTTTCTTAATTTTTCGAAGACGTTGGATTCTTTTTCGATAGTTATGCTACTTTGCGAAAAAAGCAGTTCCGTTATGTGGTTATAGTTTAAGTAGCTATATTTTGGTTTCTACATTTTTCTCACTCTTTTATTTTAAAATACGTTTGCGAGCAGGATAATTAGGTACTTGATTGTGTTTATACGTGTCGTAACCGTGAACTAGGGTCAACTTTCTAATCCTACAATCCCGTTATAAATTAATAGCGATCAAACTCAATCACGGTATTAATTATTCATACTGCAGGACAGTTCATAACTAGGGGTGTGCCTAAGGGGTGTAATCAATTTAGGGCTGGTAACTGAAACTTTGGCACGGCACGTCGGGGTTGGTCCTGTAAGTTTGTGCTCTGAAAATTGTCTTCGAGGTTCACTTCGTTAGTGCGAAAACTACTAATTCAATAAGTTGTAAGCGTTTATTTTAAGTTTAATTGTTTAAATAGTGTATTGAAGTGTATTCAATTTAAATAATAAGAAACCTGCTAGTTGATAATTCAAATCAATGAACATTTTAAAACTTATAATGAATCCCAAACAATATTGGATGATATATTTTGATTATTGTGTACAAAGAGTAGCGAGTTTGATCTGTGACAAAAGGAAACAGATCAACTGCTTCCGTTTGGCGCCATATTCGATTTGGTTTTGGAGGGGGCAACCGGCCCTACGAGCGGGCAGTTGAGTCTGGCGCCGACATTCAGTTGTGAACATTCGAGGTGTTAACTTGTGCCTACGTTGATAAGTTTAAATTTGTAAAGATTAAAGAAAGATAATAAACGTGCAAAAGTGTAGGACTACGTGGTTTTATTCTACATCTTCGGCTTCCCTGACTTTGTTTAACAAAGTCAGAAGTGGGATACTAAAAAGGTACGTAAATGTTTGCATTTATTCATTACAGTCATATTTTAGGAAAATGTATTAGGAGTGGTGGAATCGTTACACTTTTTATTGTGTTTTGGCCCGCATGGCCGGGGCGGCTCTTTGGCTGTGGTGATTACACTTTCGGTAGAAAAGGTTGTGTTTGAGGCACATGGTCAAGGCTACTCTTTGACTGTGCCGATTACACTTTCAGTAAAATAGGATGTGTTTGACGCACATGGCCAGGGCTACTCTTTGGCTGTGCTGATTTCGCGTTTGACACAATGGTTAATTTTATCATTCTTAATATATTTGGAACAAAACGAAATATTCAGTTTATCCATCAAAGTGTGTAAATGGGATCATTAATTGTAAATTACAGCGCACGACCAAAGCTAACACTTTGGTTGCGTTGGTATTGTTGATGTTTTAAAGTATATGCTTGAATGTCTTCATTAACCATGAGTGATACTAATAGCACAAGGCCAAGGCTACTCTTTGGTTGGGCGGTTGACTCATTATGGAAGGGGACATGGGGTGTGACGGTGCATGGCCAAGGCTACACTTTGGTAGTGCTGTCACATGCAGTGTACATGCTGTCTAGTCTCTGTGTAACTGGTTGATGAATTTGTATAACTAAAATATCAATAATAGTTTCAATTCTTAACGGTAGGGCGAGTCAATGTCTGGAAGATAAATTGATCAATTTAATGGGTAAACATGAATTTGCTTGATGGGTATGCTTTTCGTTAGAATGATTTTTTGTGTACAGTTATGTGTTGCGTCGTTAAAATGAAAGAAACGAAATGAATAACATTTTATTGTCCTACAAAGTTTACAAAGTTGGATTCTTAAATTATTATTAAAATATAAATATGTAATACATAAACTTAAAAAAAAAACTGTATATATTTGTAGCAATATTACTTATTAGTTATCGAGTGACAAATCAGTTCGGAAAGGTTTACAGTCAGAAATTTTATACTTAAAATTTACATTTATAGTAATATTAGATAGTCAAATCAGTTCGGAACTATTGATGTCCGTGGCATTCTTATCGATTTCAGGGCGATGGACCGTGACGAAGACAGTTCAACGGTACTACCGTTGGCGGTTGAAGCTGGGCTGGTGTCCAAGATATTACCGTTGAACGATTCTCACCGCGGGCGCAGCAAGACACGGACTCCAAGGCAACGAGTCGTTTACACGCCACCACATCGTAGATATTCAAGATCTTCAGGAAGACGATCTTCACATTATAGACGAGAGCACTCGAGACCGTTCCAGAAGTCGAAGTCCAGCGTACTCATATTCAAGAGGCAACCACTACAGGGATCCAGTGGAGTATCGAAGGCATGAAGTATCCGGGTATGAGCAACAGCGTTTTTCTGAACAGCGGCAACCATCAGTACGGCGACATACATCGCGACAGCGGCGTCCGCCGTCAGAAGGAAAAGGTCCACGTGAGTTTATGTCTGAATTTGCAAAGGTTTTTCTCAAAATTTTCGTCAAACAATATTAATAGAGAAAGCTTTTCAAATACAAATGTCGTGCCCGAATTTGATCCTTCTCTAAAAAACCAGACCATAAATAATTAGCTTACCAAGGTAAATGAATTTGATAGTTTGTATGGATGGACTGAGCGCCAGATTGTACACTACACGTTACCAAAACTTGTAGGCGTTGCGAAGAAGAGGTACGAAGGCTTACCAACACTTCTGTAATCGTGGGACGAGTGGCAAACCAAACTTATGTCCGCATTTCCTGCAGAGGAAAACTATGGGCAAATGCTAACAGATATGTTGGCGAAAAGAGATAAGTTTGGCGAGTCTCTCGAAGACTATTTTTACGAAAAGGTCGCGCTTCTGAATCGCTGCAATATTGTAGGTAAAAGATCAGTAGAGTGTATCTTGCATGGGATAGATGACAGGTCCGTGCGCTTGGGCGCCAGAAAGTTGCTTGCTTATCTTCTGTAAAGATGTTTCTTTCGAGTGCGAGGATGTATCTCTCATTGATGAGGCGACGGTGGTCAACACCGTGGAACGGTGAATATGCTAGAAAGGTTCGACGTGTCCTCGTAGGTCTCTGTAGCATAATTGGTTGGTGCATTGGGCCGGACTCCCAGGGATGCGGGTTCGAGTCCCGTCAGGGCGACATGAGACTGGTTCCTTTTTTCTGGTATGTTTTCTTGTTTAATATTTATCACTTACTACTGAACTGCATACAGATGCAAGCAAATGGGGCGTAGGTGGTATATTATTTCAAAGACAGGATAGTGGAGATTTAAAACCAGTGGCTTACTTTAGTCGTCAGACTACACCAATCGAGCAACATTTTTCATCATATGAGCTAGAGACCCTAGCTGTAGTATCTTCGCTTGTCAAATTTCGCCCATATCTTCTCGGTATGCCATTTACAATTGTTACGGATTGAAACTCTTTACGCGCTACATTCATGAAAAGGGATATGATCCCTAGGGTTGCTCGTTGGTGGACTTTGATGCAGGAATTCGATTGTGATGTGAAATACAAACCCGGTCACCGGATGTGTCATGTAGACGCTCTAAGTCGTAACCTCGTTTGAAAATGAAAATGAAAATGAAAAATGTTTTATTCATAAACAAAGTACGTGCTCTTGCATAAGTGGCTGGAACCAACCTATTAAGTGTCGAGAGACACTAGTGTCAGTAGGCCCCGCTCTTCCATAGCTTAATGACATCTAAATAATACACGCAATTTATTTATTTATGTTATAATCAAACAAATGTGTTGTGTAAGTAAATATCTAGGTGTGTATGTGAGTGTGTGTGTGTTGGTGTGTGTGTGTGTGTGAGTGTTTAGTCACTGCAATAGCTGTTCTATGTCATCATAGGACTTAGATAAAAGCCAGTTTAATATATCTTCTTTACATTTCCGTAAGTTGTTTTCATGAATTTTAAGGACACTATTTAATTTATTGTACATAGCCGCTGATAGTCTTGCATATTGGTGTTTGGCAAATTCTGTTCGTGATTTCTGAACATCAGCTGCCTTATGACCCCTTCGTTTACTAACGATTTTTTTATTATATTGGAGGGATTTGTGTAACTTTAGGGTCGTTTGGAGTATATACAACTTTCTTACTGATAGGAGTTCACTTAAATGGAAGAATTGATTAGTGGAGAACCTGAAGGGCTTATAATACCTTAAGTAGACAACGCTGACTTCTTTCTAATTCTATTAGCTTAGTTTTGTGAGCCCCTCCCCAGATCGTGATACAATATCATTAAAATATATAATCAATTACAATCTTTAATAATTAATGAAAGTAAACATTCTTTAACCAATTAAAAAAATTTCTTATAAATAAATGCTATTACAGTTTACATGAATACTTCAACGACACTATTAAATAAAAAATGGTATTTAAAAATCTGTCATCTAAAATTACTTTGTGTCATAATTGTTTTTTTTTCTTATTATTATATTTTTTTATTTTTTGGATGTAAAACTTTGCTATCTAATGTTAATTAGCGCCTCCTCTCTTCTAAACCCTATTGCGTGCCCGTCAGGGTCCATGATGATCTTTTATTTATGTTCACCATCTTTCGTGTACATTATGGAATGCAATAAATAATTGAGTATTGAGTATCCGATCAGTTTCATCATCGTTTCTAGCGATATCATGGAAGAGTTGGATTTTCCCATCGTGTTCAGTATTTCCGTGGATTGGCTCAAAACTGTTCAGTCTTCCGATAGTGAAATAGATCGAATCAAAAATATTTTACAAGATCCAAATATCAAAAATGTCGTTGATATAAAACAAAATTTTTGTGTTAAGAATCACAATGTTTATAAAATCACTGCTAATGAATCACAATGTTTATAAAATCACGGCTCAGGTGGTTAGTGCCGAGGGGCGTGAGATGGCATATACTCAAAGCATGTCACGATGACATAAGACACTTCTCGGTGGAAAAGACAATGAATAAAATCGAAGAAATCATATTGGTTTCCGAAAATGAAAAAAATTGTGAAAATAAATACGTCCAATCATGTTTGGAATGTGCGCATAGTAAAATCCCGTCAGGAAAAAATCTGGTTATTTACACCCGATACCGAAGGTCTCTTTACCATTTCACACCCTGCATGCTGACCACTTGGGTCCGTTCAACACGAGTAAACATAAAAACAAATATCTGTTGATTATTATAGATTCATACAGTAAATTCATTATTATAAAACCTGTCCGAAATACGAAGGCTTATTATTAGAACGAAGGAAGGAAGTATTAGAGTTTTTAAGGAGTATTTTGTCACTTTTGGATGTCCGATCAGACTAATAACTGACAGATAATCATCTTTCACGGGGGAGAATTTAAGAAATGTTTGAATGATAAAGGAGTGAAACATGTGATGAACGCGGTTGCTACTCCACGTGCAAATGGGCAAGTGGAGAGGTACAACCGTACTATTTTAGACTCGTTGACTGCTATGAATCACGGACGGGATGAAACTAATTGGGACAGTAAAGTTTTGGAGGTACAATGGGGACTAAATAATACTAAAAATAAGGGTATAGGCCGCTCTCCTGCAGAAGTACTGTTCGGATTGAATTTAACTAGTATGGCGGAAGGTAGGATTCGGTCGTCGATAATTAATGATGACGATGAACAAAATGATCTAGCGAACAATTTAAGTGTAATTAGGATGGAAGTAAATGCGCATATAAAAAAAACGCTAAATAAACAAAAACAACGTTTTGACAAATCTAGATGTAGACCACGGAAATTTAATATTGGAGACTTGGAACGAGTAGAAAGATCTATTTTATGCCCAGGTAAGAGTAAGAAGTTAATTATGAAGTGCCTAGGTCCATACAAAATTATTCAAGTTATGAGTAATGAAAGGTATACTGTGGAGGATACTCCTATTACTCGACGTAAAAGCTATATATAGGGGTGTACATCCAGTAGAAAAAAATACACCCTTGGTTAAATTTTAAGAGATCTTATGAAAGTGGTGAAAGTTCAGACGAAAATTACTTATGTACAATTAATAATAATAATAAGGTTAATACGGATAATGATTCAAATAAAAGAATGGATGATGATGGAATGAGTGTTAGTGGAAATAGCGTGAAAATGGATTATACAAGCGAAATAGAAAATATAGAGATAGAGGGAGAGTAGGAATGGCAAAAATAAATATATATGATATTATAGGCATATAGGAAGGATCACACTCAGGGCAATCAATGTGTTTGTTCTTATAATATATATATATTATGTTGATATATTCAATTAATAAAAAAAACCTGTGTAAATGAGACATAGATAAAAGGGTTTTTGGATAAAGGATGATTTGTGGGCACCAAAAGGGTGTTGGATGATGATGAATTTGGAAGGATGATAATGTTAATTTTATTTCAGAAGGTTCAAATGGATAAACATGTATATTGTAATTGTGTATACAGGATAATGATGAATTTGGAAGGATGATTTTAAAAGGCTTTAATTAAATGTATTGCAATTGTGTATAAATAAAGGATAGAAAATGGTAAAACTAATTAGTAGAAGGATGACATAGTTTTTTTTTTTTTTACCTAAACGTGGATGTAATAAAAATGCTTGAGTATTGTAGAAATTCATATTTGTTCAGATAAATATTTGTTATAACGGCTGTTCGTATCGTATATATTTAATTTGAATTAAATAAACTAATCAAATAATACTATGAAACTAATTTTTATTTTTGTTTTGAATTCTATATTGGTTTATTCTTGTATTTAAATATATTAATCTCTCTCAATTCACTTTTTCCAATAAAATTATTATTGTTTAAATATAAGTATTCATTAATTGTACTTAATGGTTTAAATTCCACCTTGATTTTAATTATTAATATTAATTTTGTCACGAGGTCGTGAATGATTATCAGGATGGACGAATCTGTAAGCGTTTATTTTAAGTTTAATTGTTTAAATAGTGTATTGAAGTGTATTCAATTTAAATAATAAGAAACCTGCTAGTTGATAATTCAAATCAATGAACATTTTAAAACTTATAATGAATCCCAAACAATATTGGATGATATATTTTGATTATTGTGTACAAAGAGTAGCGAGTTTGATCTGTGACAAAAGGAAACAGATCAACTGCTTCCGTTTGGCGCCATATTCGATTTGGTTTTGGAGGGGGCAACCGGCCCTACGAGCGGGCAGTTGAGTCTGGCGCCGACATTCAGTTGTGAACATTCGAGGTGTTAACTTGTGCCTACGTTGATAAGTTTAAATTTGTAAAGATTAAAGAGAGATAATAAACGTGCAAAAGTGTAGGACTACGTGGTTTTATTCTACATCTTCGGCTTCCCTGACTTTGTTTAACAAAGTGTTGTAGCTGATGTGGAAGATTGTGTTAGATTGGGAAGTGAGCGTTCTATTACTGTAATGTGTACTGTACCACAGAATATATATTAGTATCTTACGGTACAGAAATTTCACTCCCGAGTTTAGGTATGATAAACGCAAGCGTCCGGTCACCGGACTAGTCTCAATAGGCTGGCACTCGCTCGACAAGACAGTTATTGTACTATGAACGCTATACGCAATGCAAAAGGTTGAAATTAGGTTGTTTTCCAGAATAGTAGGTAAATATCTCGGGGATTTTACGCCGCTTGTATGGAAGTGAGACAGGCCTGACCGTACCATAACGAATTTTCAATTATATTCCCTCATAAGCATCAGCCATTTCAATACCATCCATCATCAGCCTGTGGACGTCCACTGCTGGACATAAGCCTCTCCTAGCTCACGCCTGTTGTGGCGTTCATAAGAGGCTAACTGCTACCACGCCGGCCAGACGGGTTGGTAGAGGGTTTGTTTCAAGTTTTCCTTCTCTCGCACAGGTGTTCAATGCGTCGAGCCTCTTAGTAGACTCTTACGACATCCCAGGCATGTAAGGGAGCGGTGACACTTGTATTCTTAGGCCGTCACCACACGGCACAATATCAAAGGCCTTCTTTATTGACGGATAAGAAGAATGCGCCATGACCCACCACGCTGGTAGTCCAACGCGGATTGGTGGGTTGCTAAATAATTATTGTTTGCTTTTTTATGTTACTATCAAGCCACAGAAACCAAGAAATAAGTGTCGCTTAGAGAATGCATGTTGCCATGATATGTGAAGAATTAAAAAATCATCAAAATGGTGGCGACGCGTAGGTACCTATAAAAATATAACATTTAAAAAGAAACAATACATACTTTTTTACGGGCACAACGTGATTGTTGGTTAGGTAAAACAAGTGCTGTCGAGACAAACACAAATATCATATGGAGTTGTGAGTAATATTATCTATGCCAGCGTTATTTTGCACACTTCACTGGTAGTTTCCTGCAATGTGAGAGTAGCCGAAGGTATTCAGGTCACGTTGCGAGTGATTACCATAACTAAATTGTTAGCTGCTTTTGCTGGTCAGAGGCTATTCTCGAAAACAAAGCTCATTTTTGTCAACTAAGAAGATTCTCATGTTTTTTTCTTATGATGAAACGATATTATTATTTTCGAGCCTTCATGTACGATCGGGGATCTTCCCGGTTGACCAGTAGAATTTTTTGGGAAACATTTTCTCGGAAAGTATTAAGGTTAAACAAATAATTTTGTATTCAAATGAAAAACCTATTAATGTTTTATTAGTTGTGATATAAACTTTTTCTATATATCTATTGCTTTTTTAAATAAAGCTCCCTAAAAATCTCTACTACTAATCCGGGAAGTCCCCCCACTGTACTTACTGTCTAACTTGATGTTGTACTACAATACAAAATAAAGACATAATATGATTTTTGAATTTTTGCATTTTTCAATGCTATTATACTTATGATAAATTTTAAATAGAAAAATATTGGAAAAAATTTACTCGGCCACAAGTGAATTCTCAGATGGGAATCGAACCCACAACGTTTGGAAATCCGGTCCAATGCTCTTCGGATTTATCATAAGAAAAACATTTATTAACTAATAGTTATTTGTTACGCAAGGCTGGAAAGTTGGATTTAGCGACGAGCTACCTCTATTGAAACTTGAGCAAGCGAAGGATTCTAGGATTGAACCACCAGCGTAGCGAATTGTTCAAAGATTGAATCCTGAGCATAGCCAGGGTTTCAAAGGTACGAGACGCGAAAAACTGTTTTTAGCGTCTCGTATCTTTTCTGCCGAGCGCAACACATAATTTTTCACCTCACAACAGCGAGGAAAATTTTTAGGTGGTTTCCGCGGTCAACTACCGATAAAAAAAACTTTTAACGCTTTTAAAGTTTAATCTAAATAGTCCTTATTCTTGTTGTTTTAATTATATAAAAAACTAAAATAATAAAATCGGCCAAGTGCGAATGCGAGTCGAGCAAGTGCTGGAAGAGATTGCTATGTAGCATAAGGGCGTCCAATTGTGTGTTCTTCTTTTTTGTAATTTTCTCTGTATGTGTTTGTTTTTGTATTGTGTGCAATAAAGTTTCTATTATTATTATATCAAATATATCTATCCAAAATGCCATTATAATTTTTCGTCTGCAAAAATAACTTTGTTTTTCATGGTGTTTGTATGACAAAGTTATATTTGTGGTTTAAGAAAATGTGCTTTAGCTCTGAAACTGCTAAATATATGTCGTTCAAACCAATTTTCGGTGAACGTTTCTATTAAGATCTACAGCATATTTAAAAAAAATTCACGCTCTTATTTCAAAAGTTAGAGGGGGGGACACATTTTAGACCGATCGCGCCGAGTTATTTTGTAGGCAAAACCTTCAAAAATTCTAAAGTTTATAAAAACTTGCCTATGGATGTATTTGCATATAAAAAGCTTATTTTTGCGTTTTGTGTCATTTCTTGCCTATGCATCTATAGAAATTCGATTTCAATTGATTTCGATTGATTTCAAGTTAAAAAACGCAATGGTATTGAATTTAAGATAGCCTGCGTAGTGTACAAACCTAGTTTGTGTCACATTCGTCCAGGGGAAAGTGACTTAAAGTCAGTACATTAATAACTTAAGGCAAAAAAAAACTAGTACCATAATCTGCAGATTACTTAAATAAACCCATGAAATAAATTTGTGCCAGATTCAGGCATGGGATTTTAGTATTTTCAATTTTTTTGTTTGTCCGAGCTATAAGTGCTTTAAAAAAATATTATTAGAATTTTACTTATTTGATATTAAAAATGCATGATTGATGGACAGTGTGAATCTGTGTCATATTAATGCACGGCATTATTAATTAAGAAAAAATATAAAAAAGCGCACGAAGTTAGTAGGTAGGTACAGAGCGCGCGATGCGAACGAAGCGCAGGCGGCAAGCCCGGCGCGGTCGACCTACCTATACGAGTGGACCGTGTGACATCGCGGCGTCCGTCTCAGTCGGGTTATATTCGGTACCTACTATAATAGGTAATTAGATTATCCCGTGATTAGATCAGATTAGGTAAGGATTGAATTGATAAACGAAAGAACACACGCCGTCGTTCGGTTATGTAGAGATTATCATCACAGTCTTTAAGCGTTAATCTACTATGCAGACGCAGGTCACATCTAATTTTCAATACTGTTACTTTTATGCAAGTGAAAGAATGACAGGGTGTCCCTGTCCGGGTCGTCGGTCGCATAGCAGAGCAGATATTATACCTATATGAGTTATTTAGTAGATTTTCACTTTTACTTACAGGTACCTATCGCTTTTCGGTAGTTTTTTTATTATTTTCATATAAAAAAGTATCTGCTTTAAGCAGAGTCAGCAAAACAAAATTTATAGCTTGTACTTACTAAATACGGCAAAGTCGTAGATTTACAGTAACCGGGTCCGATACTCCGTTAAGAGAACCGGGAATATCGCTACTCCCGGTACTGAGAAACCCCTAAAGTTTTTTTGTATTATTGAGCTGTTTAAAATGTGTGCATAAATGAAAATGTTAGACGCAAGATGAAAGAACCATAGAAAGTGCTGCTGCTGTGAAACTATTTTTTGGTAGTTCCCCGCGTAACACACACAAAATTCAGCTTTTAATTTTACCGGTCATATTACTATCTGGCTATTGCTGTCTCACTCTGATAAATAGGTCACTTGTTATACCGCCTAATGGTAAGCTAGGAGTATCATACAATCAACGATGAGCCTAGAAGGTACTCATTAGGGATTTAGAATCCCCGGGTTTGTAAGTATTCGGAAACACAAGAACAGGTAAGAAGTTACACTCTAGCGCGGTACAGAAGATATATAAGAATCAAAACGCTTAGCCAATTTCGACGCATTGAACGCCAGTCTTTGGAATATATTGTGAAGTACATATTCGTATTTATGCTTGTCTAATGGCAGGGGAAGAGTATAGCTGTCCATTTCAGACCGAAATATATCAGATAATAAAGCGTTAAGCTCGCAACAACGCTACTTTCTGTCTCTGCTCAAGGGGTTTGCGTTCAAGCTTATGACAAAAATATCTTTTGTGCGGCGTCGGTACCGCCACAAAAATAGATAGATACCGACGCCGCACTGTAACCGCACCGCGCGCTTTGTATGGAAACAAACGACCGTCCGTGCGCAAAACGACAAATGCACCGCTTCGGCACCGCAGCGATCCGACAAGAAACGTCTAAACTGAAAGCGCCCTTAAAGGTGTTTGGATCTAAACTTCGATCATCAAGTCGTAGTCATCGTTTAAGCCACATGACACCCACTACTAGGTATAAGACTCCCCCAAGGATCTCCACAACGATCGGTCCTGCGCTGCCCGCATCCAGCGGCTTCCCTTGACCTTCACCAGACCGTCGGTCCACCTTGTCGGAGGCCTACCCACGTAGCGTCGTCGTGTGCGCGGTCGCCATTCCAGAACCTATCCGCCCCAGCGGCCATTGGTTCTTCTCTATGTGCCCCGCCCACAGCCATATCAGCCGAGTAATCCTTCGAGCGATGTCAGTTGCTTTGATCAGTTTAGTTCTCCTACGGATCTCCTCATATCAGATTCGATCACGTAGGGAAACGCCGAGCATACTCATAGTTAGCGACCACGATTCACTACCGTAAGTCATCACTGACAACACACACTGGCCATAGACTTTCGTCTTGAGACACTCCGGTAAGTTGGACGCGATAATTTTACGGAGCTTCCTGAATGCTGCCCATCCGAGTTGGATTCGACGGGAGATCTCTTTCTCGAAGTTGGACTTACCTAACTGGATTGTCTGTCCAAGGTAAACGTAGTGGTCAACATTTCGAGTGTAGGGTTCCCAACGTGAACTGAAGTGGGTATAACATGGGAATTTGACATGACTTTCGCCTTTTCCATGTTCATCTTAAGACCCAATGTTTGGGAAGCACTACGGAGATCTTCGAGCATTGTGTTCAGATCTTCCAAGGTCTCAGCCGCAAGGACTATATCATTGGCTAAACGAAGATGTGTCAGATACTGGCCATTAATGTTGATGCCGAGTCCTTTCGAGTCCAAGAGCTTAAAGATATCCTTCGACGCAGCTGTGAACAGTTTCCGAGAAATGACGTCTCCCTGTCTCACACCTCGCTGAAGTTGGATGGGATTTATGTTCTGGTTCTGTAATACGGTCCGACATGGTGGCATGTTCGTATAAGTACTTCAACACCTCGAAATACCTATAGTCCACTTGGCACCTCTGGAGAGAATGCAGCACCGCCCAGGTCTCTATCGTATCGAAGGCTTTCTTATAGTCCGCAAACGCCAAGTAAAGTAGCAAATTATACTCCTCGGTCTTCTGTATAGCCGAAGCGTATGGATGTGGTATTTGGTGCTAAAGCCTTTTCAGAACCCGGTTTGTTCGTGAGGAAGTCGTCGAACCATAACAAACATAACCATAGCTAGACGACTCGTTATGACTCTCGAAAACAACTGAGTTTGCGTTTGGTATAGTTGGAGGAACCATTTCAGCGTAAAAAACCTTTGCCAGTAAAGCAAAGCTTTTTTCATGCTAATAAAATTTTTAATGAAATATTAAAAGTTGAAACTTAATGAAAATGACACGCATGATCAGCAAGCATATCCCTCGGAAAGTAGGATTCAGGTTGAAAGGACTGACCTGTTTCTTATCCTGTTAATCTTACAGCCTCAGTGGACAACCGAATTAGGGAATTAGGGACAAGATGTAAGTTAGCATTGGCTTGGCTGATTCACTAAAGGCCAGGGCGAAAAAATTTAACGATTCTACATCTATATCAATAAAAGCTATAGACTTGCTCGGTCGTCAACTGAAGCTTTTTGGGTTACATGACAAGGGGGCAGAGTTGTATTGCGCTATTAAGAGTCTGCCTGCGGAGACAGGTTCATGAACTAGTTCAGTAGGGGCTCGTGCATCAAATTTAAAATCAAATTCAATATCATTTATTCAGTCTATGCTGTTACAAACACTTATGAACGTCAAAGAAGCTACGCCATCGGCTCACAAACCCTACGGCTGGATACTGGATTTTCTTTGCTAGGAAGGCATTGAATGATGACACAACAACGATAAGATGCTTAATTAGTAGCTACCTGGGCAAATGAATCTGTCTCCACAATCCCCCCAAAACCGGAAAGTTTCCGATCTCAGGAGATTGCAATGCAAATATGGCTAGCCAAAGGAAAGGTCAGAAGTCAGATAATGTTTATATAACATCGATAAATAAAGCTAGGGCATAGTCCCAGGAACTCCTGGTTACGAATTTTCCCGAGATTCCCGATACGGTACTTACTGGGGCACATTAACTGGCACCGGTTTTAACATGGTATCGCAAAACCGGTTCTCATTAATAGTAAACATCAATATAAATATATTCAAATGAATGAGCTCGAGATAGGGAAAAGTACCGGGAATTCAAAGTTCAATTTTTTTCCCGGGATTCCCAGTACTGACGCAAATTAAATGACACCGGTACCATCGTATAGAAGAACCAGTATTCTTGGTTCTCATGAATAATAATGAATGGGTTAGAAATGCAAAACTATAAAACAAAATGTATTAAACGAGTGATTGACAGTGGGTGCATGATTTCAAATTTCAATTTTAACAATCAGAAAGGCTGTCATTTATAATAGTGGCACTTGAGGTGGTATAAAGTAAAAACAAATTATACTTACTTGCCCAGATCAGATATATATCATGTTTTCTTTTTTTGCTTTTTATTTAATGTTTACCTACTTCTAAAAAACATCTTAGTCTGGTCATCAACTTACTTAAAAATAATTAAGTAGGTACCTTCTTGACTAGCAATGTAGGTACCGTCAACGGCACGTACGGCTTTACATTTGCACTACGAAAACCACCGACGAGCGACGTAAGGGCGCTCTCAAGGTCACACACACCGCTCACGTGTCGCGTCGCGTCCCATGCGCTTGCTCTTAGCGGCAAATTTCAAAATGTTCCGGATTTAAACTGAATCTAATAATATAAGATTCCATGGATAAAAACGACACAAATTTTGAATAGTGTTTCGTTATATCATAAAGATAATAAAAACATAAACTCTAATAACTTGAATTTTCTTTTGTGACTTTTACATCGTTTTAAACAAAAAAAGGAAAGTTTCTGAAAATGCCATGGAGGAATCTGACACAAAACATTATAAACAAAAGATACCATTGATCTAAAACTTATAACACTTATTTCACCAACTCTAATATTCTTTTGAGCTACTGAGGCGACATCTTAGGTAATGGTTAAATAACAGTATTCCCGTGGAGAGAGATGACACAAAAACCTCGTGTACATCGTTTACGACTTTCTAATCCCCATGAAAGTAAAATTATCGTCTCTAATTTTCTTTCCGGCCGATAATGTCAGAAAAGACAAAAACGTCAATATATACTTATCCCTGCACCTAAGATGACACAAAATCATATATTAGGTTAAGTAAATGGTCCTGGAACTGTATACCAAAAATCAAGAACTTTAATATTTTTGAAACCTCAATGTAATTTTTAAAGAACTATCTATACACGTATTGGTGGGGAGACCCCCCTTAATATATGTATATATATATATATATATATATATATATATATATATATATATATATGTATATATATTTATCCCGCAAACAAATGGCCGTCCCCTGAAGGCGAAAGTGCATTTAAACTGGCGTCCACCTGCTTTTGGCGTCCGCATAGCGGACGCCACTTTTTTAGCCGGTGGCACTTAGGTCGTATTGATCCTAGCTAGGCGTAGTACAAAAATCGACGGAAGCAAAAAAATCGTTTTAATGGCTGCAACAAAATATTGAAAAGTTCCCGAAGAAATCTCAGCGCAGGTGAGGCGCTGCTGCAGCGCGTATATCCAAACTGTATATTTTAGGAAATTTTCTAACTACGAATTCGCGTATTTGGCGTCCACGATTACGACGTTGCCAGCTCGCGCATGAAATCTGTGACAACAAATAATATTTACCGCAATCAAAACAATGTATGTCGTCTTCGGTCACGTACGCGTTGCGTAATATTCGGCGCTCGATTTAAGTTTTGTTTAATTTCATAAAAAAAAACGAAAAAAAAAAATTGGGTTGTTTCGTCCCAAGTGTTGTAACACTTTTCTACCTATATGATCTAAATGAGTGTAGTTTTTTTTGTATGGGCCTAATTCTGTATTACGTGCAGTACGAGTTATAGTGGTTTCTGCGGCAGGTTATACAGAAGACCGAGGAGTATAATCTGCCACTTTTATTAGCGTTTGTGGACAACGAGAAAGCCTTTGATTCGATAGTGACTGCTGCAGTCTCTTCAGAGGTGCCCTGTGGAATATATGTATATCGAGGTTTTAGGGTGTAATTTTATACAATAACCTTTCCTTCACTTTATGCCCTATAATTATTATGTAATAGAAAATTGTAGGCTTTATAGGCTTTTTATAGGCTTTTTTTATGACTAATAATCATAAAAAAAGCCTAAATATACATGTTTATACTAGTAGCAACTTGTTACGAATGTTGGGACCCAACTCATATAAAAATGCTCATTGTCTTTTACTATGAACAATTCTTTAATCTTAAAATTGGTAGATTGCAGCCACATAGTACCGCCTCGAATAGTACCGTATTCCTGTAATTAAGATGACCAGGTTATTGAACTTACGTATATGGCTATTGGGCTTCCGTATTCGGCTATTGGGCGTCCGTATATGGCTATTGAACGTCCGTATACAGCTATTGGGCGTCCGTACAAAGTATAAAACAAACCGACTTGTTGACACCAAATAACAAATACCAATAAAGATATTAGGTATCTATCTTAGTAGTTATGATGTTTAAACTACAGCAACTAAAGTCTGGGATGATCTCGTGTTGACTCCTTTTGGTATTAATCGTTTTTATGTTATTAATTATAGAAGCTAAATAGCTGAAGTCTAAGATATTCTACGATATTGTTGTGATATTGATTGTACTACTAGCTAAAGTCTGAAATGTTTTAGAAACAATATCAAACTTTCAGGTCTAGCACTAAGCGCTATCATCTATAGTCATCTAAAGTCATTTCATTAGTGGTTGTTGTGATGTTGATTAGTTATAGTATAATTGATCCGTTGTGAAACTAACTTTGTATAAAATGTATGACGATGTTTGCAAATTGACAAATTTGGCATAAATTTTTAACACAAGTTTGTTTGACACAGAGCAAACAACTCAGCTTTATTAAAAGTTTGAGATGTTTTGGAAATAATAAGTAGGTATAGCAATTATAAATATATCCTACTTATTATTATAACTAAAATATGTCAGTTTTTGTTTTTTTGTTACTATTTTACCTAAAAATCACTGAACGGATTTAGATGAAATTTGGTAAGCGCTACTTTTTATCCCGATATTTCCACAGGAACGGGAACCACGCGGGTGAAACCGCAGGCGGCCGCTAGTTTTAATGACTATGTGAATCAAAGTAATTACATTTACATGTTCTTAGTTTTTGTTTGATTTCATTACCCTATGTCAATAAAATGTAGATAAATAAATATGTAGAATTAAAGGAAAGTAGTTATTATTATTAAATACTTTATTCATAAATAGATAACAATCCATCACCGCTGACCACTGAGCTACCGAGACTTAGCTCTCTAAAAGTCTCTCTCCGAAAGTCTCAGTAGCTCGGTGGTCAGAGCATTGGACCGGATTTCCAAAGGTCGTGGGTTCGAGTCCCATCTGAGAATTCACTTGTGGCCGAGTTGATTTTTTCCAATATTTTTCTATGTAATATATATCATAAGTATAAAAATAGCATTGAAAAAGGCATAAATTAAAAAATCATAAATTAATGGTATGTTATTTGGTATCAACAAACGACGTAAAGCCTTATACTTTGTACGGACGCCCAATAGCTGTATACGGACGTTCAATAGCCATAATACGGACGGCCAATAGCTGTATACGGACGCTCAATAGTCATATACCGACGTTCAATAACCTGGCGATCTTGATTGCAGGAATACGGTACTATTCCAGGCGGTACTATGTGGCTGCATGCTACCAACTTTAAGATGTAAGAACTGTTCCTATTACATTTTTAATTTTATTATAAACTATCATTTTATTATTAATATGAAATTTGGCAGGTACACAACCTTTCTGTAAGTGTTGCATGAAAGACTGTCATACATGTACCACTCAATCCATTAATCTATGCTCATTCCAACACAACAGACTTTGTAACTGGATAATTATAAGGTAGGTACTGGTAGTTACATACTGTAACATATGGGGCATCCATAAATGTAGGTATAGACCTTACGAATGTTGGAACAAATTAAATCTCTACAGACAAGCGATAGAAAGAGATAATAAACCTAAAGCTGGCAACGTCGCACTCCCAAATACCGTCCATCCTGTGAGGACGTTAAATAATCGATGTCATAGGTAAATTACGACCAATATATCTAGGATGCCTATAATGTATCACCATGGTTTGGGGTTCAAAAATGTTGGTGCATGACTGCAAGACGAATATCGCGAAAAATAAAATTATCGGAAAATGACGTATCCCACGGAGCTGGAAATAAAAAAACTAAGCAATATTCATTACGACATGTTAAAAAAAAGTAAGCGGAACTAGGGGACGTCGTATTGATGCACTACGTGCATGACGCCAAAAAGGTTGTAGGATGTATATATATATATATATATATATATATATATATATATGTACATATATATACATATATATATATATATATATATATATATTTAGTTTTGTATAAAAACCGTAAAGCGGTTTACAGAATACATCTACCTACTAAGTTTCAACTGTGTAATCCTCATAGTTTTGGAATAGGTAAAGTGGCTGTGACATACCTACATCGGACATGACGAATCTATAAGGTTTCTGTTTTTTGCCATCAGGCTACGGAACCCTAAAAAAGACGTAAAGAAGTATTTGGCCAACTACGCCTCGGCATCTTCGATCATCAAAACCACGCCAAGACAAGACAGCGCACTACGAATAGAGACTACTAACGGGTTTCACCCGCATGGTTCCCGTTCCCGTGGGAATATTATGTTTTAGTCCAGGCTATCTACTATCTCTTAGTTTTAGCGTGAAAGAGTAACATCAGGTATGATGAAGGGTAAGAGTCTGCCTGTCGTGGTGAACTGACAAACTTTCGCATTTTTAAGATTTTTGAATTATTTTTATAGAAAAATATTGTAATGCTCTTGAACCGAGCATTGGACCGGATTTCCAAAGGTTCGATTCCCATCTGAGAATTCACTTGTGGCCGAGTTAATTTTTTCCAATATTTTTCTATTTAAAATTTTTTCATAAACTTTCGCATATTTAGTTGGTTAATAATTTAACAGACTGATAGATAACCCTTAACTGAGCATTGAACAATCGGCCTGTAGGATTTTCAGCGGTGCAAAGCTTTATCATGTGACAGTACCATCAGTCGCTATGAACAGTAGTCCTAGCGGTACACCTCGAAATTTAATAAAATCCTGAAATTTGTTTTTTTTTATTTTCTCTTCTAATTTTCTTTAAAACTTTCCAGATTTCCAAATCTAACGTGTGTGATATCAAATAAAAGGTTTTTTTGTATTTATTCCAAAAATATATCACATAATTACATTTTAATTATATATTTTTTTATTATAATTAAAATAAGTTTCAAAATATACCTTTTTTTTCGAAAATAAGTTTAGATTTTTTGGATAATGAAATATAAAAAAAATATACTTACCGTAAATATTTTCGAAATTGATCCCTTGGGTTTGATATCAGGATATTATGTTCATTTGATCTATATTTTACAAAAAAAATATTAAACGTGTCGTATCTGGAGGACCAACAATAATTTTAATTAAAAATGTATGACTGAAATGTAACAATGTGATACAGTTGTGGAATCAGCACAAAAAGAGCTTTCATTTGATACCACACACAATAGTAAAAACAGTAAAAAAAACCCACGTTATATTGTCATAATTTCTCTCTTAACCATTTTTTTATGGTGCTACGGGTCAAATGGATAAAAATGGTCTAAAGATCAATCGTACCGATTTTCATGCTTGTAACACCATTTGCAGGATGTTTATGGTGTACCGCTAGGACTACAGTGACAAAAAACCGTTGGGACACTCAGACCACATGCTATGACCATAACCACAAATCACCTTTAAAAACTAACAAACTGAGATCTTCCACATTTTTTGAAGTCGCTTAATAAAACCGTAATTCTAATCTATTTATAGGCAATGGTTATATGTGATTATTTGAGAGAATCAGGCGTTACTCGGCGGAAATTCGTATCTTTTAACATTAAGCCAACACTAATTAGCTTTATTCTGCAAGAGAAAACACATACAAATGCATGCCTACCCGTGAATAAATGCAAATGCAAAACAGTGACCACAGAGTACATTTTAACATACAGTGACACACTTTGCACCAAAGAGTAAAGTAATTATAAGCGTAAGGTAGTAAGGTGGTAATTAGTAAGGGTAGGGTAGTAATTATAAGTAAAGTTATTACATTCACCGACTAGTATAGACGTGTTTCGCCCCCACACGCAGCATCCTCACTGTTTTGCATTTGCATTTATTTGGGGGCAGGCATGGTCAGGCATGCAGGCATCCATCTTGTATGTGTTTTTTCTTGCAGAATTAAGCTATGTATAAGTGTGATGTTTTGTTGTTTTATTTCCTCGTGTCAGATTGTTTCCCAGTCAAATTCACGGATTGTTTTTTGTGACGTAATTTGTTGTACGTATTTATGCATATGAACGCTCGGTTTTTTCCCTATAACTTAATACTATGTCCACAGAGTATATCCAACGTGAGATTTATTGCTAATAAAACAATATTTATGGCTTCGATAGCGGGATTGGTGATGTTATTTGAATTTTTGGTGTCAGTTGACACAAATATATTGCAACGACTCCCAATAAACGCATTTTTCCCATGGTTTTAATAAAAGAACATGGAAAAAATCCTAGTGATCATCCGCGCTTTTACCAACATGGTAACCGTTCCCGTGGGAATATCGGGATATTAGGGACGCTAATCTGTAAAATTAAAATTTATTTACCATGACATTTGACTTCGTAGCTACTCGTACTACGAAAATTGTTACTACGTCTCTGCTACAAAGGGAACTTCTACGAAACTAGTGGTCGAATATCAGTCACGTTCTTTCTGATTGAAAGTATTGTTTAGGTCTGCTGGTTATATAAGCAACAAAGCAAATTAATGTTATATACGTTCATTTTTAAATGAAGCTAAAGAAAAACAAAATCAAAATATAAAATATAGTTTTGTTGCTAATAAAAATAAAAGAGATCATATTGTTTTTCTTAACATTGATATGTCCAGTAAATCTCGATGTTCCAGACACTTTTTTCAAGCTGAACGTCAAACTTTTGTTGAAATAGATTATCCGAGTTTTTGTGAAAAGAATACTTGACTGTTTTTGCTTTATTGATAGCGTTTTTGCGTTTTTGATTGAAGTCGCTCGCACTCACACCTTTTTGTTTAAAGTAAATTAATTTTAGTTAGTTAAGGGTCTTATAAGGCCAGTTATGCAATATTGTTAAGGAACCATAATGTGAATTCGATGACAATTCATTTATTTGTTTATTTTCAATGGAATTTGCTCGCTAAAGAGCAAATTCTGCTGCCACTGACACTGTTTACACATTACAAAACCACATTGGCAATTAACAAATAAATGAATTTGCCAGGGAATTCACATCAATATTGCTAAGGCGGCCTTATTAGACCGTCTGTACTCACTTACAGTCTGTAATTCAGTATTTTTTTAAATTTAGTTAAGTAATTTGACAGGTGTCAATGTCATTTTATAAAAATGGTAAAAAACTTACTGGTAAAAAAGTTGAACCTTTCAGGCCCCGGATTATGCGACACAAAAGTTTTTCATTGTTCTGGACACCGGTGTCCGGTTCGGGTTTGATGAAAAAGCAGAATTATTTTTACAAAGTGGCATTGGCACCTGTCAAATTACTCTTCTGAATTGAAAATTCGACTATAGGCGCCATTCGACAAAACGCGTGTGTGCAAACATTGTTTGTAGTTATATATTGAACAATTGTGGCGGAGATTTCAAACAATGTGCATTCGCCTCTGGGTGTTTGTCGCCGGCGTTGAGTGGAATGGAAAGTGCTTAGGGTTGTCAACGCGTAAATTGTTGATTCTTAACAAAACCATTGTATTCTCAGCATTTCAGGTGATATATAGAACTTTCTACAATATTATTGGAAATAATACATTATTTTCACATTAGAATTTTCTAAAACTTTCTTGAAAAAATTAAATTACATTATTTTCAGAACCCAGAGATTTGATCCCATAGAGGAGCTCTTAAAAATAGCTGTTGTTGATGATGTTCTTACGAATAAAATTTTAATTCTATTCTCATTCTCGAAATTGTATAGTCTGAGATAAGCATTATAGCCATAGCCTACTAACTACTCCGGGGGCATATGTAAATATGTATGGCGTGTCCGGGACTTAGTCCACATCCAGACACCGTGCGGACGCTCTGCAAGCTTAGACAATTCTGAATCCCAGACGGCCGACAGCCCTGTAAAGGTAGGTACATAATACTACTGGAATATTAACATACAGCCTACAAGTAACAAACATGAACCGATTATTCGTATATGGCCAAACATGCGTTACGCTTTATAGGTCCTATTATTAATATATTGTTACACAGTGTCTGATCGAAATGCAGTACTAATGACATTGAAGATTGAACTAATGACACATAGGTATATATTATATAAAAAACAAGTTAGTTAAAAATAATAACAGAGAAATGAATTTGCAGTTGTGTAAAGGCTCCAGCCACTTCTTCTATTGTAATGTAAAAAAATATGACAACTAATGTAATTATAATAATGTTGTAACTATGTATCTATTTATGCAATTAGACAATGTGACTTAACAAAGAGATATCCACTAATGATTCCCAAATTGAGATTTTCAACACAAAATAAGGTGCATTTAAATCACAAATTCAAACACTTTAAACATGCTGAAAAATAGTGTCTTATTTGTATCCCTTTTCTTCCAAAATTAGTTTTGTTATTCTTTGGTTAAAATTTAATTAAGTTTTAGTTATATAGTTATACTAAAAAAGAATCTTTAAGCAGTAAGTCTTAACTGTAGATTTACCTATAGTGATGTGTCAGCATAAATAGGATCTCAATTTAGTACAGAACTCTATAATTAAGTTTATGTTGTTATATTGATTGTGATCTGTTTTGTTCACAAAATAAATAAATAAAATAAATAAGTTACAGAAATTATTTACGTGTACGCAATGATTACAGGACATTTGTTACATTACTTTACATTACATTACAGGACATTACTTTATGATTAAACAATAAGTGAAATGTCCTGTAATCTTTGCGTATATAGTGTCTCAGTAGAGTCAAAGTCTGAACTTTAGGCTATACTAGAAAAAAATATGCTGAAGCGAGATAGAAATGAGAAAACGACGCGCAAGGGAGCGAGACCGATTTTGCAGATTAGGCAAAAGAAACACAAAATCACTTCGTATTAAAAAACTCCAGCGATTTAAAAAAAATGCTTCTATACGATCCTAAATATTATTGGTGTCCACTTATTAAACCAATTTCCAATAGTGTAAGTAACCCTATTTAAGAATAATTTTGAATTTTCGTATTTTTTAGAGGTCTTTTCGAACAGAAAAAGTGTCGCCTTAACCAATAATATTAACAAATCTTAAGGCGCTACTCGGAAAAAGTATGGACTTTTTGATATAAAACTAATAGCACGGTTACAGTTGTTACAAATCTGGTAATAACATATATATATTTCTTCATACCTTTATCTAGATTCGTATAGTTTCAAAAACACGATTTTATGATTTTGCCTCGACACTTTTTCTTTTCGGAAAGACCTCAAAAAATACGAAAATTCAAGATAATTCTTAAATGGGGTTACTTACACTATTGGAAATTGGTTTAATAAGTGGACACCAATAATATTTAGGATCGTATAGAAGCATTTTTTTAAATCGCTGTTTTTTTTAATACGAAGTGATTTTTTGTTTTTTTTGCCTAATCTGCAAAATCGGTCTCGCTCCCGTGCGCGTCGTGTTCTCATTGCTATCTCACTTTAGCATATTTTTTTCGAGTAGGTATCGCCTTAAAATGTCGGTGTAATATCGCAGAAAATCTACAAGTAGGGCGAAGCTCGAGCACTGCAATTGTCTTATCGCGTTTGTCGATCTTTCGTATTACAAAAGAGATTGCCCCTACATTCGAACGGTGGTTTATTGCGCCTTGTGCCGGGCATGTGTGGTAACCCTAATCATAGGGCGCATGAAATACTGAGAGCGCATGCAATACTGGGGGCCAACTACGATAAAAGCTAACGAAATAGGTAATTACTTTATGAAATTATCTTAAAATAAAGAATAATAAACCTAGATCATAGAGCTATTAAATATTGATACTACAATGCAATAATGAGATACTAAGATTGGGATTATGAGTATACAAAAAATCGTCTGTAAAATTTAATAACAACCAATCTGAGGGCAGTGCCATCATGATTAAGTTATTAATCTTATGATAAATTTTAAATAGAAGTCTCAGTAGCCGAGTGGTTAGAGCAGTGGGTCGGATTCCCAAAGGTCGTGAGTTCGAGTCCCATGGTAAATACTTAATAAACACTAATTAAATCAATACTCAATACTTATTATAAATCTTACATAGAAAAGTATTGGAATAAATCAAATCTGAGAATTCACTTGTGGCCGAGTTGTTTTTTTTTCTTTCTACTTCTTTACTAAGTTTATCATAAGGTCAATAGTTATTTTAATTTTTATGCAAGGCTGGAAAGTTGGATTTTGCGGTTAGTTACCTCAATTGAAACCTGAGTAAGCGAAGGATTTTGGGATTGATAGAATTTTATCGAGATTTTGAAATATGAACTACTGTCATGCACGATTGAGGGACCACTTAAATCGATTTATATCTTTTGAATTTCTGCTTTTACAAATGAATGGTTGAATTTACAATGGGAACGCAAACATAAATCGTTTAATCTAAATATACCTTGTTATTGTTGTTTTTATGATTTAAATTACTAAAACAATAATAAGTTAATTCAAAGTTAAATAAAATAGGAATAAAATTCCGAACGATTCCGAAAACGTTTAGGTGCAAGACAATTTAAAAATAAAGGCCTTTGCACGCTCGAAATCCAATCATATAGGTTGTGTAATCTCACCCGTAAAATGCGATTTTCCACGCAGAAATTGAACGACAAAGCCTCTTTTTCCGAACGTGTGAGGTGAAAAAAGATTTTTTACCAATATTCGGATTCGATCGTTTTGTAGTAAAATTTTCGAAGTAGGCCACTTAAGAGCCCGCTATAGGCCAACGAAAATCAGATTGCTTTACATGATCATCTGTAATATCAATATTAATGAAAAACTGAATTTCAAATGAAGATGCAGCAAACTACAGGACTAACACTAGCGACTATGTTACTCAAAAACACGATTGCATAAAATTTTCTCGATAGAAAAAAAATGCGAAGTTGCCTCCAAATCACTATTATTAACACGATAAACTGCTAGTATTCAAGTAATACATTAAAATAAAGCTTGGAACTTTTTTGTATAATTACACTATAGATAAGGCTTATGTTACATATGTTTGTAAATAACCTTTAAATATCCTTTAAAAAAAGAATTTCCTTTATTTATTCATTCCGGACCGGCCGAATGGGGCCGGAGAATTATAGAAATTTCTCATAGAAATAAGGCAGGATTTACTTTGCAGTTCGCCGTTGCAGTTATTACTTTTGCTTTTGGCCTAGAGCGCGCCTTTAATGAAGACTTAACCAACCTTAGTATGTCTAAATATTTGCAATTAAATTACATAAGCTGAGTCCATCACTCTTTAGATGGCCATTTTATATTTCCATTTAGGCACAGTCTATTACCTATACTTAAATTCTTTTCCCTAGTTTAGACTATGTGCTTATGTCAATAAATCAGTTAGTTTTAGTAACTGCTTTTCGGAGACTTGTTACATAATAATGGAAAAACAGCAACAAATAGATAATAAAAAAAAACTATATTCAAAACATTAGTATTGCATAATATGTCTTACTACAGTCAACAGCACGTTGGGCTTTACTGTTAAACCTTGAGAGCACCCTAAGAGCGTTTTCACATCACCGGATCCGATATCATACATTTCGCTTGCCCTGATATCGGTGTCGGCTCTGATATCCGATGGTAGGAAAATCTTCCAGGAGTAAGTACATATTTTATCGATCATTCTCACGACAAGGCGTTATTCGTATAATTTCCGTCACGATTTTGATTTTGCATTAAATTCTTTGTATTAAAAACACGTTAAACTACAAAAATGTTTTGACGACCTGTTTGGCGCAGGGGTCCCGGGTTCGATCCCCGGACAAGACAAATATTTTCGTGCATGAATATGTCTATTTGTCGTGGTCTGGGTGCTTAATACGTATATGTATGTATTTACAAAAAAAAAATATAAGTATGTTTACCCGTTATCTAGTTTCCATAACACAAGTTCTTCATGAAACTTAACGTGGGATAGGTAATTGGTGTGTTTAAAAAAAAATGTGTACCTTTGGCACTTCAAAAGACCATTAAGTTTTGGATTAACGAAGAGATAAATGTTTGCGTAATAAGACATACATAGAAATAATCAACATGTTGTTGTGTAAAATAAGAAAAAGAAATATATCCTCGGATTTTTTATTCAGTATAACTAGGGCGGTTACAACCCGATACTCGGGTTCGTCCAAATTATGCGAAAATAATGACACTTTTTAATTGCAGTTTGTGATCATCACGTTTAACATTTTGTATATTTTATAGTTTTCGGAACAAATAGACTCAAGTACCTTTAATTTGATACCTTACTCGGCCGCGTACTACGCGCCAAAGTCCCTATTAGTGATGTGCCGTTCCCGGGAATATTGGAAACATTGGGAATATTCCCAGAAGCGTTCCCGGCAATATTCCCAAAAGCGGAAATTTAGGGGAAAATTGCTTGTGTTGTATTACAGTATTTTTTTGTTGTATGCTAACCATTCTATTGGCAATATTACAAGGCTTAATGAATATGCCAAAGGTTAATTATCACTTATGGCGAAAATTTCCATTTTTCCTGGGAATATTCCCAGTAAATTTCCAATGTTTACGGGAATATTACCAATACTCATATAGTTAATTATAGTAAACCTGTAAGCGATCCAATTCTATACATTGAAAAGAATTAATAGAAAAAAATACCTCCCACCAGGGGTCTTCTTAAACGAAACAGATACCAAAAATATAGTTTTTGAATTTTTTGTCTGTCTGTTTGTCTGTCTGTTGTCCGCGTTTCACGCAAAAACTACCGAACAGATTTTAATGAAACTTTTTTTGTTATACAGCTATTGGTCGTCGCCAACATATAGGCTATAATTTATTTTGAAGATCGCAATATCTGATGTGGAACCATAGCAGTCCAGTTAAACTATGAGAGATATACAAATACGGTCTTAAGGAAAATTGTTAAGCGTGATGAGCATTTTCTATTGACGTACAAAGTTTGAAGATCTGGTACACCTGATGTGGAACCCTAGCAGCCAAGTTAAACTATATGAGATACAAACATAGCGTCTTAAGCAAAGTTGTTTAACGTAATGAACATTTTCTATTGACGGAAAAATATCGGAGGTCTGGTACACCTGATGTGGAACCCTAGCAGCCCAGCTAAACTATAAGAGATAAAAATATAGTATCTTAAGAGACATTGTTCAGCGTAATATGTATTTTCTTTTGACATACAATCTATACTAATATTATAAATGTGAAAGTGTGTTTGTTTGTATGTCCGTCTTTCACGTGAAAACGGAGCAACGGATTGACGTGTTTTGTAGTATGTGGGTAGTTTACGAGCTAGAGAGTGACATAGGCTAATTTTAATCCCGGAAAAATATCACTTTCCCTCGGGCGAAACTTTTTAGCATAATATAAATATATAAATTTATAGCATTATAATCACAAGGAATAATAGAATAAATTAAGCATAATTGCTGTATGCATGCAGGCGTGCAGCATGCAAGCAGGCATGCAGCATGCAAGCAGGCATGCAGCATGCAAGCAGGCAAGCGTCATGCAAGCAGGCATGCAGCATGCAAGCAAACAAGCAGACATGCAGCATGCATGATTTCTGTCACGGCTGCAGCGCTGCGGGACTCTGGCGGTCCCACGCGTGCTTATCGTCGCAAATGGTTTTCAGTCACCACCTGCACCACAGATCGCGGGCCGCCTCGCCCCTCCGCGCCTACGCGGGCTTAAATTACACTCCAGGGGTAGGCCATACAAGACTGCGTGGAGTCGGTTTTTAGGCGATTCGTTTCTGTCACTGACTATTATGCAAATAAATTAAAAAAGTGTTTTTTTTAATAAGTAAAAACATTTTTTTCTGGCGCTTCGCCGGCCGCTGCCGCGGCACGCTCGCTTCGCTCACTCGGCTCGCGCGGCGTTTTGGTCACAGTTCTAACCTAACCTAACCTAAAACGTCTGTTTCAGTTTGTTGCTGCAGACCCCCGTCCCCTCTTCTCTGTTTTTTTCCAAAATTTTTGAGAGAAAAACAAATGTATGTTCGTCGGATTCCTCCTTAGTATCTCCGGGGGTGTCAAAGGGGGGTCGAAAATTTTGTTAGATTTTAGCTACGACGCACCGTTTTCGAGATATTCGCATTTTTATAAAATTCATTCTTGAAAACTTTACAAGTCCCTGATCTATACAAAATCGGTTGAATTTTTTTTAAGTCCTGCACCCCCTTTGCGACACCCTAACCCAAAAGTATAATAGAAATTGTTATGTATCATTTTTTTACCATAAAAAATTTTTAGGACTACCTATAATATGCCAAATAAAATTAGGTTTTTCTATAGTTATGACAAATAAAATTATGCTAAGGGATTTTAGGACTGCGTAATATTAGGCCAAATGAAATTAGGGATTTCATTTATTATGCTTCATAATAATATGCCTTTAGACAGTTATGCTACTTAAAATTTATGCGAAGGAAAAAATATGTGACATCAATGTAATGCTATTTGATGATTATGCCAATTGATGTATGACAATCGACATTATGCGAAAAGTTCCGCCCACGCCGAAAATCACTATTCCACGCGGAATATCGACAGAAGTCGCGGGCAAAGCTAGTAGTTATTTTTATATTTGTATACAATTTTAACAAAATGAACATATATCATTTGTTTGTTCGTTAACAGTTTGTAGAAAGTAATCAAAAATTTTACTTTTTGGTCTCATTATGACTAACACAGCTAGCAAAGCACACTCGACAATCAAAGCGACACTGGGGTAAACGTGTTTCTTTTGTTTTAAACTAGAGGAAAGGGGAGGGGGTGGCGCGGCGGGACCCTCCCCTCGCGGCTCAAGCAAGCGCATGCACATACTTGTTGTTGCGTAACCGTGGGATTAAGAAGAAAATATAAATAGCACAGATTTTTTACCATACTTGAAAATATATTATTTTGGAAACTTTGGGAAAGTGTCCGGGAATATTGGGAATACTCCCGTAAATTTACAACGAGTAAATTACTTGGAAATGGGAATATTCCCAGCGGCACATCGCTAGTCCCTATCGAGTCGTCACAAATTTTGCGAACCTGAATTAAGTATATAGATAATTTGACATGATAAATTCATTCACTGCATGTTGCTGCAAAATAAAATAGTTTAAAACTAAAGTTAATAGGTATTTTATAATTGTCTTCACGTTTTATCGTGACGGAATAGGGTGACGGAAATTAGGGTCTCGAGGGTATATTTCAATAAAAAAAATTGGTAAATAAAATTGGTAAATAATGCTTTAAGTATGAATTCACCAATGCATTTCTGAATAATAATCATTTAACTGAAAAAAATAGGCATAACAGAATAAAATTAAATGAGCGAACGGAAATTAGAGAAATCGTAAAATCGTGCGAACTTAAATTATGATATTTACTGTGACAACGTAACACGAAGGTACGTGACATCGACAGCTTCGGTTGACTGCCGCGGCACTACTGACTAACGTATTCCGAAGATGGATATAATTTACTCAGTAAGGTATTCGCCATTCCGTGACAAAAATTAGGTACAATGAACCGACCATAATATTTTTCATTCTATCTAAATAAATTACTTGTTTAACTGATTATATTTTTTAAATATTAAAATGTATTAATTTACTTTCAAAATATATACAGTAATGTAAAAATCATTGCTGTATTGCAACTATTTGAACGTGTGATTCTGGATACTGGACAGCGAATGGAAATTAACTGAACAACTTTGAAAAAAATATTTTGGGTGATGTTTTACCAAATTAAGACTATATTCCATTTCTTATGGAATAATGTCAGGTCAGCTGAGAATGACCGTAATACATTTTACTTACCCCCGATCTTGTATCGGCGTCCGATACCGATGTTGGATCGGATAATATGAAAACGCTGCTATGCCACTCGTACCGTAATGGTGGTTTTCGTAGTGCCTGACGTGCTGTTGACTGTACATTACATGGTAGTGACATTTTGTTATTTGTTACATTAATTATACCTATGTGACATATCCCGCCAATTAATAGTTACATACACATACTTATACTCGTATTTATTATCTAGGACATGAAGAAGGCATTATTTAGTAATCTGTGGCATGGCTTAGTTCTCGTAAGTCCTACTTTTATCATCGAAAGCGGAAATAATATTGAAACTGCAGTTCTGCTACAAAATGTGAAGAATAGGCTACTATATTCCATATTTCAGCGTCGTAGTTCGGTTTTCTTGTTTCACCTTTTTGTCGATCGGCTTCGATAAATTCTGCACAGCACGCATGCCGTGGGCGGCGTTATCGTTTTAGCCTCTGATGGAAACCAAATAACGTTTTTTGTTACAAGAAAATTCCGTGGGTGTGTGTGAGACAAGTCTATGAAAATTTTGACGGTAAAAGGCTAGAGTTAAGTGTTAAAATATTGGTTTAGCGATATTTTAGAAATGGTTACGGACGTTTTCGTCGGGTACGGATGTTATGAAGCGATATTAATGTATGTCGGATATTATTTTAGATGTAATAAATTAATTAAGGGATATGTAACAAGGCAATCTTACTCTTGTTATTGAGACTAACATTGGAAGATACGCTATCGTTAACAAATATACGTAACAAGTAATTAGTTCCTTATATTGTTCATGTTATTATTGCTATAAAAACAGCATGACGTGCTTTTAGAGGTAATGTTTCGATTTCAAAACTTGGTTTAATTATACTAATCAATGAAAGGTATAGTTTAAGTTTATAGAAGTCGCAGTCAACCAGTCAATCGCAATTAAATTCGGTAACAACGTCATATCATATTGACTGAATGTCATTGTTAACCTGTAGTATAGACAGTTGATTGAGAGCTTTGTACTAGACTAGAAATATAGAAACAATAAATGTATTAATACAATCTTTCCAAAATTTGTATAAGACAAATTTACTATTTAACCGTATTATATTGTGCATGTAAACTTATACCTTGTCGGACCCTACTCAATATTAACGCCACATTATGTGCGAACCCCTCACATCACCAGGAACATTTTTAAGAAAAAATACCACAAATACACGGCACAACACTAGCTGAATAAATTATAACCCTCCTTAGTATCCATTAGACCGATGATGGAGTGAACTACCTCGAGTAGCGAGAGGTTGGTAAATGTCCTTAAGCCTACGAGCTATCTAGTGCGAGAGGTGTTTATAAGGTTACTTAACCTTTAGAACATAGTTTTCTGACGTCTTTTCCTGCGCAAACTTTCTTATATATATTACTATAAATACTACGCATAAATAAATACTACTATATACTATAAATACCTAATAGGACGATTTGCCCGTTAACTTATTATTAACTAGCTGGTGCCCGCGACTTCATAGGCGTGGACTTTTATGTAGTACTTACATTGTTTTATTTAACGTTAAAGATCGACCATTAAATCGTGGTACTTACAACAAAAATGATTATTAAATACCGTATGCCAAAGGAAATTTATTATACTAATGTAGCTGTAAGGTGCTTAGAGTAATTTTTTATGAACTACATTGGTGGTTTTTCCGTTTTGAGTCAATATTAATAAACCCACAGCTCTACTGACCCGCGAAAAAGCAACATAGAGCTGGCCGTAGGAAAAACAATTGGACCTTAGCGTGACACCAGCGGCTTTCAGCGTTTGTCACTGCTACTTATTTATAGTCAAATCAAACCACGGGGTCACCCAGGGAACTGTGGGCGTGTGCGCTTGAACTCGAACGGAAAATTGTTAGGGATGGGCGGTATACTCGGTATAAACTCAGTTTTACCGGCAGTACACCAAATCAGGATTTCAGCTTCTTTGCAAAGCACTTACTTTACGTCGGGTCCCGTTGCATAATTTTGGCTCAGTAAAATTTCACAAAAGCAATATCGGAACACCGACTTTAAGATTGATCTTGTGATCAGGGAGACCACTCGCTGGAAGTGAATTAAACAATTCAATTGGGTAATTTGTGGCGTCGTCCTGATCAACTACATTGTTAAAGCAAGTGTAAACCACTTCATCTGGAACAATTTTTGATATTTTTTCTTTCATTTATTGCAGTTGCTTGGTAATTTTTTGGGTTCCGTAGCCTAATGGCAAAAAACGGAACCCTTATAGATTCGTCATGTCCGATGTATGTTCCAGCCACTTTATTCCAAAACTATGAAGATTACACAGTTGAAACTTGGTAGGTAGATGTATTCTGTAAACCGCTTTACAGTTTTTACACAAAAATAAAAAACATGGAACTGAAACAGGTTTTTTTTTTCATCAAACCTATACGTGGGGGCTATCTATAGATAGGTCTTTAAAAATTACATTGAGGTTTCTAAAACGATTTTTTTCAAAGTCAACCGTTTGAAAGATGTACACTTCCTTACACATCTTATACACTTCCAAAGTGGCAAAATGTGTGCCCCCCCCCTTTAACTTTTAAAAAAAAATTGTTTGAACGAAATATATTTAGCAGTTTGAGAGCTATAGCACATTTTCCGAAAATGTGCTATAGCTCAAATATAACTTTGTTATTCATACAGACACTATGAAAAACAAAGTTATTTTTGCAGACGAAACATTATAGTCGCATTTTGGGTAGGTGTATTTAATATAATAATAATAATAATAGAAACTTTATTGTACACGATACAAAAACAAAAACATACAGAGAAAATGACAAAAAGAGGAACACACAATAGGCGGCCTTATTGCTACATAGCAATCTCTTCCAGGCAACCTTGGGCGAGAGACAGAACCCTTCATGTGCGAGTTCGAGTCGCACTTGGCCGATTTTTTGGTGTTAATGTGGCGCGTTCACATAACCAAGAATTCTCCTAACTTGAGATACACTGGAGGTCCCCGACTATTGAGTGTATAAGTTCCTCTTCTGAGGCAACGACTTTTGTCAGTATTTGGGGAAGACTTACCTGACCCTGATCTACAGGGAGGAGTCCTTCTCTAATTTTTGATAACATGCTGAATTTTCTTGGGCATGTAAATAACCGCCAAGCTGCGCTCTCATATCGGTTGTCAATCCCAGTTTATGTATCTGACGTCTTATGGTTGAGATGTCCTTAGAATATTTTAATGAGGTGTTAATCTCATCGGCTCTTGTCCTCCGACTTATAATAGGAAGGGTCTGTCTAAAATCTCCCGAGATAAGGGATGTGACGTTACCCATGGGTCTGGGTAACGTCACATCCGCTGGTATACATAGGCTTCCTCGAGAGTCTTGTCCCAGTGTTGATAATCGTCATGAAGATGAAGTGCCCTACAGGTTGCTTAAAACGCAGGAAGCTCTACAGCATCAATTGTCTTTAAAAAACCAAGAGAATTCGTTGCTCGAATAATATGGAGCAACAGGTGCAATAATTAGCATACTTAATTTGTTTTTGGTTATTTTATCGTGTAATGAAGAAAACGTGTCCTTGATTTTCTTATTTCAACAGAAAATGCCCAAACAAATTTGCTAGGCTTGACGCCAAATCCAATCTCCTACATTGGGTTATAATTAATACACTAGCTTGAGTATGTCATGCTCTCTTTAAACATTTCTACGGTGGTGTCGTGTGAGGCGGGTCGCTACGTTCCCTAAAATATGGTTGAGCGAAGCGATGTCTAGTTCATGCGTCATGCTTGTGAACGGGTGCTGCCAGTGGGATGGGTCTGCTCATGTCTGATTGTGTTAAAATGTGTTGAGATATTTATATTTTTGTTTCAATTTTATAAATTCTATGTTATTTATGATGTTTTGAATTGAGAACGTGGCACTGCTTGATCAGAGTAAATAAAAATAAGTAATGTTCTCCAATTATTGTAATTAAGTATATGAAAGCCATTATTATTATTATTTTAATTTACTTTAAATACGCTTTATGATTATGACCCAGCTGATGCGTCTTCCAGTAACATTGTAAGTTGCGTCTTATATTAATGCACTTTTATCTTTATTTTTTTTTGGTTTTGCCATTGTATTTTTTATATTTATACACTTTAACATAAGTACCTGAAGTACGTCATACTCACTCAAACGTTTCTTCGGCGGTGTCGTGTGAGGCGGGTCGTTACGTTCCCTAAAATATGGTTGAGCGAAGCGATGGCTGGTTCATGCGTCATGCTCGTGAACGGGTGCCGCTAACGGAAATGGGTCTACTTCAGTCTGCTTGTCTTAACGTTGTGCTTAGAGCTAAAATATTTTCATCTAAAATAAATTGCTATCGACCTGTATGTACGTCACGACTTGCAGTACAGTAACCTTGTAATGCGAGAAATGTTAAATGTAAGTCCTTCCTTGCGACTTGAAAATTGTTTACGGTTAGGATAACCATAAAATGTAATATTATAATTAGTATTTTCTTTTGTGATGGAAAATGACCTTACTGATATGTTAAGCTCACTTTTCAATTTGACGACTCTGTATGAAAAAAAACAGGGAGAAAAAAATAGCCCTTGACGAGTTTCTTGCCGGTTCTTCTCGTTACAAGGTCTCCCGCCGTAGGGTTTGTGAACCGATGGCGTAGCTTCTTTGACGTTCATAAGTGCTTGTAACAGCCTAGACTGAATAAATGCTATTGAATTGAATTAAATTAAATTGAATACCCTTGATTCTAATTTCAACAGGAAATACCCATCACGTTAAACAACTTTTGCTAAGGAGTCATTTCCATATCTCTAATAGTTTAGCTGGTCTATTACTTTCTGCCACTTCCATTTTCCTACATCAGGTTCAAATATTCTGGATTTTAATATGTCAACAGAAAATGCTCATCACGCTTAACAACTTTTGCTTTTGTGACATTTCCATAACTCTCATAGTTTAGCTGATCTCTTAGTCTCCTACATCAGGTTTTACAGGTTTAAAAAAAAATATAGCCTATTTTATGGCCCGACTTTCCGATTCAGTAATTTCGGAGATTAGCGTGTACATACAAACAGACAAACAGACAGACAAAAATTTAAAAATCGTCTTAACGTATTCTCTTACTGTTTTTACGTCGTCCCCAATTGGTGTTTTGTAAATATATTCAATGTACAGAAATAATAATTTTACAGTTTTATCATATGTATAGATATATATTTCGTCGTCGTCGTCTCAGCCACATGACACCCATTGCTGGGTGCTGGGCGCTGACCGCATTCAGCGGCTTACCGCGATTTTCACCAGATCGTCTTTCCACCTACCCATGGAGCGTCGCGGTCGTCCGGTGCGCGGTCACCATTCCAGTAGCTTTCGGCCCTAACGACCATCGGTTCTTCTCGCTTTGTGTCCCGCCCACTGGCACTTCAGCTGAACAATCCTTCTAGCGATGTCAATAACTTTAGTTCGCCTGAGGATCTCCTCATTTCTGACGCAGTACGCATTGAAACGCCGAGCTTAGCTCTCTTCATCCATTGCACCTCCTCATCAGACCCATAGGTTGCGACCACGTTTCACTGCCGTATGTCATCACAGGCAACACACACTGGTAGGCTTTCGTCTTTAGATACTGAGGTAAATTGGGCGCGAAGATTTTACGGAGCTTCCCGAATGCTGCACATCCGAGTTGGATTCGACGAGAGATCTCTTCCTAGAAGTTTAACTTTGACACGCTCCGATCGTGTTAAGCACGACCGGTGTGCAGAAAAGATAGAAAAGAATATAAGTGGTTAACAAGTATAATTAAAAGATAAAAGATGTTACAAGCTCAGGTGTGGGTTCATGGGAATCTTCGATTGGTGGCTCTCGCGAGGGTAAGAATGGGGACTTAGCTTTAGAACTGCCTTGAGGAGGCAGAAGCGACAGTCCAGCGTCACGGACTACGTTCGCTTGTTGAGCAGTATGTTCAGCCTCGGTAGCACGGAGGGTGGGCTCGGTGTGGTGATGCGCACGTAGACACGATGTGGACAGGTTTCCGGGGTAGACCGGAACAGGTGAGCGCTCGGCAGGTAGGTGCCGAGGTAGAAGAGTAGACGGAACAGGTGTAGATGCTGCAGCTGCCCATGGATACGACCCTGGAATGTTTTTAAGAACGGGTCAAAAGGTGTTCGTACAAGTCGACCGTCTAAGGTTAGGATGCAAGGGACAGACAGCTACAATTGAATAGTCTCAAAAGTACACTATAAAACTATTAAAAAAAATATGAAGGTAACCGCTATGTAAAAAAGTAAAAGCATGTACAAGAGGTTGGTACATGGGTACTTTACCCTATTAGTCAGGATAAAGTTATTTAAAAGGAATCATATCAGTATTTAGTCTACCAAAGAAATTCAAGAAGTAAATATTAAAGTAAATATTAAAGTTATTTATAGCGGTTTTAATATAGGGAACGCATCCTTCATAGCGGTCTAAAAAAGTAACTCACTCAAAGAATTAATAAAAAAATAACAATAAAATGTGAATTGTATTGGTTCCACGTAATATATAGTATTACAATTCCCTTTGAATACAATTACATATACTGTAAATTACAAGAAATTAAAAAGGAATAATCGTTTTGCATTGGAGTATTTAACTACCCACTATGTAAGATATTATATGGAATATTTTATAGAAATTACAAGTAAAACGTATCGAATAATTAAAACACTTAATTATTACGAGGTTTAAACTAAATATATTACGAAAAGAAATAACTATGATTAAAAGAAATTAAAGTAAAATGCAAAAAGATTAGATTTAAAACACACACTCACCCTAGTACGGGGATCGCGAATTCACAGTTAGAGTAGTAGGTAAGTAGTATGAAGAAAAAGAGGCAGATTTCGCTGGAGATGCGAAATATATACTCAAATCTATACAGAACGTTCTTTAGTAAAAAATTAAAGTGGGAGATGATTCTCCAATTCTATAGGCGAATAATGTTTAGTCATTAGCATAGACAAAATAAGGATTGTAAGACTGATCGACACACGGTGTTTTGTCTATGGCCAAAGAAGTAAGAATATTAAAGTATGCAAAAAAAACATAATAGATATACATAGAAAAATATGTAGATTTTTTCTATATATAAATAGTTAAATAGAAATAAGTTAATTTTTTGTAGTCTAATTTACTTGGCCGAAATACGAAATCTCCCGGCCGTGAAGTTAGCAATATCGAGGGTACGCAGGAATATTTTGTCAATTAACTACCATCGTGAAGTTTTATTAAACAAAATAAAGTAAACAAACAAGTTAGAATGGTGAAGTGAATGGTTATTAATTTAATTTAGTTGAAAGTAAGTAATAGATTAAGATTTAGGAGTGTGCGGTTTTTAGAACCGTTACAACTTACCTGACTGGATTGTCTGTCCAAAGTAAACGTAATGGTCAACAACTTCGAGTGTAGTGTTCCCAATGTGAACTGTAGTGGGTACGACATGGGAATTGGACATGATTTTTGTCTTATCCATGTTCATCCTAAAGCTCACGCTTTGGGAAGCACTACGGAGATTTTCGAGCTTTGTGTTCAGGTCCTCCAGGATCTCAGCTGATATTTTGTTGTATTTATATTTTATGGGTTTTGTATGGTTTTTTAATTGAACTTTTCAAGGGCAGCTTATAAGTAGGCAGTCACCAGTGACCACGACAGCTGAAAAGGTGGCAAAACGTCGGGGAACCAAAGAGCCTTAAAAATTCCATAAAATATAAGTACCACTAAATATCAGTTGTTTTATGTCGATGATGAGTGCGCGCCAACATTTAAGATGCAAATATTGTTGACACAATCTGATTCTAAGTCGTAATTTAGATATACAACTATCGATGTGTCGAAACATTAATTACCCCCATACGATGGAAGACACGGGTATTCAGTTAATTAAGGAAGTTCGTTAAATAACTTTCAGGGGGCGTACGTGCCATAAGGCAGGTTGCATGACTATGAAAATTATTTTCAGCACGCAACACTTTCAGGTGTGTTTTTTTCTCAATTTTCTTTAAGGCGTTATTGCCTAAGTATTATCGTTATTTTAACATAACACTTTGTTGGTAGTTTTTCTTTACGACTATTGTAAGTGTTTTGCAAGAAGTGGAAAATAATTTTGGTTATTGAATGTAATTTTGTAGTTAGCCGTTTATTTACATTTAGATCTGTATCGTAAAAAATACGTGGTCAATCACAAAAGTTAAACAAACTTACTGCTCTCTAGTTGTAATGGGGTATTATGTGCCTAGTTTTGTAAACGAGGGATAGGGTAAACTACTGAAGGGCTGTATTTACACACTAAATTAACTTGGTTGTTAGCGCATTTCATAAAACACCTTCATTAGAACTAGCAGGATAAAACCTCTTGTTATATCCTCCTAAGCCAGTTTTGGACAATGTGTATGGCTAACCCTGTTTTTAGTTCCCTGTCCACAACGGCAAGAAGGAGTATATTATAATAAATAAATAATAAATAAATAATTGCATACAAACACACCAATTATCTAGCCCACGTTAAGTTTCATTAAGAACTTGTGTTATGGTTACTAGATAACGGATAAACATACTTATATACTTTATTTTTTGTAAATACATACATAATATACATATTAAACACCCAGACCAAGACAAATAGACATGTTCATGCACACAAATATTTGTCTTGTCCGGGGATCGAACCCGGGACCTCTGGCGCAGAAGGCAGGCTTAGTACCCCTGCGCCAAACAGGTCGTCATAATATTAGCTAAGAACACTTTGTTATCCGTGTGTATGTTTATACGTCCGTCCGTCTGTATTTTTATATTTAAAAAAATATTTCTCTGAAGTTGATATTTAGAAACGAGTCGATAGAGCAATGTCAATATATCTGGGTCGTATTCATTAGCCTAGCAATAAATAATTTCTAAAAAATGTATTGTTGACCTAAACTCATGAAAATTTGAAAAAAAATCAGTTCTCACACCCACTAAGAATAAAATAACAAAAATTTAAGGATTTTGCCACTAGGCCGTATAAAAAATCTCATCCGATGAATGAAACTGGGACTTTTTTACTACTTAACCGACGAACAAGTTTGAACAAAAACTTCAAAATCCGGGATGAGACATGTTTGGTAGCGTAGCGGCTAAAAACAGTAAATTGTCGTTGCTTTGCAGGGTTAGTAGGGCTGTCATCTGTTCGAACTTCAGCTTTGTCCGGATACGCCCGGATACGTCCGGATAGTTCGAGAGGCGTCCGGGTACCGTTTCTCGGACTACTTTCTAAAATAGCAACTGGATGAAACCCGGACAATTTTTTTGTTCTATTATAATATTTCTGTTTGGAGAAATAGGCGTTGCGGCCAAGACGTGGTTACGGCAGTGTAGGTTCTAGGACCTGCAGTTGGGTGGTTATTAGTAGACCATGTAATGATTGCAACAATATGAGACGAAATTACTTTTTCTACTATGTTCTGTTGGTCTAATAATTGGTGTGACATGTGAAGCCTGACGTGCTGGTGATTTCACCTCGCTAAATGCACATCGCTCTCCATACACCTTCGTACTGCAACAATTTCATTGTAATCATATTTCGAGGAGCCCGTGGCGTAGTGGTTCGCGCGTTCAGCCAGTGAATGTTGAATTTAAACAACTTTCGCTATGGTCGGTCACGGGATGGGTGACCAAAAATTTTCCTTTTCGAGCTCTCGGCACGTTAAGCCGTTGGTCCCGGCTGCATTTGCAGTCGTTAAAACCCACCACGGCCCATTCTCCATATCCATCCATGAGGAAGCCCAGCAGTGGGGACATTAAACATGGCTGATGAGGATGACGATATGGCGATCGAACTAAAATTTGAACTGTATGAAAATGTTTTGTCTAGTGGTTTTAGGTAGCCCTAGAAGCAGCATTTCCCCGGCAACTAACATAAATATTTAGTCGTTATGGACTGTATTTACAGGCTTTTCAGCACACAACGCGTAAGGTTACTAATCCGTTGAGCTTGAGATTGATGACTTTCAGTGGGTTTTACTTACGACGATATATTTTTTTCTCTTACATACTAGAAATGTTTGATAAAGAATAGAATATATAGAATACAAATTTTTTTTTTTATAAAAAATACAGTGACCTGCATAAGAACGTTTTGTTTTTATGGAAATTGTCACATTTTGTCACACTTCATACTTTGGAGGCGATGATTGAGCGAAGACATAACAAAACTTCCGTCAAAAACAAGCTTCCTTTATTCGTAGTAAGAAATAGCATGGTAATATTGAAACAAAACTGCGCTAAGAGATTGCATTAAGCCCCCTGGATAGCCAAAGGTTTTATGCGGGTTGAGGTCCAGTCTGAACAGTTGTTTTTTTTCTCGTAGAAAAAAAAAAATAAACTGGACCATTTCCGCAGAATTAAAGAAGCAAAAAGCTTCACTAATCAAAATGAGCACTTTATAATAGCAAATTCGAACTCGAAAATCAATATATTCCCGTAAAAAAGAACCAGCGTGATACTTGGAAAATGGTTTTAACCCCTTACGTATGTTATATGTTATGCAAACAATTGCTTGATTAGTTAACTAAAAATATCCTACGGCCCCTCGCAAACCACGTACACATTTTGTTCTTCGCATTAACGTTTATAGGTCGCATAAACAGACCCCTCCCGAATTTGGGGAAAAGAGGGGAGGGGGAGAGGAGGCTAATTTAAACCGTTACACCATTGCAGGGATAAAATGACGCGGTCATCACTCAGCCGGTATGAGCATCGTAGGCTAGAGTGTGGGAGTACGCTTCGCTGAAGTGAAATAAATTGATGAACCTACCCTTTTCGGCTTGATCTATACATAATAATACACGTCACCATACTTACGTCAGATTTAAGTTTCAATAAACTTACCTTTGACTGGCTTGATGACGTCGTGACATAGTGTATATTATTCTTTGGTCCTAGTGGTACTGTTTATTGTCCTCGGATTGCGTCGTTATAGTCCTCAAATTCCAATCCACATTGAATCCATCAGAAAGACGAAATGGTTTATCACGTAACCTTCTTTTCTATTTATCCATAACCTTAAAAATCTTGCCACAGACCTATATCGAGATAGACGAAAAGAGCGCTTCAAACTGTATGAGAACCTAGCGTGTCGAATATTTCGTATGTACCATGGCGTCACGAGCGTGATTTAGAGATGTGGAAATTTATTGACGAGCTCGAGCAAGAAAGCACTGCACAATTAACCATTTTCGTTTCTGAATGACGCGTATTTTCATGGCAATGGTCTAAAGCGGACTGATTTAGGTCGGAAAACTTTGACCGTGGATCAAACTTTTGTCACGCAAGGTAGGTACACTTTTACCGTCTATCTCCATATAGGTCTGTGTGTGGTACAGTCGGGGAACCAGTAGAGGTTTTTTAGGTAGCGTTATTAGAAAAAGTTATTCAGTTATAGAAATCGTTTATATCAAAAATAATAGAACATCAGGGTATTTCATTTGAATCATAATTATTTCTTTAACCTTATTACTTTTCGAATATAAAAACTCTACTGGTCAACAGGGAAGTTCCCCGATTGTACAGAGGCACGATATTATAAACTTTCTACGTTTTATTCTTTTCATTAACTTGGTATGACAATTTTCCATTACCATTTTCCCGTTGTGGTCGTACTAATTGGTCTGCTAAATCAAATCCCACTTGCTTTCAATTAAAGTCCAGCAGTACAATTGTTAGACAGCCTCCACGCATTATTAATTCATTTAAAGTGACGCGACAAACTGTAGGGGCGGGCAAACTGGCGCAACTTATGCAGGAATGTCGCGCGACACGGAACAACGACATTTCTCGTCCACTAATGGAATTGTGCAGTTAAATTTAGTTGCAATCCTCACGGCAAAGTACGCGACGTCTCAGGAAATTGAAATAATTCAATTACTATATTTTATGACGTGATTGCGAACTATGGAGTAGAGATTTACTGTTAGGTCGTACCAAACCAACGAACCTAAAATACATGAAGTTTTTCTCCTATACCTGCTCGTAAATTATTTTTCCCCTCACACGCTCGGAAAAGGAGGTTTTTTCATTCAGTTTCTTAGTAGAAAAACGATTTTGGCGGCCTATCGCGGTACAGTACTTTTTGTAATTAATACCTTAAAATACGTAACAATGCGTTCCGAATTGCTCTATTTATTTATATTCTTATTTTAAATAACTTAGAATTGATTATAATACTCCGTTTTGGTTCATAAAATTATTTTAGTTCCTTAAATCACAAAAAAATCATTGAATATAAATTTAGATTAACTATTTGTTAGAAGAATTTTCAATATACGGTGGGTGAGATTTCACAACCTTTGCTTGGATTTCGGAAGTGACAAACCTTTATTTTTTAAATATGTCTTGTACCTCATGTCAATGTCAACATTTACCGAATCGTTTTTATTATTATTTTATGTTATAATTTATTCCTATTTGAGTTCACTTTGAATGAACTATAATAATCGCTTTTTTATTTTTTAAGTTTAATTTTATATCATTAAAACAACAAGAATAAGGTATATTTAGATTAAACTTTTTGTTAAAAGATTTTTCACCGGAAGTTGTGAGGTGAAAAATGGTGTGTTGCGCTCGGCAAAAAAGTTTTTAGCTTCTCGTACCTTTGAAACCCTCGCTATGCTCAGGATTCAATCTTTAAACCACTCTTTACGCTCGTGGTTCAATCCTAGAATCCTTCGCTTGCTCAGGTTTCAATAACTAATGGACTCGTCGATAATGTCCATCTTTCCACCCTTGCATAACAAATAACTTTTACGTTTTGCCTTTCAGGTAACATAGCCCTTATAATATAGAGATTATCGTTTCCGTTATTATTTAAATAAATATTTATTGACTCACCGTAACGTAACTGCATAAATCTTAATAATGTTGGAATCAATTTAATCACATACTAATTTTTTTTTTGACATAATAAGTAATTTTATTCTTGCATCATGCACTATGCTATTAATTCAATTAAAATAAATAACAGGAACTACAAAAACTATTACGTCATGTGAAGATGTCGTGATTAGGGTGTGTTCTGGTTAGGCGTCCCTGGGTGGGTGTCCGATTGATCCTCACATGACTGCCTAATTGAATGGAAACCTGGATGGCTTAGCCGCGTGTGACAGCCAGAATGCAATATTGTATTTAGTGAGATCTCTTTGCATGAAACCGATCTGTACCAAACTCGGAAAAAATAATGTTTAATTAATTGTATTATTTAATGTTTGTTTTGTGGCTGCCTCAGAATTATACAAACAAGTACAGTCTGTTTTCTTTTTTTTTGTAATTGCTGCTAGCTACTCCAAATACCTATCATTTTACACGTAGTTTTATTGTTACGAAAATATTAGCATCTCTCAAGTATTTTATTATATCTGAGGATTCCTAAAATATAGTGCTCGTATAATTATGAAAGACGATAAAATTATTAATGATGAACTTAAACCTAATGGATATTTGATTGGGAGACAGGTGTATGATGTTATACCTATATCATAAATGCCATATTGTTTTATAACACTGCTCGCTCTAGGTAATAAACGGAAAATGGATACCTATTTTCTTAGTCTCCGAGAAACCAATTTCCTTTATAAAAATTGATAAGACATTATGATTAGGGTAAAGGAAATGACAAGTTATATATAGATTAGAGTAGACTCATAATATGTGAATACAAAGTGTTTTGTTTCTTTACGTTGTTTTTATTTAGAAGAAAGTGTTATTTAATTGTATTTCATAAAATCAGGCGTTACCTAGCTAAAATCCACATCTAAGTACGAGTAGATCAATTCCACAAGAGAAAAAAGTCGTGCGAAATTAAGGTAGGTAGATGTTTTTGGTTTCATAGTTTTTTTCTTGCAATAGGTACATAAATAGTTTCAATAAGTAGTGTTGTGTATCAATGGCTATTTTTAACTACCTACGCATTATATACTGAAAGTAAAAAATAATATAGGTAGGTATAATTTTATTATTTAAAGATCACTATCAGCTGCACCAACGAGAGTGGTCCTTTAGAAGAAAGAAAATTATCCTAGTCGAAGTTAAATCTACAAGTCACTATTTTATAGTAGCCATCGAAAAAGCGTTCAGTTCCCAACTGGACCGCTATTTCAGCAGTAATATGATCCATATGTTATAACGACAAGCTGTCGCCAGGCTCTTACTGAACCACTGAAATATACGAACAATATCGACTCGATAGAGATAGAACAAATCTCATTCGATGGTCTTTTACCAACATAGTTTGTTAAGTTATTTATAAAAATAGATAATAAACTATTATAATAGATGTCGGATAAACTTTTGTCCTTTTCTAGTATTCTAGAACTGTAGATGATTTTGAACTAAAGGCATATTAAGCTGGCTCAACAAATATTTATGGCGCAATTTATTTTTTTTATTTGCTCTCACAGGTCATAACTATGCATTATTATTTATGATATTGCTTTACTCGATCGATGCTGTAACGAATACTTATTTACTTACCATAAACAAAAAAATCTGTTTTATGGAAATCGGACCCACGACGACATAATCGGCCTGGACTGCCGATTATGTCGCTTCAACGATTGAGACAATATATCAAAGGCATACTCGTAATCCGTAATCGTGCGGCAGTCCAAGTCCAACGCTTGATCGGTTGAAACACTACACCAGGTAAAATCCATGATCGTGGTGTGATCTAAACTGAGATCTACGAGCTAAGTGCTTACCACGTACTGGTAGTAAGCCATCCAGGGTTGCACTGGGGTTCACAACGCGCAGTGAATTACGATCCGGAGTCGCCTGCAGTTTTTATTTATAGCCTCATAAGTAGTAATGGAGTTGGAAATTTATAATGCAATGTGGAGTTTATATTTCAAGCTTCTTGTGATTATTCTTCTTGTCAGCTAACGACTAGTAACAGATAGGTACCCCTAGCATAAAAAACTGTCAAGGACGTAGCGTAAAAAAATATTCTACGGGCGTATACGGAACTAAATTTTCCTATACATCTTTGATATTAAGTTACGTGCTCGATACGTGCTCGAAGACACCAGTTGTTCGATTCAATTCAATTCAATTCAATATATTTATTGCGATAACTGTGTACAATTTTTGCAGATAACATTGCAGATTTGTAGGTAACAACAGTATACCCATAACAGGCATGCAATATTTACCATAGGTAGGTTTTGTACATAACTTAAAACTAAAACAATATGAACACCCCAGTCAGTATTTAGATGTATAGTACTCATCTAAAGTGTAAAATACATTGTTGATAAGCCATTTTTTTAGTACGTATTTAATTTTGGGTAAATCCAGAGCCTGGTCCTGGTTCTGGTCCTGGTTGATGATTAAATATTTTAATGTCAGTGCTGAAGGCACTCTTATGATATAGATGGTTATTTATTTTCGGTATGCATATGTCATGTTTATATTTACTGGGGATATTAGGACGGGAACTGATTTTACTGATAAAATAATTAGGATTTCGATTTCTGAAAATTACGGATTCTAAAATAAAGATGTTTGTCAATTAAAATAAAACAACTTTTACGGATATCAAACGCGCTATATTTTCACGAACTAAGTTGTAATTGTCCGTATTTTTAGGTTTTTTAGGGGTTTTTTGATTTTCCCGACGTTCGGCACCTTTACAGCTGCCGTGGTCACGGGATGACTGATGTTTGTCAATGTTAAATACCCTTTGTCCCTAAATATGTTTCTAGCCAAGTCGTTGAATGAAACCTTTAACGTCTTGGCTAAACCTCATATTTAGCCGTATCAATATAAATGAGCTGTCGTTATAAACTCAAATTATTCGTGAATACTACAAGTATTCAGCGCCGGCGCGCGGCGTTGTAATTTCAGCCATATTTTTATCACACATTTTTATACCTATAGGCTATAACCCCTCAATAAGTAACGTCCCTGCACCGGGAAAAGCAGCTTTGTAAAAGGTAATGAGGAGTTGACATAAGGTTATTAGCGTAGGTACGAGACCTGTTCTACCTTTAAAAATTGTGCCAGCCAAGGCAAAAAAAATAAAATAGTTGGACCGCAAAGTAGAATGCCTTGGCTGGCACCGACTCCAAAAGGTTTATTTTTTGCTTTTTAGTTTTTTGAAGTCGGTTTTAATTTTTTTATAAAAAGTTTTTTATTTCACAATTTACAAAGGTAGAACAGGTCTCGTACCTACGCTATTAACCTTATGTCAACTCCTCATTACCTTTTACAAAGCTGCTTTTCCCGGTGCAGGGACGTTACTTATTGAGGGGTTATAGCCTATAGGTATGTTGGCGAGGACCAATAGCTATTTAACAAAAAAGTTTCATCAAAATCCGCTCAGTAGTTATTGCGTGAAACTTCAGCTCGAACAAGAATCTAACAATTACCTGGATGATATAATTGTTTCATGACTTCCATGACATTAGGCCCCATATCTCCGAAGATTATCATCGGATCTCAATGAGACTTATATGGGACCAAATTGTCAGTGTACCCGATCGAACAAAAAAACAACAATTAAAATCGGATCACCAACACCGGAGTAATCGGTATATTGGTAATTCAACCCGTATTTTTTTTTGTCCGATGTATACAAAAAAAAAAAAATACGGGTTGAATTGAGTACCTCCCTCCTTTTTTGTTGAAGTCGGTAATAAAACACTGTAAGTTATCTTGAAACGAAAAAAAGGTACACAAAATTGCCAGCTGATGCGAGCTATCTGACGCCATATTTGTTTTGAGATTACCAGCGCCCCAGGGGCAAAAAAATTAAACTAAATCTGAATCACGTGGCTGAATTAACGTCAGCTGTCTTCAAAGGGCTAACTTACAATAAGTCAACTATTTAAACTTTAAGTGATCCTAGTTCAATCAACGATCGGCCTAGGCATTCAACTAAATGCCGGCGTTTAAATAACGGACTAGCAAGATTCTAATTTCGATACTTATGCTCTAAGCCTGGAGTTTGCTATCAGCATAAATTAAACCAACAAAATGTATTTATTATTCCAGCGTTGCTTTTACTAATAAACGATACGAAATTATCGTTCAAATTCTGTACTAGGTATACTTTTACGGTAAGCCAGTGTGATTTAAACAGGGCGTATGCGATACAAGAATTCAAATAGACGCAGACTCAATACAAATATCGGGCGAGGAATTGAACAATATCCCTATTTCTCACTCGATCCTCCGTCTGAATATTTCACTAGCTTCCAACGTTTTTTAGGGATCCATAACAGGTAAAACGAATAAATTCTCAAAATTAATAAGCAAATACCAAAATAGATACATAATATTTCTTTGAAGCGCTCATGTCCGCGCTTGACAGACTGATCGTATTCGATCACGTTTGTTAAGCAAAGTTCGGCCCCGTCAGGTGTCGAATGGGTGACCGTAAAGTGTCATTATAAATGAGCACTTCCGTGCTTCGGAGGGTACGTTACATTTGATTGTCCCAGCTGTTGTCATTTGATTACAGTCGTTAAGCCAAGTAAGAGGCCTTATAGGCGGCTAACTCTGATACCAGAGGTGGCCACTAATCCTCACTCGATAAGAAGAAGGAGATGTTTCTTTCACGAATAGAGAAATACGGTTTTTTTATAAAACTAACACCTATGGAGCCAAGAAGGTTGACTTGGTTCAATTTTAATGAAAGTTGTTCAGTCTTTCAATTTAAGATTTTGCGTGATGTAATGTTTGATTTAATACCTGGATACTAGCAATCAATATTGATATTGTACTTTTAATGAGCTGTCAAAGATTCGCCGAGCATTATTTGCTAGCCTTACATCCTTACCATTTTGATAAAACACAGACAATTAGATATATTGTGATTTTTTTGTTCACAATATCTCTAATTGCCCGTATATATAGCTAATTAAGAGTTTAAGAAACAGGGATTATTCAATAAATTTTCAAATCTTAAAATATTCACATATTTCAAAACAAAGAAATTATATGATACGGAACCCATTGGACAAATCACATCAGTTTCGCTTTTTTTGATAAAGTATGCCTACATAATAACCGCTGACTTGTCTGATGAAGCGTTTTACGACATATCACTTGTACAAGAAAAGACACTAATACACAGTCCTGCTGAATTTAGAAGACTAATCATTGAAACACCTAATGTTTTATTAAATAAACAGCGCAGATATATTATAGCTGACTTTTTATAACCAAATAATAAATAGACATCAGAAATAGCAACGCTTAAACAAAACAAAAAGCGATCAGTTGGGTATTTTTATTTCGCGAGCATTTTTCAAATAAATAAAATCGTACACAGTATAGGCAAGGCCGTCTGTTAGCAAAAGTATCACGTAGGTACTAATGGATGGATTTTGCGGGGTCTCTCTGTACTGAAATCCTTAGGGTCTTCATTAGCATATCATCACGCTCTTAAAGGAACAGAGATGTTACAAACAACTGGTGCGTGCTGAAACTACTTCAACAAGCAGAAATCTAGAAAAATTGGTAAAATTTTGTGTGGATATTTAGAGAGCTAAGAAAGAATGAAACCAAATATCTATATTTGATATAGAGAAACAAACAAAACATTTACCTATAAATTTTTTAAGCAATTAGAGACAGTAATTTCACCTGCTGTCGATTAGTTATATATCCGTAGTATTAAACATCGTTCTTACCCTAAAATTCAAATAAACGACAGAAATGCAATGTCGTTAATCGGTGGGCTAATCAGTTGGTGAAAATGGGTTTTAGTAGTCAGTTAGCTTAATCAAAATGGCTACATTTAGCCTAAAATTAGAGTGATTGATAGAACTGCCACTCACTGTCTATCGTTCAATATTATTTGACGCCCCAATCGAAGCCTTTGGAATCTAATATTCACTCACGTTTTTTGGCAATAGAGACTTCGAATATACTTATTAGCGGTAAAGCGGTGTATTGTGCTTGAATTTTAATTACAAATTGTTAACAAGGTATCTAACATCAATAGAATTCGCTTCGGCATTTTAAATGTATGTGGTCTCTCTAATTTCCACGACAAGAACAACTTATTTTGTTTTGATCAATATGGTACCTAACATTCGCCGAAAAAACGGAAATAATTTTAACACGTTTAATGCATTTCCATTTGTTAACCTCGTAAGGCCCAAACATTTTTATTACAGTAATGTCTTTAAATTTGTTCTAAGCTCATCCTGTATGATTACTGATATTCTGAAATCAATGGAAGACTGCGTATGTGACCCATACACGTCGCCGTGTAGTGGGCCTGCAGCTTCTGTGTGCTTAATCATCACACGGCGCCGTGTAGAGTGCGCTGTACACAAAAATGCAGTTTAATAAAATATGTAGTTGCTTTATAAATGATGGCAAAATGAATGAGTTGTTTTATACAAAAGGCAAGAGCTGCGTTTTTTCTGGAAATTCTGCACCGGGATGGATGTACGTACTGGTCATTTTTCTAATGCTTCTTTCAGGACTCCTCATTTACAATTTAACGCCGAATTCAACAAACCAACTGCGTTTTTGGTAACTTTACTTCTACCCTCAAGAAGGCCAACAAAAAGCATCTGCGTCGCACAAACATTCTCAGCACAATAGCATTAATAAAGAACAGCTTCCATGTGTGAGTGGGCCATACCCGTTTGATAGCGCCTACACGGCGGCGCGCCGCGCCGTGTTTTGGGCACCGAACATGTTAACGAACAATAAATAATAATTAGGGATGTTACGGAGGTTCGATTCCGTTTCCGAAAAGTCGGAACTTCCGATTGATTTAGCACATTCGGTTCCGATTTCGGTTCCGATAAATGCAATCGGAAGGTAAATCGGAGTTTATATTTGGTGAAAAGAATTTTTTTTTCAATGGGGATGAGAAATTAATTTTACCGAAGAATCGTCCTCCAATATTTTGTCATCTCCACCATGTAGTGGCGAAAAATGGCAAAGGTAAGCCGGACCAAAATAATTTCCAAAAATTATCTTGACTGTATGTGGCTCGGTGGGGTGGTATTTCTAAAAGGGAAGCTAATGGGAATTGAGATGTATGGACCCTTTCCCACTGGTGCCTATGCCTAATGTTGACCGCTTGAGAAATAGATTGGACTGAGATAAATCTGCGTAGCTTTTGTTTTGGTATAATTTGCTTTTGCCACTTTCTGTTTTTGGAAGTTTTTATTACCTATGCATTTACAATGCCATTTTTATGTGATAAAACTAGAAAATATACAAGGAAAATATCAACTTGTCCTAATATCGCTCGATAGGACTCGATACTGCAACCTTTGAGAGTCTGACCCAATGCTCTTGAGCTACCGAGACTTATGAGGACACTTCGATATTTTCTAGTGTATTTAACTTTCTTGCAAAATTTTCTACTATACATTATGTTAAAAGACCCCTACCGAAGTCTTAATATATGCGTAGTGTACATCAAACTAAATAAGAATATGTGAAAATAATTGGGAAACGACTTTTATTTTTTGTTTTCAAAAAATGAATGTTATTTTTACACGCAAAAAAAGGCGGGCTATACAACGTGTGCGTGTGTCTAGAGGGTACATGTAGGCGGCCGGAATGTAGTTTCTTTGATTGGTTTTGATATTCATTGCGGTTTTATGACATTAAACTATAATCTTTAAAAATAAATATTTGATCCTCAATAACTCCTTATCTATCAGGTTTCCGGATGGGAAGACTACGTGGTTTTCGTTTTCGTTATGGGTTTTTTACACCTTGGATTTACAAATTGCAGTCAGCAGGAAAATGTTCAGTTTTCTGTCTGTCTCAAACATCATTCGCTAAGAAAATAATTCATTCAACAAAAGTACTCGTATAGTAGGTGAAGAGAATGCGGGTGCGTGAGGCGCGAGCGCAGACTTTTCACGTTTTCCGCGATTGCTGACGTTCCTAGTATCCTTATGCGAAACAGGATCAATATGCATAATTTATTTTTTTCAGAACTGACCATTTTTAACCGACTTCAAAAAAGGAGGAGGTTCTCAATTCGGTTGGTATATTTTTTTTTTATGTATGTACACCGATTACGCTGAGATTTTTTAACCGATTTCCGTGATTCTTTTTTTTATCGATGCAGAATTTGCCAATTTCGCCAATTGGTCTCATAAAAATTTGGATATTTCATTTTATTTTTGTTACTTGGATGACATGATATTATCTACCTTTAAAAACTGTGAAATAAAAACTTTTTATAAAAAAAATGAAAACCGACTTCAAAACACTAAAAAGCAAAAAAAACCTTTTGGGTCGGTGCCAGCCAATCTACTTCTCTACTTTGCGGTCCTACTATTTTATTTTTCTTGCCTTGGCTTGCAACGACTCCAAAAGGTTTATTTATTGCTTTTTAGTGTTTTGAAGTCGGTTTTAATTTTTTTTTATAAAAAGTATTTTGTGACGTCCTTGTCAGTTTTTTTTTTAATTAAGGATGGTTTACTCTGAACGTTTTCTTGTAGCTAAAACGGTTAAAGTAAGTGCACTTCATGCCCCATCTTATCTTTCCACCCTGTATATAAAAAAAAACCGTTATTGTGGTTTAGGCCTGCCCGTAACACATCTCTCTTTTGCCTACGCCTCCGATTTCAGTTCCGATTCCGATAAAACAAATCTAAAAACTCCGATTCCGAATTCGGTTCCGATATAACCACATCCGTAACATCCCTGATGATAATAACGAGCAAACTTTCTCGACAACATGAGTTTGAGTTTCATCATAGCTTAAAAATAGCAAAGACAAGCGATTAATTTTGGTGTATTGTTGAAATTATATGCACATAGTCTTTGTTAAGTAACTATTTCTGATGTAGCGACTATTGGTGATCCTAATAAAGAAAAAATACTAGTCAAGATTGAGGATGGTTGAGTAGAGTTTCTGATGTGTTAGTGAAACAATAATTTTCAAGCTATTCTTTTCTAGAAAATAATTAATAAGGAAAGCATAGCACGAACTACCTAGTTACAAGGGTAACTAGGTAGTTCGTGCTATGCTTTCCTTATTAATTATTATATAAGAATATAAAAAAACTACTTTCTTTATTAATTATTATATAAGAATATAAAAAAAAAATTAAAATCTTACACTCCTTATTCCATTTTCTATGGAATTCGATTGGGTCCTCGAATAAGATTTATTAAGGCACAGTTTGCAAAGTTTAAAATCCGACTGAAGCATTGGACACACGAATTTAAAAGTATTCGAGAACGTTCTTTTCGAATCCCCGCGAGGGTTGTGGGCGACGGAGAAAGATGACATCAGGGATTCCACGGCGGGCTTAACCGCGATACAGGTGTCGGATAAAGCATATGTGTCCGGCTGCAATGCGAGGGTGCACTTATAGTAGCACGGGCGGAGGCGGCCTATCCGAAATACAGAATAGAACATTAACAGGGCGCGTAGACAAAGTAACATCGTTAAGTAGCGAAACGATAGTTCGATTCGTTATTGTCTATATTCGCCAATTAACTTGCGGTAAGACCACGTGATTTAGCGCGGCTTATGCCAATCCGCCAATCAAATTCGTTTAAGTCTTTTCGAACTTCGTTATCGTTTTTGAATTGTTACTTTGGCTAGGGGCCCAGGTTTTTCATTTGAATAAACAATAATTCCTTTAACTTTAGAACTTTCGACAAAAAAATCTACTGATCAACCGGGAAGTTCCCCGATTATACATCCAACCTTAACCTTTGGATAATTGATTCGGTTATTTCCTCTGTTTTATATTTACATTGACTTATCTCCTCATACGCTTAAATCAGATACTATTTAGTATTTTTGTAGGTTGATATAAACAAGAGAATTTTCATACATATCGTTTATATCAACTACGAAGACCAGTAGCAAATAAGCACCAATTTGGTTTTGCACGCAGATTCTAGTCGAAATTTCACTGCACATTCTGGCTCACATTTAATCCCTAATTGAAATGGTTTGGGTGGCGATTGCCACCCGACGGGGTAAATGTTCACGAGTGAATCGCAGGACTGGAAATCCAATACATCCATTTGGTGTGTAGGATTTTACGTCACTGACTTAATTTTTATCCGACTTCCTACTTCATATTATAAATGTGATAGTTGGGATGCTTAATATACCCAATCACGCTAAAACGCATTTGGAAGCCTAGATTGCGACATAGATACTTTACATTTGATCCGATATTTCCAAGGGAACGGGCGCCTGAGGATTGTGTTTAGTTAGTTTCCTATCGCCGATTTTTTGAGATTGTGCACTTTTCATTCAAAGGTCTATCACCATTATTTTTTCAAATAATAATTCACTCAAATCGCTTTTTATTGTTGTCTTTCCTGTTCATTACATTTCGCTCTGCCATAATATCTTACCCCCGCGTGGGAAACAAAAGATGCGCAGTGACTACTCTTTAAAGTTACTGCGCTTCTTCTCTGTCAAGCGCCAGTGTCAAGACTTATTTGTCAACTTTTGCCCTTTGAATTAAGGCGCTACTCGGAAAAAATATGGCCTTTTTGATATAAAACTATAGCACGGTTACAGTTGTTACAAATCTGGTAATAACATATTATAGGTATTTCTTCATACCTTTATCTAGATTCGTATAGTTTCAAAAACACGATTTTATGATTTTGCCTCGACACTTTTTCTCTTCGAAAAGACCTCTAAAAAATACGAAAATTCAAGATTATTCTTAAATGGGGTTACTTACACTATTGGAAATTGGTTTTATAAGTGGATACCAATAATATTTAGGACCGTATAGAAGCATTTTTTTTAAATCGCTGTAGTTTTTTAATACGAAGTGATTTTGTGTTTTTTTTGCCTAATCTGCAAAATCGGTCTCGCTCCCGTGCGCGTCGTTTTCTCATTGCTATCTCGCTTCAGCATATTTTTTTCGAGTATCGCCTTAATTATTGTTGTCTTTCCTGTTCATTACATTTCGCTCTGCCATAATATCTTGACCCCCGCGCGGGAAACTAAAGATGCGCAGTGACTACTCTTTAAAGTTACTGCGCTTCTGTCTGTCAAGCGCCAGTGTCAAGACTTATTTGTCAACTTTTGCCCTTTGAATTAATTATTAAAACAATGAGGTTCTTCGAAAGAAGAACCTCATTGTTTTAATAATTTCAAAGAAGTAAAATTATTACTATTTGTATATTGTAAGCTGATTGTAAGTGTTTAAGCATAAATCAATGTTTGTACTTTTTTATTTTTTAACTCTGTTGTTAACTAAGCTTTTCTTTGAATTTCTGAATAAAAGTACTAAAAACTTCTTGGTCACTTTTTAGGACTTTGCAATTTCTTTACTGCTGTATAAATTTATAGACAACTTTATATTTTGAATTGTGAGTAAACAACAAGATATGGATATAGCGCACTGAAAAAAATTGAAACACGTCTCAGGTTATATGGAATTAAACAAAATATTACAATGAATATCAATAAATTGTCTCGGCCACTTTTTTAATATTGAAATAAACTTAAATTTAAGTAACATATCTTAACACATTGTTACGAGCCCTCAACCAGCTCTAAATGAATTATAGAAACATCAAAACCACTCAGAGTCAAAACCAGAAGCGGCCTCTTATGTCATTTCCGGAATAAAACCTTTTAAGGACTATAAGAATAATTCCTTTCCGGAATAGGTAATTTTAGGAACAAGTTCTTTCAAAATGAGTCATTTCAGGAATGGGTCCTTCTAGTACTGTGTCCATTTCCGGAATAGGGCATTATCGTACTAAACGATTATTAGATACTTATAGATTTTATATTCAATTTCGATTTTTTTTATGTCTTTCATTAATTTTACCTTGTTTAACCGCTACCCTTATCGCCTCGTCCTATACAGATCACACACCCTTACAGGGAGATGTAAAAAGGGGCGGTGGTGGTGCCAAGGGGCCTTATCAATTATATTTTTTTTTTTTTTTTTTTTTATTTATTCATTTGCCAATAAACATGTTACATTCATGGTTTAGTAGTATCTTAAAACCTAAATTAAGTTTATCTAGATACTAGGTTCTCAAAAATAACTTAATAAAGAGCAACCAACAACAGAATTATAAAACATAATTAATTTTCAACAATCGGGTAGGTGCACATAAGTATTTATCATACAGAATGTTTGAGCGAGTGGCCATACCCACAAACTTAGAATAATAACGCCGAAGAGTTATTAATCTAAGCCCACAGAGAAAAAAAATAAAATAAAACGACGAGTTTCAAGACAGCAGCGCATGCATAAAATCAATAGAACAATAGTGCGCTTGTGCGTGTGCGCTCGTTATAAAGGTTGCTCCTATTCCTCGACATAACAAATTTCTTTTTTTAAGTTTGGAAATATACTTTAAGAATTCTTTTAATGTTATTATGATTGATTTTATCTTTGATTGCGATTGGTAAGTTATTCATAAGACGGGGTATCAAATATTGAGATGTTCTTTTACCGTATTCGTTGTTAGATATGGGAATATAAAGTTCTTTGTTAGTTATTTTTCTAGTAGCTATTTTGTGATTTATCGGTACTTGAATTTCTTCGTTAAAGTAATTTTCGACAAGCAAATTATATTTAACTTTCTCGGATATAGGTAAAACTCCACAGTACTTAAAAAGTCCAGCGGGGTCCTCTGTATATTTAATTTTTATTTTGAGGGGAACCAACAGTTTAAGAAGCCTATACTGAATATTATATATTTGTTCTAAATATGTTTTATATGTACGGCCATAGCTGCTGAGACCGTAGGATATAATGCTTTCTACCAATGTTTTATACATTGTTAGTAGAATATCAAATGGTACTTTACATTTAATTATATAAAATTTTGCCAAGATGGCTCTTAGTTTGTTGCATACTTTATCTATATGTTTCGACCAATTGAATCTATTATCAATCACTAAGCCAAGGTATGAATACTCAGTTACTTGCTCAATTTCTAAACAGCTGCTAGAACATGGTAGATTTGCGTGAAGACAATCATGACTGTGGGCTACTACTTTAACGGGTTTACTACAAAGATAATTATTGCGACTAGAGCGGACGAACATAAGCTTAGTTTTATCTGCGTTAAGGACCAGCCCTGAATCGTGCGACCACCTGCATATTGCAGTAAAGTTATCAGAGCACGTCGCAATGTAACATCAGCCTTAGCTCTGATGAATGCATTTTGCCACTCCTGCGGTTAACTGGGTTCTCCAAATCTAGTTCTATGTTGTAGGTTGCAATAAAATAACTGTTATAGAACGTTCGTTATTATCGTCACTTCCTACGACGACACTAGTCGATTTTCATACAATCGAGGTAACTTTGGAGCATTGGTTCTCTACCAAGGATTGACCGAGCTGTGATCTGATAATGGCCATCCAGGGAGTGAATGGAGGAAATTCAGATAGCTATACATACCCAACTGATCTAATCAACATTCTAAAAGATGTAGGGATCAGTATTTAGTTTCAGAAATTACATACATTTTTATGCTATATCGCGTTTTTTTAAACTTATCCATACATATCTTAGAATGTTGATCAAATCAGTTGGTTGATTAGTCAGATCAGCAATCTGGATTTCCTCTATTCACTCCCTGGATCGCCAATATCAGATCACAGCTCGGTCAATCCTTGGCAGAGAACCAAGGCTCCAAATTTACCTCGATTGTATGAAAATCGACTAGTGTCGTTAATTATGTGACTACCACTGTATATTTGAGAGGATGTATGTATGTCTATTTGTAATTAATTTAATTTTCAGTAATTTTGAACATAATACGGTTATGCCATAAATCCCTTGCGAAGTTGGCAGAACATCAGGGAGGCAATTCTCGCGCCGAGATATGTCGAGTTCGACATTTCTCTATCTTTAATTTATTCATTACAAATGTAAGTAAAATCTCTACTACTGTCAAAATCCTTTAGTTTCAATTATCTTTAATAATTCTATAATGTCGAAGATTGCTTTCAGTGTTATTTTAATACAGATATTTTACTCCAATAAATGTCGAATTCGAGATGTCGAAGGCGAGAATCGGACCCCAGACGTGCAGCTTGAGAGTGAAATGTATTAGGTACCTAGCATCACTCTCATAGCCACATTACAAGGCGACTACAATAATTTGGCATTCCTTGGGTCAAAGATTGTTGTCCAGAAAAATAGAGACAGGTTGCCAGCCCATCGCCTAAACATGTTTTTGAATCTATCTTTGCAACAGCAACGTGGCAGCAGAAATGCGCGATAATTGCTTTACGTCACGTATCAACAGTTCGGCCGCTACCGAACAAACGATGAACTACAATGTGCATTCATTTAGTTCCTGTTATTGCTACCAAATTGTTTTTGGCGCTAGCGTCATAGCAACACGCGGCGTCTCTCTCTCTCACTCTCGCACCTAGCTAGGAGCGCGAGAGAGTGAGACGCCGCTATAGGAACCATCAGCGAGCGATTAGCCAGCAATCGCATACGTAATACCATTTTTATTTTGACGTTCCGCAGCGATCGCGCTATATCTGCGCGATAATTGGTAATTTTTAGATAATAGCCGGCTTTTACTATCGGAACTGGAAAGCATGTCTGTCCAGCATGGGAGATGGGAGTCATTTTAGCTTAATATTTGATTTCGTGCAGCTCGTTGTGCAACCATAATACATTACTTAACCGATGAGAAATGTTACTACATAGCCCGACCTGTCCAAATAATCCACAGCGATACTGTCTAACAAATGTTTCATTTCATAATGGTAAAATTGTTGTTTGTGGTGTTAAAATTAATAAACGTTGACATCGCTCAATTGTAGTTGACGAATAGCCGAAAGCAATTTAATATTACACACTTTGAGAAGTAATTTAAATGACAAAACAGAATAGGTAGGTATTGGGCGTTCATCCGAAATTTATTTAGAGTTCACCTTTAAGTTATTTGACATAAGGTTTGAAATTAAAGTAAGCACAGGTAATGCCGAAGCGTAGGCGTTTTGGAGATTCGCTACCTACGGCTGCACGCGAAAGGTTAAATTTTGAGTGTCATCGCAAAGTTTCCTTTGTTGAGGGATAAAAGGGTGACGGTTTGTTTGAACAGTTAATTAATTTGAGCAAACGAATGTACAATTGACAACAAAAACGTTTGGTATGAACAGCGTCAAATCCTAACTAATATATAAATGCGAAAGTTTGTTTGTTTGTTTGTCCTTCCTTCACGTCTTAACTAAGCAACCAATCAAAGTGTCTATAGATAGTATGCTATGGTCACATTTCGTAACACAACTAAGTTAAGATGATAATTGATAAGCTAGAGGTTTAACAATCCCGGTTCGTATTGATTGAAAGTGCAGTTCTATCTTACTAAAGTAGCAATGAAGTCACATTGGTTTTTACTTAAGCAGCAATGTGACTACACTTTCAATCAAACGTTGATAGAAACAAGTTACATAATCAGGGGGCAGTTCCTCCAAGGTCTCGGCTAAAAGGACAATACCATCGACAAAATGAGGGTGTGTTAAGTTCTGGCCATTAATGTTACCACGTTCGCTGTGGAAACATTTTTGATGGACTTTCAGCCAGTGCGTATGAGGTCTTTTCGAGGCAAAGTTAAACTTCTTTACAGGCAAAGTTGAACTTCTTTACAGTACAGTTTATGGAAATAAAATCTTGTTTCCAAAAAACGCCTAAATGTAGCTCAAAATTGACAATATTTGCTTGAAACTTTACTATTATTAATTTAAATAGTTGTTAAAAGCTAAATCTAGCTTCGCCCGCAGTTATGGCATTTCGGTATTGAATGACAGAAAAAAAATGACATCTGCCTCAGATCGCACTAAAAGAAAGTTTAATTTGTGTCTCGACTTGTGATGGGAATAAAAGAGAGCTGTTGTAACTTTATTAAATTTTCAAATATCAATCAATCAAAACTACTTTTCACTAAGATGCCTAAAAGTGTCATGCCTACCATACATGCCATTTTTAGTTTTAAAGTAGGTACTTATACTAGTGTATTTTGAGAGCATGTGTGTGAATTAGTGCGTATTTGTATGTGTGTGTGTGTGTGTGAGTGAGTGTTTGTTTGTTTTAATGGGTAGGTGGGATGTAAATTTACTCTTTGAATATAACAGCTGTGACCACTGCCGAAATGAACTCGAATCCACCAAAAGAGAAGACAGACTTCCTAGTTTAAAGCAATCTGGCATTCTGTGCTTTTGTATTGAAACTTGTCACATCAAGAAACTTAAAATGTGATTAGGAAGCAATCATTGTTCTGCATGTATAGACAAATGCAGTGGTTCCGGTACTCATTAAAATTGGACAGTCGAACGCTTAATCTAAACATTAACATGCAGAAAAAGGTTGATAGTTGATATAGAGCCGCAAAATGAGCATGTTTTGTGTGAAAATAACGGGGTGGGCCATTAAATGTGCCGTTGAGTGCACATGTCCGTAAGGTCTCTGCCTCGTATCTAGCGAGCAGCGGGGCGGCGGCGGCGCGACTATGGAAACGCTCGTCCCGCACCACCCGCGCACCGCCGTTTTCGATAGTCGCGCCGCCGCCGCCCCGCTGCCCGCTAGATTCGAGGCAGAGGCCTTAAAGTTGTTTAGGATTTCTACCTTTTTATGTATCAAGTTGCTACTTGCACTAGAAAGCTTAATAGAATTTAAAAGAGTCAATGTTTGTTAGTCTAGTTAACTGATGATGTAACACACTAGCCTAGAAGAAAACGGTAGCGATAGTCTTAATTATTTAAGCTCCAGAAAAGGTCAGCAAAGGAAATGGCCGTTAGTACGAGACTAGAATAGTATTATGTAAAATATGTGGTACGAGTATCAGATATTCTGTTAAATAAAACCAGTACTATATAATTTTATTTAAGTACTTTGTTTCCTGTGAAAAAGTTATAGAGCTTTCATTAAATATTCGAATATACACGTAGTTTAGTATGTGAATTTTATTATTTTCAGAGTTTTGGTACAGATTTTGATTGGGAGGCAAATTAAATACTGAAAACTTACTGCGGAGTGGTTAGATTGCGTATTAAAAACAAATATTAGTGGTAAAAGTTTTGTATTTTTTATGATTTTTAAGTTTATGCATTTTCAATGCTGTTTTTATGAAAATTTGATGTGATAAGAGCAGTGGGCCGGATACACAAAGGTCGCATGTTCGAGTCCTGTCTAAAATAACTTGTGGCCGAGTAATTTTTTTCCAATATTTTTCTATTAAAAAATATCATAGGTATAAAAAGTTTTTTTGATGTAACTAATATATCTAAAGCCGGATCGAAAAACTAGGCTCTGAAACAACTCTCCATAATAACAAAGAAAGAGAAAACAACTACATCATTAATTTTGTCTCATCTATCTGGACTAATTAAATAACGTAACTAATCATGTGGGTTATTAAAAGACTTAAGTATTTTCAGATTGATTTTATTAAAACACACCCATCACGCGCATACAAAATCGAACCAAAATAATATAACACATATACTCGTATTTACTTGCAATTTTGATCGATTATTAAAATAAACTCAACACGGGCGGAAAAAGTGTAAATATGGACCCTTCAAAATATGGACTTTGCTTTTTTAACATTCAGAATTTTGTTTCGTAACACTGAAAATAAATCAGCTTGTAAAACTCGAAAGATATTGAAATTCATTATTCAGGAAGGGATGGAAATGTTTTGTCTAAAAACACTGACGAGTTTCTGAAATTCGTTTCAATTCGATCATTGTGTTCCGGAAACAATGGGTACTTAGAGTATTATTAAGCTCCCACTTATTTTAGTTTAATCTTGTCGTTATAACAAGAAAAACTTTCAGATATTCTTAAAACTGTAGGATTATTAAAGTAAAACGAGTTTTGTGAAAAAGCTTGCAGTTTTATTACACACTAGCAACCCGTGTGCGCATAATGCGCAAAAAACACATAATAACATTCAAAAATTTTTTTTTTTGTTTTTTTTTATTTTTTTTATTTGAGTTTTTGCTAAATTTCTCGACTTATCCGACCACTTCAGACAAATACCTTTCTAACGGTGTATTGCACTTGATTGTGCGACTTTTAGTTTAGGAGGAGAAGCGGCTTCACTGCCGTATTATATATATGATAACGTTACACATTCAGTACAGAGCGCAGTGATACAGATCATAGAGAACAACACGGACTATAGACCTTTTACTATAAAGAAAAGAACCAGTGTTGATAAAGTATTATATTGACTTATACCAACACCCCCCTTCAATATAATACTCACCTACTCTTTAAACCAATCTAGATAAACTGAGACTAACAAAACAAATTCAATCTTCTAACATGTTACACATATTTATGAATTTATGCAACAAATTTTTATTTATTGCTTTTACATATCTGCAATCTGATCTTCAGTTTTTATATATTTTAAAACTAGTTTACCCCGTCTAATTAACTCTTTAATATAATTTAACCTTATATCTATGTGCTTAAGACGCTTAACACAGTCAGTGTTAGCAACCATTATGGCACTCTGATTATCACTATACATTAGTACAGGGCAGAGATTCTCTATTTTAAAATCATATAATAAATTTATAAGCCAACAAGCATCTGCCGCAGCCATACTGATTGCTATGTACTCCGACTCTGTAGATGACAGACTAACACTTGCTTGCCTTTTTGAGCACCATGATATCAAACAATTTCAATTAGTCGTCAACATACAGTAAAACATAGGTATTGCCACTATTAGTATGTTTCATATATAAACAAGTATCACTTTGGGATCTTACAAAACCTTGCCTCATAATCACTGAGTTAAATTCCAATCGTTCCAGTACTTGGGTGATTTCTTTAAACCATATAATGACTTATTCAGTTTAACAGTGTTGTTATGTCCGCTATAGGCTCCCTTAGGTAATTGTAAATAAACAACTTCATCAATATTCCCATATAAAAATGCTCCTGTTACATCCATCTGATAGATGGGAAAGTTTAACTTAGTTGCAATTGACACAAACAGCCTAAAGGTAGGCAAATTAGCCACTGGAGCATAAACTTCATATGAATCTAACAGATCATTTTGTTCAAAGCCCCTAGCCACAAGTCTAGCTTTATATTGAATACTGCCATTTGTGTTTTTAACTTTGAATACCCACTTAATACTTACAATTTTTTCACTCACAGGTTTTTCACAGAAGTCCCAGATTTGTTTTCATTCAGTGTTTGCAGCTCTCTCTCTATGGCTTCTTGCCATTTTCTGGCATCTTGCCTTTGCATGGTCTCTTGATACGTCTTGGGCTCATTATCTTCAGTTGAAATATAATGACACTTATAGAATGAGGTTTGCTTCCTGACCCGGGCATTTCTCGGGCATTGTGATGTTTCACCTTCTTCATCATCGGAGCTCTCATCATTGAAACTTGGAACATACTCACTTCCGTCACTTCCTGTAGATATATCCACAGTTTCTTCTAACTGCGTAGACTGCTGATCACCCTCACTGGATTCTACCTGCTCTACACTTTCGTTTGAGTGTACTAACTGTTCTTGAGACCCTTGATCCTCATCAGTCTCTTTGAGTCTATCCGAGTCATGTTCCAATACCTCCAACTGCTCTGTCTTAGTTTTAGGTTTTTCCAGGAAAACTATGTCTCTCTTTATTTCCACACAGTTTTTTTTTTCAAAGAATACTCTATAGCTCTTAACGTCCTCTCCATAACCCTTCATTATTCCTTTCTCTCCTTTAGCATCCCATTTTCTTCTTTTTTCCTTTGGGATGTGGACAAAAACAGGGGTTCCAAATATTTTTAAATAATTTATATCAAAATACTTGTTGGTCCATACCTCGAATGGTGTTTTTCCGGGTTCATTGCTTTTACTTGTCCTGTTTAATACATATGCCGCTGATTGAACTGCTTCTGCCCATAACTTCTTTGGTAAACCTTTTGCACATAACATTGTTCTTGCGGCCTCGACCAGCGTTCTATTTTCCCGTTCTGATTTTCCATTTTGTTCAGGAGTATATGGCACCGTGGTTTGGTGTATGATACCCCGTTCGGCAAACAGGTTACTCCCTTGTTTACGAATTCCAATCCATTGTCACTTCGAAAACAGTGTATTTTATTGTTTGTAGTATTTTCTGCTTTATTTATGAAGTTTTCAATACACTTCCTTACTTCATCCTTTCCTTTAACTAAATACACAGATCTATAATTAGAGTAGTCGTCCTTCATAATAACGAAGTATCTGGATCCTCCCGCAGACCGCACCTCCATGGGTCTACATGTGTCAGCATGTATAAGTTCACCTGGCGTAGTTGTTTTTGTTTCACTAGTATGGAAGGGCAAACTTATTTTTCCTTGCAAGCAGCTCTCACATTTTGCTTCGGTATTGTCTTTCACAGAAACGTTGTTGTTTCTAAGCACGGCCTTCACTTGTTGCAAGTTTTGGTGAGCCAGTCTTTCATGCCAGTATTTGAGACTTGATTGTCCTTGAGCCATATTTGCTCCTTCGCATTTGTACAATTTCCAAAAGCAGTATTCTATGAAATACAGCTGTTTGGAAATTATAAGATATTGAGGGTTCGCGGGCTATTTGTGTTAAGAGACATCTTGGTCTATATTTCCGTGATTTATCATTTCATTTTGGTGGGTAGTAATTTCATTTCGGTGTGCGATTTTATCATTTCATTTTGGTGGGTAGTAATTTCATTTCGGTGTGCGATTTTATCATTTCATTGCCATCAAAATTTTAAACACTGATATTCTTAAGCACATTAAGTATAAGAATTAACGATGTCAGGAATTACAATAATACAAAGTAAATATTTAATAAAACTTAATAATAAGCAAACACACCGAAAAAACGACTGTTGAAATTCATCCAATTAATATAGCGCTAAAACGTCTTAGACCACAATAAGTCGGTTTCGTCACAGTGGAACTTTCTTTGTAAAAACCCACGTTTTTAAAAGGTTAAAAGCTTCAAAACCAATATTACGACCTTCTTTGTCCTATAAACGTAAATCTTTCTTCAGTAGGCAACGAGTGAGGGTAGCGCATGAAAAGTATCAAAACGGAAGGAAAAAAAGGCATTTTAACTATACAAATGTACACAATACGAACTCCTTGCGGAAAACCCCGTTACGTGTCAAGAGTGTCAATTTGCAATGGTTAACGAGGAAGAACGAGATGAAACGTGCAGACGTAGGCAAGATTAAAATGAAACTGAACCCTGTATCAATTATGATACGTTTCATATTTGCTAGTGCTTCTTCCATTGACTGTAAATGGGGGAATACAGTGCGATATGGCCATGTAAACAGGTTTTAAGCGTAAGTGTAAACGGTTGAAGGTTTCGATGTGTAAACGCTTTAATGAAATTTGATATTGGAGTGGTAAAGTCTTTGTTGCCTGTTGATCGCATTAGTATGAACCATTAATATGCCTCGGCCTGCGGTTGTGGTGGTGAAGCAACATTCGCAATGGTTGTGATGGGATGGCTGACCAAAAACTTATTGTCTCGAGCTCCTCCGTGCTTTTGCTTGAAGATTGTCCTGTCAGATTAAACTTGCACGTTCCAATTCAAGGCTTGATTTTTAATAATAAACGAATACAAAACCATTCACATTATTCAATGGAGATATGTATTCGAAAAGATTTTAAATCACTATAAATAATTATTATACTCCTTTTTTTTTTAAAAAAATAGTGATTTTTGAATCATTCTATTACAAATTAAATTCTGCTAAATATGAAAAGCAGTAAATGAATAGGTACATCTTACATTAATAAAAAGTAATATGATAAAGAATAACTTTATCATATTACTAGAGGCCGGGCGCGGTTTTACCCGCGTGGTTCCCGTTCCCGTGGGAATTTTGGGATCATTTATAGCCTATGTTACTACATGGGGTCTAAGGATTCTCTATACCAAATTTCGTCAAAATCGGTCCAGTAGTTTTTGAGTTTATTCGTTACATACAAAAATACAAATCTTTCCTCTTTATAATATTATTATATATTAGTATAAATGGTCATTATAATTTGAAATAAATATACTAGTCGTTATCTCATTGGTGGAGTTGGCGTGCGTCCGAGGCACGTAGCATCTCTGACAGAGGGTGCTACAGTGCTACGGCGTAGCGTGGCGTAGGCACTGGTGATGTGCCGCGCTTTTACGAACAAAGGTCGATTCGTAATTCGAATCGTGATTTAAAATATCCAAGTTAACTCGGGTCTAATTCGAACGCTTACAAACCGTGGACTCAGTAAAATTATTAAAATCTAGTTTATGAATTGAATTCTAAAATGCTACTTGATTCGTTATTTAAGGTTTAGGTAATGGATTTTAGATCAGGTTTTTGGCATTCATAGTAATTCCGCATGTTGGTTAGGCTATAAAAACTACCTGACATCTGATTTAATAAAAAATGGCAAGAGCTTTTAGAAACTATTAGCAGAATTCTGTTATATACCTACGGTGTTTATTCATTGCTATTTTACCATTCATTCAAAAATGAAACTAACTTTATTAATGTAGTAGCGGCCACCCGCGTTTTCCGTTCCCGTTGGAATATCGTGATAAAATGTATTCTATGTATTAATCCAGACTATATACTATTTCTGTGCCAAATTTCATCCAAATCCGTTCAGTAGTTTTAGCGTGAAAGAGTGAAACACAAACTGACATACTTTCACATTTATAATATTATAGGTAAATCAGGTACTATATTATAGGATGTATAACCCTTATCCGTGGGAATATCGGGTGCAGGCTTTAAATTATCGTGTACCCTTCATATCTAATCTATATCGGTCGATAATTGGCGAAAATGGCTCTAATGAGTTTTATCAATAGAGCAATTTTCGCCAACTATCGAAATAATCTAAACCAATGAATACGGAACCGATAAAATTGTAATGGCTACTTTTTCCCATCACTATTTCCCCGATAATCGCGGACTTCTGACTAACTGCTCTCTCCCGGAGTGGTCCGCGTCTTGTCCCGATGGCTCTCTAGATTCGGCTTTGTAGAGGTTTAATGGCCGACATGCCAGGCTGTCTTTGAATATGAATCATCTTCAGTTTTGACCGAGCTTGACTGTGGAGAATTTGCTTGCTTTTAAATATTCTCCAATTAACTGACCTTATTTATTGACTCTACTTTTCAGTCTATGGTTATTTATGTGTTGTATTCGTTTAATCTTAGGGAAATAATTTTAGTTTTTCTACTATATAAACTACCTGTCATAGATTGGATCATTAACAAAATAACATATTGATAAATCTGTTATTTATAAATCAATTATTTATGACAATTTCAAGCTTTTCCTATGCCCTGCGCGAAGTAAAAAAGACTACCGATAAAGACACGGCAATAATTAATATTACGCCTACGCGCATGCTTGGCTAAGTTATGGAGTGGTGCTGTGGGGCAACAGCACGGAGACGCGGCTGTGTTTCTCACCATGCAAAAGAAATTAATCCCCATCATAGCCAATCGAACAAACAGAGAGCTGCAAACCGTATTAGAAATAATATTCAATACTTTCTCAACCTTGCTTGTATGTCTAAATGTCCATAACAATACAAAAATAAATTAATGTTACCGTTCCAGACTAAAACTAACATTTAGTAGTACATTGCATTAATCCATTAAAATATATAATAAATTTCCATCTTCAATAATAATTAATATAAATAAATATTCTTCGTATATAAACAAATTGAAAAAAAAACTGAATAAATAAATGCTATTACTGTTTACATGAATACTTCAATGAGACAAATATATTTTAAATCTCTCATCCAAAATTACTCTATGTCATAATTGTTTATTATTATTATTATTATTATTTCTTATTTGAATGTAAAACCTTGCTATCATTATAACGCCTCCTCTCTTCTAAGCTCTGTTCGTGCCCGTCAGGGTCCATGATGATCTTTTATTTATGTTGACCATCTTTTGTATACATTATGGAATGCAATAAATAATTGAGTATTGAGTATACCTAAAATTCTATTTCAAAACAACAGAGCTGTGAAGTTATCGCATAAAGTTTATCTCACGTGGTTTAAGAAATACCGAGGAGCTTAGTGGCGCACTCGGCCCGCGATTGTGGTGTTTCACAATGGTCGGTCACGGGTGAACCAAAAAGTTATTAATAATCTCAAAATTCTCCGTGTTTCGGAGTACACGTTAAGACGCTGGTCGTCGTTAATATGGGCCCGCGGAATCTACGACAACTTGAACCTCGAGAAAACTCGACTCTGACAATACGAGTCCGACAACTCGACACGGAGAATTCGACCACGGTAACTCGATTCGGATCTCTTTTCCATCTACAAGGAAGGCTTGTGTCCCAGCAGTAAGGTTCTTAAGAGCAGTAATATCTTCGTTAATAAAAGTAAAGCAAAAGATATGCATTATTATTAGCTTAAATATGGTTTTTAAAATAGAACTTTAACTTAACACTTTTGTTCGACTCCAAAAACTTGTGTTCAAACTTTCAGCCTCGAAATTCTTCAGAAGGAATTCGTTATTTCGTGGGCGGCGGCGGAGTGGTAGATAATATATTATTTCATAACAAACGTTTATCTTTTGGTCTATAGCGTGACGGTACACTTGGTCATAATATTCTGAAACACAATTATAACTTTTTCAAAAGGAAATTGCTTTTAAGTTTACTTGGAAAAAATCGTAATTTATTAGAACAAAGGTTAAATATTAATTTGGCACAGGTAGATAGAGGGATTTTTTTCGGTCTTTTGTTAGAAATAAATTATGGTAGTTAAAAGCTGTGTTTTTTAGAAGACCCATTTCGTTCTTTTTGTTAAATTTTGTTTGAATAAAAGTTACAAACCAATTAAAGTTATTTGATAATACGGCTGTACAATATGGAAAGCAAGATATATGATTTCCAGTTTTCAATTGACAAAGTTATTTGACAAAATACGGAGAGATACTCGTACTGATACAAATTTTATATTGTTTTGTATTTCTGTTTAAAATATTAATATATTTTTTATACTCAAGTAATCAAATGATACTTGTTAGCTTAAAATAGCCATAATTAGTTGTATTTATCAAAATTCAAAAGTTGCAATAATAGTGCAGAACGTGCGGCTAACAGATCATCAAAAGGTGCAGTTTTAGAGTAAAAAATATATAAACTTCACTCTCATAGCCACACCCGAAGTAAATGTCCGGAAGTTCTACCAACTTCAAAAAAGAAAGAGGTTCTCAAGTCGACTGTATTTTTTATTTTATTTTTTATGTATGTTTTAATATAACGTCGTCAGTTGTCAACCGATTTTTAATAATTCTTTTTGTATCTGAAAGAACATAGCTCAAGTGTGTTCCCATATAATTTTTACGAAGATCTGGCTAGTCAGTTTTCTTAATCCTGAAAAATATAATTTACGTTTTGGCAAGTAGTCGTTTACCTAGATGACATCACTGTTGTGTATGGGCTGATTTTTAGTGTAAGTAGCGGCACATGATGTAAAAAAAATGTGAAATAAAAACTTTATATAAAAAAATGATTTTAAAAAGTAAAAAATAAAACTTTTGGAGTCGGTGCCGCCAAGGTAAGAAAAACAAAAATATAGTTAAAAGAAGTGCAATATCGAATGCCTTGGCTGGCCTGGCACCGATTGGAAAAGATTTATTTTTTACTGTATGAAGTTGATTTTTTTTCACAATTCTTTTCATTATAAGTTACTTTAGCACATACGAAGTGAATAAACGCAATATGTGTAGGATAGTTTTTGAGAGTTGTCTTTATCATCGCGAAAACATAGCACCGCGCGGGCAGACCGTAATTAAAGGGAAGTTTCACCATCAACAGACCCGCACAATGCGGGCTAATGCCCGCCATCTTGTTGGGAAGGACCAGCGGAATTGTGCTTTTGCCTGTGATTTCTATAATAATAATTTAAAGAAGTCTGTTTATCATCTTAGACGCAATTAATGCCAAATGTGGCGTCGTCGTTGGGGTGCTATGCTATGCGTTTATATATTTCACTGTCAAGATATAGCTTCAAAACTAAGGGGTTTATTGAATAGCTTAAATAGTCAACTATGTTGAAATACATTCTAACAAACTTGTTCCGCATAGTTAAATAATATGACAGAATCATACAGACATTGACTTTTTTTGAAATAGTAGTAGTTTTAATAGAATAAAACATTTTATAAAAAAAAAATCAAACCGACTTCAAAAAGTAAAAAATAAAACTTTTGGAGTCGCTGCTAGCCAGGGCATTCTACATTGCACTTCTATTAACTATATATTTTTTTGGCCTTAGCTAGCACCGACTCCAAAAGTTTTATTTTTTACTTTTTGAAATCGGTTTGTTTTTTTTTTATAAAATGTTTTTATTTCTAATTTTTTAGTTACATCATGTGTCGTTACTTACACTAAAAATCAGCCCATACACAACAATGTCATCTAGGTAAACGACTACTTGCCAAAAGGTGATTGATATTTTTCAAGATTATGAAAAAACTACTAGCCAGATATTCGTAAAAATTATATGGGACCACACATAAACCATTTTCTTTCAGATAAAAAAAGAATTATAATTATTGCGTGAAACTTCAGCTCGAACAAGAATCTAACAATTACCTGGATGATATAATTGTTTCATGACTTCCATGACATTAGGCCGCATATCTCCGAAGATTATCATCGGATCTCAATGAGACTTATATGGGACAAAATTGACAGTGTACCCGATCGAACAAAAAAACAATTATTAAAATCGGATCACCAACACTGGAGTAATCGGTATACATACATCAGACAAAATAAAAAATAGAAAAAAAACGCGTTGAATTGGGTACTCCTTTTTGTTGAAGTCGGTAAAAAGTACCTGAATTGATCCAATAAAAAATCACTAAGTACTTAGAAATTTTGTAATTTAGCACATAAGAAGTAAATAAACGCAATATCTGTGTGTGCGATGTTTTAGCGATGATAAAGTCAACATTCAAAAACTACGAAGTTGACTTTATCATCGCGAAAACATCGCACCGTGCGGGCGCACCGTATTTAAAGGGAAGTTTCACTATGTACAGACCCGCACAATGCGGGCTAATGTCCGCTATTTTGTTCGGAAGGACCAGCGGAATTGTGCTTATGTCTGTGATTTCTATTTTGATAAATAAAACTCTTTTTGCGAACATAAAGTTTTTGCATTTTTTTATTGGCTCAGGATTCGACGACGTCATATTATTTTTTTATTTGTTCGTTCCTAAAATTTTTTGGAAAGATTTTTTTTCCTCACTGGTAATTCAACAAAAATAGAATTTCGGTAATATCAAGGTTTCTATCCAGTTTTTTAATGAACAGAGTGGGCGAGGATTTTCGTCTAATTTGTTGCGAAATCTAGGCTACAACCACGTGAATTCGAAATTGTAATGGATTTATTGCCAAATTTATACATCAACGCGTAGCTGGCAGCGTCTAATGACGGTTATATACAAAACAGATGCACTTCAACTTCAACTACGCTGCCAGCAGCGTACCCCCAGTATAGATTGGTGGGTTTTAACGACAGCAACCACAGCCGGAAGCAACGGCACAAAATGCCTTCCGAAGCAAGCTCGAAAGTTGCTTAAGAGCCTGCTATAGGCCAACGAAAATCAGATTGCTTTACATGATCGTCTGTAATATCAATATTAATGAAAAACTGAATTTCAAATTAAGATGCAGCAAACTACAGGACTAACACTAGTGACTATGTTACTCAAAAACACGATTGCATAAAATTTATTCGATAGAAAAAAATTGCGAAGTTGCCTCCAAATCACTATAATTAACACGATAAACTGCTAGTATTCAAGTAATACATTAAAATAAAGCTTGGAACTTTTTAGTATAATTACACTGTAGATAAGGCAGGGCTTATGTTATATATTTTTTGTAAATAACCTTTAAATATCCTTTAAAAAAAGAATTTCCCTCATTTCTTCATTCCGGACCGGCCGAATGGGGCCGGAGAATTATATAGTAAATGCTGCCTTATTTCTCATAGAAATAAGGCTGCATTTACTTTGCAGTTCGCCGTTGCAGTTATTACTTTTACTGCTACAATCGCCGGACGAGCGCTCGAACGATTACGCCGACGAGCTCCTTACACCAATTTATCAGAAATTAAAAGTATCAAATAGACCTTGTTACTTCCGTATTTATCAAAATTAGTGTTTTATTTTACTTAGGGTAAAAAATGTTAAAACTCCGAGATCGTTTAGTAGCTAATTTCGTCAGTGTTTGCTCGCAACCCTAACTCTAACTATGTTATGGCCTTATCACCTGAAGCCAGGGTTGGCACCAAGGGTTTATGACTTACTTAAATGTATCTTTAATGATTTATGATCTGGGACCTTTACGCATTTTGTAAAGTTTTATTTTAATATTTAGAAACGTGCAAATCCAATGATGAAATGACGTTTTCAGTACCTATTCAATTTCTTGTTATTAATTTGTTTTCAAACCTTTTACGTATGTATGTTTTTGATTCAATAAGCATGAAAAAGAATATTATAATAATATTGTAATATATGAAGTCACAATAATTTGAACTAAAAGTAAAAAACCTAAAAAAAAATGAACTTTTTTCATAGCTAAATTTGCGAATTTGGCAGAACGTTATACATAAAGGCATTTGGTTTCTAAAAATAAAATCCTCTCTGTTGGATTTAAAAGTACTAAAACAAAAATGGACACCAACCTTCCTAAAAATTCGGTCCTAACTTTGACCTTTTAACATATTTGATTGTGGTGAAGACGAAATGTTTGAATAGAATATTTTAATTATAGGCTTTTAACTTTTTACTTTGCTTATATAAGTGGAGAAATAAAAATAGTGACACTTCACAATCTTTTTCTATTCAATAAAAGTAATTTAAAAAAAATCGGAGCATATAAATAAATACTTTCCTAATTTAGGCCATCAATCAAATGACATACGATGTATTCTAATTAAAGTGTCAGAGATATTTGGTGGTTACAAAAAAAAACATTTGTATCTAAGAATAAAAAGCTTTTTAAAACTCTTCTAAAATTAGACGTAAGCAGTTGAGTTTGGAATTTTTCGTTCTGGTAAATTTTAAATAAAGATAAAATCAAATTATAAATAATTGAGTTTCCAATTCAAGTCTGAATAGCATTTAAGAGCATTAAGAGCATTCATACGACCTTACCACAAAACAGATGGCTATAGGTACTGTACGACCATAGTAGAAAAGTCCTTCACATTCCAAGAAGTTATTTTTGATTCCGATTTCCCGTTTCCCGATTATATTTGTCGCTGACGTAACTAAGAGCTCTTAAATTAATGCTTTCTTATTTCACGCCTTTAATCAAGCCAAAAATTATAATAAAGACCTAAAAGGTTATCCTCTGCAGTAACATAAGTGTCTCTATAAACAAAAGCATTTGAATATTAAGTTTTTCAAATGATTTGTTTAAAGTGCATTATGTAGTGTCCTGATTCTAAAGAGCCCTATTACATCTAAATTTCGCGTAAAATGGCCAACGTTAGCGTTCTTGATCTCAAAAACAAAAATACATCAACTCTTCTAACATTTTGTCATTAGATATCATATCTCAGGTGTGTTTTAATTGTGTAAAAGATCAGCATAATTTAAAACACGATTGAAATACCATTATGATTAAACTTTAACAGAATTGGGCCCGTGGCTATTTTCGACTCCTAGTAACAAGAACCTTCACATTTCAAGTAGCTATTTTCGATTCCCACTCCCGGTTAGATGTGTCGCTGACCTAAGAGCTCTTTAATAAAAGGCTAAGGCCGCCCCTGCCCGTTCACGTACGGTGTAAAATGTTTAACGGGGGTAATTCCACACCGTTTGCGACCTTAACGAGCGCAGAGTGCCTTTGATTAGGACCAGTCTTTAGATGGGACCGTTTTATACCACACTTACTGACGTTTATAGGAGTTCTTACGTTTATACAAAAATGGAATTGAGAAATGTTATTATCAAAAGTCGTTTTAATGACTCTACTGGTGGTGGCAAGTCAGTACATATAGATAAGTAGAATGGGCTTTGATCTACAATGTGGATTGGTAGGTGATACCGATTGCAAATGCAGCCGGGTCTAACAGCTAAACCGAAATTAATGAAGTGGCAGTTGGCGTAGAAAGCAGGAGTGCCATCGTCATAGAAATTGTCGTCTAACAATCTTGAGTAACTAACTCATGTTTACCTTTGAAATTAAGATGTAACATAAGCAGGTGTGTGTTGGTCTAATGTTTTGCGTCTGTTTTCCCTGCACACACAACCCAAACCTCTTCAAGTTGCAAGTGAACAGGCTACTTCTGGGCGAACTCGCTTCATCGTAGGCCTCATTTACGCCCTTCGGCCAGATTGAGGTCAAGAGTAAGCCCATTTAATATATATATAAACCATCAAACTATTTTTCTTATTAAAACAATCACATTATAAGTACAGTGATATAACAAAATTATAATAAAATTATTTTACTAAGCCGCTGAAAATACAACTCGGTTACACGCGATCGTGTTACTTTAACTATTAAAACCTCACTAGCACTTCACAAGTTTCACTACCAAGAACGATCATAAAGTTTTATTATAATCTAGTGGAGCAGTAAAATTCTACGTAATCTTCTACGTAATTCCCATTCTATTCTATATTCTATTCTAGTTATTGCAGCTGCTTTCAACACTTGAGATTCTTGTACTAGATCGAATTGCATACTAAAACTAGATATCTCGTTAAACATTTGAAAATGGGGGCTGTCGAACGAAACGTTCAGGTGGGTCCACATATGTTCTTATGTCCGTACCGTACCTCCGCTTGGTATCAGCAGCATCGCGATTCAAAAAATCTGGACGCAAACTTCGTCGCGCGTTCATTGCCTTTTAAAGGGCTAAAAGCCGACTCGCAATGTGTTGGAGCGTACCGTATCCGCATTCAGACGCGCCGTATCACCCGTCCCTACCCTACCAAAGGGGCGTCCATACTAGCGTTCTTGATCGCGACGCTGATACAAAACGGAGGTACGATACGGATGTATGGACCCACCTTAAACACAACCGCTACTCGGTGTAACGTTCTCCGTTACGCTATCGTTAACGACATCTGAATTGTTAAATTCGTTGAGAATCAACAGAGGTTCCGTTCCGTGACCATTGCCGTGTCGTTTTTCTGTTGTTGATAAAACAATGTAATTGCTGCGATTCCAACGTCGATAGTATTGCCTCGTTAGTATTCTTTGATATTGCTATTTAATAATAGCGACCACCCGCGGTTTTACCCGCGTTAACAGCATGGTTCCCGTTCCCGTGGGAATATCAAAAATCCTTTCTTTATATCCTACAGCGTATTAAAAATATAAAAGCAAGTCTCGGTACCTCAGTGATTACAGCAGTGGACCGGATTCGGTCGTTGGTTTGATTCCCATCTGAGGATTCACTAGTGACCGTGTTGATTGATCCAACATTTTTCGTTAGGTTCTTAATTAAAGAGTTGCTATTTAAGAACCTTGGAAATGGAGAAAGGTCACTTTTGTCGCGAATATTTGAAGTGATACCAAGAAGCGCGAAGTAATCGAATTCTACGCGAACGAAGTCACGGGTGGCAAGCTTGTTTCATGTAAATACAATGAAGAACAGAATACCAACTGTAATAAATGGGCTAAGTACCTACTATAATAGTTGGCCTTGACATACTGTTAGTTCAAATGAAACAGTCATTTGAACTAACAGTATGTCAAGGCTAAAATATTAGCAAATAGTATTTTTCTCACACCACGTTCGTGAGGCCAAGTTTAATAAAACTCGTTGCTAGGCTCTTTCATAAGGTCATGTTTCGTATGGCAGCGGAAACATATTATCTTGATACTAGGTATATTAACCGGACATATTCTGAAAGAAATGCTTTAATGAATAACGAAAATAGCTTCGCGTGCATATATTATAAATGGCTGACATGACGTTTTCGTTACGTATGCAATTCTTTGACCTTCGTTCCCAGAACGATTCCATTAGGCAAGTCTTGCATGCATGTATGACGTTTCATTACAAATTACATGTAACTTGAACAAACCTGCATACAAGGTGCATGTTGATTTACTTATAACTGACCGAACGAGCGAAGCGTCTCAGTTTCGAGATTGGCCAAAAAATGATTTTGGCTGTCTGTCAGTCAGTCTGTTCTCGCGTACGGGTCGCATTTTTAAACCAATTTTAATGAAATTTGGCACACATGTTCCTTGATTTATTTAAGAATTTCCATCCTAAGCGATTTTTGATTGGGGGTAAAATAGGGAGGAAAAGTATGCTGTAGCGTTGTTCATCGATGGATTTCAACCAAATTTTAGAGGCACACTATGGTCTTTATTCAACACAAGATGGGGGTGAGGGGTAGTGGACGGAAGAAATGAGGGGAAATTATTCTGTAACGTTATACAGGGTGTTAACAGACCCATACCGAAGTCGTAATATATGCGTAGTGTACATCAAACTAAATAAGAGTATGTGAAAATAATTGCTGGGAAATGACTTTTATTTTTCGTTTTCATAAAATGGATGTCATCTTTACATGCAAAAAAACGCGAGCAGCAACGTATGCGTCTGTCTAAAGGGTACAAGTAGGCGGCCGGGATCCAGTTTCTTTGATTGGTTTTGTACCGTTTGCGACCTTCGGTACTAAGGTTTGATGTACTATCGTGGCCGTATATAACTGTTTAAATCCAGAATTTATTTAGGACTTGGAAATGAAAGATACCTTTTTTTTTTTTTGTTGAAAACCATTTGGCGTCTATATTAGAATTATAAATTTTGAAATTGTACAACGTTCGAGGAGAGAGGGTTAGGAACAATGTATTGCTACCAATGGCAGCGGCGGTTCGGTTCCCACGTGAGGTAGCGCGAAGGTGGTTGGATGAAGGCGATTTGCGTTTCGTTCTTGCTGTTGCCTCCGATCCGAAACATGCCCCCGGCCTTGAAAGCAGTCGCTTTCGAAGTCTTCTACCGCGTAGTCTCGTCGTCGTGAAGGAGAGGGCAGATCTTTGCGTATGCACGTCGAACAACGCCCGAACTCGTCTGTGTGTCTGCCACTCTCGAATCACCATCTTTGCCCGGGATGGTTCTGAGCACTCGCCCCAAGCTCCACTTTAGGGGTGGCAAGTGATTGTCCTTGAGTAAGACAAGAGTGTCGATTTCTAACTCTGCCTCGGTTTTGGTCCACTTAGTCCGCACCTGCAACTCGGTGACATATTCCTTGGACCAACGGGTCCAAAAATGTTGGCGCATTTGTTCCACCATCTGGTGCCTCTTCAAGCGATGAAACGGAACGGCGGTAAGGTCATCGCAGGCTGGCGCTGTCAGTGGTCGACCAACCAGAATATGAGCTGGAGTAAGAGGAGAAAGGTCTTTAGGATCTGGGGAAAGTGGAGATAAGGGTCTGGAGTTTAGAACAGCTTCAATTTGTGATAGCACTGTGCTAAACTCGTCATAAGTAAGGTGCGCATTGCCTACAACACGACGTAGGTGATATTTGCAAGATTTTACTCCTGCTTCCCACAGACCACCAAAATGTGGCGAATACGGGGGTATAAACGAAAATTTTATGATTTGACCACTAGCATATTCTGTTATTTCTGAATCACACCTGCGTAAAAAATCAGAAAAGCTAAAAGGCACTAAAAAGTTGCGGCCGTTATCAGAGAATATCTCTAACGGTTTATCGCGTCGCGAAATAAACCTATTAAGCGCTAGTAAATATGCCTCAGTAGTGATATCAGTGACTAATTCCAAATGAACCGCGCGCGTCACAAAGCACACAAACAAGCACACATAGGCCTTTGACGTTCGAGCCCCCCGACCTTTACGGTTAAGTATGAGCACTGGCCCACGGTAATCCACTCCGCATCGAATAAATGGAAAACTAGGCGATATTCTTTCCTTGGGCAAGTTGCCCATCAGAGGCGTTAGTGTTTTACCTTTAATGGGTTTACAGGTTATACAGTCGGCAACAACCCTCCTAGCGAAACTTCTACCACCAAGAGGCCACCAGGTTTCGCGTAAATTATAAAGTAAGGCCTGGGGTCCAGCGTGGAGAAGCCGAAGGTGTTCACCGCGAAACAACAACAACGTAAAGTACTGTTTACAGGATATTAAAATTGAATGCCTTTTATTGTAAGTAAATTCGTTAGAGTTTTCTAATCGGCCACCTACACGAATTATTTTATCGTCATCAATAAACATGTTTAACTTACTTAGATTATGTTTGTTTTTAATATGCGAACCATTCAAATTTTCCATCTGAGACCAACGAATTAAAGTTTTTTCTGACGCATCTAACTCATCCACACTTATGAATGGTGCGGAGGCGGTTCCGTAAGTGACGGTATTTAATTTAAATATACCTAAAGGCTGCGATGGATGATCGCGCCATAAAATCAGTTGAAGCGTACGTTTGTCATCGTCTACAAGACAATTTCTAAACATTTTTTCGACATCAGCGCACACAACGTATCTGTGTTGTCTAAAGCTTAGAAGAATAGCAATTAAATTTCCTTGTATAGGTGAACCGACTAATTGCAAGTCATTTAGTGACTTTCCAGATGTTGATGGCGCGCTGGCATCGAAGACCACACGTAACTTGGTGGTGGAACTATGTTCCCTAAAAACACCGTGATGCGGCATGAAATAGCATGGATGGTCATAGCTAGCTACCGGACTCATATGACTTAAATCCAAGTATTCCTTCATGAAATTCGCGTATAATAATTTATAATCAGGCGAGCGCAACAACCGTTTTTCTAGAGCGTAAAATCGGCGCTCAGCCTGTCTATAAGATTCGCCTAAAGAGTCAGGTGACTGTTTAAATGGAATGCGTACAACAAACTTTCCTTCACTATTGCGCTTTGTAGTGCGAAGGAAATGTTCCTCACATAAACGCTCTTCCTCAGTCCGCGTATCACTGACCTTAGGAAGTTCTTCGAGCTCCCAGAATAAGCGTAGTTGAGTGTCTAAACTACTACTATAATTGCAATGGATTCGCTTTATATTCCGCGTATTACCAAGGACTGGACCGGAAATAATCCACCCCAATCGAGTATTCTGTAAGTAAGGGCCGTTGGGAAGTCGCATTATCCCTTCACCTAACAGTTCCCAAAACTTATCAGCGCCTATTAAAATGTCTACGGTTTCTGAATTAAGAAACTGCGGATCTGCCAACATTATGTTGTCTGGAATACAGAACTGTGCGCTTGATTGACATAAAGCGGGCAGCGTAGACGTTATTTGTGATAAAACAAAACAAGAAATTCGCGTGGTGAAGGTTTTATCAACGCATGATTTGATTTCAATGTTACAAGTTTCCGAACATTGTATCACTGAATCACCTACACCCCTAACTTCATAAGTGGACTGTATGATTGGTATTCGTATAAGATTACAAAATGATTTTGATACAAAACACCGCTGACTTCCGTTGTCGAGCAGCGCGCGCGCCGGGTGATAAACACCGTTAATGTCGGCTACTTCAACAATAGCTGTCGATAATAGAACAGTGTGCGTGACCGTATCTGTCGAATTAGCGTATCCTATTTGCATGTGTGCCTTGTTCACTTGAATCGGGAGCGAGCCCGCGGCGGCTGAAGAGGAGGGGTCACCTGCCCGTGGCGGCGGCGCTGCGTCTGCACTCACCTCAGTGCTCCCGGGAGCGACACTCGAATGAAGTGCAACTAAGCTATCCGCGTTATCATTATGAATTAATGAGTTATGTTTGCGGTTACACTTCCTACAAGGTCCAAACCTACAACTATCAAGTGCGTGACCCGAACGCAAACAATTCTCGCATAGATTGTGCTCGCGAATTAACTTTAGTTTCGATTCTAAGTCGCTATCGATAAATGTTTTACATGAATAAAGTGGATGGTTACCGTCGCATTTAGCGCAAAGTTTAGTAACGCGAGGTTGGCGGTTGGTCGGTTTTTGTGTAGAAACATAGCAGTGAGCCGTGTGATGTGACTGTAAACTATGTTTTTTAGTCTCAGTTTGCGGAGTGAACCCTTTATGCGACAGTTGCAATGTTTCGAGCATATCCGCCCTGTTTTTTAAGAAACCAATCAATTCATCCACTTTAATTATGTGCTTAGAATTGTTATCGTTCGGAATCGACGTACACTTGTAGGTTTCCCATTCGCGTTCAGTCGTTTTGTCTAATTTAGACACTATAATATAATTAATTAGCGTGTCCCACGAATCAGTAGGTTCGCCTAGCATTTTTAAAGCGCGTAAATTCTTTAAAATAGTGTCGATAAGCTTTCTAATGTGCGCGGGTGACTCTTTAGACAACGAATCAATTGTAAACAAAGCTTTAACGTGATTGTGCACTAAAAGTCTGTTGTTGTTGTATCGATTGAGCAATAACTCCCAAGCGACATTATAGTTATCGGATGAGAATTCTACCGAGTTCACTACTAGTTCAGCGTTACCTTTAAGCGAAGATTTTAAATAGTGGAACTTTTGGATATTACTGATACGTTTAGAGTTGTGTACCAAAGATACAAACGTGTCTCTGAACTCAAGCCAGCGCTCATAGGAACCGTCAAAAGTGGGTAGAGTAATAGTGGGCAATTTAACTGACTGTGCTTGTTCGTTGCAACAATGCTTATCACCAGAATCATCACCGACCTCAAAACTGGTTAAAATATGCTCCGCGTGTGATATAGTAGTATAATAGGAGTTTTCTAACGATTCTCTATTATCTAACTGTTCAGATATCTCAGATTCGGAAACACATTCTTCGATTTTATTTTGTATGTCGTTAAACTCGGCATATAAACTAGCGGCTCCCCTAATACGTAATTTTAAATCGATGCGTTTTTGAGATGAAAGGCTTAGGGTATCGCTTTCCTCTAATGAAAGTAAGTAGGATGCAAATTTAGTGAGCCTGCCCTTAATAACTCCGCGCTTTTTCACTAAGTCACGAACTAAAATGGAACTATTACCTTTATCAACGGGAGATCTATCGCGAGATTTCGAATATGCGCTATCAGTAGTTAGTAAGACAGGAGATTTATCGCGAGATTTTACACTTTCATCAGTAGACATTTTGGTGGTCAGTGAGAACAGGAGTACTTACAATTAGGATGCTCGAACACAGGTCAGCAGTGATGGCAACGTCACAAGCTGGTCGATTTGTCGATCGCGGACTATCCAATACGCTCCTATGCGTATTTCTCACTGAAATTAGTTTAAACACAGGTATCACAAAGAGAACTAGGAGGTGATAGGGAAAAGAAAGGATGGTTGGTCCTACCAGATGCGTAGTATCAGTAGAATGCCACTCCAACTTCGATTCCTTTATGCGCTTAGCCTCCCGGTAGTCCTCCAGGTCCAAAGTATGCGTATTCCTGGATTTTCAGCAGCAGCAGTCACGACGGCGTACTCCACAGGATGCTGAATTTGAAGATATCCGGCTCGAAGGACCACATGTACCGTTTGCGACCTTCGGTACTAAGGTTTGATGTACTATCGTGGCCGTATATAACTGTTTAAATCCAGAATTTATTTAGGACTTGGAAATGAAAGATACCTTTTTTTTTTTTTGTTGAAAACCATTTGGCGTCTATATTAGAATTATAAATTTTGAAATTGTACAACGTTCGAGGAGAGAGGGTTAGGAACAATGTATTGCTACCAATGGCAGCGGCGGTTCGGTTCCCACGTGAGGTAGCGCGAAGGTGGTTGGATGAAGGCGATTTGCGTTTCGTTCTTGCTGTTGCCTCCGATCCGAAACAGGTTTTGATATTCATTGCGGTTTTGTAACATTTAACGATAATCTTCAAAAATATATATTGACTTTGATCCTCAATAACTCCTTAACTATCAGGTTCCCAGATTTGGCCCCATACAAGAAAATGCTAGTAAAGATGGGGAGAATACGTGGTTTTCGTTTTCGTTATGGGTCTTTTAACACCCTGTACGGACGGATTTCAATTTTTGGATCTTTTCGGAAATTTCATTACACAATAATTTTCGCCTTCGCCAGACGAACCCATAGCCACCAGACTCGACCTCCTAGGACTAGGACCACGGGGACAGAAGAATTTTTACCCCTATTTTGCTCAAAGGGCCGATCGAAAAGTAAAGGGGGAAGAAGTTAGAAATTAAATTTAAAAAAAAAAAAAAAAAAAATATATTCTTCCATAAGTCTTTTGCACAATTCGATTTAAAATTGGATTGACTTTTGTTGCGCAAATTACTTTATGTATCTACTTAGGTATTAAAATTTGCATTAAAATACAGCATATTTGTCCTAACTTTGCAAGCGAGGTCGACTGTTCTCACATAACCACTAGTTAGTGGCTTGTACGCAAATGTGACGTCATACTTGCATACAAAACTTGCCTAATTAAATCGCGCCTTTAAAACAAAATAAACATTGGTCTGGTGAAGTGGTCTCTGTAAGTTTTGATAAGCTCGTTTAAATGTTGATGTTTAAATTAGTCATTAAACATAAACATTTTGGCCATTTATTATCCGATGGCTGATTACTTATCTAACTAAAACTCGGTTCAGTTTGAGTTTCGTCGCTGTTGTGGCTGTCATACAGTATGAAAATGTGACAGAAATGACAGTACGAAATCGAGTTTCCGCTAAATAATGAGCCTGCGGATGTCTCTACCAATGCGTGGTCTATAAAGTTGTTTCATTGTAGGTTGTTCGCCCGTCGCCGTATTTTATTATAAATAACTAATATATAGTAATAATAAAAAAAATCTCGTAAAATATAAATACTAATATATATTTTACGAGATTTTTTGGTAATGTTGAATGACGATAAGCGTTTCATTCTAATCGAAAAAACAGTACTTATCGTAGTTTACACTTATTTAAAATTCATGCAAATCTAAAATTTTTAGCACTTAAGTATAATTTTCTTTCACCTATTAAATGTAATTGGAATAAATTTATCTGATTTTTTATTTCAACTTATTTACTATGAAGGTAGGTAGGTACTTAAAGTTTTAATATTAAATATAACGCTGCTCAAAGCTTCATGTCTCTCCATATTAAATCTTAACGCAATCATTTAGTTCCCAAGATTGTACATAATAACATCTACGCCAATCAAGTTATTATCCAGTAATGAAGCGTATTCCATATTACCACAGATTATATGAGTAATACTAGGGAGGAGATGTCATATAGAGCGTGGTAATACACGGTGGCAATACCATAGTATGAAGATACACAGTATTTACCTGACGCGCCTTGGCTCGGCGACCAGTCTCGAATGCGCCGCGGTGACTAACGCACGCTGTGAAAGTATTGTACACAGTAAGCGTGTAGTAATGAATGGCTAATCTAAAACGCTGAGATAGGGTTTTATTGACTCCACACAATTCTTCTTAGTTTTATTTTGTTGTGATTATTATATTTATACTTTTTTTTCTATCCTTTCTATTTTCATTGTCTGTATCGTATGTGTGTGTGTGTGTGTGTGTGTGTGTGTCAATAAATGTGTTTTCTTTCTTTCTTTCTTCTTTCTTTTCTATGTTGGCAGGTAGGTACCGCGCAGCTGCAATAATTATAATTTACTTTTATCAAGAAAAAGGCTAAGTCAACTTACTACTTATATTTATACTGTGGTAATACTATGTATTAGTACTCGGCTGGTAACAGAGGGTTATCGAATACGAAGCGAATGCTGTCCTATCATTATTGGGTAACGTACAGCTGACGTCATTAACGTAATTAATTATATGTTTGCGAATAATGAATCGTTTTAAAATTGGTAATTCAATAGTTGTGCACGGTAATGATTGTGCTGCTTTACCGTTAACTGTATAATTTTTACCCGACTGCAAAGGTAGGTTATTTACAATGTTTATAAAAAGACGGGTCTTAGTTTATATTGTTAAAGTATACTGCTTAATATCACTAACAATATTACCCTAAATTATTAAATCGAAGAGTTGCGTCATTGTCGGTGTTCTACAGATTGTACTTCGGAGAGTGTGCTATTGAGCTACATGAGCTCATCCCGCCAGCTCTGTTCTACCACCGGGATTCCAGACGTACTGCGGTCTATCACTCCTACCTGGTTGATATTTCTCGTCTGCGTACAAAGCTTTACTTCTCTTCATTTTTATTATGCGCACAGCCAGAGAGTGGAACTCCCTGGCTGCGTCTGTATTCCCGGGAGCCTATACGCTAAGCTCGAGTGAATAGATAATTTCTAGGCGAGCGAGCTCCATTTTCGCCCTCTTCTTGTCTAACAGTAGGTGATTATTGGGCATTCTGGAACAGTTTTTTCACTCCATTGATCTCACGTCCGTTCGATCAATTTCGTAAAACTGTTCCAGAATGCCCAATAATCAATATGAAAATATGTGAACGATCTTACTGCTGTTCGATTACTTTCGTAAAACTGTTCTAGAAATCAGTGTGGGCCTGTTCTATAGTACCTATTTCCATAATTATTTTAAAACTTTGTGTAAGACTTACCTGCGTAATAACGTTGCTCAGTTCACATGTGAAATTAATTATTTCACGTTTTTCACTCACTTTAACTCTCACACTCACTTTCAAGGCTAACTTCGAGATTACTGAAACCTTAATTTGGATAACACTCAACAGCGGACGTAATAGAGCTTATCGTATTGTTTTGGACTGGTTGTTCGTGTCAGTGACCAAACTTGGCTGGTGGCACCTATGATCGAATTACTATCGCAACGCTAAGGAAAGTATCGTTCTAGGCCGTTTGCTCGTGTCTTTCGCCTGTTGGCTGGTGACACCTAAGAAACGAATTTCCATCGCGCATTGATCAAAAATTTCAGATAATATTCAATGTCAAAGCTAGAAAACCACCGTTATCTGGGCCGGTTGCTCATGTCTTTCGCGCACTGGCTGGTGACATCCAGAAATGGTTGGTAATTCTATGGCAGAGGCATTAAAATCGTCTGATGGATGATGATCGTGCCGGTGACCAAATTTGATTGGTGACACCCAAAAACGAAAGCCCCATCGCGAAACCGTTAAGAGATGGCCGTTGTGAGTCCATCTGTCCAAATTTCCGGTATGATCAATAAACTCGCACAGATCTGCTCAGTAGGATGGACGGTGTGACTATGATTGACTTTGGTCAGAAGGAAACTGCGTGACACACTGGAAGGTTTAAGTTAAGTATAGGTTCAATTGCAAATAGTATCTTTTGACTAAGACATTAAGGAATGGTTTGTGTTGAGTATATAATCCGCTTATTACATTAAGCTTTTACATGTAGTGTTATATTTTGTCAAATAAACAAATAGGTCCCGACAGTCGTATCGTGAGAATGAATTTATAACAAGTACTAGTTAGATCACACGGTTTCGTTCAAGTTTTACGAAATATAAATGTTATAGTGTTAAATACGATTTCCTCGTAAAATAAAATATTTTGAAAAGTCAAATGACAAACAATTTTTGTTTGGCTTTTCGGATAAAATAAAGTCATGCAAACGATGATTTTGCTGACATCGTAAATTAATGATGTCCTTAAAATAAATATATTATCATAAAACGTTTACTTACACCCAAATCATTTTATTTTTTGACGCTATTTTAGGATTTTTTCTTTTTTACGTAGTTACCATATAAAATATACAATTAACTTTTCAAGCATTACACATACAAAAACACAACGCATTTTTTAACTAAGGATCTAGTAAGTCCAGTGTTATCTATAAGTAACTTTATTTAAGTATTTTAATCAAATAAAGATTTTTACCCTGGTAATTTCATCAAATTATTTATTATTGTTATTGCACTGTTACAAATAAACAAACATACAAATGTAGTGAGATGTGTTCTTTATATTAGTTGTAGCGACACAATAACATCGCTACGTAATCGTCGTCAAGTAACGAAGAAATTCAGGATCAGCGAAAATTACGAATGCGTCTTATAAACAATGTAATATACAGTCAACTGCATGTCAGGTTTTACTGTTTTTAAGTTACGATAAGACAGAAGGTGGAATCGCGTTTCTCCCTTAACCACAGAGGAACTGGCTATCTTATCGTTGAATATAACTTAAGCTTAATTACTTTGCATATGCAAGTTCTATGTGTAGGTAAAATATTTCATTTAAATAATAGGTAAGTGAGAAATGATTAAGCCTATACCCACCCAGAAGGCTGTCCCATGTCATGTGGCTGAGACGACGAAGTAATGATTACCATTCTTAAATTATTAGTTCTACGTTATAGATAAGTAAACCTATTTGTCAGTGAATTATTACCACTCGATTAGATGGTCATTATCACCAGACGACAGTGATTGTTGAAATAAGATAGGTACTTGCAATATGTAACTCATTGTTATAACGATTGACACAAGAGCGCACTCAAGGTCAAACAGCAAAGTCTACCTTGCGTTCACCTCTACATTACTTCAACTTTTATTGTAGGCTGGGTAGATTAAGGCAAAATCATATAAAGAAATTCAAACCGTTATTAAAATCAGTAAACTACATCTGTAATAAAAATATATGCTATAAATAATAAAATAAATAATTAATTGCATACAATCACACCAATTATCTAGCCCACGTTAAGTTTCATGAAGAACTTGTGTTATGGATACTAAGATATTTGGTAATTAGGAATAATAAATAATATCCTCATTTTTCGAAGTATATTCTGTTTAGTAGTCTTATTATGTCGGGATCGGTTTGCCATTAATAAAATTTAATTTTTATCTAAAACAGGATCGACGGAGGATTGCCCACAGTATTTAAATTTCATAGTTGAAAATACTGTTTTAACTTGTTATCAACTCATAATTTATAATCACAAAACTTGATTATTTACAAGAAACGCGAGTGAGTTTCCTTTTTGCCCGGTCTCCCCTACATTTTTCGGTACATTTGAGTGTCAATTTTACCGCTTTAAAGTGAAGCGATTTCCGCAATGCGATACTTTTGTTTTTCAAATGATAATTACAATTAACTTTGGTAATCAGTGGTTGTAAACTATTACAGGTTTATATTTAAACAATTATATTTTAAAAGCAATTTGGAATTAGGTTATCCGGAACAAAATTAGTTTGAAGTTCAACTTAAAAGCCCCTGTAGGTACGTAAATTGTTTCCAGGTTCAGTTCTTTATTTATTTGTTGTAGTGCTTCATCAAATTAAATATTTATTATAAAAATAAAAACAAAAAGTTCTTTAAATTTTTACCTACAATATCATTTACTATTAAACTAAGGATTTTTCAAATAATAAACACACGAATGTAATAAAATGTTTTTCACCCCTGGTTAAGAAATTATTGAAGATTCAGCAAAAACAACCTATTTAAAACGATTTCCGATCAATAAGTGTCACAAATTGTAGTGCTGCTCCGTCACTATTAGCGAAGACACTCTGCCTCTCCGTCACCAGCCAGCGGTTCGCCAGTCAGCCAACTGCTTCATCCTCTCTCTGCGAAAGCACTCTGCCGGCCCACGCCCAGCGCCCTGCTCGCCCAGACACTTAACTGTCCATCAGCCAGCTCTGCCATCACCGCAAGCTCACCGTACAACTCACACCAGCAAAACGAAGATCCGTGCTGTTACAATAATGTTCGTAAGTTGTTATTTTACTAAATGATCTTCTTAGTGGTGAATACTAACTAATCCGATAAAGGTAAGTTTGTAAATGTGCTAAAATTACTATCGTGTTTGCGTTAAGAGCTTTATGATATATCTGTCAAGACTTTTCTAACTCAAACGCGTTGGTAACGTTTGCATAATATTTACAAACTTCTGTCCAATTTAAGTTTCAAACGTAAAACGGGAATAATTTTTTACCGAATCTAAAATACTTTGAGAGTAAATTGTATCTTAAATTCTTGTAAATTATTTTTAGCTTTATCTAATGTGTGTAATAATAACTTCCAGGTCGGACTCAGAATACTACAACAATAAGCGCAGCAAAGGCGCTAGAAAACTGGTCGTAGAAGATTTCGTCGATTCGGACGGCGGCGATGAGGAAACGACTTCCAAAGTAACGTAAGTATTAATTAAACAAATGTCTGCCCAGTTATTATATATTAAAAAAAACATATTTTCTCTTTAAAACTTAAGTCTTAGATTGTTAGGTAATGATAATAATAACGCTAGAGTTTCAACTTTAAAAAGATTATCTTAATCTTATAATCAATTACTTAGATACTTATTTTTTTTTCCTTTACTCTTTTATGACTAGTTTATTCAACATGTAATCTTGATGTAGGTGCTTACACTTTTTTTTTTATTATAGGATATTATGTGTAATATCATTGATCGTTCAATACATAGTTTTCTTTTATTTTTCTGCAGTTCCAAGAAAGAGCCGAAACCTGCCAAAGCGGTAAAAAAGAAGGCGCCAACGTCAAAAAAATCGGCTGTTACAAAGTCAACTGGGTGGCAAATTGACTCAGATAGTGAGGAAGAGGCGGTGGTTCGACGACGAGGCAGTGAGACCCAGCCCTTGCAGTCGTCTTTGTCGCGGCGTGTCGCCGACGGGGTCCTGCGTCGCACCACCCAGAGAGACGGTGACGTTTACATAGAAATAAAGGTATACAACACCAAGGAGATATTGAAGGTGGAGCCGAAAGATCGTTGGGAACAGGCGGTAATATCATTGAAATACCAAGCAGATTCCGATGCTCCAGAGCTGATTCCACTAAAGGAGGCGCTCAAGCTCTGCAAAAAAAAATTTACGGAGGAGGGTAAATTTTTTACCATTAAGAAAAAGTAATACTTAGTAATAGGATTTTTTATTTACTTTTATATTTTATGTGTTTTGTATGATAATGATTATATTTTTAAGATATCTTTAATGTTAGTATAGTCATTTCGTTATAGGTATTTTACTAAATAAATAAAATAAAATAAAAAGATGAATAAATAACAAACAATTTTACTTATTATAAGTTAAACTCTATTCCTATAAAATATTTAAATAATTATTAATACATTTTGTACATTTTTAGTACTTACAAATTTGTGTAGGAATTATTATACCTATCCAACCAGTCCATTCAATAAAATATCACCGATTTAAAAACTTTAGCAGCTTAGGATAATAGTTCGCTTTTATTATGGCAAGCAAAACAGTGTATTGCACAGTTTGTGACATATCCGTTAAAAGTAAAGCATTCTCAGCCCATTTGCGGAGTAATATCCATAAAAATAACAGTTCCATCGAAATAAGTGACGGAATTGAAAAAATAAGCAGTGCATTCCGAAGTCGGATCGCATCGTACAGGGTTCGGGCGCCGGCGACGGCTGATAGCGGTGACGACACGAATGACGTCAGCTTGTGTCCGCCGGCTGAGTTCCTATCTCAGGTTCGCTCTCGCGTGCATAACTTATTAGCTGCAAGACAGGCAACCTATAGTTCTATTAAGGTTAATTTTGAATTTTTCGCCGAGTTTAAGTTACCGAAAACTAGCACTAGTGAAATAAAATCATTTGCTTTTGGTCAAAATGTGGTGTTACACCATAATTACGATTTTAATGATCTGTTTTCAAAAATTGTCAGCTCTATTGTAACAAGCATTGACGAATTTGAGGAAAAAGATAGCGGTTGGTCTTTTGTAAGAAATTTATACTTAGAGGTTAATGTTAACAAATATAATCCATTGAGAGCCGCCCGGTTCATTGATTTGCCGCGAATTTTAAAACTAAAGCATGCATGCATTAATATACAAAATAATGACTCCTTCTGCTTTTTATGGTGTATAGTAGCCGCATTGTTTCCAGCTAAGAACAATGCACACCGAACATCTTCATATCCTCACTTTGAGAATGTTCTGAATATTCAAAATATGATGCATCCAGTTGGATTTTCAGATATTAGGATTTTCGAGAAAAATAACCACCAAATCAGCGTTAATGTGTACGGTCTTGCAAACAAGTCTAACATTGTTGGGCCCCTCTATAAAACGCAGAGCAAAAGGAAACATCATGTTAACTTATTACTATTAGAAAAAGGTGAATTTAAACATTATTGTTTGATAAAAAATTTAAGCAGATTACTTAGACCTCAGTTAACAAAACATCACGGAAAAATATACTTTTGTGACGATTGTATGATATTTTTTAATAGCGAACAAAATTTGAATACTCATATTTGTAGCGGTGTCCGGACAGTGTTGCCTGATCCAGGCACTGTTATTCAATTTAAACATTTCGAAAGAATGCAAGATATGCCATTTGTTATATATGCGGATTTCGAATCCTTATTAGTGCCTCAATCAAGTAGTGATGGATTGGTCTCGAATAATACATGCGTTTTACAAAAACATTTACCCGCCGCATTTGCATACTACGTTGTTTGTTCATATGATAGCTCTCAAAATAAATACGTGTCATATCGTGGTCAGGATTGTGTAGAAAAGTTTCTTGAATATCTTGGCGAAGATATAACTAATATACACAAGATTTTAAAAGAACCGATTCCAATGACGTCACTTACATCCTATGAGCAAAAGAGCTTTGATGATTCAAAATATTGTTTCCTTTGTGATCAGTTATTGTTCGACGATAAAGTTAGAGATCATTGTCATTTGACAGGAAAATATCGTGGTGCAGCACATTCTTATTGCAACTTACAATATTGTGTACCAAAATTCATTCCGGTATTTTTTCATAATTTATCCGGGTATGATAGCCATTTATTTATTCGACAGTTAGGAGCGACACCGGGTAACATTAAAGTTATAGCAAAAAATAAGGAAAACTACATATCCTTTACAAAGTTTTTTAGTGTAGGACGTGAGGAATACATGCCAGTTAGATTTGTAGATTCATTCAAATTTTTAGGTACTAGCTTAGAAAAGCTTGCAGGAAATTTGAATAAAAATGATTTTTTTCACTTACCTCACTTTTTCCATAAAACGGAACATTTTGATTTACTAAGACGTAAAGGTGTGTATCCTTATGAGTACATGACAAATTGGAAATGCTTTGAAGAAGACAGGTTACCACCACGAAAATGTTTTTATAGTAGTTTAACCGATGAAATTGTTTCAGAGTCAGATTATTGTCACGCTCAATGTGTTTGGAAAACGTTCAATTTAAAAAATCTAGGCGAATATACTGATTTATATCTTAAAACTGATGTCATTTTACTTGCAGATGTTTTTGAAAACTTTCGTAGAACTTGTAAAATTAATTACAAATTAGATCCTGCATTTTATATGACGGCACCTGGCCTAAGTTTTGACGCAATGTTACTTAAAACTAAAGTTAAATTGGAACTTATTGAAAATCTAGAAATTTTACGTATGATTCAAAAAGGAATCCGTGGTGGTGTGTGTTTGTGCTCTACGAGATACGCTAAGGCGAATAACAAGTACATATCGAATTACGATCCGTATATGCCTGATAACTATTTACTGTACATTGATTGTAATAACTTATATGGTTATGCAATGTGTTCTTATTTGCCTTATTCAAATTTCGAGCTCATTAGCCAAACGGAAATTAGTGAACTTAATGTTCTTCATATACCTAATGATTCAGAGTTTGGTTATATCTTAGAAGTAGATTTAGAGTACCCAGAGAATCTACACGACTTGCACAATGACTTACCTTTTTGTGCCCAGAAATTTACACCACCCAATTCTAAAAACTCTAAATTGATTCCAAATTTGTACGATAAATTTTATTACGTAATTCACTACGTGCACTTAAAAACGTGCTTAAAACATGGTTTATTGTTGAAAAAAATTCATAGAGTAATTAAATTCAAACAAAGCCCATTTCTTAAGCAATATATAGATTTGAATACTGAATTGCGTCAAAAGGCTAAATCAACATTTGAACAGGACTTTTTCAAATTATTAAATAACAGCATTTTTGGGAAAACTTTAGAGGATACCGAAAAAAGATTGAGCGTTCATTTAGTCAATCAGTGGAATGACATCAGAAATAAAACAAAAAAATGTTATACTGCCGAGCAATTAATTTCAAGGCCGAATTTTCATAGCTGTACGGTTTTCACAGAAAACTTTGTAGCTGTGCAAATGAAACCAGAGTCAGTTATTTTAGATAAACCTATTTACATAGGATTCACTGTTCTAGAAATATCAAAAAATCACATGTATGATTTTCACTACTCTATTACAAAACCGTTTTATGGTTCCAATTTAAAATTATGCTACACCGATACTGATAGTTTGTTGTACTCTATCGAGGCAACGGACATTTACGAAGACATAAGATCCAATTTTCAACAGTACTTTGACACGAGCAATTACACGGAAAATAATCAGTTTAATATAGTTCCGAGAAACAAAAAGGTCCCTGGATTATTTAAAGATGAGATGGGAGGGCAACTTATCGTTGAATTTGTGGGTTTGAGATCTAAGTTATATTGTGTAAAAACTCAAGACCAAGAGATAAAAAAGGCAAAAGGGATTAAAAAATCTGTAGTTAAAAAAATCGATTTTAAAGATTATAATAAGGTACTACTGCTTAATAAGGCACTTAGGAAGACAAATGTATTATTTAAGTCTTTGAAACATGAGATTTTTACGCAAGCCGTTAGTAAAGTTGCTCTATCTTCACATGATGATAAACGCATTATACTTAAAGATAAAATATCTACTTTGTCCTGGGGACATAAATCAAGCTTATTCTGAGTTTTTCTGTTTGGTTGGACTGGTTGAAAAAATAATAGAGTTTGTTAAATGTTTTAAAGTTAGTTTTTTAATACTATTATTATGTTAATTAAGTGGTAGGTATAATTATCAATATGTATGATTAGTTTAATAAATGTAGTTTATTTTGTAATGTTTATATAGATGGTAAATGGGAGTATCCTTGTAATTATTAAATAAATAAAGAAATAAAAATTTTGGACCCTACAATTATGACAAAAAAAAAAAAAGTTTTTTCATAATATAATTGTACCTAGTACGTATAGGTAAAAAATACCTACTTAAAATAAATTGTATGTATGAAAGTTGTTGTTTTATTCTGAATCTAGTTTCCTCTCACCATTTTACTTCATAGCCACCGATCACTGAGAATTTATAAAATATAAATGACAAGAAACAAGTCCTAACTTGTCTGATTCTGAATGCATCGCGGCACGCGTTTGCCGCTTTGTCAGCAATACGTTTCCACTTACATAAAACTCACACCATAACATAAGGTATCGACATCAGGAGCAAGTTCTAACTCGTCTAATTTTAGGAGCTGTGTCAGCTGTAGGTTACATACTCACACGATCACAAAGCAAAGGTATAAATATTCGTGTTAACTGCAAATCTTAATTTATTTTCATAAGAACATCAAATATGGTAAGTTGCTTTTAAAATATAAGTTGAATGTATTTACCAACTAAATATAGGAAACTGTTCGCTTTTAAATATATGTCTCATATTATTCATTTCAGGATATGTCAGTGAACACCGAGAATCTCGTCGAAGACTTACGCTCACCATCTCCGGTCTTACAAGACGCGCAGGACCCGCTCGAAGGATGGACACAGATGTTCCCTCCTTGGGTTGTAGAGCCACAACACGAAGAAACGCCGTTGGAGCTCAAAATCCGAAAGGCGATGGAAAACAAGCAGAAGAGGAAACGAAAGAAGAGATCGTCCTTCCTCAAGCACTTACACAACACCCAGCAGTCGTTCGTGATAAAAAGTCCGCCGAAGAAAGGACGACGTCTCATCAAGATTGAGATAATAGACTTCGAGCATGAAATGCTGGGTGAAGGTGACTCGCCAGAGGATGCCCTACTATCTGCGCAATATGTGGTGTCGGAAGACATGGACCAGATTATGGACCAGGCGGAAAACCTCATAAACAATATATCAAAAAAAATATGTGGTTATAGCTATAGTTTTTAAGGCTATGAATCAACTTATTTTTGTAAATCAAAGTTCTCATGTAGGTTTTATGCGTAACATCTCAAGTTACTTATAAACCTATAAAGAGATACATTTAAAAAAAATACCTACAAACATAATTATAATCTTTAGTATTATCATAAATGTAATAACGTTTTTACTATATTAATTAAGGGTTTATTAAATAAGAATGTCACAATTTTTTTTTTTATAATTAAATTTTAAGGGAATTAATCATGTCGTTTTATTTCTCTATTAAAGGTATTCAGGTAGGTAAATGAAAAAAGTTTTAAATGTACACTTATTTATTTTTTAAAATAATCATACATTGATATTTTATTCTCTAATAACCATTTCCTTATACAAATAACATTTTTCAAAGCACAGTATTTCATATGGTTAAAACAATTGTATGCAAACATATCTTTACAGTAAAGATTACTTAGAGTTTCTAGATTAGGTATACCTTTGTTACTTATATCTAAAACATTTTCATGACCACATAATTCTCGCACCCATTGAACTTTTTCTTCTCCTTTCACTATTATCTTGTGTTTATTCAAGTAAGGTTTAATAAGTCTTCTGAATTCCCTGTAGTCAATATATCCCTCGCTCCATCGATATCCTCGATTTCTTTCTATCCACCATACATGTTTTCTTTCTTCAAGTGTCAGGGTAGAGAATGGGTAAGGAGGTTTTATCAAAAAAATTTGAGTGTGTTCTGATGTGCCTATGACTAATTCTTTCAAAATAAATTTATTTTTTAAATCTTTGAACCCTTGTACATCCACGACTATTGTATTGCTATTCATGATAGTTTCTTTACGATATTGCTCAAAGGCTTATATTCAAAAATACAATCGTTCAGAATCAAACAGTAAGCAGCGGTCTGATCAGGTATTTCTTGATCAGCTTCGATTTCGACTCGCACGTCAATGGATCCCTTTAAAGCTTCGTGTTGGCGAGAACAGTCAATCACGAACATTGGAGCAGTTTCTTTAAATTCTTTTATACTCAACAACGGTTCAGCTCGACGTCCGTGATAAGACTGCTGGAACCTAACGTACTGTTCGTATATTAAAGTATATTTGTTGTCAGCGAAACTAATGTTCAGACTTTCATAAGGGTAATATGAAGAATTTAGAAAAACTTTAACATCACGTATATGGCAATGGTCAAACTCTGCCATTGATAATGTTGCATTATGTTTACGGTTCGTTTGAAAAGCAATTACGACGAACCGTGGTTTCTCTATCTGTGAGGATGTTTTAATAGACCAGGTATGTTTACGTGTTTTGGGAAGTAATGGATACTCATATAAGTCCCAATTACGAAATGCGACTGTTATTGGGCGATCTTTTTCTAAATGCTTAAGCAAACTTATTCTTTCTCGATCTGAAACTTTAACATGAGGCACTCGCCAAGTAATTTTATTTATTGTGATATCATCCACAACTTCACCTGCATTTAATTTTAAGGTATTGAGATTAGTATTACTTCTCAAAAGAACTAATTCATGTTTACAGTTCATTATAATTTTATTATAATCTTCAGCAAAACCCATCACTTTATTTAGTGGTATACAAGCGGAGAATACTCCACTGCTGTCAGTTGTAGTGCCTGTTGGAGACCAACCCCAAACTCGTGCGCATTTAGATTCGTTATCGTTCAACGATAAATACGATTTCATTGTGGTTGTAACGCCTGCATTTTTTATTATATCTATTTCTACTCCGTTTATTTCGTATCGAATATCTTGAAATAAAAATAGTGCAGGGTTATTAACAAAATGCACACTCGTTACTCGTTCTTTTTCTTTTGCGTTCTTATACACATTCACTCTTCCTTCAATATACAAACTGCTTAGTGAAGGCAATACGTAGAGATCTTGCTGATTTATCGGTATCCGTATTTCATCATTCTTGTTGAAACTTGTCACGTATGGTTTATACGAATGATATTCAAAACTTTCGATACTGTTATCGCACGAGGCAGGTTGAGTTATGTTTAAAAAATTCATTTTATCAATCCCAGTGATTTCAAAAAGTCTTTATTGCTTTTTGTTAATTTCTTTGTTGATCGAACTGGTGCTCCCTTATGAGATGATCTCTTAGAACTGACTTGAGTTCGTGGAATATTTTGGTTTTTATTGAAAGTCAGCATGTCTTTTTAAAGTGTAAATATAGCTGCACTTCCTCACCGCGTAAGTTAATTTGATTATTATCAGCGTCTAATAGTCTTATATTAATAGCACTTATTGAACTTTGATTGACGGGAAAATAAATTAAATTCTTAGGTATTTCAATTATTCTATAACCGGGTGGTACGTTAGGTGCGAATTCGTAAATTATGTGGCTAGCTTTTCCATTCACAAATGATCCACTGATTACATCACATTCGATGCGCACGATAGTTGTCGATAAAATGCTGACAGGATATCTAGACTCTGTATTTATATTAGCTTTTATTGTCTCCATTCCAAAACCCAAAATTTTACCCAACGACTCATTTTTATTGAAGTGAACTTCTTCTGAACAAAAAATATTTGTTTTCAATGTGTTGTTATTTGCGGTCAATCTCAGCACAACATTTTTGATATTGCTCTTAAGATAGTCACAAATATCTTGAAGTTCATAGGACCCTTCTGGTATTTTTATCACGCCATCTTTACCATAATAAAATTTATTGTTTCTTCCATCTATATTAGGGATGGAATTGAATGTTGAAAAATATAATAAACCGCACTCATACTCTCCGTCTAATTGTATTGTAGGAGAGTAATTTGTTATCAAAGAGGCTCCGCTGCCGGTTATCGACACAGTGAAAGACATGTTTATACTGATAAATTTTATTACTTAACTCTTAATATAAATGTTGTTTCCAATACTTCTTTAAAAAATTTAAACACAGATGACCGCAATTTATAGTACCAAACTTTTGATACCGTACATAATTGTAAGTTATTGACATGTTCCTTAAATATTTTATCAATTCTAATGGAGGTTTTAAGTCACCAAAACTATCAAAATATTCACAGTAATCATTCTGTTTTACATAGGCTACCCAATGTGTTCCAGGATTTTCAGAACTATCTAGGTTCAATATAGCACACTCAATTTTTCTTGGTTTTGAGGGAAGTGAATCTCTCATAAATACTCCTCGAAAATATGGAATTGTAGTTGCGTGCTTTAAAATGTCTAGATTTGTAAGGGGGCGTTTGGGTAGCCCTTTGTTTAGTTTTTTGAAGAATTCAAGTATAGTCCAGATCCTCTTTTATGAGGCTTAATATACATCCCTTTTCCCAGAGCGACTGCTTCCATTGCCTTGTTATGTCGTACAGATTCTTGTAGGTTTTTCTGAGCAACCTTGGAATCATTAACAGCTTTTGCTATACCTGCCGCACCGCCAGCGAGAGAACCAAGGGCTGACAAACCGGCAAAAATTGGAATGAGAGGTAAAAATCCCCCAGTTTTTGGAATAGGAATACATCGTGGTAAACGTATTCCTTTTTTGTTTTTAAATAATTTTTTTGCAGAAGCATACGCAAAATTTATAGCTGTGCGATTATCTTTAGATTTTAACTTCTTCAATTGAGATTGTAATTTTTTCACAATTGACATAAATGGACGTATCCCAGCACCAGCTTTGATTTTTGCTTTCATTGCATTTTTTACTATCCAAGATGCAATTTTTTCACCTTTCCCAGCATCGCTCGACTGTAGTCTTCTCTTGGCCATATTCAAAAGCTCTAAATCCGCTTTATGTCGAATGTTTAATTCTTTGTTGTTATAAGCAATGTCGTGATACATACAAGCTTCATCCAATTGATTTATACCACGATCACCTTTTAGTAAACGCTTCTGAAGTTTAGTTCCCGGACCACAAAATTGATAACCAGGAATATGTAGCTCGATTGGTAAACTATTAATAAGGTTATTTAAAAAACCTCTACCCTGCTTCATCGATCTTTCTTAAATGAATAATTTTCATCAGACACACAATTTATATTACAAAAGTAATGCACTCTTATCAACCCAACTGTTTTCTTCCTTACTGAGACCTAACCACTTAACAAAAACTTTGTTACCTTTTCTTTTAATAACTTTCTCTATGAGATAAAGGTCAGGAAATTTTGTTCTTTGCAGTTCGTGTTCGTAGAACGAGCCTAAAATTAACTGTTTATGTTTATCTTCTAAAATATATGTAGGTGGGTTTGTATCGTTAACCTTGACTATATTAAAAATTTCTGTCGACCAATTAGGTGTATAGCCTTTGTAAAAATCCCCCTTAAATTTGCTAATACGAACACTATCATTAATGCGAAACTTGGGATATCTGCTAGTACTAGATATTCGTGTTTGCATAATGTTAGATCTAACTTCCACCTGGTTTGCTTTATTCACATCAATAGGTTTGTATTTAGTAATACGGTGAGTAGAGTTATTGTATTTTTCTACTACTGAGTTTAAGTTAGGTCCTAGCCATTGGTAAGAGCCATATAAACTAAAGAGTTTGTAAAGGTGACCTTTTATTGTACGAATTACTCGTTCTACAATAGCAGCTTTTTTAACAGAGTGAGTGGAATAATGATTTATATCATACGTTCTCATCAACTTTTGAAAAACGTCATTATAAAATTCTTTGCCAAGATCAGTTTGTAAATTATTGGGTTTTCTTGATGAACAAGATAATATCATATGCATTGCTTTAGTCACGCTATTTTTGTCTTTTGATTTTACGGGATTTACCCATACGTATTTTGATAATGTATCGATAACAACCAAAACATATTTGTACCCCTTGTTGAAATGTGAATATTTTTGAAAATCCATAAGATCAGCTTGCCATAAGTCATCTAATCCTTTTATGATAGTCATTCGCCGAGGAAAATTCCTTCTTGCTGCTTTATGAATTTCATTAACTATGTCTCTTTTACTCATTTTTGATTTAATTTGAGCTTAATCAAAGTATCTACTTCAGCTTTTGAATAAATGTTCTTTAATAAGCGGTCTGATGTTAGTTTTTCCAAATTCTGTAGGTACAGTTTTACATCACTCTGAATTTTTTTAAATTCATTCCTTAAGTCTTGTTCGATTTTATCCACATAAGCTTTGTTCACTGCTTCATCGTCTTCGTTTGGTGGCGAAAGACCTTTTAATTTAGACAATTTCAAATCGTAGTGCCCAGCGTCCGATTTCACTAACGTATCGTTTATAGTATCCACAAATTCTAATAACCGTAAACGTTTATGAACGTGATGACCAAATTTATCTATATTCATTGCAGTCTAGATGAGTCAACGACTGAAATCATACTGCGCAGTCGTCCTGATGGAAGCTCTTTAAGTTCTACATTTATAATACCAGCTTCATATAATTCTTCTACAATAGCAATGATTTCATTACCTACTCCATTGTTCCCTGCTGCCCACGATGCTAATAGTAATTTTAATCGTTCTATTAACTCGTTTGGGTCATCCCAGTAAACATAATCTGTATTTTCTTTTACTTTTTTCAATAGTGGAATACCTTTTCCTGTTGGAATACTTTCCAGGCTTGAGGAGACATTTCGAGAGAACTTGAACAAAGGCTTAATAACATTATTATATTTAAACCCTTTGTTGCTGTTTATTGGTTTTGATGACTCGAAGTTACGTCGATGTGCATTCGTTTCTATTAAAATGGTTTTATAATTTAGTAAATCGTTGTCAGTGACCACCTCTAAATTGGGTTTCTTTTTAAACAGTAGTTCTTTTAACCCTACTGTTTTATCAAAAGTTAGTGTTCCGATTTTTAAGTATTTGCCGTCGTCAAAAACACGGGTTTTGCCAAGCATTAATTTTCCACGTTCATTTCTTACACCAAACGGTATGTCATCCATTGCTTCAGATGATGTAGACCATGATGATTGATTCTTAACACTTGGTGATGACTGCAAAGATTTGAAGGATCCGTCGCTCACGTTGAATTTGTCAGAAGGTGATACGACAAGAGTTTTATTATAACCTTTAACTTTCTCGCGTTCACTTTCAGAACCATCTTCGTCTTCACTCATAAATTCGCTGTAATCTTCTTCGGAAGTACAAGACGTAAGATGATCATCATTTTTATTTTTTTTCATCAACGGTTCATGAGCCTCTTCCTTGAGATGTTTATTTACATTATTGTTTGCTAATAAGGTAAGAGGATCTACGATGGGTTTAAATATTTTTTCCAACACTGTGTTATTTGCATGCTTTACATCTTTTATTATTTCAACTTTTCTTTTAACAGCTGCTGCGGACTTAACAATTTGTTCTTTAAGCTTTTTTTCCATTATAAAGGATACGTTCGCTTTCAAGTCTCAAGTAACAATGATTAATATATCATTAAACATCTCATTTTGTATGTTAGTCCACCACAACAAACGTGTCAAATGTTGACCTGTAGCATCCATTGTTTCTCTCACAATCCTTATTAATCACTAGGTAGCTGAATGGTTTCTTCCAAACAGCGGAGCATAGTTCACGAAACTTAGACCATGACATATCAGATCCAACATGCTCATCATAAACGTGTTTCAAATTGATGTCATCCTGTTTAAATAATATTATTAGATTTGAATTGTCCCTTACTAATTGTTTGGGGATTTTGGTATAAGTCTGATTAATATAAAAACAATCAATGTTCTTATGACGTCCCATTGCAAAATAATCTCTTATGTTGTTTTGATTTTCACAAGCAACATCATCAAAAACTATAATAGAATCTGGCAAAGCTTCATGTGGACTCAAAATTTCCCTGTTGTGATTGTATTTATGCAACGATGTACCAGGAACCATATCTAAAACTTTCTCCAAATATAAATATTTAGCTTGGTATAAAGATTTTGAATAAACATACAGATTCCTAAAACGCGGGCCATCTTTATGTAACAATAAACTGATTACTAAATTTGTCTTTCCACAGTTTGATGGGCCACAGACAATACACCGTATAGTGTTCGGCAATAAGTTACCATGTCGCTTAGACCCGTTTGAAGGTGGGGGACATATACATTCTAATTTTATTTTTTCTTTTTGTTTTATGAATTTCATGTTAACGTTAAATCTAACCGTAATGTTTCATGTGTTATATGAAAATGAGCCTAATATGACATAGTCTTTATATATAAATAATCTCATGTCTGATAAATCGGTTCACTGAATTAAGTCTTATCAATCAAACTGATATTTAAATACAGTCAAAAGCGTAAAAGCATATTTTCACGACATTAAATGAATTGGGCATTTTGGCTCGCAACAATTGAGTCCGTCGTCGCGCGGAGCAGCGACGTAGCGAGCCTGGGCGAGCGTTCAGGACTCAATTGTTGTGAGCCAGAATGCCCAATTTATTTACTACTACGATTTCTAGAACAGTTTTACGAAAGTAATCGAACAGCAGTAAGATCGTTCAAATATTTTCATATTGATTATTGGGCATTCTGGAACAGTTTTACGAAATTGATCGAACGGACGTGAGATCAATGGAGTGAAAAAACTGTTCCAGAATGCCCAATAATCACCTACTTCTAACGATTCAAAATAAGGCCTATTTAATGTAAAAAAATGGACGATCTCTTTTGCACTGGACTGGACTGGAAGTGAAAGAATGAGCTAGCTAGTTACCACAGTTAGCAGCCTCTGAAAAGGTGCCGAAACGTGGGGCAATAAAAAAATACCATAAAATAATACGTAATATGGAATTAGTAAATTAAATAGTAGTTTTGGTGAATTATTTTATTTTAGTTTTTATGTGTTTAAATTTCGGTTCCCATTTGTCATCTTACTTAATATAATCTATATATAATACATAATATATTATATTATAATTTATTTTTATAAAGAGGAAAGATTTGATTGTTTGTTTCTTTGTTTGCAACGAATAAACTCAAAAACCACTGAACAGATTTCGATGACATTTGTTACACAGATAGTATAAAGCCTGGTTATGAATATAGCATACTTTTTATCCCGATATTCCCACGGGAACGGGAACCACGCGGGTGAAACCGCGAGCGGCCGCTAGTATATTATAATTTCTTTGACTGTCTCACAATTCTTTGACATTTGTTTTTAATTAATTTTGTTTGACATAATTAAAGTTGGTTCTTGTTTTGACATATTTTGCTATTGTAATTATTAATCTTTAATTTTTTTGTTTATATAATTATAACATACAGGCTTTTGGGATAATTGTAAGTCAGCATGTTCACCAAAAATAAATAAATAGGTATTTACTGGAAAAAAGAGTTATAATTAGTAGAAATGAAATAAAAAACGCATTAAAAAATTAGATTTTATTAGTAAACCGCAAAAGCCATAATATAAATAGAAGTTATGAAGACTGCTATATTAAAGTAGATTTCAAAACTTTGATTTCGTTATTATATTTCTAGTAAGAACTTACTGTTTGAATGGCAATTCATAAAACTGTTTACTAGTCAGCATTCTCGAACAATTGGAACGATTGAAGTTAAACAAGTGAGAATTAAATCGAGTTTGCGGTGCCGACCTTTCTTCAGCACGTCTCGCTAACTCCGATGGAACTCGGGAAATAAGCCAATCATTGTTGTGCGATTAACTATATAGTTTTATTTTTCTTTCTTGAACTGTGAACGTACGTTGCTACGTTAAAGAGTATTCTATCCATACTATCCATCTATACTTATTACTTATATTATAATTTTTTAGTGGCCCGCGGTTTTACCTGCGTGGTTTCCGTTCTCGTTGGAATATCTGATGAAATTCTTGCATACAGACAGAGCGTCTAAACAGTCTTTCCACTGCCTACAGACGCTCGAAATGACGCACTCACACAGACACGCACCGCTATACGCACGCTCAAAATCGGGAAGAAAACGCTAAACCTAATACAGATGGCGCTGCATCCGTCAGACCCATAACAAGCAATCTCTCGCTTTGAGTTTGTCGATTCGGTGGTTATTTTTTTCGATATTTGGGGAAATTGTGGTATTTAACTTTTTAAATATAAATAATGTATAGTGATTGGATTGTGAAACAGTTAAAAGAAGAGTTGAAGACCCGAGGAGGGATGTTATAGGGTCGTAAAGCGGACCTAGCTAGTAGGTAAGTAATGGGTAAAATCAAACAATCTTTTGTAGTATTTGGTACATTGTAGTATACTATATTCAAGTTAATTATTTACAAATTAACGTTCTGTTCAAGTAAACAAAAGTGTATTCCAGATGTAGAACTGTATTTGCAACCATGTAAACATAACTTAAAATAATCTTTTTATGTAACAGTTTGGAGTCTTTTGACCGCAATTGTAACTTTGGAATCCCTCAGGATAATGAAACTGAAGAAATTAAAATTGGATTACCACAAACGGAGACATATCCTGATGTCAATAGTAGCACCATACTTTACCCATAGATTTCTCACAGTCGTTCATCCTTGGGAAAGTGGTTACCATTTTTATTACATCCAATTGCCACACCACGCCGCATTCTACGATAAAACGATAAAAATATAAAAGGAACACAACTGTTTGTATGGATTCTGACAGATGTCGTGGGTCCAACGTTATCATTGTTTTACCAGTGAGATCGAGAGGTCGGCCGTGTAGCAATAGCGAGCGGCGCATGTGTGAGTATTATTGGCCGAGTGGAACGACTGTTAATGATTAGACTGTGCCATGCCTATCTATGCAAATTACTGTATGCTCGTAACCAACCTTTCTTCAGACGTCTCGCTAACTCAGATGGAACTCGGGAAATAAGCCAATCATTGTTGTACGATTAACTATATTTTTGAGTTATTTCTCTTTCTTGAACTGTGAACGCACGTTATGCTGTTAAATTGTATATCCATACTATCCATATACTTATTTTTAGGGGTTTATAATAAACTAGCTTCCGCCCGCGGATTCACCCGCATGGTTTCCGTTCCCGTGGGAATATTGGAATAAAAAGGAGCCTATGTTATTAGCTATCCTTTCAACTAACTCAATAATTAAGTCGATTGGTTGCTTAGTTAGGGCGTCAAGAAAGGACAGACAAACACACTTTCGCATTTATAATATTATATAATTAGGATAGTATTAACTTGAGGTTTATGTATAAAAGAGTATTAACCCTAATTATTTGTTATCAGAAGGAAAGTAATAGTTAAACACGATTACCGGTTACAACTCCGTATAATATCAACTTTACAGAGAATTCGTTACCAGCCGGCAAGTACGCGTGTAGGGATGCGACTGTGCGACGACTGCTCAGTGACTGTCTAAAATAAACAAAAGAGCAAGTTCGACCGGTTTATATACTTCCGACTGCGACAGTCCGCTACGGTAACTACAGCTACGGTTAGTGTACCGTTACGACTCGTAGTATTGTGTCCTTTCATTATTACATAAGTATATTATAAATTAGTGGTCGCCTCGGTTTAACCTGCGTGGTCTCGTGGGAGTATCTGGTAAAAATCTTGCACACAGACAAATCATGACCCGGAATAGGGTCATGGGCTGTCTGTATGCAAAAATGCGAAACCAACCTCTTTATTTAAACTAATCTGATTTTGTTAGGCTTCGCTATTACAGGGATTTCTCGGTAAGGTAAGTCTTAATACTGAGTCAGGTAAGTCTCGGTACCTCAATGGTTAGAGCATTGGGCTACGTTGGACTAACAAAAGTTGTGTTGGAGTCCCGTCTGAGCAATATGAGATAAGAAAGGGCTAGTTTATTTTCTTCTTTAAAATTTTTGGCAATCTACATTTTCGTTTGTGCAAAATATGTCCAAATTTACTTATCAATCCCAATTTAATAAAGCTATAACATTTCAGGAAATTTTCCTTTGAATTTAACTTTTGAAGATGGAGAAAAAACATATGCATATTTAACATCTGTCGAGTGTTAAGCTAACATTAATAAAGGCCCTTATTGATCATTCACTCGTGAAATCAAATCGAATTCTGATTATCGAGAGAGGCTCGTAAATTTTACAGAAACAAAGATTTTTCACGATAAAAGGTTTCAATAATGAATTTGGTTCTTTGGAAGTACAATCGAGCGGATGCGAGCAGAAAGATAATAAAAAAAGTAAACAACTATTGGCCTCCTCTTTTGAATACCGCGATGGAGACAACTACAGCTCCCGCTCAAAATTGTAAATGAAAGTAGCAAAGTTAGAGTTTTGGCTCACGACGATTTTCTCGAATAAGAATTAGTTGTACTAGGCCTCTACGTTTTACTTAATTTTGTAAATATCGGAATATCAAAATATCGAAAACGGAAAACATACGAGCTTAAAATAAGTAAATTTTTATTTAAGGTATGGAAATCATTTCTTTGAGGATAAAAATCATGGAGAAATCCGTCGGGAATGTTTGTATGGAAAAAACAGTGCCCGCCTCCTCTCCTAAAAGGCTAACATGTTAACTTTGAACGCTCCCTTTCTGTGTAAAGTCAAAGTCAAGATTAAAATTTTATTCAAATAGACTTATAGATAAGTGCTTTCGAATCATCAAATTTCTTTCCCTACCAGCCATTCAGAACATCTTTTAGCTGACTAGAAGAACGGCCGCATGAAAGTTATCAGCTTTAACAGAAACAACAACATTTACAAAGAAACATGCTGTTGCCAAACACAAATATACAGTCTTGAAATATAAATATAAGGGAGAATTTTCTCATACTCAGTTATTAGAATATTTTCCTTTTAAACATTAACAACAATAATGTTTTTATGTTAGTATCACATCCATGCCTTGTGATCTTTTAAATATTCATCTACCTAGTAATAACCTTTGCTTAAGAGTGTCTTTTTAAGATGTTTTTTAAATTTATGCTAAGCCAATTCAACCACATATTGGGGAACTTTGTTAAAGAAGGCTATGCCTTTCCCCAAAAACGAGCGTTTACTTTTTTCAAGTCGAAATCTTGGAACGGCACGCTTATTCTTATTTCTAGTACTAAAATGATGAACATCGCTATGTTTAGTTAATAAATCCAGATGTTTTCTTACACATACCTACTATTTTTAGCATCAGAAGTGGATTTGACTTAAGAAAAAACAACTTTCTAAGATTTGACTTTAATAACAGTTTTAATAATTTTTTACATAAAAACAAAACGAACACTTGTTGATTGACAATTAAACAAATATTTTCCACACAACTCTTTCAAACTTCACACTCGCTTTAGTTTCACGTAAAACAATCTTATTGAAACTAAAAGATAAAAATGGTTCGCATGACCTGAGTCGCTGATCCCGAGACGTCTGCACGCGCGCCCGGTTTTATAGAAAATGAATAAAAATAAATTTGACTAGGAGGGGATGCAGCTTATACTTCATTATCATAGATGTATTTTCCTGCCAAAGTTAGTATATTAAATTAAGATTAAGTTAGTATATTAAATTAATTAAGACGCACAGCTATTTTTTATTTTTGTAATATGAAAAATATGTCAAATTTACTGCCATAAAAACTTCCTAGAACTTCTCTAAAAAAATAACTTTTCAAATGTCCCAAACTTCAAAATTTTTCAAAATAAAAAAAAACTATAAAATATATGTTTTATTTCCTAATTTTGTTCTAAATAGGTACGTAACTTTGGCCACAAAGGAAAAAAAACACGTACGTACATCTTTAAAGTTTTGGCGCGCACTGTTCATTGAAATCAAACAACTTTTCCGGATATTAAAAACTCTAATTGTCCGTATTTTTTTAGTTTTTAGGGGTTTTTTGATTTTCCTAAAATACGGACAATTAAATCTTAGTTCATAAAATATAACGCGTTTAATCCACGGAAAAGCTGTTTTATAAAAAACAACACGGTAAGTACATACTTAATTGTATAAAGTGAAAAAGTAGGTACAGTGTAAACATCAAGATAACGTATTACTACGTTGTTAAGGGAATGAAATATTAAAAGTAACAAATGCACGATGGTATGTTGGTCTTTAGATTTTGACCTTAAAAGCGCCCTTTCTCACTCGTAATAGCGGCGCTTTCCGTAATGCTCATGTAAAGCTTGGTGTGCTGTTAACTGTACTATAGCCACTACCTCGAAGGAGAATTAGTAAATGTATTGACTTGGATGTTTGATAACGTGACAATATTATTGATCTATTTTTCAGTTAGCATGTTTTATTTTTCTATCTTATTTTGTTAAAGTTATAGAGTTCTAGACACTGAAACGCTAAGAAAACTAATAAAAAGTTAAAAAAAACTAGTAAAAACTTGTTTGTTTATGAAACTATTCGAAAAGTTATTAATTTGTCGCGCAAAGTAATAACAACTGTGTCATAAAAAAATTAAACAATCTACTTCAAAGAGCTAAAAATTCGGCAAGTCTTTATGAGTCAGTGCCAGTCAAACAAAAACTAGAAGTATATAAATGCAATGTAGGATGCACCATCGATGCGTTGGCAAATTGGCACCAAGACACTGAAGTCGGTTTTAATTTTTTTAAAGTTTTCAATAAAGTATTCCTACCCCATTACATAGTTGTTGAATAAATATAATAATTAAATCATCTGACTCTCCTACTATGGTTGCGTAGCCTCGCAATTCTGTTTAGTAACTTTACACTAACTAAGTAACATGCAAGGAGCCAATTTGAATGATTCCCCGAATAGATTAATAACCAAGTATGTAGTTACCCGCCTTGGCCTGTTTCGTATTTCTAATTACTGAGGAAATTTCAATAAATTCCGATGATACTTATTATCGGTTCAGATAGTACATAATTAAATAACTGTGGAAGTATGAAGTTGAAATTAATTAAAACGCTAAGAAAGGGATAGAAAATTTAGGAGCTGTAACATTATTTATTATTGGTATAATAATATCTGACAAACACATTTGTTCTTGTCGCAACGAAAATATTCAACTTTTCATCACACAAATGTTTGTGGAGTTGAACAATGCCCCCCTGCCTCCGAAGGTATGATCAGTGCCCCCTTCGGCTTATTCATAGAGTCATTTAATAAATTTTGCATATTTTGAATAAATAAATCAGGATTTATAGAATACTAGCGGACCCGGCGAACTTGGTACCGTCTAAGAATTATTAAATGTTGGCTATTTCGATGTCTTATACCTTAGAAGGGCTGCTTGCTTAGCACATCAGGTGTAGGTACCAGATCTTTAATTTTTGTTATCATCATCATGTCAGCCGCAGGACACCCACTGGGTATGCCCCCCCCAAAGAACTCCTCAACGATCGGTCCTGCGCTGCTCGCATCCAGCGGCTACCCGCAACCTTCACCAAATCGTCGGTTTACCTTGACGAGGACCTACCCACAGAGCACCGCTCGGTGCGCGTCCGCCATTCCGGAACCATTATGCCCCAATCGCCATCGATTCTTATACCTAAACAGAAAGTGTTCAGTCGCTGAAGAACCTTACCCATGGCGCTATATTCGTATCTTTTATACTTAAGCTGGGCTGCTGTGTTCTACATCAGGTGTGCCAGACCTTCGATTTTTATACGTCAATTGAAAATACTTATCACGCTAAACATCTTATGCCAATGTGCTATTAATATAGCACATTCTAATGAATTTCTTATAGATTAGCTTGGCTGCTAGGGTTCCATATCAGGTGTACTAGACCTTCGATATTTGTACGTCAATAGGAAATGCTCATTACTCGAACTAATCGAAATCAATCGAACCAGGACCTCTATTTTTTAATCACTCGTCGCGCGAGTGACATTGCGATCGAGGAGGCGATCAGGCGATTAGCGACCTTGCGTGGACATAGCACGCTTTTCGCTTTGCCCCTCGCGCGCTCGCGTTGGGAGGCGGTACTACAGGCGAAAAGCGAAGCTATGTATATACGGGCAAGGTCGCTATTACGGAATACAGAAACTCAAACATCGCACAAAAATCAGTAGAATCCTCGAGACGAGTGAATCAAAAATAGAGCTCCTGCTAAAATATGTAAAAAATAACATTCTGTACTTTTATACCATCAATCGATAGGGTCAATCAAAAGGATCAACTCTCTCTAACAAACATAGTAAATTAAATTAAAGGAAACACATGAAAACTCAACTTATAAGCTCAAAAATTTACAAAATCTTTGAATGCAGTTTTGTTTCTTTTAAAAAAAAAGGAATGTTTCCTTTCAGTTAAATGGGTTAGCTAAGGGATTTAAGGTAGTTCCCGTCCAGGGCCCATAGATTTTTTCCCTCCTGCTATATACAGGAGGGAAAAAATCTATGGGCCCTGGACGGGTTTGAATTTGGCCATACATTTTTAGATCAAGCCAAGACTCACACAGTAAAATTTAAAATAAACATACCCACCTGACCCACTGAAATGGACACTAGTGGCATACTACTTCGTTCCTACTCGTAGGCTTTGTTCAACTTCGTATTTCACTACTTTCAAAATAGATTTCCGCGATAAAATGTGGCCTATGCTATCATATGTCCGTACTATTTCTCAATATAATAATAAGTTCTAAAAAGGTTATTAAATAGTGTTTGGTTTACACATTTCGTTAAGTTCAAGTGACTAGTTTCTTTTGCTCGGAGGATTATTAATGGAACTACCACCGCGGTGCCAAATTCAAACTTATGCTTTTAAGAGTGTTAGTGTACATTAAATAAATAAAGGGTTTAATCTCGTCACCTCGTGACAAAACCCGGAGCTCCCGAGCGTAATGTCTCAACGAGACGAATGCGTTCCTTCTCCTCTAATTAATATCCACCCACTTCGAAAATTAACAGGGAACTGAATTATATATGACCCTTAAAATTTATATAGGTTTACACTATAAGACAAATTGAATGGACCGAAATCTTGAAAGGGACAAATAACTTTCTAATTTGATGTCTCCTTGAATGATGCTCAGGAAATTAAATTAAGAATCGTCCCTTTTTGTTTAGTTTTATTACTTTTGTTATTGTCATCCTGGGACTCGATCTAGGGAATCTTTTGTACCATTTAGTTAAGTAAATTTATTTAAAAAAATACATTATGGTGCATTTACACGTACCTTCATGACAGTTTGAGTTTTCCTATCGTTGTTTTTTATTGTTCTTTTTACATTTGTTGATTGTTTTTTTGTGTCTACGTGTCACGGAGTTAGCAAACCGGTCCGGCGGAAGATCAGCGCTGGTCGTAGACCATGCATTATGCTGAGCCGGTACCGTTTTAAGAAAATGATTTTTTTTGGTGATTGTTTATATAAACAATATAAACATAAATACAACGACAAAGTATATACTTTGTCGTTGTATTTATGTTTGTCTCAAATAAATTAATTTTCTTTCTTTCTTTCTAAATAACCTGTTTAATGTGTTCAGTGTTGCCTTATTTCGTGCAAAATCCTTTAAATTAATTTTCTATATTTTATTCCGGTCGTAAGCTTAATCTTGAAGAATGCGGCCTTGGTTGGAATGGAACTAGCTCAACTAAATATTTTACCTGCCTCTTGAATAAATGGAACGTCACGCTTCGTTTAGTCAGATTGTATAATTTATAAAAATCACCACTGTAAAATTTAGTGCTGCCATGGTCGAGATTTTCGATATTTTACATTTGTTAGGTAACAATGATAAGTGTGATCACAGAGATTTCAGATACTTACACATTTTTAAAGTTGCTACCATTGCGATAACAGATACATGCTTGCACATTCTCAGACTTTTTTTTTTTAAATTTAGACTCGACTATTGATGAAAAATGTAAAAAAAAAAACCGTTTCCCCCTTATTTGCGAAGGTAGCATAGAGAAATATTGAAGCCATGAGAATAACCTAATTTATGGACGGGTTTTAACTACAACATGTGAAAATATGAAGTTATAAGATTTCCATTTCAATTTCCGATATAATAATGAAGCTCGACCACAGACCTATATCATATCGAGACGGTAAAAGTGTACCTACCTTGTGTGCCAAAAGTTTGATCCACGGTCAAAGTTTTACGACCTAAGTCAGTCCGTTTGAGACCATTGCCATCAAAACACGCGTCACTCAGAAACGTAAATGGTTAATTGTGCAGTGTTTTCTTGCAAGAGCTCGTCAATAACATTTACACATCACTAAATCTCGCTCGTGACTTCATCGTAGGTACGTAAAATTCGACATGCTCGGTTCTCATACAGTTTGAAGCGCTCTTTTCGTCTATCTTGATATAGGTCTGTGAGCTCGACACTAATATTAGTTGCGATACATTATGTTAACTATATAAAGAAGCTCCCTGTCTCGCAAAGTATCTACGTAAGGTCGGTGAACCCATGGTGGGCTTATGACTTATGGCTCAGAAGGAAGGCCCAGTGCCTCAGTATTACTTTTTTATGAACAACGGGGACCCTTAACCTTCATCATACCTGATGCTTAGTAGCGATAAGGCTGAATGCGAGCCTCTCCCGGAATCATGAACCACTGAGAAACTGGCTATCTTATCTCGAACTGCCGGAACAGAACAGAACAATGCTGAAAACATTGTTGTACTTATGGCGTCAGACTTAGATAAGATGGTGTGGTGGTAGTTACATTAAAATGCCTGACGAAGAAACTAAATTACGATTTTTTGAGGAAACATATATTTTACTCGTATATCGATCTATTCCTCAACTGAACTGTATTTCCCATCATTAATATATTTCTGCTGTGCGCGGTTAAACCGCTTATTTCAGTATTTCCGCGATTCGCTAATACGAACCGCTTCGTCATTCTTAATCCATAAATCACAGATTTCTAGCGTAGCGTCGTCGTCTGGTTCCAGTTATACTCAATTTGTAATACTAAAAATAGGATGTTCTGCAAAAAGTTGTTAATCTACTTCTCTATTTAAACGGAAGACCAAAAAAAATACTACCAACGAAAGATCATCAATTAGCAGACATTTTTGTGCTTTACCCTATTTTAATGTAGCACCGCCTTCACAATTTTTTTTTATTTTACATATTTTATTAGACGATGTATTTATCTATATTTACTTTGCGGTTCCTAACAGGCCGCTTGGTCAACTATCTATTACAATTTTTTTATCTACCAGGGTTGGACCACCCTGTCTATCGAACGTGGTACGTAATCCCCTATTTTCTAGCGTACGCTCGTGAACTTTTACATTTTGTCATTTGTTTTTTTTTTAACTTTGCATACAGAGTTGTCGCGTTTCAACGACCTCGTTATCCAGCTGGATATTTGACATGGTTTTCATCCACTAAATCAGGCTCCAATAAAGCCTTTTTCTAGTGTAGTAAAAATACGCTTGGGGCGAAAATATTTGACATGAATTATTGGAATACAGTATATAACCTAGGCCAGACGTAGATAAAATTTAAGTAATATTTATTTATTAAAGAACGGAGCACTGCGTTTAACGCCATCTTGCTAACAATACTTATTACTTTAACATTATAAGATTTTAAACTTTCGCGTTTCTTTATACCAATACGAGTAGTTCAGAGCAATGTGTGACCACAGCTGTCGCAACACAGCCGAATCGTCAAGCAGGGCCCTTATTTACTATCACCACTTAGCGACTCCTTGCTCAAACTACGCCAATCTCGTACCTGGTTCTGACATTTTCAAAATTCCTTGATTTATATATCTACATTATACTCACAAATTATAGAGTAACTAGGGCAGTTACAACCCGATACTCGGGTTCGTCGATCGACGAAAAATTCCAAATTATGCGAAAATAATGACACTTTTTCACAACGTTTAACATTTTGTAAATTTTATAGTTTACGGAACAAATAGACTCGAGTACCTTTAATTTGATACCTTACTCGGCCGCGAACTACGCGCCAAAGTCCCTATCGAGCCGTCACAAATTTTGCGAACCTGAATTAAGTATATAGATTGTACAAGTACATGACAGTTACAAAAACTATAGTTATTAAACAAGTAAAACCAGTCAGTCCCTGCTCCATACTAATGACATGCCAAAAAAACCATTTCCCTAAAATTATGCTTTTCTATAAAAAAATCAAGTTACCGTACATACCATATTTTTTCAATCTGTAAACTGTATTAGATTTATGAATATTTTAACCATTTTCAGATATTAAACTAAAAAAACTATAACATCAACAGTATATTAGTTTTATGTTGTTAGAAATGGTAAAAAAAAACACATAAATAAAGAAAACAACCCCAAAAAAATCACGATTTTCGAAAATGTCAAATGTCACTTCAAACTAAAGAGTAGATCAATTTTTTTTATCACAGATTGGAGTATATTTATCAGACTTCGTTCTGAAATCAGGATGTTTATACAAGACTAAACTCTAACTATTAGAAAATTATGGTTTTCGGCTGAAATTCGGAGAGGACACCGGTGTCCTGGCGGGGTTTGAGTAATACTCGTACTTTAAAAATATCAAATATCAAATATCAATATCATTTATTCAGTCTAGGCTGTTACAAGCACTTATGAACGTCAAAGAAGCTACGCCATCGGTTCACAAACCCTACGGCGGGAGACCTTGTAACGAGAAGAACCGGCAAGAAACTCGTCAAGGGCTATTTTTTTCTCCCTGTTTTATTTCATACAGAGTCGTCAAATTGAAAAGTGAGCTTAACATATCAGTAAGGTCAATTTCCAACACAAAAGAAAATACTAATTATAATATTACATTTTATGGTTATCCTAACCGTAAACAATTTTCAACTCGCAAGGAAAGACTTAAATTTAACATTTCTCGCATTACAAGGCTACTGTACTGCAAGTTGTGACGTACATACAGGTTGATGGCAATTTATTTTAGATGAAAATATTTAATCTTAGGCACAACGTTAAGACAAGCAGACTGAAGTAGACCCATTTCCGCTGGCGGCACCCGTTCACGAGCATGACGCATGAACCAGCCATCGCTTCGCTCAACCATGTTTTAGGGAACGTAACGACCCGCCTCACACGACACCGCCGAAGAAACGTTTGAGTGAGCATGACGTACTTCAGGTACTTATGTTAAAGTGTATAAATAAAAAAATACAAAGGCAAAAACAAAAAAAAAAGAAAGATAAAAGTGCATTAATATAAGACGCAACTTACAATGTTACTGGAAGACGCATCAGCTGGGTCATAATCATAAAGCGTATTTAAAGTAAATTAAAAATAATAATAATAAAATAAATATAATTTAAAATTTGTAAGTGTCTTATAGAAAACGAATTTTGAAAATGTCTAAACCAAAAACGACATTGGCGTGGTTTGAGCAAGGAATCGGTAAGTGGTCATAGTGAATACGGGCACTGTAAGTACATGTGTTTCATAATAAATGTTACGTTTGAGTTCCGTTGCTCTGAACTGTCTTTAACATTAGGAAATGTCATGCTCATGTCTTTAACATGAGCTTTAACATTGCTCAACAGATCGCGGTTAGGCCCCTGGGCCTCGATTCATTGAGACACAATGATTCCCATTGGCATTTACAGAAATTAGTACCATTTAGCATATTATTAATAGGTAAAATCTGTGGTCCGATCATAAAAGGTACAAGTTGATATTAGAAACGATTTGGTTAACAAACAATAGCTGTGGTATTTTGTTTACCTAATTTGTTGAGGCAGTTAAATGGATGTGAAAACAATCAGTAAAATCTCATATGAAATAGAATATATTATTTTAACCCTCCTCGCTTACCTTTCAATATAGTTTGAAATGTAAAAATTACAAGTGCTTAAAGCTCTCATCCCAAGCTTACCTTTTACCCAAATAAGCATGTAGTTGTAACGTAAGTCGGCGGCGGTAAGATAAACTAAGGGCGGGCGGCGTAAATCTGACAAGATTGATGGGTCTCCCGGCCGCTCGCGATTAGCATACGGAACCCGAATATAAGCTCTCGCACGGATGTGTATCACAAAGTATTTAATGAAAGACGGTTGATATTGTATTCAATTAACGTATTTTTGGACCGTGCATTTTTTAATGCTTTTACTGTTATTGTACAAAAGAGACAAACCGTCTTTTCTCTGTTTAATTTTTTGTCAGCGATCAAGTGATTTCGTAAAGATTCTGGATTATAGGATTTTGACATAAAATATGAAATATAATAGAGATGAAATCCACAAACCCCGGCTCAGCGAGAGAGAGAGTCAGAGATCTTAGTTCCCAAAGTCATAGGTACTTTAGCAGGTTTTTTTTATTCCTAAAGTATTTTCACAAAGCTCTCGTTACAATATATAATGTCATCGTTAAAATTTAAATATCTTTGCCTGAGTCAGTTGTCCAGTCATAAACTTTGCAGGGTTAAAGCAGTTTTTTTTAATTCCCAAAGTATTTTCACAATGCTCTCGTTACAAAGGTGGGTCTAATAAATTTCGTCCATAAGTGGAAGGCATTGAGAAATTTTCTCTCGATTCGCTCGTAATGCGGTGTAATAATGAATCACGGCGTATTGGTGGGGAGGGGTTGGGGGGAATGATCGCCGCTTCATGACGACTGGGGTCCAATTCTGCTTACATTTAGTTACAACCATATTTCAATTGTGTTTCAAATTAGTAACATAGAACAAAAAATGTCTAATTATAACTTTTTAATTTTGCATTTTTTTCTTGTTTAATATTTATCACATAAAAATGTCTAGCTTAATTCCGCAAGAAAAAACACATGCAAGATACAAATAATAAATGCAAATGAAAAACACATTTGCATTTATTATTGACATACATGACATGACATACCTTGCACCTTCACTGACTGCACCAAGCACCGAGTCAATTACGAGTTGATTGAAATCGCATTGTCTAACAACTCCTGAGGATGCTCCGTGTGGGGGCGAAACACATAGCATATCCAGCTTAATTTCTTGTGGAATTAAGCTGGATATGCTAAGATATAGATGGATTTCTTTGTTACTACGGTGTTAAAAAGTATTACAATTGAAACACGATTGAGATACGATTATCGTTAGCAGAATTGGGCCCCAGAGGGTGAACCCGCGACGCTTATTGGGCGGGCGCAGTTTAAGAGCCGGTGATGTCACGAGTTTTTACTTAGTGGCTAACTTAGCATAAGATAATCCGTTTTAATCGAGAATGGTTAGTCTTTCCTTTTCTTTTACTGAACATCATTAGTTATATAAAAAATACAATTTGTTAACTATAAAGTGACTAACTACATGACTGACGAATGAGGTTATTCCTGGTGTATAGACAATTAACATAATAACTAAATAAGTCTTCTTAAAATCCGACGCCTCACGTTTATAATATTGTAGGCGAAGAACAAGCAAACTCCAACCAGATACAATACTTAACACAAATATAAAACTTTTAAGGCATGACCAAGAAAATAGCCTAACAAATATTAATTTTCAGATAACAATTTAGTTTTTCGCCTAAATTAAACTTGAGTTTTTTTTTTAATGAACGACGGTGAGTCTCTTAGCCTTCATCATACCTGCTGTTAAGTATTGGTAAGGCTGAAGATGGAAGCGAGCCTCTCCCGGAATCCTCAGTCACTGAGGAACTGGCTATCTTATCTCAAACTGCCGGAACACAATAATGCTGAAAACATTGTTGTTATGGCGTCAGGCTTAGATAAGATGGTGGTAGCTAGCCAGGCGGACTTACAACAAGTCCTACCACCAACCAAACCGAATACAATATGTACCCCCGCTGGGAATCGAACCCGGGACCCCTGGGTCTGATACCGGTGGTTGTACCACTAGACCACAGAGGCGGTCTATAAATAAAAGTCTGGCCCTTCGACTAAGTTGGCGTAGAGTAGGCGTAAGGTATTTGTGTGGGCGGTCATTCATTCAGTATGGTGCCGCAACATCGTATATATGAATAATATATATTGTAACGATCGTTTCGTATAATAATTATTGTATTTGCGTGACGACCTTTTTAGTGATGGGGTTGAATCTGCTTACGGCTCTGAGGTTCGATTCTCACAAGAGAAATAATTGCGTGTATGAATATATCGGTTTATCGTAGTCAGGTTTTTTGTGCGTACTGTTCATTGATTAAAACAACTTTTCCGGATTGAAACGCGAAACACAAGATGTCACACTTACTATGGGCTAAATAATTGGTCTAACAGTAAAAAAATGTGTGCCGGTAGTAGAACCGTTAAAATTAATGTAATATGAAAAATTTTCATTTTTCATACAGTTAAACCCATTTTAATCATACAAAAAATATTATTGATACAAACTATACCCTGACATTTGACGAACACACCGTACAAAAGTAGGAGAGCCAAATTGAAAGCTGCTATTCGGCTGCTACTTAGCCACACCGTTCCCATAATATGTACAAATATATTTTTATTTTTATCTTTTTTTGTTCAGAAATTGTTCCGTCATTGGAATTATATTTTTGTTATTTTTGTGGGTACCAAATAGGGACAAGAATTTTACTACTAAATGGAGAACATTTATCCAGTGGCCCAGTGATATTTGAAGGAAGATTTTAGCATTACAAATTCAATTTTTAAAATATTGTTTAAAGGTTTTATAGAAGATAATAATATATTGAAGACAAGGTTAGATTCATCTCGTACTCCTATCAACTAAAAAACTAAAGATCGACCAAAACAATAACGACCGCACTTTTATCATGTGTAAAAACACAAATTTAAATTGACAAGCGTTCTACGGTAACTTAAAAAAAGGTTCAGCCGTTGTTCCGTGGGCGGTTTTACATGCAACGTGACCGGGGTTTTTGCGGAGGCCCTGTCTACACGATTGAGCTACTGCCCTCACAATACTCACAGGTTTGGGTTTTCACGAAATTACGAAGGAAAAGTTCAATAAAATAAATAAGTAGGTATTTTGGACATTTTAACACAACACCATTCTGGCCCCATACTTAGCAGAGCTTTTAATATGGGGTACGGGGTACAATGGATAAGAATACTTTTTTTGTTTTGTAAATACTTACTTACACATTATTTATAAACACCCAGACCAACACAAATATATATATTTATGATTGTAATTATTTTTCTAACGAGAATCGAACCCATGATGACATGATCGGCAGCCTAACACTAGATCAGTCGGACCACTATACCAAAGTCCTTGTCGAGTTCCATTACTATGGCAAAAATTCTACGGAGACTGGAAAAATGCCAAAACTATCAATAAACGTATGTTTTTTTGCACAAAAGGTATCTTCAATCGATGTTCTTAAAATGTTAAATAGATTTTTAGGCAACTACTGTTCCTAGTCACAGCTGTTTTAGTAAAATTACTTTAAACTTTTTTTTTTACCTCGAGGTGCGGCTATTTGCTTTCAAAAACCGCCGCACGTCGCACTTGTATAATAAGAACAATTTTTGCTGTCGCACTGAATGTTTTAAGTGGAAATTGTTAGTTTGAATATGCAAATGTTTAAAACACAACATTTCTTATGGAACAATGAAAAAAAATGTGGTTTATATTGACCAAGAGGCTTTTATCACTTTCTCATTTATATTGAGGCTTTCTGTAAATACAATTTCTTTTAATAAAATAATAATCATGTGCCTCATAAAGTCTTTTCCACTAAATAGACAAAGTTGTTGTTTCCTTTTTATGCGTTTTACCAACATGCCTTATAAATGTAATTGGCCTCGAGACAATAAGATCAGGCGTATTCTCATCACGATATACAGAATAAAGATATACGAATTGAGTATACAATTTCCGCTAATTTAATATTGAAGAAACAATTCTGTTCCTGTGGGTCTCCTACAAACACTGTTTATAGATGGATTTACTTTATTTTGTACCATATTTTTTACTTGTTACTGCCCGCAACTTTGTATTATTCATCAGAAAACTTTTGTGGATAAAAAGTGCTATTCCCTATTTTAGGCCGGTCTATTTGGATGTAAAATTACATTGTAGTCCGTTAAGCCGTTTATGCGAAATTTAGTAATAACACAAAAAAAATTGTAGAAACTAGTCCTAAGACCCGCTAAGTTTTTTTGAGTAGGCCCTCTGCTTTTTCTATGATACTCGTAGATTCCGTCTACTGATAAAGTCGGTCTCCTGTCCCCTCGGCTACGCAGTGCGTGGGCGGTCATTCATAAGACAAGGGTGACTCCGCAGTGCCACAATCTTTTATCTGCTTAGCCTAAACATTTGTACACTTCTGTGTCGCCAGAGATTATTTCTGAAGTCCAAAAAACTTTTTCAGAAACGTAAACTTTTACTTTAATCTCAGTTAAAACAGTTTTGGCGTAGGTAAATCTTTTATATTACCACAGTATAAATAACTTCCTTTACTTTCTTAAAATAATGATTTCATATTGACACTTTTTCATATTAACTTTGACTATTCCAACGATAAACATTAATTCGTCATTTGCTAGCAGGAGACGGACGGAGGGTTGATTATCTAACGGAAACTCCGTTCAGTTTCAGTTTCTTCGCTGTTGTGGCTTACATACAGTATGAAAATATGACAGTAATGGCAGGACGAAAACAGGACGCCTACTCTCTAAGCCCGTCAACTAAGATACGGGTCCCCGTCCGCATGTTTTCCGAAACTATGGATGGAGCCTACTCTCTATTGATTTCGGATGTACTAGTTTTGGACAAACGGTACAAACACATTGGGAGTTGGGACAATGTCAAAACGTATTCTCATTCATTCTTAGTCCGGGTCTCCGAACTAATAAGCTGTCCGTAGGTGATACGGAGTAGGAAACGTCCGTAACTTAGGCCGAAACTACGAGTTTCGTGCTTAGAGAATAGACCTCCTGAACCGAGTTTCTGTTAGATAATCAACCTGCCGGTGTCCAGAGAACAATAGAATATCAATTGTGTCTCATAACCCGGGGCCTGATAGGCTTAGGGGAGTACCACGTTCAGCAAGATCGTAATGGACAAAAACACGTGACCTGTCACAAATAATTCGATATCGAGTACCTAATCACCAATATTGCTGGTAAATATAACAGGAGTGGGGGTTACCCCTACCCAGAACGAAAGGAGGAGGGGGTAAGCCTCCTTTCTAATTAAACTGCCGTCTACCTCTTTGGCGAGCACCGATAGAGTTCATTGATAAATTTCCTAGCTAATTCGCTTATGCAATAATGATTAAAGGAAAACTAAAGAGAGTTTGTTGTGGCTTTAATTAAACACTATGTGAAGGATTTAAATTACAAAAAGGTGTAGTTAATAGACTTGTTTAATCTTTGCTATGAATTTATATTATCTTTAAATAGATACAGTCTATTGTATTTATAGTGATTTGTTGATAATTGTATTAAGTGATTTATAAAACAAAAGCCGAAGAGTTTTCCAATCAGATTTTTGCAAATACTTAAGTTTACCCAATTTAATATTTTATTTATAACTCACTTCTTACATTTAGTTTAACTATTACCATAACGACTGACAAATAATAAAGGCGAATTACATACCTACGTATAAACTAAATAACTGAAAACACAACAGTCAAAAACACTTTTAACAGCACACTTCATTTCTGTGAAAAAGTACAAATTGATATAAATTTAACTTCTTTAAGGCATCTTCAACAAAAACAACCGTTGACCTTTTCAGTAAAAACCACAATTTTCATGCTTATTTGTGTTACCTTCCCACTGTTCTCTTTAGACGACAAAAGAATTTCTTTTGTGCTCAAACAGTAGGTAATTTTGTCTAATTAAGAAAAGCCAAACAAACGTAGTAACAAGGCGTTGATCTTAACAATACACAATTTAATTAAGCATACGACCAAGTGGAAAAAAAGTAAAAAAATACTTTAAGAACCCGCTTGAAGGAATATTCTGCCCTTCAGGGAAATCGAAAAGAACTGAGAGGGAAATTTGATAACATAGATAATGCGGCCACTCGCCTTCATTGTAGTTGTTTCCATTTCGGGGCTCGATTTGCATCTTCCTCATGTTTGAAACTCATTCTTTGTGGTAACTTTCCTTTTTGAAATTACGAACTTAACACTCCGACATAATAAGGAAGTAAAAGAACTAAAAGTTTTAGGCAATCGCTTGTGTTGATCGAAATAAGGATATCGTCATTTGGTCTCGAAGGACTATCCATAAGAAACAATTGAATGCCATTTTGAGTGCGTTCTAAAAGTTATTACTTGTTTTATTAAAAGCTTAGACTATAATAATTTTTAGATTGGCGATATAGTCCTAAATTTCTAGATCGTAAATGTCAACTAACTTTTGCTGGACACCAATAATTTCTACGACACTGCATGGTTGATACTAGTTACTATATTATGGTATATATCAGTTACGTATACGGAAAAAAATTAATCGATTCCGTTGGCAATTTGTAAATCAGAAATAAGCTCTACTTTATTAACCGCGGTCATCTAATCTTTGAATCGGATACCTATACGTATAAGTTAATAGACACCACCACCACATTTAACAAACCTTACCGCGATAACTTTACGAAGAAGATTTGAGTGAGCCCCACAATTTTAGGACGAAAGATAACGTATCTCCGGCCAGATTAATTACTCCAGAATTATTTATTAGTAAAAGGTGGGTGGGTTATCATGGGGATATAGGGGATATAGGTGTATGTAGGTCACCGCGTTATAATAGCCTCGAGTCCTCCTTTGTCATATTTCTCACTCTACAAATTTGTTCAGTGCATGGAGCGTTGTGTTTATTCGGTTGTACTGGGGCACGCATGTCACTTTAGGACAATTGGAATACTTTGTATATTTGGTAGTTTTTAACCGACTTAAAAAAAAGAGGAGGTTCTCAAGTCGACTGTATTATTTTATGCATACTTTGACATAACGTCGTCAGTTGACGACCGATTTTTTTATCTGAAAGAACGTAGTTCAAGTGTGGTGCCATAAAATTTTCATGAAGATCTGGCTAGTAGTTTTTTCATAATTCTGAAAAATATCAATTAAGTTTTGGCAAGTAGTCGTTACCTAGATGACAATATTTAATTGTTGTTTGGGCTGATTTTTAGTATATGTAACGGACCATAATGTAACTAAAACTTTTATGAAAATAGGTAGTAGGATATGACGTCACTGTGACATAGCGGACGGTGTTTCTAAGAATGTTTTTATTTTTCTTGCCTTGGCTGGCACCGAATCCAAAGTTCAATTTTTACTTTTTGAAGTCTTTTTTTTCATAAAAGTTATGTGGGTATTTACACTGAGCGCAATCTATGTTACAACAGTTAACAACAATTATTGTTATCAACCAAAATCTACAAGAGTTTTTGGTGACTGAACTTCAATTCAAAGTCGTTTCATGTATACTTAAAAAACTATACATAAAACGACAAAATACACAAATCACATTGCCAGATTTTAAGTTTGGTTGATTAAAAGACATGTTGCGGGCAATATTCAAATTCCGACGACAAAGATGTAGTCATAGGAACCTCAAAATTACCAAATTTATGTCAATACTATAACAATAATGTTAGTAGAAAAGTCATCTACCTAAATAATAACGTACGTTAAAGTTTAGTTGTTGTGATAAACTTTCTGCTGATAGTCTAAACAAAAAAAAACAACGGGTTGCACTCCGGGAGTGCCGGCAGAAGTGAAAACCGCTTAAACGAAACAGCAGGAGCAGGCATACATTTTCGCCGCGCGGTAGAAAGAGAGGGGGATATTACTTCCTCTTCTACGCCGCGCCGGCGCTCTACTCTCCCTTCGTCTTACGAATTTTGGATCAGGGTCACGTGTCCTGAAGCGACTTTAACATTTTTTACCCATCCCAAAAATTTAAAGCTCTGATGCTCACAACGCCGCTAAAGAAGTTTTTACTTCAAAAACTCAACAATCCCTGAAGAAATAACATCAGAAAATCATGTAACAATAATGTGCTGCCACACAACGCTACCTAGTGGCTCAGTCGCTTCAACGCACTTTGGCAACACCAACAACAGTGGCAACTGTTTGTCACGACGTAACTTTTTACTAATCTGTGGTTTGACAGTTGTGTGGTGGGACAAATTTATAAAGGCCGGCACCGCATTCGGAACGGGTCATTCTCGTGTGATCACTCGACAAGGTGTAACTATGCCCGAACTCAGTGTTACAAAAGAATAAATTGTGCAAAGTGAAGTAAATACGTTGTGTTTTATTTAAGTGGTGGAAAACCCTGTGAAGCTGTAGTGAAAAGTGTGCTGATTTCTCAACTCAGAAGAGGGATACGACAACCAGGTACGTAAAGTGTTATTTTTTTTCTTTTCCCTTTTGAAAGTACGAATTATTCAGTGAATGTAATTTTTTTTTTAATCTAATAATTAGGGATTCTAAAACGACTCAAAAATTATTTCAATTAATTGAACATTTTAAGTTACGATAGTGACTTATTCAGTGTTGAAATAGGCTATATTTACATAAAATATAAATAAGCTAGTAGCTTCTGGGGAAGAAAGGATGTCGTGAACTCCTCTCTAAAACCACCGTGATTCACTGGATGATCTCTGACAAATTTGGAATAAGTTATAGTTAACTATAAAGTTAAAGTAACAACAAGCCACAACAATTAAGCATGTTCCACTTCAACTTTTCTAATGTAAATAAAAGATAGTAGAATAAATTTAACCAGATATAATAATTGAAGGATTATTTCTACGCTTACGTTTATATTGCTATTTATGTCATTTTATTTTCGTATACTTGGAATACATAATATTTCACCAAAAGTGAAAATAAATGGATTAGACACCTTGTGCATGCACATGTAAATATTTCATTGTAGTAAAACTGAAACATATAATAAATATTTTGTTGGCGAGTCTAGTATTTTGCAAATGTTCAATGTCAAGCTTAACTATCAGAAATATTTCGTCCCCTTGCTACCTTTTTTTTTTTTTAAACTTTATACTCTTCTCTTATTTATTATCATTGAATCGTACCACGTTGTCATACCAACATGCCTACAAAGTCTTTGTTTTCATGCCGTTTCAAAGTTATACATTCTACCACATTTATGAATCGGTACTGAACGATTCTGTTAGTAATATGGCAATCCCTGTGTTTGATTGGTATGCACACCGGTGTGCTCTACTTCGAGGTCCTGATGATGAATACACGTATGTGTAAACGAGTCATGGCTGCTTCAATTACTACAAAAATATACTTATCCTTGCATCTATACGTATTTCTATCCGTTATTGTAGGGTTCCATAACGCAAGCATTACAGTGCTTACTTGGGACTAGGCTAATTGATGCGAGTGAAAATTAACAAAAAAATACTATTACTATTAGAAACCTCTAAGTAATTTACTTACATAATTAATATATTTGACCGTCCTCCTCTAGTCACTGCTTGGATAATAAGGAAAAAGATTGCTAAATACTTCTGTTGAAAGTTTCAGGTCCACACCGTCCAACAAATATGGAAAATATGGGTGAGGAAGGATTGGTTGGTTCAAGCAGCCCCATATTACAAAGAGTTGAAACTACTGTTAACAAACATGGAAGCTCTAAAGATGGTCGTGAATGTAGCCGTTCAAAAAGGCGTCGTAGCCATACACGAAGTCGCAGTCCATCCAACCGGGAACTGCGTGAAGAGCTAGAATTGGAAAGACAGCGATTGTATGTTTTAGAAAATCAGTTGAAAACTGAGCGCCGGGAACGGGAGAAAGGGTCGGAGCTCCGTGACCGGAGACGTAGGAAAGACTATCGGAGCCCTGGAAGGGACAAATATCGGAGCCCTGGATGGGACAGGTGTCGGAGCCCTCTAAGGGACAGGTATCGGAGCCCTGTACGGGACAAGTATCGGAGCCCAGTAAGGGACACGTATCGGAGCCCTGTAAGGGACGCGTATCGGAGCCCTGTAAGGGACGAGTATCGGAGCCCTGTAAGGGACACGTATCGGAGCCCTGGAAGGGACAAGTATCGGAGCCCTGGCAGGGACAACTACAGATCCGGTGAGTCAACATCTATTTTTCTAGAACAATTTTTTAAAGCTTTTAAGAATCATGGTACCGAGCGTAACAGTTTTCCTAACCTGAACAATGTCTTACCGGAGTTCGATCCCTTGAGTAAGGAACAATCAATCACTGTTTGGTTAGGCAAGGTTGATGAGTGTGCTGAGATATACGGGTGGGATGAAAGACAAACAATACATTATGCCTTACCCAAGCTTAGTGGGCATGCTAAGCTTTGGTATCAAGGCTTACCCTCCCTAAAAAGATCCTGGTCAGAGTGGAAGGATTTACTGACAGAATCGTTTCCGGCTACCGAAAATTATGCAGAGTTACTAACTGAGATGCTAGCAAAGAGAGCCCGATTTGGGGAATCACTCGAATTGTATTACTTTTCAAAAATTAATTTGTTAAACCGCTGCAAAATTTTCGGCAAGGAAGCAATAGATTGTTTAGTTCACGGGCTAGACGATAGAGGTGTTCGGGTAGGAGCTCAAGCAGCTAAATTTGAAAAACCAGAGCAAGTTTTACAGTTCTTTAAAACTGTTAAGATACCATTAAAAGATAGTAGCCTAGACAATAAAAAGGATAAGCGTTCCACTTCTGGCAATAATATTTTCGTTAACCGACCCGTGAATAAAGTAAGCGATATTTCTAATAAGTTTAAACCACGCCAATATTCCGACAGTGTCACATGTTTTAACTGTAAGGAAAAAGGGCATCCATGCGCTAAATGCCCAAAACCTATCATTCAATGTTCGTATTGTCGCCTGATTGGCCATAGTATTTCCGAATGTCCCAAGAAAAACTCAAAACCAGAGTCCGAAAAGGACAAAACTGTTTTGAGAGTCCTTATGGATGAGCCTTTAACGGACAGATTACCTGCTCCATTGAATGATACTCCTACGTTAACACCTGACAATATAAACACGATGCCTGGCTTGTCGGGTGGCAGTTCAAACAATAAGTATAGGATAGCAATCAAAATCAATGGCAAGCCAATAGCTTGCCAGGTAGACATGGGTAGCGAAGCGACTCTGGTTCGTAAGACAGACGCTGAAAAATTGGATATGTCTTGGACAGCTGTTGACGGTCCTTTATTACGCGGCTTAGGAAACGTACCATATTTACCCTTAGGCATAGCTAACATTACCATTGAGGTACAGGGCGTGTTAGAGAGAGAAACGTCGATGCATTCGTTGTAGATGACTATTTGATAAACAGTCCAGTGTTATTAGGGCATACCTTTACCGAGCGACCAAGTGTACGCATAATTAAGACGCCAACCGACTTGGAATTTGAAAAAGTAAGCTTGGATAACATTAAAATTTTATTAAAATCTGAAAGTGATACAACAATAGGGGTAGGTGAAATGAAGACAATACGAGTTAAATCTAATGATAAAATTGACGGGAACGTATATATTGGTGGCTCGGTAAGGGGATGTTTGGGGCAAGAACATTATCTGTTACCGGGTGAATATGAAATTCATTCAGGAACGTGCTTATTACTATTACAAAACCTGGGTACAAAACCTGTTACTGTAAATAAGGATTCCTTAGTCACCCGAGCTAGATACTTAGGTGCAACCAAAAAAGTCCTTCAAGTCATAAGTGATAAGGATTCCCAGGTTGATCAGTCAGTCATCTCATGCGGAGAGAGTCTATCCCCTGTAGAGAGACGAAGACTGGCTGATCTCTTAGAAAAATTCAAAGCTTGTTTCTCTACTAGTATGCGAGACTTGGGCTACACTTCAGAAGCTGAAATGGTGATTCAACTTAAGGATTCCGAACCAGTTGTCTACCGACCCTACAGAATGTCACATTCGGAAAGGGTTAACGTCCAAGGTATGGTAGATGAAATGGTTGAGTGCGGGATAGTTCGTGAGTCTAAATCACCGTATGCTAGCCCAATTGTTTTGGTAAACAAGAAATCTGGTGAAAAGAGACTTTGCGTCGACTATCGCGCACTCAATAACAAGACCAAACGAGACCACTACCCTCTCCCAAGAATTGAAGACTTGCTCGACCAACTGTCAGGGCAGGTACTATTCACTACGCTTGACCTTGCGTCAGGCTACCACCAGATACCCATCGCTGAAGAGTCAATCGAGAAAACCGCGTTTGTCACACCTGATGGGCAGTACGAATTTGTTCGTATGCCTTTTGGGTTGGCAAACGCACCTGCAGTTTTCCAACGGGTTATACATAAGGTACTCGCAGGTGCTAAATACGTGGTAATTTATATGGAAGATATTCTGGTACCAGCTAGTTCATTTGACGAAGGCTTAGCTCGTTTGGAAGAAGTGCTTACTCTTGTAAAAAAAAGTGGTTTAACTTTAAAAATGAGTAAGTGTAACTTTTTCCAAACTACTATTGATTTTTTGGGATACGAGATCAGCAAGGAAGGAATAAAACCGGGGTTCCAAAAAGTCCAAGCTGTTTCCAAGTTCCCAACTCCAACTAACCAACATGAAACCCGTATGTTTTTAGGTTTGGCTAGTTTCTTTAGAAGATTTGTCAAAGATTTCGCGTTGATAGCGCGACCTTTGACGGGTCTCTTGAGGAAGGATGCTGTCTGGAGATGGACCCCTATTGAAGATAATGCTTTTGAGACCTTAAAGGGCCATTTAATAAAAAGACCCGTACTTGCCTTGTATAATCATAGAGCTGATACGCAATTACACACAGATGCAAGCAAGATGGGTTTAGCAGGCATCTTAGTACAACGCTTAGGTTCAGATCCTTGGAGACCCGTGGCCTATTACAGCAGGCAGACTACTATCGACGAGCAAAAATTACACTCGTTTGAACTCGAAACATTAGCTGTGGTGAGTTCACTGAGCAAATTCAGAATTTACTTGATTGGTATCAAGTTCACAATAGTCACAGATTGTAATGCTTTGCGTTCAACCTTCACTAAACGTGACCTAATACCACGTATTTCAAGGTGGTGGATTCAATTTTTAGAATTTGACTGTGAAATTGAATACCGGCCAGGGGAAAGAATGGCTCATGTGGATGCACTCAGTAGAAATCCCGTATCTACAGAAGCAGAACAACCACATGCATTAGATATTTTGACGGTTACTACTGAAGATTGGATAGCTACTGTTCAGTCTGGAGATTCGGAAATAAAATTGTTGAAGGATATACTGGAAGATCCTTCAACTTCTAAAGTTGCTAAGATACATAAAGATTATAAATTAAAGAATAACAAAGTTTTTCGTATAATTGATGAAAACACAATACGCTGGGTTGTCCCTAGGGGTGTTCGGTGGCAACTATTAAAAGCAAATCATGACGACGTGGGGCATTTCGGAATAGAAAAAACATTGCAAAGGCTTCGCGCTTACTTCTGGTTCCCTAAAATGCGACGATTTACCAAGAAATATGTGTCAGCTTGCTTGGAATGTGCCCATCACAAACTCCCATCTGGAGCAAAAGAAGGGGAGCTTCACCCCATCCCAAAAATCGAAATTCCATTTCACACAATACACGCCGATCATTTAGGGCCGTTCGTGCGTAGTAAGCGTAGAAACATGTATTTGTTGGTGATCGTCGATTCCTTTACAAAATATGTTAACTTGACACCAGTACGTAGCACTAAAAGTAAAGCAAGTATCAAAGTATTCAAAAACTTCTTTAGCTATTTCGGTACCCCTACGCGCTTGATAACCGATAGGGGAACTAGTTTTACTAGCAAAAAGTTTAAATCGTTTGTACAAACGTCGGGAATCAAGCACATCTTAAATTCAGTCGCTACGCCTCGCGCTAACGGGCAGGTGGAGCGCTACAACCGCACAATCCTTGCTTCTTTAGGAGCGATGTCTCATGGCAAAAGTCCAGATAAATGGGATGACTATGTCCAAGATGTACAAATGGGGATAAATTCTACGGTGCATGAAATAACAAAAAAAACTCCCACCGAATTACTATTTGGTAAAAAAATTAACAACCCTTCACAAGGTATTCTAAATAATGTTATTGAAGAAGTAGAAGATGGTGTTATGAATGAAGGCTTAGACGACTTAAGGAATGAGGCTAGAATATTAATCAATAAAAATCAAGACCGAAATAAAGAAAGGTTCGATAGAAATAGAAAGAAGTGTACCCAATATAGGGAAGGAGATCTTGTTAGAGTAATAAGAGCTATAGTAGGTAGTACAGGTCAATCTAAAAAACTCGAATCAAAATGTCAAGGTCCTTTTAGAATTAAAAAGTTGTTGCCTAATGATCGTTTCGTTATTGAGGATACTCCTCTAACAAGAAAAGGCAAACGTTATGAAGGAATTGTTTCTATTGATAAGATATTCCCATGGCTCAGTTTCAATAATAATCCAACGAGTGATAGCTCTAGCGATAACGAATCAACAGAAGAATAGGACTAGCTAGATTAGGGGAGTGAGATATTGTTCAGGCATGGTAAGACAATAATATAATTTTGATTATTAATAGATGTTGATTCTGTTCGGAAGCATGATTTAGTTATTAATGTCTTAAAGTAAAGAAAATAAGCACATAACAAGAAAAAAATACTTTATTCTTTTTGTTTTCATTCACACACTCACAATATTTATAAAGTGTCGTAGCTGTAAGTTGTTTTAATTATTATCAAAGAAATACATTGCATATTTGTGATTGTTAATATAGATGATTTTAAATAGAAATGATTGTGTTACTGACAGATCTTTTAATTAATCAATTAATAAAGAAGAAAAAAACGATGTAGTAATAATAACATAAATTATATAAATTTTGTAACTGTAACGAGAGGACTCGTTTCGAGTCGGATGGCCGACTGTAACAATAATGTGCTGCCACACAACGCTACCTAGTGGCTCAGTCGCTTCAACGCACTTTGGCAACACCAACAACAGTGGCAACTGTTTGTCACGACGTAACTTTTTACTAATCTGTGGTTTGACAGTTGTGTGGTGGGACAAATTTATAAAGGCCGGCACCGCATTCGGAACGGGTCATTCTCGTGTGATCACTCGACAAGGTGTAACTATGCCCGAACTCAGTGTTACAAAAGAATAAATTGTGCAAAGTGAAGTAAATACGTTGTGTTTTATTTAAGTGGTGGAAAACCCTGTGAAGCTGTAGTGAAAAGTGTGCTGATTTCACAATCACAACAACAAATTCACTGAAACAATTTTTAATACCAACATTCTATTCAAGAAAACTCGGCAGTGTCACAACCTAACTGTGGCTCGTCGTACTCTCCGGGATAGAGTTACGGCGTTGTACGTAGGTCCCACGGGAGTTATCGCAATGTCCTGCTCACAATTTGACATACACTGTGGTACACCTACGACGCGCTTATAATAATAATGCGGAACGGAAACGCGAGTGTGGAGATCAGCATAAGTTTGCATAAGTTTGTAAGATGAGCAAAGTTTAGTTTTGCACTAAAATTTGAGAGATTTGTGTTTGAAAAACATCATTGATTTGTTTTAAATATACTTGTTTTTATTTTCCTTTATAAAAGAAATAACGAATTTTGGACCAAAAGCACTACTCTTTCTTTTTATAATGTCATTTAGTCAAGGTACTTGTTTTAATTGTGTAACTTCATTAACTAGGTACTTTTATTATCGGTATTTCCATTTAATATATTTATCACAAACGAAATGATACACGTTTAAAGCACAATAAATGTTTATTTAATATTTCGTATTTGAGTGTAATTATTGATACTTGTATATTGATTGACTTGTCCACAGACATTGAGAAGGTTACGTTTGATCTTTGCAAACCGTTAACTTATTTTTAAGTTCAAAGTATCAAGTACATTAAGACTGTCTAGACGTAATTGTTCTAACAAAGTTAAGCTATTTCATATTGAATCTACTCAATTTATCTCAGAAGTTTTCGAAAAATAACTATATTTAATTGAAAACAAAAACATTAAACCTTTTCTAGACCTTCTTCACAGAGGTCGCAGTTCGTTTCCCGGACAAGAAAAATTATGTGCGTATGAAAATGTCGGCATTTATGCTCTTGATATGTTCCAGCATTTTATGTATTTACAATAATACAATTTTCAAGTATTTTTAATCTGATCTCAATCCATATTTATAAGTTCATAACACTAGTTCCTAATGAAAATTACTTTGGGTTGGCCAGATGGTGTTATTTTAAGATTACAAAATACATTTAAAAAATCCACAGACCCTGCAGTTCCCGCAATCTTCGGAGGCATTGAAAATGAATTTAAGAATAAAACAAATTTTGCGAGAAGAATTTTTATTTTTTTAACTTGCACGTAACAAACATCTTGTTACATAGTTCAATGAAGCCCTGAATGAAATACAATAAGAAGTCAAATAAGAAATTACAATAAGTGCCTTGACTCGAAGTTTACAAATCAAAATTTAGAGGTTTCCTTGTGCCACTGAAACATCCAGAATCCTTGTCAGTTGAAGGTGTATATTGGTCGTCGTCATCGTCGCTGTCGTCATCGACGATGGCGAATTTCACGAAAGACGATTTTTAGGACCGTTCAGCGTTCATGTCAAAAATAAATTTTTTCACGCTCGTAAAGGCACACCTACAGGACACAATTATTAACCAATTTCACTCGGAGAGGTATCAATCGACGCGCAATCTATCTTCAGAGATGCGTTTTCCTAATTTTTTCGATATATGTAAGAGTCATTTTTTTATTAATTACTTACTAAAAAAGATAGATATTTTCCCGATTTTTTTTGAAAATTTAAAAATTTCTCTATAACTATCCAGCTAATTTTCAAAATTCCTTCACTATCGGATCCACAATTAAATTCTGAACCAGGGGATACTTGTTCCATGGCGAAATCTCAATTATCCTCGGAGATATAGCGAAAATAGCGTATGTGCCGAAAAGGATTTGACAGACATTTTCAATGTCAAAAGTTTTGAACTAACACTAGCACCAAAGATGTGGAATACGATAAAGTTAGAATACTAAACTATACTCACGAGCAAAAATCTGGAGTTGCTCTTCTTGCAACTTGCAAGAAAAGTGATTCCATATTTCAGTTCAGGAGGCCTATCAGGGTAAACCAAGCTGGCGATGGTGGGTGTGCCATCGCCGGTCTTGCACGGTTTCCACCGTTTGGGAAGATGGCCAAACTTGCTCGGCCATCTTCCAGCCGTGAGGGGGCCAGGGTAACCGGGCTACGGCCGCCTGGTCTATAGGGGTGATTGCGAACCCTACCCCCCGTGACCAAGGGCGGCCTGGAGGGCAAGTACTAGGAGTTTTAGTTGGTCGTACCCGCCTGCCTCCCGTCCCCCCATCGGGTCCTGGGAATCGATGGGGGGTCGGGATGCGGGTGTCCTCCGCCCCCCCCCACTTTCTCATCATTAGGATGGGAAGGTGGGGATACAATTGGATAAATACCCCTTCCGAACCTCCACCGAGCTTGCACGCTGGGTGGGGGCACGGGAGGGGCGTGGGATGGATTGCGTGGCCTATATGTTCGTATAGGCCGTGTACTCCAGGTGAGTCTAACATTTCGAATCGCCCCTGCACCTGGGGGCGAGGGATGCGTAAAAGCATTTCTTCTAGTATAAAAAAAAGGATACCTATCAGAAGCTATGTTCGCAATATTGACATAACGTTAAATAAAGGACGGAGCTATTCACTTCACTGCTTCACGGCGTCATCTTGCTTACAATATTACTCAAGCATTGCTCAACAGTTCCTGGTAAAACACCAGTTGTCGTTCCTTCCGAACAAACTTGAATACATTGTTTCATTAGGACTTGTCCTAGTAGTGGCTCAGTGTGACAGCCAATATATGTAAACCAATTCTAGTACAGTCAACAGCAGCTACGGCTTTACATTATCTGTCAAAGAACACTCGTCAAATCTGACCCAAAAATCGATAAGCTCCAGCGTAGAAAAAAAATGTGCCAAAATGTTCCTAATAATGTGTAGACTCTATATATGTTATTATTAGTTTTTTAATTAAATTTTAATGGCTATCATGGTAATATTTGAATACAACCATGCGAAAAATGGCATTTATCCAACTTTAGTAACTAATGGCTTACATAGGTAGCTTGAATAAGATCTTTTATTTTTACATAAGTTTATTACCCAAAAGAAAAATAATAAAGAAGGTTAACTGACATGTTCACTTTGGATGTCCCTTTCCGAACGTGTAAGTGTTACCTCTTAAGTGCTTTCGATTACACAATTCGTTGATATTCACTATGATGTTATAAAATATAAGTCGGATTTTTTATTAAGTACAGCAATTCAGTCTTATCAATACTTAACATCAGGTATGATGAAGGCTAAGAGTCTCCCCGTCGTTCATAAAAAATCTAGTTCCAGTTCAGTAACTATTGATTCCATTCACGTACACAGATTCAATAATAACATTAAAGCTATATTTTAAGGTTTATTTTTATAAAATGACATTGGCATTTGTCAAATTACTCTACTAAATTAAAAATCCGAAAATAAAACAACATATTTTTAATGAATTCAACTAAAAAATAACAACGGGTTGCACTCCGAGAGTGCCGGCAGAAGTTAAAACCCCTTAAACGAAACAGCAGGAGCAGGCATACATTTTCGCCGCGCGGTAGAAAGAGAGGGGGATATTACTTCCTCTTCTACGCCGCGCCTGCGGTCTGCTCTCCCTCCGTCTTACGGATTTTGGATCAGGGTCACGTGTCCTGACGCGACTTTAACATTTTTTACCCATCCCAAAAATTTAAAACTCTGATGCTCACAACGCCGCTAAAGAAGTTTTCGCTTCAAAAAAAGCATTGTGTATGTACGAGTATCAAATGCAATCAAACCTCAGTACTATATACATCACTATTAGCCGCTAAATCTAGGTCTTTTGCATGAATAAAAAAAATCTCGCTCTCTCGAAATCGCATTTACACAGACTTTCGTATTTATTCTGTGTGCCAATAGTAATGTCTGTTCTGTAATACTTAGGTTCATTCAGGCTAAGCATGGATTGGCGCTGACAGATCGGCAACAGGCTACGACTGAAATTCAGTGATTCCGAAGCTTTGGCAATCAATGTGAATTGTCTCTCTGCCAGTCTGCAGTCTTGAATAGTTCATTTAAAGCACGTTTGCTGTTAGTGAAAAGGATATATTTGCGTCAATCACTGAAATGATCTGCTTTGTTGATGTACCAATGTATTAAGAAAGAAAAGGGAAATACTTCTCATTTTTTTACTGACTTTCAAAAAGGAGGAGGTTCTCAATTCGGTTGGTATGATTTTAAAATATTTTTTGTATGTACGCCGATTACGCCGAGATCTGTGATCCGATTCTCGTGGTTTATTGTTCGATGCGAAATAGTTGCCATTTAGTCCCATAAAAATTTGATTCAGAGTGGTCCAGTAAATAGTTTTTATTTTATGAGCATTTTACTTGTTAACTTGGACGATGTAATTTTCACGATACTTTGTTTATAGTGTACAAAAAACTTATCTAATCTAGAAAAATACTACTATAGTTTACAAAACAACCTATTACAGACACTAAAAAATATTTTATAAAAAAAAACAAACCGACTTCAAAAAGTAAAAAATAAAACTTTTGGAGTCGGTGCCAGCCAAAGCATTCTACATTGCACTTCTATTAACTATATTTTTTTGGCCTTAGCTAACTAGCACCGACTCCAAAAGTATTATTTTTTACTTTTTGAAGTCGGTTTGTTTTTTTTTATAAAATATTTTTATTTCAGATTTTTTTGTTACATTATGTGCCGTTACTTACACTAAAAATCAGCCCATACACAACAATGATGTCATCTAGGTATACGACTACTTGCCAAAAGGTGATTGATATTTTTCAGGATTATGAAAAAACTACTAGCCAGATCTTCGTAAAAATTATATGGGACCACACATAAACCTTTTTCTTTCAGATAAAAAAAGAATTATAAAAATCTGTTAACAACTGGCGAAGTTATGGTGGAACATACATAAAAAAAAAAAAAATAAAAAAAATACCGTCGACTTGAGAACCTCCTCCTTTTTTTGAAGTCGGTTAAAAAGTAAGTGGCACCGACCCCAAAAGGCTTATTCTTTGCTTTTTTGTGTTTGAAGTCGGTTTTTTAACGTAGTTTTTTTATAATTTATTTGTCCGATAAATTCGATATTCAAAGTCAAAGTCAAAATATTTTTATTCAAATAGACTTATAGATAAGTGCTTTCGAATCGTCCAATTTTCAATTGTGTACCTATGTAATTGCGATTCAGGTTTAATATGAAGTTATTTTTTTAATAAATGGTTTTTACCCATGGGTCATTGTCATCCCCAAATCTGCATTTGGCCTGCTTAGTGGGTCATGCTCTTTATTCATTCATATGGAAGGATTGTGCAAGCTAGTAGACATCAAAATAGCTGATGATGATGATAACTAGGTTCAATAACATCATCTATCCTCAAATAAGATGCTTTAGGACTTTCCTTATAACCAAATTTCTTGTTTGAACCAAAATCAAGTCTCATTAAGGTGGCCAGTCTAATTAATTTTGTATGCGGCCGGTATGCATATTGCACCAGCACTGCAAACACTGCACCGGCACCGGGCCGTATTCAGTTTACTGCGGGTTTCAACGCTACCATGCCAAATATGGAAATTCAAATGTAGAATGAAGATCAGTAGAAACTAAGCGCTCGATTCGAGACGAGTGAATCATAGATGGAGCTCCAGAGTCGTTCACTGGTATTCTAAAACTAGGTATTTGTGTCTTCACCTGGAAATCTACCTAAAATTGTAAGGCGAGATCATGAAATATAAGACATTGAAGGTTTGGGATTCATTTTTGAGGGTTTTGATACTAACGACGCAGTTTTGAATTACTTGAATTTCTCAGAAGCAATCGGTCATATAGTTAAGTCTGTTACATAAAACAATAGAATGTCAATGATTAAAAGGAATAGTGTGTAAAAATCAGTTAAAATTAATGTTATTATAGCAAATATACCAAAACTGTAACAATGTGATTCTTTCGTAAATAAACTATCTAACTTTTTCAAATTAAACAATGATCTAGCATTTTTTTTTAACTTGAAATAATAATTGACTACTTTTTTACCTCATTTCATAATACACAGCGAAGAAAAGTGAAAAAGCCTTAGAGTGATGCGGATTTGGCCACTCCACAAATAAAAATGTTCTCGTTTCCTTTGTTTGAAAATTTATGAAATCCTAAAAGTTATTGATTAAATTTAAGTCAATTGAAGAACAGGGAGTAAAACGCCAAATTGATCTTCTTATTTCAAGACTAAGAGCGTTGCGATGTCGTCGATATGTTGCAGCCATATCGTATAACACGCCGTATTACAAAATGGCGCGCCGGTAAAGAAAAACGTCGCTGATGTAATGCGGCTACTTCACGTCCAGGCGGATTGTAGTCGCGATGCGTTTTACAAAACGGCGTCAAACGTTTAGCTTTATTGTAAGCAAGAAGCAATGTTGGCTGACCATAAATTATGAAATTATTGTTCCAGAAAAAGCTGGACACAAAGAAACAAAATTTTCTACTGACTTTTATGGATAAGTTGCAGTGATCATGATTGTCAAACCCGAGGTATTATGATTTCACTAGTGATTGTATAATTTTACTATAAGTATTATTATAATCTAACTAGTGTTTTTCTAATTTCACAAGTGACATTAAAATCAACGACGAAGGTTTTTTTCTGAAAACAAGCTTAGATACTTCTGTTGTCTAAAAAAATATACCGCGAAAGTTAAATTCATCTTACCAACCTTATCACGTGACCTATAGGAATAAGGTAAACTCGCTTTTATCCGTAGAATATTTCTTGGGTGTCCGACGAATACTAACCCCCATATTCTAAGTCGTTCCCCCAAAACATTTTACACTCTACTCAACCTCGTCGTGGGTAAAAATGGTAGTGTGCGCTAGGCCTAACACGGAGTGGCTACGTACTCTTTGGCTCCTCCAGGTCCTTTCGGAGTTATGACTTAGCATACCGATTTCGAGGAGTATTTCGAAGAGGTTTTCAATGAGGTTTCGTTAAGTCGAGGACGAGTAAGTTTTGGAGGAACGACTTAGAATATGGGTGTAAGTCTTTGTCCACTTTACCGATTTTTAAGGATAATTTTCAAGGCGGCGTATCAATGATGCGCCATTTTGTATATTGGCTTCACTTAATAGCCGCTTTGATGAATGCGAAATGCTCATTCAAAGCGGCGTTCTTTATTTCAACCGAACTGTAATCCGGCTAGCCGCATTACGGCGCGCCATTTTGTTATTCAATCATAAATTAAAACTCAAACGTAATTTTGAAATAATTTTCAATTTAACAACTTAATTATAGCATATTTTCTACAAAGTTAGCTGAAAACTTTATTTAACAGTATCACATTGGCGGAATACCAACAATACAAAAATGAAAATTGCCTTACCAAAAGCCTTACCAGAAAAGTATATAATAGGTATTAATACAAAACTAGTGGCTGCCAGCGGTTTCACCCGTGCGGTTCCCGTGGGAATATCGAGATAAAGAGTACCCTATGTGTTAGTCCACTACTTGAAGTCCTAAAATATCAAATTTCATCGTTAAAGAGCGCAACAACAAACAATTAAATAAACAAAGAAACTGACATGCCTACTTTCACATTTATTATACTAGCGGCCGCCCGCGTGGTTCCCGTTCCCGTGGGAATAGCCTACGTTTTAATCCAAGCTCTCTTCTATCTGTGTGAGAAATTTCATCCTAATCGGTTCAGTAGTTTTTAGCGTGATAGAATAACAAACAAACCAATAAACTGACATACTTTCGCATTAAAATATAAGTAGGATTATTAGGATACAAGAAAAAGGTTAGAAGTGTAGTGGCTGCCACGCGGCGTTACCCTTGCACGACGCACTGAAGGGGACCAAACATTTCCATTTGTGCGTTTCTTTAAGTTGCCATAGTTATTTGTTATGCAAGGCTGGAAAGTTGGTTATTAGCGGCGAGTTACCTCTATTGAAATCTGAGCAAGTGAAGGAATCTAGGATTGAACCGCGAGCGTAGTGAGTGGTTCAAAGATTGAATCCTGAGCGAAGCGAGGATTTCAAAGGTACAAGACGTTAAAAACTTTTCTGCTGAGCGCAACACACAATTTTTCACCTTACAACAGCGAGGAACTTTAATGATTGTTTCCCAGTTAACTTCCGGTAAAAAAAACTTTAAATATTAAACTTATCTAAATATACATTATTCTTGTTGTTTTAATGATAAAAAAACCAAAATAATAAAAAAGGGAGTATTATAGTTAATTCAATGTTATTTGAAGGAATATATTGTTACTTATAAACGACAATACAAACGATTCGGTAAATGTTGACTTTGACATGAGGTACAAGACAAAGACAATTTAAAAATAAAGGTTTATGTCACGTTCCGAAATCTCATCATAGGTTGTGAAATCTCACCCAGCCTAATATAAAATTCTTATAACAAATAGTTTAATCTTATTGTTTTTATTTTTATGATTCAATTAACTAAAATAATATTAAAAAACCAAAACGGAGTATTATAATTAATTCAAAGCTATTTTAAATAAGTATAAAATGTAAATAAAACTCAATAGTGTGATTCGGAACGACTTATTAAATCAAAAAGTACTTTACCGCGCTAGGCCGCAAAAAGCGATTTTCTATTTTTGGAAAAAACATTTTCACTGCACACGCTCGGAAAAGGAGGATTTGTCATTCAGTTTCCGCGTGGAAAATCGCATCGGCCTAGCGTGCTAAAGTATATTTTTTTATTTAGAAAGACGTTAGACTGCGTTCCGAATCGCATTATTTGACTTTTTATGTTACATTTTATTCTTATTTGAATTCACTTTGAATTTATCTTAATACTTCTTGATTTCATTATATTATTTTAGTTCCTTGAATCATAAAAACAATAACAATAAGAATTTTCAATCATCAACGGTGGGTGAGATTTCATAACCTATGATTGGATTTTGGAACGTGACTAAAACCTTTTTTTTTATTATCTTGCATCTAAACATTTAATTTTTTTTTTCTTTTATTAAAAGTAACATTTTATTCTTATTTACAATAACTTTGACTTAACTATAACGGTAATCCCTTTTTATTATTTTAGTAATTTAAATCATAAAAAACAACAAGAATAAGGTGGTATATTTAGATTAATCGATTTGTTAAAAGAATTTTATACCGGAAGTTGACAGCGGAAAAACCTAAAGATTTTCCTCGCTGTTGTGAGGTTAAAAATGGTGTGTTGTGCTCGGCAGAAAAGTTTTTAGCGTCTCGTACCTTTGGAACCCTTGCTACGCTCAGGATATTCAATAGAGGTAACTCAACGCGATATCCAAATTTCCAGCCTTGCGTAACAAATACCTAATTATTTTTATCACACAAAAAGACAATATCCGCTTACTTACAGCCAACAGCAGCTAATTTAAAAGGAACCAGCCATCTACATTAATATTGTACCCGAGGAAGTGGAGGACAGGAAATATGTTTTTATTTTTTGAGTATGATAAAGTACGGTTTCATTAGAAAGTTGCGATGTTTTAACTTGCGGAAAAGTTGTCAAGTTTATCATAGGTAGTTGCACTCTCGAGACGCATTATTTCAGGCCGGAGTCTGTGCGATGATATATGTTTTATTATGAGGGAAAATCAAATTAAATATTAATTGTTTAACTACTGCTTGATTTATTATAAAGAGGAAAGATTTGATTGTTTGTTTGCATTGAATAGGCTCCGAAACTACTGAACGGATTTGGATGAAATTTGGTACACAGATAGTAGATAGCCTGTTTATGAACAAAGGATACGTTTTATCCCCATATTCCGTTGGGAACGGGTACCACGCAGGTGAAACCGCGAGCGATCGCTAGTATTGCATAATATACAATGTGGTTTCCTTAAACCTTAATTTTCAAGTTCAGCAGCCATTTTTCGGCTGCGGGCGTCAGGTGGTAAAGTTCTCTCAGGCCACGAGGGAAACAGTATAGTGGGCAGTCTTCTGCGACGTGGTGCAGGGTTTGGTCTGGGGCTCCGCATTCACACGCAGGCGAGTCCTTAAGTCCCCATTTGTAGAGGTACTTGTTCGAACGCCCATGTCCAGTTCTGAACCGATTTAGTTTCACCCAAGTTGCGCGTTGGCTATCGCTTCCCATACTCATACCCATGTTGTACCCACTTCAGTTCACGTTGGGAACACTACACTCGAAGTTGTTGACCACTACGTTACCTTGGACAGACAATCCAGTTAGGTAAGTCCGACTTCGAGAAAGATATGTCTCGTCGAATCCAACTCGGATGGGCAGCATTCGGCAACCTCCGTAAAATCTTCGCGTCCAACTTACCTCAGTGTCTCAAGACGAAAGTCTACGACCAGTGTGTGTTGCCAGTGATGACTTACGGCAGTGATACGTGGTCGCTAACTATGGGTCTGATAAGGAGGCTAACTCTGCGTGCAATGGAGAAAGCTATGTTCGGCGTTTCCTTGCGTGATCGAATCAGAAATGAGGAGATCCGCAGGAGAACTAAAGTAACTGACATCGCTCGAAGGATTTCTCAGCTGAAGTGGCAGTGGGCGGGACACATAGCGAGACGAACCGATGGCCGTTGGGGCGGAAAGGTTCTGGACTGGCAACCGCGCAGAGGAAGACGCTCCGTGGGTAGGTCCCCAACAAGGTGGACCGACGATCTGGTGAAGGTCGCTGGAAGCCGCTGGATGTGGACACCGCAGGACCGATAGTTGTGGAGATCTTTGGGGAAGGCCTAGAATTATTAGTTTGTCTAATAAATAATTAGAATAGCAAACAAATTAAAATATTAAACTCAATAATTGTTGCCATAGTAAAAAATATTGATTTTTAATTAGTAATTATCTAACCGTATCCGACCGAACGCAATAATAAATAAACTTTGTGAAGGTAGACTTTTAAGTAGCTAGTCAACCCGTGACCACGGCAACTGAAAAGGTGCCGAAACATCGGGAAACCAAATAACTAAAATAAAGCAAAAAGTACAGTACCAAATATGTATTTCGGGTAAATAAAAGTGCACTTAATAGTCCGTAAAAGTTTTTTTTAATGAACGACGGACGGGGAGAATCTTGGCCTTCATCATACCTGATGTTAAGTATTGATAAGGCTGTAGATGAAAGCGAGCCTCTCCCGGAATCCTCAACCACTGAGGAACTTGCTATCTTATCTCTAACTGCCGGAATCCAAAAATGCTGAAAACATTGTTGTTACGGCATCAGACTTAGATAAGATGGTGGTATCTAGCCAGGCGGTCTTACAACAAATCCTAGTAGCAACTAAACCGAATACAATATGTACCCCCCACTGGGAATCGAACCCGGGACACCTGGATCTGATACCGGTGGTTGTTACCACTAGACCACAGAGGCGGTAAAAACTAATTATTCAATTCCAAACAAATGTTACCTTTATGATACTGAATGTTGATCATGCCACCACTGAACCAAATTTTATTTTCTATATCTCGGACAGGGCATAGGCCAACTTTAATGAATGAAAGTTTATGCTAGGAATTAGAAAAATGTGGACAAAGTCACGGGCGGCCATTAGCTGTGTAAAGTTAATATAAAGTTAAACACACTGTAAATTCTGTTTCAGTGCAGTTTAGCTCGCTACGTGTCAATTACCTCGGTTTCAACCGCTCGCCGTTCACTGGTTCTCAAGGATAACTACACACAAGAGTGACGTAGTATGACGTCATATTGGACAATTAACTAGAAATACAGAAATTTTTGAATTTGTTTGAATGTAGCGATGGAATTATGTTGAGTATGTCATGTGCGACAAAACATTTTTTTGGTGATTGTTTTCGCTAAATAGAATGTTGGTTGGCTGAAAATATATAGTTTTTCAATAGGCATCTACGTCCTATCTTTAATTTAAAATGGCAAAGACTTGAGTTATAATGGGTACTAACCGATCGACTAAAAAACTTTTGAGTAATAAAAGTACGAGGTGAGCGACTTAGTCGCTAATCTAACCTAAGGTAAACCTATTTTTTCCGCAACCCAACCTAGATTTTTAGCCGCTCAATTTAGTATTTTTTAGACGACTGGTTTATTATTTTCCAATATTTGTAAAACTAGTAAAAAAGCCGTTCGTTCGGAGCTAAACATTATACAGGATGGAAAAAAAGACAGTCTTTTGGGAGAAAGTACCCTAAATATTGATGAAAGGAAATTTTACCCTAGGGAACATTCCTTCATTTTCAAAAATAAATTAAACTGCATTCAATTGCAGTAATTTGCCTTACCCGGGCAAGCGGGGCTCTGCTCGGGTGGACTTTTTAGTTCCCTAGCTATTCGTGGGACCTGCATGGAACCAATAAACTTAAAAATAAACCTCTCTTCTCTGGACGATACCGAACGTCCAGAACTATCCAGCAGCTTAACTGCCTCAATTCCCGATTTATCGGAACTCCTTTTGGTATCTGAGGAAGACCCTCAAGTCTCCTCAGACGCCGAAGCAATCCTTCTGGGGGCGATGCCATCCGAAAGGGGCGTGAGTCCAGTCCCAATGGACTCGAGCGCACTTCCGGTGACAAACGCCAAACCACGAAGGATCAAACTACCAGGTTCGGTGCGGAAACGTCTCAGGCGACTTAAGGCCAGCGGTATGGATCCCAGTGAGGCCTATAGACTCTGCCTTGAGAGCGTGAAGGCGGCAACGCACAACCCAGGTAGCGGTCCGACGACTGACTCAGCTTCGGACAGGAAGTCGGTCAAACGAATCCGATCCGAGGATGAGTCACCGAAGGACCAGGCCAAAAAGACTTCTCGGGTAGGCGGGGACTCGACGGCGGGGACGTCACAAACGACCCACGTCGAGGCTTCTGCCACACAGGCGCCGTTATCCGGACCTTCGCCTGTGGCACAGGACCCCACTAAGTCTTTTAAAGATGCCCTAACGCATATCCGCATGGGAATCCGTAATAAGGAACCTATGTCGGATGAGCAGCTAGGTTTGGTGAAAAAGGCCATACTCAAGGCGATTGCAAATGACCCGGAAAGGAATGGCCCTCAATTTGCAGGATGCACTTTTAAGCCTGGGTGGCTACAGATCATCCTGAAGAATGAGCATAGTCGGAAGTGGATTGAGGTGAATGTAGGGAACATCAAGCCCTGGCCGGAAGCAGAGCTCTCGCTCATCAGCGAAAAAGAACTGCCGAAAGCAAAGGTTGGTGTTGTCTACATTCCATCCTCTGAGGCTGATTCTGTAGGGGAAGCTTTAAATCTCCTACGGAATCAGAATCAACTGAAGACCAACCTGTGGAAAGTCCTGCGCTCACAGATTGAAAAGGACGGTTTTACCCTAGTCCTTTCAATCGATGACGCGTCTGTTGAGGACTTGCGCAAGCTGAACTTCAGGCCGGAACTTGGCTTCAGGACTGTTCACATCCGCATCCGAGGCGAAAACCCGCCTAAGATTGCGGATGTGACTCATAGTGCTGAATCTAGCCGATCAGGCCCGAAGTTCAGAACTAACCCAATACCCACTCCCAGGGCGGGGCCTAAAGTCCGAGGACCCAAGGCTACAGCGAAGCGCCACAACGCTAAGCCTAAGGACTTGGCCGAGGACTGAAAGGCCCGTCCCTCCGGAGCACCACCAACGAAAGGGGCCCCAGGCCCCAATCGACAGGTAGAGGCGGGAACCGACAAACCAAAGGACTCTGTAGTCCCGAGGCCAGCCGGTTCACATAACGCCTCTAAATAACACTCCACATACACGATACATAAATACATGGACACGCACACACACACATACATCTCAAAAACACACAACAACAACACACACGTGGTTCAAATTAACTTGCACCACGCCAGAGCAGCTACAGCAGTTCTGGAAAAACTCTTCACAGAAGAGAAACTTCACATCGCTCTAATCCAGGAACCGTGGCTGGCCAACAACAACACGGTGTCCGGGCTTGTCTCCGCAGGTAAGGTGGTTCACCATATCGGAGGAGTTAAGCCAAGAGCATGTATCCTGTTCAATAATAATATTGATTTCCTATGTATACCAGGGCTCTGCAACGATGACATGATGGCAGCTTTTGTCAAAGTCAAGAGCGGCAGTGGACGTCTCATCGTGTGCTCTGCATACCTAGATGGCGGGAAAAGGGATCCATCTGAGGAACTGGCGAAGGTGGTCGAGTATGCACACGAACATAACGCTGATCTTCTAATAGGATGCGACGCCAATGCCCACCATACCAACTGGGGCAGCACTGACATCAACGATAGGGGTGAGTTGCTCCATGATTTTATCCTATCAAACCGCCTCCAGATTGTCAATAAGGGCTGTAAACCGACCTTTGTGACTAAAACGAGGCAGGAAGTTCTCGACATCACTCTCGCTACGAATAATCTCTCTAGGTTGGTAAACGACTGGCACGTTAGCGATGATACATCTATGTCTGATCACCGACTTATTAGATTCGAACTAAACACATCTAACATGTGCGAAACCATCACTTTTAGGGACGCCAAAGCCACAGATTGGAACGTGTTTAGACAAAAGCTCCAAGATAGGCTACAGAATATACCTAAAAACATACGATCTATCGATTCTCTAGAGTACACTGTAGATCAAGTTACTGAAGCCATGACAGCCTCCTACGAGGAGAGCTGCCCTTTAAGAACTGTAAGGGATAATAGAGTAATATGGTGGAATAAAAAGCTAGATGCTCTAAGAGAAGAATCGCGTAGGCTGTTTAATAAGGCTAAATCGACCGATCACTGGAATCGATACCAAAAAGCCCTTACTGCCTACAATAAAGAACTACGGAAGGCGAAAAGACTATCGTGGAGGAAGTTCTGCGAGGAGATCACCAAGACTCCACAAGGAGCTAGAATTCACAAAGTCTTGGCAAAATCGCCTACAAACCAACTGGGACTCCTAAAGAGGCCAGATGGCACCTTCACCAAAACGGCAGAAGAGACCCTAGATCTTCTAGCGTCAACGCATTTCCCTGGATCGGTGGAGGTATCAAGTCTGAATGAGCATGTTCCTCACAATCGATTCTCTAGGCCTGCAAACGAGGACTGGAGAAGAGCAGCAAGGAACTTCAGACCAAATAAGGTTGAATGGGCAATAGACTCATTCAAGCCAATCAAAGCTGCAGGTGAGGATGATATCTTTCCAGCTCTTTTGCAACAAGGAAAGGACATCCTGATCCCAATTTTGATTAAAATCTTCAGGGCGAGCTACGCATGGGGATACATACCAGAAAAATGGACTACGGTCAAAGTCCGTTTCATCCCTAAGGCTGGCAAAAAGGACTTTTCGCAGCCAAAGTCCTTCAGACCAATAAGCCTTACTTCTTTCCTACTAAAAAGTATGGAAAAGGTCATAGAAGGGTGCATTAGAGATGGACCGCTACGGGAACATCCTCTGCATCCCAGACAGCATGCCTACCAAAAAGGAAAATCCACAGAAACTGCTCTGTTAGAACTAACAGATAGGCTAGAAAGGGCTCTAGACGACAGACAGATAGCCCTCTGTGCTTTCCTTGACATTGAAGGAGCATTTGATAACGTTACCATAGAGGCCCTTTCCAAGGGAATGAAGGCTAAAGGGATTGATACAACTACCACCCGATGGATCGAATCAATGCTCCTTAACAGAACGGTCAGTGTTAATTTACATGGAACCACAAAAGGCTTTAGAATAACGAAAGGCTGTCCACAGGGAGGTGTCCTATCGCCGCTACTGTGGTCGCTAGTTATTGACCAGTTGCTGGTTGAAGCCTCAGAAAGAGACTTAGATATACAGGGCTATGCGGACGACGTGGTGGCTTGCGTTATCGGCCCCTGTCAAAGCACTATATCATCTATACTCCAGAAATCTCTAAACTTCATCAATAAATGGTGTATGGAGAACAGTCTATCGGTAAACCCGAGCAAAACCACAATAGTCCCCTTCACTAGAAGGCGCAAGCTAGAGAAACTTGTTACGCCTACTATTAAAGGGACTCCAATCCCATTTTCCAAAGAAGTCAAATACTTAGGCGTTACTTTTGACCAAAAATTGACTTGGAATAAACATATTAGTAATGTGATCCAAAAGGCTAAAATAGCCTTAGGAATATGCTGTCGCTTAGCAGGGACGAGATGGGGTCTTAACCCCAAGATCGCCCTGTGGATGTACACCACTATTGTCAGGCCGACAATAACATACGCCTGTGTAGCATGGTGGAAAAAAACATCCCAAGTGACAGTCATAAACAAGCTCAACAGCTTGCAAAGGTTGGCATGCCTCATGGCAACAGGTGCCATGTCTACGACTCCAGGAGCTGCACTGAATGCTCTGCTGAACTTACCACCTCTTCACCTTTTTATTGCAAAAGAGGCGAAAGCCGGCATGTATAGAGCCAGCATCAATGGAAAAGTAAACTGGCACTCTCAAGCACTAAGATCTCTACATGGATCAGTACTTGAACATGATCTTTTGGCAATGACAACGGATGTCATGCTCCCACTGTGTAACTTCACCAGATATTACTCAGTGGAGATACCTCGCAGGGAAGAGTGGTCTGCAAATCACCTTACCTGTAAGGCTGGAAGCTTAGTCTGGTTCACAGACGGCTCCAAAATGAATGAAAATGTAGGATGCGGAATATACGGCGACAACCCTCGATTCAGTAAGAGCGTGAATCTAGGCAAACACGCCACCATATTCCAAGCAGAGGTATACGCCATCATAGAATGCGCGGAGGCCAACCGCCAACGAAACTACATAAATCAAACTATTCTTATCTTCTCAGATAGTCAGGCAGCCCTTAACGCTATCAACTCAAATGTCATACATTCGAGATTGGTGAAGGACTGCGTCGATAAGCTGAATGAGCTGGGACAACGGAATAAAATTATTCTGAAATGGGTACCAGGTCATTCAGGAATCATTGGCAATGAAAAAGCTGATGAACTTGCAAGGTCTGGAGCTCAGGGCCACCAGCTAGGTCCAGAGCCTTTCTGTGGTATCTCAAAGGAACAGGCCATGCAACTTCTCAAGGGCAACCTACTTGGCGAGTCAAAAAAATACTGGTTAAATCAACCAGGATTAGTACACGCCAAATCCCTTATCGAAGGCTATTCGCAAAAGCAAACTGCTGAACTCCTAGAACTCAGCAGAGCAAACATAAGTGCGATAGCAAGAGCCTTAACTGGACACTGCAAACTAAAAAGACACCAATTTCACATGAAATTAAGTGACACTGACGTTTGCCGTTACTGCGGATTAGAGAGAGAAACACCCAAACATCTCCTATGTGACTGCGGACCCCTAATTCACAAACGCAGTATCCACCTGGGCCGGCATATAATTCGGCCAGAGGAACTAAAATCTCTCAAAGCTAGGAAGATTTTAGACTTCCTGGAGGCCGCCAGGCTAAAAGAGATACTATAACAAGGTGGCGAGTTACAATAGATCTTATAGGTCGCAGTGACTACAGTTCCAACTGGAACTGCATAGCCCCTATATCCTACAATTAAATTAAAAACTGCATTCAATGATTTTTTGAAAATTACTTATTTCTACCGGGAACCGAACCAGTTTAAATGAGAAAAAAACATCGTGCACTTTTGTGGTACCAATCGATAGTCTTAAGTATAAAAATCAATTTGGCTTAAGTAACTTATTGCCTTAAATTAAATCCAAAGCCAGGAAAGGTAAAAGATTACATAATAGTTCAATACATTATTGTATCTACTCTTACTTACTTAAAAATGCAGTTTACTTTAACTTACTTAGATAATACACTGAATTATTAGGTTCTAGTCTTTTTTTGGCTAATATATTCACCATAATTCTATACAAACGGCGACAAGACGCGAGTTCTATCGATGAATAAGTTTCTAGAACAGGTTTTTCAAGAATAAAATTGTCTTTAATTTCAGATACTATTTTACTCACACTAAATAGATTTTTGTGATTAACACTATCGATTGGTACCATAAAAGTACACGATTTTTCTCATTTAAGTTGGTTCGATTCCCGGCGCAAATAAGAGTTTTTTTTTTAAATCCTTAAAAGCAGTTTAACTTAATTTTGAAAATGAAGGAATATTTCCTTTGGGTAAAATTTGTTTACATCTATATTTATGGTACTTTCCCTCCAATCACCGTTTTTTTCCTCCCTGATTACTTGATTAATGAACATTTCATTAATTCGTTATCCTAATCTTATCATCTGGTTATTAGCTTTTAGATTGTCTTTTTACCTACATTATTTGGTTTGTCAATTAAATTGATACTGGTACCTTGAAACATTGTACCAAGAACTGTCATAGAAACGAACTTGACAGGAGATCAAAGGCCAGTTTCACCGCCTACTGGTAAGTTCTGTATAGCTTATCTAGAAGATAATTTGACATATTTCTCATATGACAACTGTCAAATGATCTGTCAGATAAGTTATTCAGAACTTAACCAGCCCCAAGGATTACCTAAGCTTGGTTTTATAGTATAGTTTATGTCTTCAGATAATTATATTGAATAATATTGATTTTAACAAATAGACGTTACATTCATTCTCTCTGAATTAATTAAGGGGTATGAAAAGAAATGTTTAACCGGAAGAATGGCGAAAGATTATTCAAGAACATAAATTGTGGTTCTTACGGACGTGGTGGAATGTTTTAATTAAGCTTCTACATAGCTACGAAATATCGTTTTAATTTTATACATTGTTATCTGCTGAACGATAAATGTTTTCAAACTATGAATGAGTCTGTATAATTTTCAAGGTTGTTTTGAGAAGGACTTTTCGTTTGAAGAAGGTTCTGTTTTTTTTTAAATTATTTTCTAAATGTATTCCACGTGAATCATTACCTACGTGCTTACTTACGTCTTCAACGGTGTCACATCTTGGTGTCCCATGGACATAATATACTAACAGGACTGAGTACTCGTAGCTGAAAAGCGAGCCGTGCGAGATATGTAGTACAGGGGCCCTGTGTTCCTGTCTAATAGGAAGACCACAATATTTTTGTTACGTAGGAAAAATATTTTAATACACGGGACCTAATGAATTTATGTTTATTTTAAATTTAGAATTAAATTAAAGAGATGGCAATATGGCCAGTAGGATAATTCTACTAAACAATCTCTACCGTATTTCAGAAAGTCAGTCACTTCGGAATTGCACATAGACTGATGCTATCTATATCAAACATTAATTAATTATCTAAGTTTTAGGGTAGAAATCGCAGTAAAACACGTAAAAAGTAATTCCACCAGACTTACCAAAAACCATTCGTGCTTTTTTTGCACATGAATACACTACGATCAACTAATCCCGCATCGCATGGTTATATTTGTTACATCTAACATAACACACCATGACATATCAAACAAAGTGTTGACATAGTAAGTAATAAAAAAAATACTCCTAAGTGTTTGAAGTAAAGGCAATTAAAATATTAAGAGGTAACTTACAAAATAACTATCTATATAAATAAGTATTATATTCTTACTAATAAGTTAACCTTAGAGATAGTATAATAATTGAATAATTGTCTGAAATAATTTCTACCATTTTCTACAAACTATCACCTTTCTACCGCATGGCAAGCTTTAGAAATGGACAAACAGCCTTTGTTGTAGATAAGCTCGTTTTGCCTCTGTCAATGTTGCTTGACAAAATTGAGTCTTATAGTACATTACTGCAGCGGCCAGCAAAAGAGGCATTGATGGACAAACGTGTAGATGGGCCGAGGCACACATACGTAAGTCCATCAATGCCTAGTTGTGGCCAAGGCTTGTATATTACTTTGCTCAAATAATGCGCGGAAATTAAAACTACTTTTCGAAATCAGACGAGCAACGAACAATAATATTTTTTCCGCTTTCAAGTGTTAACTTGTTGTTTTTTTGAACAGCTTTTCGTACCCGATTCGAAATTTATATAAATAATTTGATAAGTTACCTCCTTGGTAGCCATATTACGGAGTAAAAGATCGTTCCATTTTTAAATTACACGACAGTTTACTATGTAATTTATTTGGCCGTTAAACACGACAGATATGGATTTTCATACAACTTTTTCCGGCCGCTGCTCGCATGTATGTGGCCAGTACAGCAATATCGATTTATCTCGAAGAAGGTTGTCAAAATAATGCTCATATTTCCAAGCATGTTTGAGACAAAAACAATACCATAAGTGTGTTTTTGTAAGTTAACATTTTGGCAGTACTCAGTCCTGTTAGTATATAACGTCCATGGGTGTCACATCATCATTACTTTTTTTCAATGTCTCCTCTCTGGGGGATAGGTGAAGAGGTTTTTGATAATAGCATATTTTACTTAAAGGTAACATTCCTTTATTTTCAAAATTAAACAAAACTGCATTCAAAGATTTTTAAAAATCACTTGTCTAAACCGGGAGTCGAACCGCTTTAAGTAGAAGAATAACATTCTGTGCTTTTGTGGTATCGATCGATAGTGCTGATCATAAACACTAATTTAGTTTTAGCAAGGTAGATTCTAAAATGGATAGATTTTAATTTAATTTAATATTTCAAAACAATTTCTACCATGAATCAATACACAATTTAGTAGTAGGGAGTAGTAGGCTTTACCTTTAATTTTAGACACTATACTACTTAAACCTAATTAATCTTAATGATACACAGTATCGATTGGTACCATAAAAGTACATTATGTTTTTTTTCATTTTTAATTTAAGCTGGTTCTATTCCCTGTTTAGGCAAATAACTTATTCCAAGAATCTTCGAAAGCATCAGTTTTACTTATTTTTGGAAATAAAGGAATGTTTCCTTTGAGTATTATATCGTCTGCGAAAGCTTGGCAGTAGACGTTGGCTTCGGTGAGTTGATCAAGCAGGGAGTTTAGTAGGACACTCCAAAATAAAGGTCCACCAATGGAACCTTGTACACAACCTTTATTGGTACAAAAAGTTTCGCCTGCATACCTCACCTCCACCTTTCTGTCGTTAAGATAGCTCGCAACAAGCCTCCGCAGGTTTACAGGACATTTTTTATTTTCTAATTGAACAATTATTTGTGACCACCACGCGTTATCGAAGGCTCCCTCTATGTCCAGGGAGATCATGGCCATAATTTTCTTCGCGTCAAAATTATGTCTGATACGCTGGACCATACCATAGAGGGAGTCCTCGGTGATACACTGGACCATATCATAGATGAAGTCCTCGGTTCTGCGCTGCGGTATAAAGCCGTATCACATATTCTACGACAAACATAAGAAAGTAAAAAATAAATGATGTGCTTACGTAACGAAAGTTGGTTACAATACATTCGCAGGTCGAACGTGCAGTCGTAAAAGCATTGCAAAACAAGGCAAAACTTGTTATGTAGTTTCCTCCAAAGCAAAAAAAAAGTTATCGTATGAAAAAATTTTTGCTTGAAAGTCCCTGAATTCTCATCCTAAGTCTGATATAATAATGAATGTAAAAATGGGACTACAATGATAAATGATGTGGATAATAAATGAGTCTAGTAATTAATTAAACAAAATCACAAGTCATTACACTCAACTGCAAAAAGTCAAAAACTTACATCATAGTGAAACATTGGGAGTATTAAACGTTCTGTTTTTGGTATTTTATAATTTATTGCTGATCATTGGCTGCACTGCTATACATTTTGTGTGCATACATGATTATTGTGCAGAAAAGAGGATGCTGAGCTGAAAAAAATAGTGTTTTAAGGAATATACAAACCTTACGACCACATTATCATAAAAATGCTAAGGCCTACTTTTGAAAAAGTGTTTCGCTTGTTTCATAGATTGCATTTCAAAAGTTTATCTTTTTGTGTCTTACCATAAAAGTTAATTAACCTTATGTAACACAAATGTAAGCAAGCACAAAGTATCACTTCACGCTACACCGTGCCTGGCCCGAGCCGGGGTTTTGCTGTTGCACTTTGCTCGGTTGCCCCACACCGTCACTTGACAGTTCTTTGCCTCCTGAAGGCAAGCATGTTAACCTCCTCGAATGGTTCATTGCCTCCTGGAGGCAAGAAAGAAAATAGCTTCCGGAATACATAAGAGTAGAATTTAAGGGATAATTTTCGTATTTTTTTGTTTAAATCGACAAAAACTGCGTTACCCATCTTATTGTCAACAGTTGATTTTATTACGAATTTTCAAACCGTTCAGTGTTCAGTGTCGGAGTTGTCCATACAAATAAGTTGACCGTGCTACGGCTGACGATTGGCTCGGTCTTGGCACGGTGTGTACTGTGAGTGAACCTTTAATTGTCAATAGGAACACGTGGTATTTTTGTGTAAAATCTATATTTAAATCTATGATGGGCAATATTAAGTGAGTTAAGTTTGGAGTTACTTTCCCAATTTTACTGTGTATTGTCGCCATGAAAATTCGCGAGCCTGATTGCAAGTGGGCAACAGTGGTTGGCACCTTGCCAGATGCTAATTCCGACCCGTCCGCACCCATTTACGGCCAGACTTTTGACTTGACGTAATAATTACCGAGAGAATCTTACAAATTGCCAAGGAGGCTTAGTGGCGAAAATGTTTGTGTATTCAGTGTTTCAGAGATTTAGCGTTTTACTCAAAAGCCTTTACGCTATTATGGAACACCAGCGGCCGCCCGCGGTTTCACCCCCGTTCCCGTGGGAATATCGGGATAAAAAGTATATTTTAATCCTGGTTATCTTCTATCTGTGTGCCAAATTTCATCCAGTAGTTTATGCGTAAAATAGCAACAAACAAACTAACATACTTTTACGTTTATAATTGAATAGGACTGGCGTCAGAGCGATGTGGCTGTGTTGCTATAATTATAACAGCCATATTTTAATGTTCCCACTGCTAGGGCACATCAGCATCAGCACACTGGGGCTGGGGCACTGGCCTTTCTTGTGGATGGATAAGGAGATTGGGCCATTGGCCCAAGGAGATTGGGCCACCCAATTCGTGGGTTTTAACGGCTGCAAATGCACCCGGGATCAAGGGCTTAAGGTGCCTTTAGAAGCACGTAAGAGCTCGAGATAGTAAATTTTTGGTCACCTATCCCGAGACCGACCATAGCGAAAGTTGCTTAACTTCAACAATCGCAGGCCGAGCGCGCGAACTACTGCGCCACAGACTCTTTGGCAGCACTTTGCCTTCCTGAGTGTAGGAGTATCATGTATATTTTGATCAGCAAATACCAAATAGTCAGCAATTCTTACTATTTAGTAATTAATTATCAAATAGAAATTTTTTGCTTATCAATAAATTATCGGTTAGGGTACATAGGTACGTTAGTTTTTTGATGATTCATAAAATAACACCCGTAAAGTACAATTCCTCTAAATACTGGTCGGTAAGATGAGTGAATAGTAATAACTATCGATTTCGGGACGTTTGCTATAAATACCCTCCGAAACAAGAAGGAGTAAAGTTGTGGTGACCCATCTTATGACCGACCATAGCAAAAGGTGCTGACCGCGCTTATCCGCCTGCTCACTCGAACTCCTTGTTGTGCTCTCAAGTATGTATCAGCATATCTGTTTCTTGTGGAACCATATGTCACCTATCCCATGTTTTACCTTGTTTCCATTTTGTCTAAATCTTCTTCAAATTGTCAGATCAATCTGAAAATGTTATTTAACTAAGTACTATGGCGAAGTACTAGACTAATAAATTAACGGCAGATTTTTCGATCCTCGGATTTCTGATGAAAGTAATGAAAAGTAAAACTAGACTGTGTTAATTGGCAAGATCTATTGGCCATTGACTGTCCGATACTATTGAATGCTAAATTATGTTCAATATTTGCTTCCATCTATTCTGAGTGTAAGCAAACCAAAATGATTAGCACTAGACGAGAACCGCAGTGATGGGTGAGTAAGAAGTTATTGAATATGGTAAATAAAAATAATGATCTATTTAGAATTTGGAAAAGTGATCCTACTAATATGAACAAAAAGTTAAAGTATACACATTTTAGAAATAAAGTAAATAAATTAATAAATGTAAGTAAAAATAAATATAGACAAAGTAAATTAAACGAATGTTATGGGGATTTTAGGAAAATTTGGGCTAATATTAAACGAATGGATAGGAAGGAATAAAGCAAGCATAGACACTACAATTGAGAGATACTTAGGAAAGACAGATAGTATGTAGAATATAATGTTCAAAATTTTCGCATACATTTACAGAAGAAATTGAAAAACTTAAACACAAGTGTAATCACACATTCCTTGACAGAAGTACGTATGTAAAGGACAGTTTAATGTCGTTCCGGTTTATGAAAGTTGATAGTAGATGTATTGAAAGAATTATCGATAAATTAAAATGTAATAAGGCAGCGGGTTGTGATCAAGTTAAGTGCAGGATTTAAAATATAAAAAAGGAGTATTGGTAAAGTTTATAAATATGTGCATTAAGGAAGGTTCTTATCCAGAATTATTAAAAAAAAGCTTTGATTACGCCTATATTTAAACAGGGGTGCCATCTGGATTTTACAAATTATAGGCCAGTGGCCATATTATCAGTAGTTAACAAAATTGTGGAAAAAGTTATAGTGGGCCAGATAAGTAAATATTTAGAGAAACACAACATTATAAGCAACTGTCAGCACGGCTTTAGGAGGGATAGAAGTACTATTACGGCACTGACCGAATTTACTGATTATGTCAATAATGACCTCGAAAAGGGAAACCAAGTTCTGGCACTCTTCATAGACTTTAAAAAAAGCATTCGACACACTAGATCACTGCCAGTTGATGAAGGCTATGGAGGAGTGCGGAATCAGGGGACCAAGTCACAGGTTTTTTAGTTCGTATTTACGGGGTACGACGCTGCGCACTGTCGTAGCAGGTGTGACGGGAGAGGAGGCGCAAGTAACGCTGGGTGTGCCCGCTGGGTAGTCTATTAGTAGCGGGCAAAGATGTCAAACAAATTAGGCAACAATTAGAAAAGGATTTTGAAATGGTCACTAAGTGGGCCCATGACAATGGCATAATAATAAACACAGATAAAACAAAGTGTATGCACATCTTCTCACCCTAAAACGTTAAAGCTAAAGTTGTTAACAAAAACGAAATTAAAATATTAGGTCATTCATATGTTTGCTTGCACAACAATAAAAGGAACTGTAATTGTAAAACCTTAGAATATGTAGAAAGTTTTAAATATCTTGGCTTGTTAATAGATAGTAGATTTAATTGGAAACAACATATTAACATGGTATGTAATAGACTCCGTTCTATACTTGGAAAGTTTTATCATTTTAAGAGAATTTTGGATAAAAAAACTTTGTATAATATGGTTTATTATGCCTTAGTCGACTCGATTATAAATTATGGTTTAAGTTGCTATGGCTTATGGTTTAATACATATGTGGAACAAATTAATATAATTATAATAAACTATTCAAATACTGTAGAATATTACCCATTGAAAAAAGAACTTATTACAATTTGGCCCTAGAAACATACTTTAAAGATGAATATAAAATAAAAGTGAGTCATAAAGTTATAACCAGATCTATTAGTAAAAGAAAACTGTCACAGATTAAAGCCAAGAATTATTATGGACAAAGAACAAGAAAATATAATATACCGAAATCGTATAATAAATATCCCATCCTATTAGAAGATTCTTATATTTGTAAAGAACTATTAAAAAACAAATTAAAGGAATGCATGTTAGTGTTATGAAATTAGGAGCATGTTAGTATTAATAAAATGTAATCATTTAATTAATTAATAACTATTAAAATTATGAATTATTATGTAATATTGTTACCTATGCGAGCCATAGTTAATAAGTTTAAGTATAAAATAAAATAAATTAGCGCAACGCCTACAAACTGTAATTTCAGTTTGGCAAAGTAAAATATTGTAAACTTAAAATGTAAAATTTGGAAATATATGAATTACAAAAAAAAATATAGGCAGTGAGGTAAATTCATAACCAACTAAAATATATGACAGTCACAAACTTTTAGTGATTTAAATGACAATTTATTTTCAATTTGTATGAATATTTTTTATAGAAGCATTGAAAAAATCGAACTTTATCTGAGAAAGAGAGAGAGAGAGAGAGAGAGATATCTATTTATCGTAGTTTGCAGGAGCTATCCACAGATGAATGAGCAGACTAATTATCTTACTTAAAATCACTTAGTAACCAATTCCTTCGCCGTCATTACTGTCATATTTCCATACTGTATGACAGCCACAACTGTGACGAAACAGGAAACTGAAACGATTTTTAGTTAGATAATCAGGTATGACGCATGAGGAGCCAGTGGCGCAGTGGTTCGCGCGCTCGGCTTGCGATTGTTGAGGTTAAGCAACGTTCGCAATGGTCGGTCACCAAAATTTTACTATCTCGTAAGCCGTTAGGCCCGGCTGCATTTGCAGTCGTTAAAACCCACCAATCCGTATTGGTCACGTGGTGGGTCATGGCCCGTTTTCCTTATCCATCCATAAGGAAGGCCAGTGGCCCAGCAGTAGGGTCATTGAAAATGGCTGATGACGATGAGGAATCAGGTATAGATAGATAGTCCGGTGAACTCTCAAACTACAGTTTCAATAATTTGTCCTCCTATCATATTCGTAATTAAATCTATGTAACACAATCACCCAGATCAAGATAATATGATAGCAGATCGGTTTCTGTCTTTGCCTTCCATTTCTAAGGGAAATATAATATTCAACGTTCGATTGAGGCCAAGTAATCACTTGTAAACATATGATTTACGTATTTCGCTGTAGAAGATCAAAAGATGAAAGGCATAAAGTTCTTAACTTTTTTTATATTTCATTAGTGGCCGCCGCCCGAAGTTTTACCCGCGTGGTTCCCGTTCCCGTGGGAATATCGGGTTAAAAGTATTCAATGTTATATCCCAGGCAATTTACTATCTCTGTGCCAAATTTCATCCAAATCCGTTCAATATTTTTAGCGTAAAGAGTAACAAAGAAACAAACTTACATACTTTCTCAATTATAATATAAGTAGGATTAATGTTGATTCGACAGTAATGAAAGATAAAAAAAAGTAATATATACTAGCTTCTATTTAACTAAAATTTATTACAAATTCGTTCTTTAATGTATTACAATCCGTATTATAAAAAAAGTAAATAAAAGCTTGTAAGAAACTTGATAGCCGTGTTATAGAAAGGTATTTATGACTAATATTATAAAGAGGAAAGATTTGATTGTTTGTTTGTTTGCATTGAATAGGCTCCGAAACAGATTTTTATGAAATTTGGTACACAGATAGTAGATAGCCTGGTGATGAACATAGGATACTTTTTATCCCGATATTCCCACAGGAACGGGAACCACGCAAGTGAAACCGTGGGCGGCCGCTAGTTTATGATATGACTAGATTAGCGGACGAAGTGTACGAAGTACTTACCTGCTTACATAATCAAAACACTGAAACCTTTATAATTTAAATTGCTGAAAAATCTTCGACCAGCTTTTGTTTCATTCATATTAATTTATTCCACAATACACATTCCGCTGTTATACTTACCTGCATCCTTAATTTCTTCTATTTTTTTTTGTCATGAACGGCGGGGAGAATCTTAGCCTTCATCAAACCTGATGTTAAGTATTGATAAGGCTGAAGATGGAAGCAAGCCTCTCCCGGAATCCTCAGCCACTGAGATGGCTATCTTATTTCTAACTGCCGGAACACAACAATGCTGAAAACATTGTTGTTATGGCGTCAGACTTAGATAAAATGGTGGTAGCTAGTCAGGAGGACTTACAACAAGTCCTACCACCAACCAAACCGAATACAATATGTACCCCCGCTGGTGGTTGTACCACTAGACCACAGAGACGGTAATTAGAGATAAGATAGCCAGTTCATCAGTGGTTGAGGATTCCGGGAGAGTCTTCGCTTCCATCCTCAGCCTTATCAATATTTAACAACAGATAGGCATCCCCGTCGTGAATTAAAAAAAAAACACCAAAGAACTGTTAATATTACAATCACCTATATGCAAAGACGTGTTAAACTTAATCTATCGTACTGAACTGTAATCTGAACTTTGTGTACTTTAGTATAATTATTGAACAAGAACACGTAGACGAAGTAAGCAAACTAAATACATTCCGATACTAACAACGGGTACTTGAACTACAGTTCGTTGACTTTTCACTGGCAAGACTCGACATTTTAACATAGGAATTGCGACTGGTTAATGACGAAGATAGATTCGGAAAGTTATTGATCAAACCAAAGCTAAATTTGTATGGCGTAAATCACAGTACCTGCCCTAATCGTAACCATAACAATATTATAAATGCGAAAGTGTGTTCATTTGAAACATTTATATTATTAGCGGCCACCCGCGGTTTCCCCCGCGTGGTGCCCATTCCCGTGGGAATATAAAAAAATGCAAATTTTCGTTTTCTCGGTTCAGCCGTTATAGTGTGCGTTTTCTTTCTGTCAGTCACGGTATTGTTTTATCTATACTAATACTAATATAATATTATAAAAAGGAAAGATTAGATTGTTTGTTTGAATTGAATAGGATCCGAAATTACTGGACCTATTTAAAAAAAAAAACTTTCACCGTTGGGAAGCTGCACTATCCCCGAGTAACATAAGTTACATTTTATCCCGATATTCCCACGGGAACGGGAACCACGCGGGTGAAACGCGAGCGGCCGCTAGTTAGTATAACAAAATGATAGAAGATTATCCTTCACGTCCTAACTTATCAATACTTAACATCAGGTATAATAATAAACAATATACAATAATCTATATTGACGAACACAGACTTAGGTAGACGTAGTAGGACACAGACAGGTATGATGAAGGCTAAGAGCCTCCCCGTTGTTTATAACAATAAAAACATTTTATAAAAAAAAATCAAACCGACTTCAAAAAGTAAAAAATAAAACTTTTGGAGTCGGTGCCAGCCAGGGAATTCTACATTGAACTTCTATTAACTATATATTTTTTTGGCCTTAGTTAGCTAGCACCGACTCCAAAAGTTTTATTTTTTACTTTTTGAAGTCGGTTTGATTTTTTTTTATAAAATGATTTTATTTCAGATTTTTTAGTTACATCATGTGCCGTTACTTACACTAAAAATCAGCCCATACACAACAATGTCATCTAGGTAAACGACTACTTGCCAAAAGGTGATTTATATTTTTCAAGATTATGAAAAAACTACTAGCCAGATCTTCGTAAAAATTATATGGGACCAAATTGACAGTGTACCCGATCGAACAAAAAAACAACTATTAAAATCGGATCACCAACACCGGAGTAATCGGTATACATACATCAGACAAAAAAAAAAAAAAAAAAAAAAAAAATACGCGTTGAATTGAGTACCTCCCTCCTTTTTTGTTGAAGTCGGTAAAAAACTTAGCAACCACACTACTTGAATTTGGCATAGAGTTAGTTGAAAGGACGGAGCGTAACATAGGCTAATTTTTAAATAACCGATATTCCCTCGGGATCGAAACTACGCGGGTGAAACAAGCAGCGTTAGTAGAAACTAAATCCGCCATTCCGATAAACGTGATGATAAGAGATTATACCAAATCAAGCATATCTATTAAATTAATTTAATTCTATACATGGGTTTCTTTAAAATTCTTTTAAATGTTTCAATATTCATTTGTTTATTATTAGGTACAAGAGGTTCGAAAAAACAGCGTTTCATTTAGAACTTCCGAATAATCCAATTAGGTGACCTATTTGGGTTATTCGGATGAAGTTTATAAAGGGAGTTTCACCCGAGTTCTTTTCGTAATAACACGTGTTGTGAGGCTCCATTTTTTACTCCATCTACCGTACAATTTCTATAAAATACAAAATATATTTACTTAACATTGGCAAAATTCACGAAATTTATCGCGAGCACGCCATTAATTAAGAAAGAAGAAGAAGAAGAAGTGTATACAGTTGTTTAATGTCAATTACGCGACTTGGCTACGGTATGAATCCAAATTTTATTTGATTGCAACTTATTTAATACCTGAAATTATTATTGTACAAAATAAATGATTGAAAAAAAAACTTAATAACTTTGATTTCGACTTGATTTTTGGCATGAAGTTAGTTGAAGTAACGGAAAGTAACATAGGCTATTTTTTATCCAGATATTCCCACGGGAACGGGAACCACGTGGGTGAAACCGCGGGCTAGTAGGTACTTTTTTTTACGTAGTCGGTGGACAGTAATAACCCAACGAGATATGTAGACTGAGGTAATAGTGCTTCGAAATAAAAAGCAACAGTTGTACACTGTTTGGGATGTGACCTTATATGACCCAGATAAAGGTATTTTTATTTACAATACTACAATATTGTGATAATAGCTGAAGCTAGAGTTATAGCAAACGGCAAAGAAAATTCCTTACCTTTTTGATTTTTAAATTCTGCACTTGTTCACAATCCACAAGATTTTCTCTTGGTGCCTATGCATATCAGTTGGTACATATTGTTTGGATAATAAATAAAAAATCGTTTTCTTGCCATTCTGATTTTATTGAAGATGTAGGTACAATTAACTTATAGAAAGAAAGTTTAGAAGATATTTACAAGGGATTGTATAATAATATTAAGATTTAGTTAATACTTTAAAATTGGTTTAAGTGTAAATATAATTTCAATAAATAAAAAATATGAAATTTGAAAATAGTCTGAAAAATTCAATCTAATTTTAAATATAAACAAATAACCAAGTGTTCTACATAAGCATTAGACAAAACTATTAATTACAACTTAGATGGAAATAATAACGTCTATAAAAATTATTGCCCTAATAAAAATTACCTACGCCTTATAATGTGCACAACATTTAACAGTGATTAAAATTATCTATCATCTATAGAATTAGTTCTAAACAAATGGAATATCTTAACTTCGAAAACTTATAGTAACTCTTACAATGAAAACTTTCCTACAATATTATCGAAAACTTTGATATGCTTGATATTCTTGTTAGTAGCCAAGTTGTTGAAAGAAAAAAATATAAACACATTGTTATGATAAAAAATAGTTCGTTTTAATCGTTCTTACGAGAATATATTGAAATTAAAATATCCTATGTCATTTACCCCTTACATTCAAAACCGTTCTGTATAACATTATTATTATAACCTCAACTTATCATTAATTCATTACTAAATAATAAAATAATGAGGTTTCATCAATAAACGTATTACTTTAATTACACGAACTTGTTAAATTTTTATCATCTTTAGAGTTTTTTTTAGAAAGGTTTTCCAGCTTTCCATGCCGACCGTGGTCAAATCCACCTTACAAGGTGATCTGTATTTAGTATTGATTCAGTATGCATACGATTTTTCTGTGGTGTTTTTATTCTACAATGTCATTAATATCTCAAGTATAAATAATATATAACTTTGGTATAAAATAATAATCGCAAAAGTAAGACTTTTATTCGACATATTTCGAGTACCTACATTAAAAAGGGTGCAAAAGGAAGCTAAATTAAATAATAAGTAAAATTTGGCAAATCTGTTTTGATTCTTATTCTGAAAACTTTTTTTAAAGTTATTTCTTTCAACATCTTGACTACACTTTATGCAGCGTGTGCTCAATAGTCATGGTGTATTTTATATAATATATTAATTACATTTCCTATAAAGGGAATATTACATTATTCACATTTCACATGTCCGTGCCTAATTATGACGGGATTATAAAACATATAAATATTCGTTGATTGAAAATTGGATTGGAAGCAAATACTCTAAAACCAGAATTTGCTCTTGCTTCGGCTACTATGGAGGAAAACACCATGGATATACAAAAGAAGTCGGTAAGTGTTTATTTTTTCTGTTATTTAGTGCTGTATATGCTAGTTTTAATTAGTTAAAATAGAAAAAAAAATATTGGGGTTCCACTTGACGGAAGAGTTGGGTTCGAATTCGAATCAACTTATGTCATAGGTAGGTACTAAACAGGTTAAAAGACTTTGGTACTATTCTGATTCTCGATGTTAATTAGATTTTGATTGGCGCTACAATAGATTTCCAGAGTACAAAACTACTTATTACAAGTATTTTTTTGTTAAATTATTTATTCGATCTTGATTGCAACTCCATTCCGTCCAAAGTGACATCCCAGTTTTGAAAAGTTAACCTCCTATCGACAAAAGCGATATCGATTGTAGCCAAATAAAATTTCATAATCGATCCATGGACTTTCCTCTCACTGAGTCTACATTTTTAACGCTAGACAAAAGTGCTTTCATCCTTAACTAAAACCAGATGTTAGGGTGTCCAGGGCAAGCGATCGTGGCCTCTGTCTTACGTATTACCTATGGACATTTTATGCTAAATAGGTATTACTTAGACTTAACTAACTCTTCAGTCTTGAACGTTACGATACTTAAATAGAATACTCCTAAACCCGCGTCGAATTATATTAATATCTCTCCATGATAAAATTAAAATATATTTATCTTAAATTCAGCTTGTAAACATCATTTGACATCACACACTTTAGGTAATTCCACAGAACAATTTTGTGAGACAAAACACACATTAAAGAGACACATAGATTTAAACGTTGTTTTAGTCTAATAGATTAATATTTGGATCTATAAACAAGAAAAATCTCAACGATATTTTATGCTACGAACATTAAAATGTCAATTATAGATTTGAACTTTGAAAATATGATATAAATATCTAAGATATGGAAAAATCTTGTCCACTAACAACCGAAACCACAGAACACACAGGAAAGAAGTAAGAAGTTGTAAGTTGGCTGTAAGGCGTCGCTGACTTTTTGAGCGAAACACAAAAGCAGTCCATACAGTTACGGCAGTTATAGATACGATAGCCAGTTCCTCAGTGGTTAAATATTCCGGCAGAGGCACGCTTTCACCTTCAGCCTTATCATTACTTAACATCAGAGGCCCGCCACAGTCTAACCAGTCGTTCTTCGTTGTTTATAAAAAAAACAACGAGTTGCACTCTGGGAGTGCCGGCAGAAGTGAAAACCGCTTAATCGAAAATAACGATCAAAATCCACTATATCGTGACCACAACTTCATAAAAAGTTGATGAAAACTAACTTGATTTGGCAGGTAAATCCATTAAAACTGACCTGGCATCAATATGAAAGTTGGTAGTAAAGAGAGATCTTTATATAATGGTTGTTATTAACTAATATACGTAGACCTTTAAGTGTGAGACTTTATGTAATTTGAAATAGGCCAACGGTAAATGGTCCTACGAATTTTCGATCAGGGTCACGTGTCCTGACGCAACTTTAACATTTTTAACCCATCCCAAAAATTTAAAACTCTGAAGTGCACAACGCCGCTAAAGAACTTCAAAAAAACAATTCGATTTTGAATTTCTTCAGGTTCTCATGGCATATGCATGCATACTTACCTCTTTTTGGTGTTCTGTGGCCAAAACACATAGATTAGACACTGCACGAGCAAGACACAACATTTAAAAGGAGTAAGCGAATTTACAACATTCATTCATCACTTTATACATTTAGCCTATTCTTAACCTTCTCTATATATAAAATGATTACTCTTAAAAATGAAATCACAAACAGTTAAAATATTTTAATCTGTATAATAAACGTTGTATAAAGGTTGCACACAATACTTAATTACATATATAAAAATATATTGCTCAGGGTTCCATTGGGTCGGTTTTAAAAAATCAGTGCGTTAAAGGTTCCTGTGAATAAAGTGTTCATGATGGTTAAATAAAACAATATATTTGCCTACCTACCAATAAATAACTAATAACTTTTTACTATTTTCTGTTGTTCCCACATCGCTTTCACAAGTGGTAGGCAATTAAACAGAATCTGTGTGTATATAGAAATAAATTCACTTTTCTTAATTATTTTGGAAATAAATTCTTAACTTTACGGCAAATAAATAAATACCTAGGTAATTATTTTTGATGTCTTATTCTACGTTACTCTAGATGTATACATAAACGATTTTAAAAAACTTACATGCTAATGATATTTTTATTGATATGTAAAAGTTACTTTGATATGTATTCGATCACAATCACATCGTGCGTCCGTGTTTGTTAGTATTGCGTGACAGTGCATAAATCTCGGAGCAGTTGTAATATAACAACTGGATTATCTATGAGTCTCATTTAATTAAGAGACAATTTTTTAACAATAAATAACTTGTAAGAGACTACTTCAATTTAAAATGAAATGTAAACAATTACTTTTATTAAGATAAATCAACATCACTCTAACTTAGTGAGGTATGTTAACATAGTGAGATTAAAAGAATTATCGTAAAAAAGGTATGTTACTTTCAGGCAATGTCAAACATATACCTAAATAAAATAAAAAATCTAGTCAACAACCCCTCTACCCTTTTTGTACTAATATAAAAACAAAATAAAAATACTGTCTCTTGTCAGTTTCAAAAAAGGTTACAGCGTTATTTCTTCAAATATTCTTAACTCCAGTTTTGCACTGTCACCGTTACAAAAAACAACATACTGACTTCTGTCATTTCATTTTTTAATCTTCCGGCCAGCCAAGGTCTTCACCAACGAGGTCGTAAAACCTCTGATTGTGCTGAATGAAGAATTTCCTCAGTTTGGTGACGACGGTGGGGTCCACACGTGGGTGCTTTCGTCCTTTAGTCTCCCTCAAGCATTTGTCCGTAGTATCGTTACGCAAGCAGTAGAACCCCTTTGTTTCGTTAAAGTAGAAGTTTTTTCTTCCTGTTGTGACAGTTAATTCGGTTCAATTATACGGAAGAAGAAACAGACAATAATGTCTAAGGGCTTTAAGGGAAATCAGAGAAGTACGTTTTTTTTTCTATCTGAGCATTGAAAATTTAATATGCTATCAGTATGTCAATATTCTCTTCATGAAAGTGACGTTATTAGGATAAAAATATGTTATATTTTAAGAGTCGAGTTCACCGACTGTTGATTCGATTAAATAATAGTTGTTTTAAACATCGTTCCGTCCTTTTAAATTACAAAAAAAAGTCCGAAATGGAATGACATTAGGTAACTGACGTTTAGCGTTAACCAGTCGGTGAATAAGTTGGGGAACTCTGGCCTGAGTGTCAGTTTTTTATTTGTAAATAACTAAAATAAATGAAAATCTATTTTATTAAATCGATAAAAAAATCGGTGTCGTTTGAAATTTCAAAAACTGATAAAAATCGTTAAAAAATAGAAACTAGGGACCTACCATCATACGTAATGCGATTCATTTTAGGTTATTTTTAGGTAGTAAGAGTGAGACGCCGCTATACGCCCCGTATGGCAGCATCCCACTCTCACAACCTAAAAATAACCTATAAAGAACCGCAATGAGATGATGGAAAGGCCCCTGTTCGTAAAGGTAACTTTAGAAAAAGTTATATTTTGTGTCTGCCAGCTATACCTAAGTCTTACCGATTTTATGTTCCAGTCCAAGGAACTTCTCTATGCGCCTGAGTTGTGGCACCGGATCTTCAATCAGCAGATCACCGTTCACCACCAGGATCTGTTCCCGAGGGAACACTTCCAGCCATCGGTGGAGGTATGCATGATATAACGATATTGCTATCGGCCTGCGAACAAGAAACGCTTTAAATATTCAACAAAATAGATAAAATTAAGCTTAAATAAACCTGACGTGTTTGATAGATTAAAAAAGAGTTTTAAGCCAATGACTTATATTACTTATATAGATTTTTGTGTTGCATGCATTTCTAATTATAAATGACTTTTGATTAAACTCGCTATTCTAAATTTATACGCCTACAATGGTAAGATATGTTGATACCATAAACCATAATTAGATATTTAAGATCTGTACCACACATATTTCTACAAATTAATAAATTCTATTCTATTATATTTTATTCTAATGTTCCAGATATTACATTTAAATAGTTATTTGTTATGCAAGGCTGGAAAGTTGGTTATTTAACGGCGAGTTACCTCTATTGAAATATGAGCAAATGAAGGATTCTAGGATTGAACCACTCGCTACGCTCGTGGTTCAATGGATATACTGTCAAAAGCAACTACGGGTATACAAAATGTCAATGCGCAGCTGCGTGTAGTCTGAGATAGCCCGGACAAGCAAGGAGCAGTCGCACCGAGGAGTTGGACGGTACGCATGTCACGCACTCTAACTTTGCCACTCACCTATACGCCACATTGATGGATCCATCAGGAGATATCGCTAGGTGCTCGAATGGCTTAGCAGCGTCCGGCGCTGGGTGTCCCGGCAACGCTGGCTGCGCGGGCGCCGACGGCGTCGCTCGGCTGCGCAGCTGCGTGTAATCCGAGATGGCGCGGGTGACTGGCTCGCGGACTATGAGGAGCAGTCGCACCGAGGAGTTCATTGCTCGCACTCTTTCTGGTACCTAATACCAAATGGTAAAGTCAAGCATTATTGAAGTGCGAGTACTAGACGCAGATTACGCCAGCTTATAATAATGTCTTTGAGGTTCTATCAAAAGTGAGAATATACGATGCATTTGCTAACGTTGGAACTAAGGAGTGAACTGGTTAAGGCATCATTCTTTTATGAATTACATTGCTGACACTCCCCATGTCATGATATAGACCGTAAAACGTCTACTAAAGTATTTTGATAATCATGAAATAGTTTAGTTCAACAATGCCAAAAATACTAGAAAATATCCCCTACCGACCCGTGGTACAACTGCCGTGCAAGGTCAACAGACACTAGAAAAAGTCGAAGACCTATTCATCCCATTTTCGATCCTACTAGAATAGGGGAAAAGTAAAATAAACAAGTTTTTAATTGTTGATTATCTTATCTCACCTCAGGAGTGACGAAGTAACTTGGGCTTTTTTCGATGGTGATTTGCCCCTTGAATGAAAGTGGCATTTTGCTCCTGTACCACTCCAGGCCGAGGGCATAGTTCTCGTCCCGGTCGAAGAAGTGAACCTCGCCAGAAGCCTTCTGGACCATGGGGTGGAGATACAGCATTTCAAGCAACGCTCTTGTGCCGCATTTTCGGACGCCGATGATTAATGCCTATACAAAAATATAAAAAAATATGACAGGCCTCGTACAGCAAGACTTTTCTGCTGTATAAGGCTTGTCATGAATGAACAAAGGCATGAACTAAATTTATGTTATTAATTAATTGTAATGTGTGTGCAGTTAGTAAAATTGTATGCAACTCCAGACTATCTAATTAATTAAAATTCATATTTTCGGCTGTATTAGGCCAGCCTTTTAAGGCGTTATATGACTGAAGCGAGATAGCAATGAGAAAATGATGCGCGCGGCAGCGAGACCGATTTTGCAAATTAGGCGAAAAAAACACGAAATCGCTTCGTAATAAATGACTATAGCGATAAAAGAGAAATGAAACAGCACGATGCTATATATTATTGGTGTCCACCAATTTAACTAATAGTATAGGCAAAGAATAATAACTATTACTAACGTAGTCTTTTCGAAAAGAAAAAGTATCGACGCAAAATCATAAAATCGTGTTTCTGAAACTTTACAAATCTAGTTTAGGTATTAAAAATATATCCTATTACCAGATTTGAAACATCTCTAACCGCTATAGTTTTATAACAAAAAGTAAGTACGTACTTTTACCGTGTAGTTTGTGATATTTTGGCGAAAACGCTATGTATCGCGAATACCTATAGAGCTGAAATGTGCAAACGTTACTTTCGCACTAAAAGTTTTTACGGTTGCATATGTAAATAAATAAGAGCGAGAATTTAAAACTCTCAATACAAACGCGATCGCAACGTTAGCACAAATAAAAAGTTACACAAACAAACACACCCACTTGCTCCTACCGTGTCTTTAACGACACACCAAATTTAAAAAAATATTGTGTTGTACGAGGGTACTTTACTTTTTTATTATATGTTGCTACTAGCTGCCCATGCTTTAGTCAATGATAGCAAAGTCATAACCGTAATCTGCTGTTTAGTTTTCTTGTGCGAAATGAGGTTAAATTACGAGCTTATCACCATGATTAATTCAGAGTAAGTTAAAATATTGTTTTATGGTCTTTTTAATTTATTTGTTATCTAATTATTAATATTTACGGTTTATGGTTACGATTCCTACAAACATCGAAAATAAAAAAGTTAGTCGTTTTTATACAATTTTTATCGAGTATTTTCCTTTTACCTTGTCTGTTCCGTAAAAGAAACGACAATAAAGATAATGAACTACTATCAGTAGTACTTATATTTATTATAGGAATTTAGGTCAATCATTCATTATGAATGAGATACCTGACGATAAAGAGCAAAATGATGAGAAAGTAGTCACACACTCCATAACTATCATCTCATATCAGCTGCATGACACCCACTGCTGGGTATGGGCAGCCATCGAACGATCGTCGTGAAGATCCTCTCGGGACCAAAGATCTCCACGACGATCGGTCGATGGCGGGCTGCCCGGATCCAGCAGCTTTCGGTCATCATGTCGGCGCCTACTCACGATGTCGCCATTCCAGAACCGCCCCGCCCCATCTGCTAACGGTTCTTTTCGCTGTGCCATCCACTGCCACTTGAACTGATCAGTTCTTTGAGGGATTTAGGTTTACTTTCGTTCTCCTGCGGATCTCATCAATTCCGATTCGATCACACAGGGAAACGCCTAGCATGTCTTTAAACATTAAACGCTGAATGACCTTAGCATTATCATGCCACCGTATAATTGGAAGTTACGGATGAAGACATTGGAGACAGAGATTTGGTTTTACTTCAAAATCTCTCAGGGCACTTGCTGAATTGTAACATGATGGACTTCTCTGACGAATAAAAGTTGATTGAAAAATATAAAATGCGCTTGCTGCTAGCTTTGCAGTGCATACAGGGTGTTAAAAGATCATTCCGCAACCGTAATATATGCGTAGTGTACATCAAAATATACATAAGAATATGTGAAAATAATTGCAGGGAAACGACTTATATTTTTCGTTTTCAAAAAACGGGTGTTATTTTTACACGCATAAAACGCATGTTACGTGTACTTGTGTCTAGAGGGTACGAGTATTGGCGGCCGGGATCCAGTTTCTTTGATTGGTTTTGATATTCATTGCTGTTTTGTAACTTTAAACGATAATCTTTAAAAATAAATATTGACTTTGATCCTCAATAACTCCTACTACTTGAACTATCAGGTTCCCAGATTTGTACCAGAAAGTGATAGTAACGATGTGGAAAATTCGTAGTTTTCGTTTTCGTTATGGGTCTTTTAACACCCTGTATAGTATAACAGGGTTGATGAATGAAGGATATTCGTAAACTATTGTAAGCGGTGAACAGCTGGCAATCTGTCACTGTTGTTATCTGACAAGGCCTCAACATCTGGGACCCCACCAATGCCAAATGAGGCGTCGTTGACGGCCTGTTTCACAATGTCTGATTAGGAGATTCTTTCAAGTTTAATTGACAGGTTTGTATGGACTATCTGTCAAGTAACAGCTAATGAGAACTTAGTTACACTTTGTGAAACAGGCCCTAAGAGTGATGTTTTCATTGATTTCTTATTGATAAGCGGCACCTGTGATGTAATGCAATTCCCGCAAAGGTTATATAGAGTGTGGGTGTGTCCTCCAATTTTAAAAAGAGTCAAATTAAGACAATAATTACCTAATAAACCGTATTATTATCTTTCTCCTATTTATGTCGAAGCCTACTGAAACCATAGTGAACGATCATAGTAATGGATTCTCCTACGATTCGTTTACGACACGGTATTTTCTGGCTTTGCCTGAACTGATTTTTTTTTGTTTTTTTTTTATCTGTTTTAAGTCACCATCTTGTGAGGTAGGTATACGTAATTTCAAATCAATTGTGCATACAAAATTAATTCAGGAATAAGTGGGTTAACAAGAAGTTCGTTGCAAAGGTTCGAAAATTCATTAAAAGTTTCTTAATAAAATAAAAATAAAAACGTAATTGCATTCACAATAAGTAGTGATAATAAATCTTACATTCTTTTGTTGTACCTATGTCAGTAAAGTATAATCAATGCATTCTACTCGCCCTAATTTCATGTCATTAGTTGTTCCTCAAATAGATAAAGGTTATTTATTATTATTCTGTCACATACCCCCTAAATTTCTTTACTAGTTCGAAAAACTATTTTTATCGATCATCACAATCGTAGTTGTTATTGCCGTTGTCATTTCGAACAGACGTAGTCTACACGAAAATAGAAAAAACAGCAAACAAAAATCAAATTCACAACAACATAAGAAAAGTTTCCTACTCTTCATTTTATTTTGTATTTTTACTGTTTTATAATGTTTCGAGCAACATAGTTTTACTAAAGTTCTATTCTCGTAAACTGTACTTTTACTATAAAAAGATTACCGTAGCAGTGTAACAATACAAATGACCGAAATGAGATTTTTTCTTTACACAAAGCCCGTCAGTAACTGTAATAAGCAAACCATGTATCTCTTTAATTTAAGGCACTCTGTGTCAAAGTTTTAAGTGTAAATTATTCCAAAACTTGTATAGTGTATTTTAGATAAAGTTACACAATTTACTCGGGCCACTCTCGGTAGTAAGCTAGTTGTTTAGAAAGTCAGTCGACGTAGCACCTCGATTTAGTTTCCCTAAATAGAATGCTTCTGAGAGCTGGCGAATAGGAAAACTAGTTTTAAATTGACTCGTGAAGTTACGTAAGCACTATATGCCTGAATTAACACCATTATTAATAGACCTATAGCTACAAGCAAAAGCAAACAAACACACATTACCTAAATTATGTTTAGCTAAACAGCCTAAAAAAAATACCGGGCCTGGGGCGACACTTTTGGATTTCCATTTTTACATAATTTTAAATTCAGTAGACGAAATTAGTTCATAAGTTTCCGCTATCTGATTTTTTATTTTATTAGTCAGGCTATATCACTACTTACACATTTTTTTAAAATCTATTAATAAAGGTTCCTAACTTCAATTATAAAAGCACAATGAATTCAGTCAAAATAATTTATGGCGTTTCGTGTTGTTTAATAAAGTCCGTTTACTGTTTTCTTATCTTCACCAGTTATAATTGAAATCTTAACGGTATGCCTTTTAAAATAAAGTGATTTACGGTGCGAAGTATAATTAGAACGGAATTTATAATTCGAGAAGGTAATTGAATTGAATTATGCTGGAATAGAAGTGAAATATATTTTAAAGCGCTTTCTAAAGTATGTTAAATTTTCCACAATCGTTATAATTCCTCGACCGCCATATTTGCAAGTTCAAGGTGAAATTTCTTTGTCCACACGTCGTCGGAGCTAACGGGGTCGTTTTCATACACACGTGTATATTAAAAATAGGCAGAACAAGACAATAAAAAACTCAAGATCAGACGAGAAACTCTGTAGAAAAATATATTACAAAAATGTTGCAAGTATCATGACTTGTTTACTAGGTAAGGCTCGGACAATAAGTATCAGGAGAAAAAATCTGACAGCATCGGCATGCAGTGGACTACACGCATCAGGGTTCGATCCTGAGAGAAATTATTCAGTTCTCTAGCACTTGTTTATTTAAATATTTCGAATGGAACCCATTGGATTAAAATCTATATACGGCAGTTAACTTGCGTGCGAGTGGCGAGGCGAGATGCAAGACGAGGTCACGAGGCAAGCGAGAGTCTAAACGGCCACCTCGCCTCGCGGAGTCATTTTTTTATTTATTTTTTTATTGGTTTTTACCGCACTGGGTACTAGGCCCTTTTGTGCCAAACTTAAAATGTCTGTAAATAATTATCCTCATAAGTCCAATTCAATGTTTACAATAAACTTAAATATTGGTTCGAAAAAAAAACACATTATTAAGTAATTCTTTTAGCTCACAAGGAATTACACTGGTTTCAGTTTCACTGTCACTGTCATTTTTTTTAACAATTACTTTGAAACAACGGCTGCTAAATCTGCTGCTAATAAAAGTCTAAAAATCTTCAAATTTGGGCTTTGACACTTGAATACTATGTGATTACATAATTGTCTGTGACGTTACCCACAAAAACTGAACACTTTTGCCAGAGGCATTTAGTTTATAAAGCTGTTTTCTTATATACAAAATCAGGTAATTCATATTATGTTTAGAGCTTTACTTTCTAAATTAGCTAAGACACTTTTTGAATCAGTTATTATTACAAAATCTCTACTATTTACACTATTATTTATATACAAGAGAGCGTTATAAATTGCATAACATTCTGCAGTGAATATACTGCAGCTATTATCCAATTTATAACATCTGGTCAATTTTGCTTGAGGATCATATAAAGCAGAAGTTACAATTGTATCAGTTTTGGAGCCATCAGTATATATTTTATAATTTGGATGTCTATCAAAAAATTCTATGAGTTCATTTTGACTTTCTATTCTCTCTGTAAACCTTTGGAAATTCGGTCCAATACAGCAAGAGCATTGGACCGGATATTCAAAGGTTCGATTCCCATCTGAGAATTCACTTGTAGCCGAGTTAATTTTTTCCAATATTTTTCTATTTAATATTTATCATAAGTATAAAAATAGCATTGAAAAAGTGCAAAAATTCAAAAATCATAAAGTAAGTCAATTTCGTCTAGCAGATTATAGATTTCATTGCCTCTAGAATTTAAAAAATTGCAACCAAAAGCAATATGGTGTGCATTTAAATCACCTGATAGTAGGCTTAGGTAGATTTTGAATAATTTGTTTTAATATATTGACTCTAAAATTATTGTTTCTGCCTGGTGGAGGGGTGTATGCAGTTATAATTGTGATCCTGCCGATATTTTGTTATTACACTTATTGCTAAAGTTTGTAAAAATTGATGATAAGAAGTTTATAGAACATTGTATTTGAAAGTATTGTTAATTAATATACCAACTCTACCACGGCAATCAGGACCATTTTGACTAATAAAATTGTAATTTTCTATATTGAAGTTGCTTCTATCTCTCAACCATGTCTCATTAAGCAGGCATATATCAATGTTGTTTTTAAGTAGAAATTTTACTAGTAAAGGTTTTTTACTGATCAAACTTTGTACATTGAATTAACAAATATTAATAAACTCTTTATCCATTAGTAAGCGTTTTAACTAATATTTCTTTAATCACTGAAGAGGTCAATTTCCTACTTTTCCCAGTGCCACCAAGGTTCCTACCAAACCTTTGTCATAGTCATAGTCATAGTCATATATTTTATTGCAACATGTTTGGTTACATAAGATCTTACAAAACATGGATAGTACCAGAAAACATGACCCTGTAAGGGCATAGCAAATTAATGTATATTACTATAAATATACCTAAAAAGTTAAACACTTAATACCTATAAGGTTAAAACTAAGAATTTGGGGTTTCTTCTACCTAAGAGACAACAATATTAAGAAAAAAAAAAAAGTATTTAAAATATGGCATTGTAAGGGTATTGCGACTTAAATATTTATAATGACTTAATTAACATAAAGTTTTTAGGTAACGAAATTAAAATCTATAACAAACATAATATTATACATATAACGAGATCATATAAGCCTATAGAACTAAGATAAATTAATTAAAAAATTCTGTTAATGTATAAAAACATTTCTGTATTAAATATTCCTTTAATTTATTGTAAAAGTCTGTTTCTTTTTGTATGTCCTGAATAGTGTCATTTTTTAATACTTCCTTTAATAAACTTTCAGTCGAAATTGGTTCATTTATATGTTTTATAGGTCTTGGTGGCAGTGTCGGAAATGATTTTTGTAATCTTTAGTTAAATTTGTATTAATTGCATTTGCATAAGTTATTTTATTCATTTTTTCCATGAGTTTTTTTTTATGGGACATTCTCTAGAAATTGCTAGATGTTGACCTCCACAATTAATACATTTTTTGATAGTTTCATTATTACACTGAGAGTAATGGTGTTCTCCAGCACAAATTGAGCATTTCTGCGTTGAGTTACAAACTTTAGCTCCGTGATTGAATCTTAGGCATTTGTAGCATTGGAGCAGAGGGGCTATATATTCATGAACTTTAAACCTAAAAATATCAAGATAGACATAATCGGGTAGACATGTATTTGTCAGAAAGGTAATACTAACTGAGCCCATAGGCTTCAGAACACCATCAATCTTTTTTTGAAATCTACGAACACTAATGATCTCAAAAGATGAAGAAAGTTTTTTAAAAAGTTCCTCATTCGAAATATTTGTGGGTACGAACCGAAGCACGCCGATTTTTTCCACTGCTCTGGCGGGGATGTATGCTTTCAAACTATGTTTCGCCAAGAAATCTTAATTTTTAAGTAAATTGTTTGCATTACTTGCCTGTGAGAATGTTACACCGACTTTGTTCATATTTATTCGTCTTATATTTGTCACACCTTTAATTTCATTTCTAAATAAGCTCGCTAGTACGAGGGGATTTTTGTTGCCAATTTTCTCTGCTTCTACAAATACACTGTATTCAGCATCTTGTGTATTATCCCGGAATACTCTTTTATATCCAACTTTACTAAATATGGTATGAATAAATCCTCTGATGTGACGCTAGTAGAGTCATCAGATATTGGGTTTGAACCCCGGGGTCGTCACCCCCCGGAGTTCGGCTCATTTTTATATTTTATACCACCTAAATTTTATTTTTTATCACTTTAAACAACAATAAGTGAACTATATACAATATTTAAATTAATTTCAAAAATGAAGTTGAGAAATCGCGTTTAACTTTTCAAAAGCCCGCCAAAAAAAACCCGCGGAGTCAAAGGAGGCCAGTGTTGCCATTTCATCTACTTCATAATATGCTAGAGTAATGTAAAAAATATGCTATTATGTAAGTTTTTTAAAGCCAAATAAAATGCCAACATAACTTTAAGTTTGATCCTGCTAATATTATAAGTGCAAAAGTATGTCAGTTTCTTAATTTGTTACTCTTTCACGCAAAAACTACTGAACCAAATTGAATGAAATTTGGCACACAGATAGAAGAAAGCCTGGCTTAATACATAGACTGCTTTTCTGCAATATGCCGACAAAAGTCCCAATGTTCAGTAAAATCGATAAAACTACTGGAAAAGTATTAAAATACCGAACACTGACTACAGTGTTGGGTATTTTAATACTTTTCCAGCGGGTTGTTCGTTTGGTTGATCTTTCGAGTGCGGACGAGACGAGGCGAGGTGACGAGACGAGGCGAGGTGACGAGACGAGAGTGTTACTGGCGCATTAGCTGTGTTTAGCTAGGCTATTCAATTTTTTAAGCAAAGTTGCAAGAGACGACAATGACACATTTTACATTATTATTTTACATTTTAATTATAATTACTCTACCCTTAGTATTATACTGTCTTATATTTATTTTAGCATGTTAAAAGACTTTATTAACTCTGCGACACAATAAAGAGGTATTGTAATTTGACTTAATTCAAGAATGATGGGCACTTTTGTATGTACCCTGGCATAGCTCAGTTATTGCTTATACTATAATAATCTACAGTTCCTGAAACGAAACAGTTTATGTTTAGAAGCGACCGAAAATGTACAGTCGGAAACATAAAAGTTTTATATTTTTGGCCTACCGACAAGTTCATTTTGGTCAGCATATGACATGGGTGATAGCAACAAAATAAAATACTTAAAAAAGCATACAATTATTATGGTTCCAGCTAACACGGATAAATATATGATTTATAATCAATAATGATGTTTTCTAAAATTTTATTGCCGATAATGGCGTTTTGCGACAACGTGTTGCTGAAATGATGAATAATCGAGTTAATGTTTAATTAATAATCCGTGTTTAATTAATAAGTTCGCAACGTTAGCGATAATATCGTTTTGCAATAAAACACTGAATATGATTCGTAACATAAAATTCTTATTGTGAGTAATGCATGGGTTTTGATTGATTGGAATCTTTTCAGAATAAATACTAATACTCTAGAGAGTCTCTATTTTCAGTATTTTCCCCGGTTATAGGATCCACGCGGTATACAGGGTGGAAAAAATCTATGAGCCCTGGAGGGGCTACCTTAAATCCTTTCAATAGGTCATTTTACTAAAGAGAAACCTGGAGGCAGGTATGATATGTCTTCATTTTCATCGTCGGATAATCCAGACACCAGTTCGGAGTCAGATTGGTCTTCATGTATATTGTGTAAGCTTTCAAACATCTGCTGAATTTCTGATGATGTCAAACGTCTTGAGGCCATATTTGGCAATTCACAATCAATTTCTCACACGATGTTACACGATATTCACTATTTATAACAATTGTAACTCACGAAAATAAAAACAACAACTAGAAACAACGCAACGCGTATCGAATGACAAATGAATTATAAATGAAACAATCCACCTTTATGCTCTGTACTGAAGGTAGTTTGCATAAAACTAATTTTGAAGACCCTCACATAATAAGTCCGTCATTTTGACGCTGACGCTGGACGTTATAGGTATACCTTGTCATAACTGTATACTAATATCACTTTTAGATTAATAAAGCATCTTTTTGAATAATTTAAGCCAAAATAAGAAAAGTAAATTAATTTCATCACATTTCAGCAAATATATCCGGAGAAAATAAAAAAATAAAAATCGATATCCGTCATTTTGACGGATTGGGCGTTCTAGTGCTAAATGATTTAAGGTAGTTCCCCTCCAGGCCCATTGATTTTCTCCATCCTGTATATCTAATACCTGTGGTAACCTCCGTGCCGGCCGTGGCTGCTTTGGTGGTCGCACTCTCTTCCGCAGCGCCATCGGATGGTTGATGGTCCGGCTGTTCGATTCCTGGTTTTGAAGCAGCTTCCGGTTCTCATTGGCTGCCGACACCATGCTTGCTGCCTGCCAACGAAATTTTATTTTGAGCTCATCTGTCTTTGATGAATGGTACTTCCTTCCACCTTTTCACTTCATGTTATATTGTTAAAATCGGAACACTACCATAGATTAAAAAAACCTACGGGATAAAAATTGTTAAACTCTTGTATTGGTCCACTAAGAAAAAAACTAATGTTGTTTCAGTCATAGTATTGTTTGGTCAGTTTGTCTATACTTTAAACTGATTTTTTCTAATATAAAAATATCATTGTAAAATGTAAAATTAAAAAGTTTATTTATACTTATTATAAATGTGAATGTTTGGATGTTTTACTCAATACTTAATGAAAAAACGGCTGAACGGTTTATAGGCTAGATTTAAAGATATTTAAAGATTTAGATACATTTTATCCTGGTCATTCCTCGGGAACGTAAGCCACGCGGGTAAAACCGAAGGCGGCCACTGTTTAGAGAATAATATCACCTTTTATTTTATTTTGTAAATAATATCTGTTACTACTTTATCCGTTGAGGAGCCCGTGGCGCATGGCGTCGTGGATAAGTAACATTCGCACTGGTCGGTCACGGGATGGGTGACCAAAATTTTACTATCTCTAGCTCCTCCGTGCTTCGGAAGGCACGTTGGTCCCGGCTGTGTTTGCAGTCGTTAAAACCCACCAATCCGCATTGGGCCCGCGTGGTGGGTCATGGCCCGTGCTCCTTATCCATCCATAAGGAAGGCCAGTGCCCCAGCAGTGGGGACATTAAAAATGGCTAATGACGACTACTTTATCCAGGTTTAACGTTAAAAACAAGATTCGTATTATTTATTTTCATTAAATCGTTCCCCAGGGGGGGCCGAGGCCATAATTAACCATAAAATACGTTCGCTCCGGCTTATACAGGGATCTCTGTGATTTGTAATGGGATTTCAGGAATAACACGCCACCCTTTTTTCCATTGCAAACAATGAAGGATAGCAATCACATGATAAATTGTTGTTAAATGACTGGCAGATTTATGTTTTTTTTCCTGTTATGGATAATGTGAAGGTATATAAGTAATAATATATAAGTATCTCGTATATATGTTATGTCGCAGCCAACTGGTTAAATCAGCCTTTCAATTGGAGGGCTAGCCTGTTAATTAAACGCCGGCACTTAATGAAATGGCTAAGGGACAACTAGCCAAGTCGTTGAATGTAACGTTTAACGACTTGGCTGAACGTCATATTTACACGTCTCGTACGACACGTCACGAGTGAGATGAATTTTAGATTCAAACTATTCATGAAAACTTGTAGCCGGCGGTGCACTATCAGGCACATTTTTATCACATATTTTTATTGTATTAATATTGAGTTTAATATATAAATATATCACTTTTAAATAAGTTGAAACGAAAAAAGCACATAAAATAGCCAGCTGATGCGAGCTATCTCCCGTCATATTTGTTTTCGTGACTACAACAAGTGGCAAAAAATTAAACTAAATTTAAATCACTTCGCTAATTTTACGTCCGTCATCTTCAAAGGGCTAACATATAATAAGCCAACTACACACTAGTAGTGAGAGACTGTTAGTAGTTAGTAGTGTGACACTACTAACTACTAACAGTCTTGGTAGCTCAGCGGTTAGAGCATTGGACCGGATTTCCAAAGTTCACTCCCGTGAACCGTTCGATTCCCGTCTGAGAATTCACTTGTGGCCGAGTTAATTTTTTCCAATAATTTTCTATTTAAAATTTACCATAAGTATAAGCCAACTAATTGAACGTTAAGTGATGCTGGTTCAATCAACGATCGGCCTAGACATTCAATTGAGTGCCGGTGTTTAATTACCGGGCTAGCCCTGTAATTTAACGGCTGATTTAACCAGTTGGCTGCGACATTATACAATACGATGATATGGTATCGCTAAAATATTTGTGTAAGAAATTGTAGCCACCGCTACATTATTAATTTTAATATTTCAACGAAACTTACAACCACCGTTTACTAAAAGCGATAATGAACACATTAGCGAGTTACTGACGATTTGGACGAAATGTATGATAAGTTATCAAGGACATCATTATAATTAAGTAAGTATATCTTATTGGTGTGATTTTTGATTTTAATTTATTAGGTATCTGGTGACCTTTCAACTAAAGCTCTCTATCTACTCAGTTTAATCTATTTTGTACTTACAACCGCGTCTTTTGTGAATTTTATTAAATTACAGTTCATTATAATAATATCTAATTGTTAGTGTTGCTTTTTAACATTAAGCCCTAATCGAAAAAAACAGGCTATCGGTGGACGTCTTTAAAAATGTTCTGTAGGGTGTTATCATACCAGTCTTCAAGTTAGGACCAGTCGCAGACAGATAAAAGATTGTTAGAGTAGTATAAAAACTGACAGCCAGACGCTTTATGATGCTACTAAATCTTTGTGGACCGCAGAAGTAGCTTTTCCGTCACTTCAATTTTCTTTTTGTCAGAAAGTAAAAGTAGCGAATAAGTAAGTAGAGGTATTTTATATATATTTATTTTATTTTTTTGATTATAAAAATAAGTAGGTGTCATGAGCACATCTTTTTTGACGCGCGCTGTTCCTTGAACAAAACAGAAAAGTATCGAAACGTCAGGAAACCCAAAAAACCATAAAATGCACGCAATATTAAATCCAAAGTTGTGTTGTGTACAATATCAACTGTGCGCTAAATAAACGGAAAAGTAGTTCTATTCCATAATTAACATTTTAGCATTTTGTTGTTAAAATAACAGTCGCTTTACAAGATCCGCCATTAAAATTCGAGTGGAAGTTAAATAAACATTTTACTTTGTAGAGTTTACAAGCTTTATCGTTTGCGGTTGCACTATGAAAAACGGTGGCCGAGATTATTATTTCCAATATTTTTATATTTAAAATTTATGATATGAAAAACGGCTTTATTATAAATACAATAGGGTCGCGGTCTATATTATATCCAACATCTAACAGCTGCTGTTGAAATTAATAAGTTTGTTGCACACAATAAGTATAGGCTTTTCACTCTAATAAGTAAAGGAATAAACCTTTTCGTACCACTTGCTCAAAAAAGTGACATTCTATGCCACAAAAAGCGAACATAGTCATTTTTAATCTGTTAAAAACAGGGAAAGAAAATTGTACTGAATTTCATTCATCCTCTAGGGGGAGAATGTGATTTAAATTTGGAATACTTACCGAAATTTATACTGAACTACATCTGTGTTTACACCATTGAGTTTGTATATAAAGCATTACACATATTTTTGAAAAAGGAATACGCATTTATTATGCTGTTATGATTATTAAATAAAATTACGGAAACCGACGAGGCCGTATGAGCTAGATGCCTTTGCTTTTCCGACAAAAAATATTAGTCTAGGAATTTGCGCAAGTTCCTCAGACGCAAGAACAGAGAAATACTCAAATCAACTCATCAACAATAAATGTACCAAACAAAAATGTAACTCTCTCTCTATCAATAATTGGACCAATGTTTCGAATGTTAACTTTTACTTTTAATTGTCATTATTTTTAATAAATGCTTATCTCATATTATTATTGTGGTAATTTTTTCGCAAATGGTACGAAAAGTAGAGTATTTTCCTAGGTGATAAAGCTGTCTTAGTCGTTGGTGAACTTAAACCCCTCGCTACACTCACCCGCGACAGAAGACACTGCTTTATCCCCTTGGTTAATAATTTACTATTTCTCAGACATGCTTGGAAATATCAGCATTATTTTGACCAGCTTCTTCGAGATAAATCGATATTGCTCTACTGGCCACATACAAGCGAGCAGCGGCTGGCAAAAGTTGTATGAAAATCCATATCTGTCGTCTTTAGCGGCCAAATAAATTGCATAGTAAACTCATATCTGTCGTGTTATTTAAAAATGGAACGATCATTTACTCCGAAATATGGCAACCAAGGACAGCACGATGAATCGTGACGAAATTTTTAATTGAATCGTCTTTTCCGTTTTTAAATGTTTAAGATAATAACAACCAACACTGTTTTGGTAACTTATCAAATTTTGAACTGGCTTGCAAATATAGAAGAATATAAAAAGCTGATTTAAAAAAAAACAACAAATGAACAATTTAACGCGGGAAAAAATGTTGTTGTTCGTTGTTCGTCTGATTTCGAAAAGTAGTATTAATTTCCGCGCATTGTTTGAGAAAAGTACTATACAAGCCTTCGCCACGACTAGGCATTGATGGACTTACGTATGTGTGCCTTGGCTTCGCCTCGGTCCACTTTTACACGTTCGTCCATCAATGCCTCTTTTGCTGGCCGCTGCAGTAGTGTACTATTCATTCTATCGGTTTATTATATTATATCATTGGTATAGGTAATACAACTGTTTATAGTTTTCCCAACAGAACTCAACTCGCTGACTAATTGTGTATTAGTTCCATTATTTTAAATACCTATCGTGCTTCTAGCGAAAAAAGTAAGTAAGAAAAGGAAGGAAAGTGGAGAATCTAACTTTATTCCTAGTAGCCTAATGCATTTTGAAAGGCTTTTGGATACGTTTTCAGTTTTTCAAACATAAATGGTGTATAGTACGGCTAGCACGAAAAACATTCGAAATAGTATCGAGGACTATATATACAAAAGATGATAAGATAACAAAAAAAAATTGAAAGACTATATCGTCAATAAATTAAAAGGAAAATGTAGTTCCGTTTACGTCCGGTAGGAAGGCTGCTCAATATATCAGTCCTCGATACTTACTCAAAAGTTTTTCGTGCTAGGCCTACAAGATTCAAAGCTCATTCTGTTTCTGTTTACGTATTAGCGAATAGCAGTAAGTATAAAACTGAAGCTATGTCAGCTTCAGTTTTAAACCAAGAGTTATTTTTTGACTACGATTTGTAGTGACACGAAGATATTAGATTTTTTCTTATTAAATCGAAAACCAATTTACTGCTTGCGTACATGTAAGCCAAACGTCGCTATAACTCATGTTTCCCATCAACAGTGCTCAGATTCCCATCGTAAAACCCCCATAACTCCGGGTCAATAGGGTATAGGTACTGTAAACTATGCCGTCATGGTATCTCTATACAATCTTAATCTCAATACAGCTCTATTTGTACATTAATAAGTAGTTCAACAACTAGATGAAATGAAAAAAGTCTTTATTATAACTATTAAAAATGTTTCAATATAAGATTAAAAAAAAAAAATCAATAGGCCGTTACATATACGGTCAGCAGCGGCTTTACATTTGCACTATGAAAACCGCCGTTATTACGAGCGATGTAAGGACGCTCTCACGGTCAAGTTCTCAAGTTAAAAGCCGTGCGTGTTGTTGACTGTATATATGAACGTTATAGAACACGCGATAATATTAGCGAAATCCTGCGAACGGTGGGAGACCTCGACTATCGAAACGAACCAACAGAAATACCTAAATGGTTTGATCGGTCTCCACGTTGCTAACGCGCAGACCAATCATAAATCTATGGGTTTTACACATTGTTTCCAATAAGATTGTTTGAAGAGTCTTTTCAACATAATGTATTAGTATTTATGCTTATTAATACCATAGGTTTGTCCGACAATCTCTTATTAGGCCCAGATGTAGCAGAGGAAGATCATTACAGACGGGGTCACACCATAGCCTCAGCACGCACAAACATTAGATGGCTTCCGTAGGAAAAGCTGTTATTGCTTTACGTTTTATTAGTACCACTTCAGGCGATATTCGCGTGCGCTCAATTTGGTCAGTCGTATATGCTTCCAACGTCACCCACTGAAAGCCGTTCAAGGGATTTTGCGTCATAAGTGAACCTGGAACTTCCGCGTTGTACCTTGCGTTACAAACCGTTACTGTCGATTGCGTGTTTAAATAATGTAAGTAAATGTCCTTGCAGGGGCCTTATATATATCCTTATACGTCCCTTATTGATACATGCGACCATTAAAGATGGAAGAGCTGACATAATCATTTTACGGTAATGTGTTCCGGGAATTAAGGGGACGTGGGTTGTAGCAAAGTGATTTTCATGAAATAGCTGATGTATTGTATTAATAATACTTGAAGTATTGCCAAAATTTATCGGATTTATAACGACAACACTACTCGTAAATTCTGTCGTTCATAAAAATATTGCTCACGAACATTGTCTCCCGATGGGTCCGATGGCATAGTGGTGCTGATCAGTGGGCCGGGCCTACCATGAGTTTTTCTTTCCGTTTACTGTACAATAAAGGAATGACAAACTCACGGTGGCCCACTGTCTACCGAGCTTATGGGTCAAATTCAAAGTTATATTTTATCTCTTGAATTCGATTCCTATCGGGAACATGCAATGCGAAATAAAATGTCTCCTTTAAATCGAGTCTTTATTTTTGTGACTGTATATTTTGCTATAAAAATAAACCTAGCAAGATTTAGTGTACATTATTCTTGCTGACGACAGCTTAATTATTCGATAGGTAGGTACTTACGTTACAGAAAATCTAATGATCTTTACTAAAGAAATTTGCTTATACATAACTTTCCATTGCCTTATAATAAACATGTCATATCTTTCCTCCGCGGTACTTTAGTTTTCCCGTGTGAGATTTGCTCATAACTTGTAAGCGTTCCCTAATAACTCTCCTTAGGGATCTGTAAATCGATACACTGGAATTGATAACTCATCCTCGGGAACACAAATCTCCCTATCCCGACTTAATACCGGCTATATCGGGGCTAGAAAACACGTAAGTGGTCGTTCATATCTACGTGTGCGGGAGTTCAAGTAGGTAAAATATCGGACACTGTTACGTCGAAATAGACTGGAATGAATCCTTTTAAATAACGTTCAGTAATACAAAGCTTTTTTGCCTTTAAACTTTCGCGCAATAAATAGGAATTATTCAGAAAATATTTTTTTAACGGGTAACGCGTATATTGTTGTCTAGCGGCCGCTCGCGGTTTCCCCAGCGTGGTTCGTTCCCGTGGCCATATCGGGATAAAAAGTATATTATGTTCATAACCAGGCTATCTACTCGTGCTATCTGTGTACCAAATTTCACAAAGCTCTCTCTGGTCCACAAATGTCATTAAATTTTGTAATGTGAGAAGGATGCTTAGTGTTCCTATGTTATTGCACGTGACTGTACACAGTCAATTATATACTAAAACATATCTTTTATTACACTTTACCAAAACTAGCTACCACAGACCTATATCGAGATTGACGAAAAGAGCGCTTCAAACTGTATGAGAAGCTAACGTGTCGAAATTTTTCATACCTACGATGACGTCACGAGCGAGATTTTTTAGGAAATGTTATTCTCGAGCTCTTGCAAAAAAGAAAGTATGTACTTAAGATAAATTTTAAATATTGAGACTTAAGTCTCGGTAGCTCAGCCGTTAGAGCATTGGACCGGATTTCCAAAGGTCATGGGTTCGATTCCCATCTGAGAATTCACTGGTGCCGAGTTAATTTTTTCCAATATTTTTCTATTTAAAATTTATCTTAAGTATAAAAAAATGTTTGAAATATGCAAAAATTCAAAAATCACAAAGAAAGTATGTAGTATGGTTAATTGTGTACAATTAACCATTTTTGTTTCTGAGTGACGCGTGTTTTCATGGCAATGGTCTCAAGCGGAGTAACTTAGGGCGGAAAGCTATGACCGTGGATCAATTTTTTACCCGCAAGGTAGGGGTACACTTTTACCGTCTATCTCGATATAGGTTGCTGTGTTACTGTTTCTGTGCTAGCTACCTGCGCAACAGCAACACAAAGCATCTTGTAAGTTTATGTACCTATGTGTTCGTAACTAGGTAACATAGCATTAGCTTCAACACAAATGTTTGATAAATAGTGTAGATTATAAGGCTGTCTTGCTCCACCTACCCTTACATACTATCCAATCCCACATATTTTCCGATATCGATGGTGTAATACACTAACTTCTCAATGAAATGGTTGGTGGTAGGACTTGTTGTAAGTCCGCCTGGCTAGCTACCACCATCTTATCTAAGTCTGACGTCATAACAACAATGTTTTCAGCGTTGTTGTGTTCCGGCAGTTAAAAGATAAGATAGCCAGTTCCTCAGTGCTTGGGGATTCCGGGAATGGCTCGCTTCCATCTTCAGCCTTATTAATACTTAACATCAGGTATGATGAAAGCTGTGAGGGGGCCCGGGTAAGCCCGCCTGGTCTTTAGGGGTGATTGCGAACCCTACCCCCCGTGACCAATGGCGGCCTGGAGGGCAAGTACTAGGAGTTTTAGTTGGTAGTACCCGCCCGCCTCCCGTCCCCCCGTCGAGCCTTAGGACTCGATGGGGGGTCGGGAGGCGGGTGTCCCCCGGCCCCCCCACTTTCTCATCATTAGGATGGGAAGGTGGGGATACAAGGGGATATATACCCCTTCCGAACCTCAAACGCTGGGTGGGGGTACGGGAGGGGCGTGGGATGGAGTGCGTGGCCTATATGTTCGTATAGGCCGTGTTCTCCAGGTGAGTCCAACATTTCGAATCGCCTCTGCACCTGGGGGCGAGGAATGCGTAAAAGCATTTCTCCTAATATAAAAAAAAAATAAAAAAAAAATAAAAAAAAGGTATGATGAAAGCTAAGAGTCTCCCGTACTTCATAAAAAAAAAGAAATACTTAAATTATGTATTACCCAAAAGTTAATAGAATTAGGTACGGAAATAATTTGGTTAGTCATTTTGTATATTCAAAAGTCGCGTCGTTGCGTGCCTTTTGTGTTGTGATTTTTCAAGTCATAATAATCGATGGAGCACTTTGAGCACACACACATACGAATTATATCGTGGTAGGTGTAACAATTGCCCAGAGTATAGTACACCGTACAAACAAAATTTTAGCTTACAATTTGAGCAACGTGAATGAATATTTATTTGGTCTGTGTTTCTATTATACGTAGGCAGGTACCTACTTCCTCTTACTATTGATATGAAAATTATAAACAATTAGTAATAAAAAAACCATAAACATTTTCTTGTGTTACGCATTAAAACACAGTCAAGTTAATATTGTTTTATATCAACTGGTACATACATCTTGCCTAATCTATACGATCGACGGGGGGTCGGGGCAGAATCAAACCAGCTACTACTCATCTGTAAGGCTCCCATCGACTTACCTGTATGCTATAGAGGGCGCTGTCGTACAACACATGAAAGGTGAGGAAGAGAGAGAGCAGCGTGACGGAGAGGAGGGCCGCGGCGAGCTTCGGCCGCGACACTCCCACCACCAGCACGCAGTCCGCCAACTCGCCCTCTGCCGGCCGGAACGAGGAACGAGGCAACCATCTACATCAACAAAATGTTGGTTGATTATAGCTCTTTTATATCATTGAGGGTAAGATTAAGCAGGCCATACACGCTAGGTTATGCATGACGGTTTTGCCTACACAGGCATGCCTGTCATGCAAAACCTAGCGTCTATGCCCTGCTTTAAATAGCTTTAACTCGATGTCAACGCGATCAAATCTAAGCACGATTCGCGGTCTACATGGAGGCGTGCGGCATTGTCCCCTTGTCTATTTGCAAATTAAGTATTAAGACATCTTTGGCATGTTCCTATCATAAGGTCCATTATCACGTAGTGACTCGTCATACGTACACTTTTTTACACAGCGTCACTGGTTTGTATGAAATCAGCGAGCAAACGTACTACGTCGTGAAATGACAAAAGCGTGCGTTTGGCGAGATGCTAGAGGTTGTAGTCATTTGGTTGATGTTAGCATTATATTGAATTTGAAACCGTTTTTTTTAATTGAATTGTTTATTTGACACTCACAGAATATCAAGAGGCAGGGATTGAGAGCAGCTCCTGTAGCCCTCGGGGCGGTGCTTGAGGGGCGGGGCGTGACTCATCTGCGCACGGGCCTCCATGCGGCTCCCATCACCTCACTTGCGCGCACGCATCACAGTCATTGCTTTACGGGTATGTGTGAACAAGGCTTTTCGCCTTTTCTAAGAACCTGTGAAATTTAAAACTGTGACTGGCCTCCTATAGAAGGAATGTCATAGGACTTCTATCTGAATTCTGCAAACGAATTCAGAGAATTCGTTTCCAGAATTTAAACAGAATAATATCTTAATCAATTTGTAATCATAATTTGAATTCAGAGAGTAATATATATGCAGCTATATGATGCTAGCCAATATACAAATTGTCTATAGTATTGGTTATAAGAAGTGAGAAGTATTCTAGTCAATAAGAACATTATTAAGGTCGATTACCACCAACTGTCAGTAAACCCTTTTGGCGCTAAACATTTTTTAAATAACATTCCATCTCAGTCATTCGTTTGAAGTAAAAAGTGACAAAGCGATATTTTAAATATTTGTGTTTAGTGCAAAACGTATTTATTTAATTTCACTTGGTGAAAGTCCGCCTAAATACTCATAGTCGGTAAGTAAGAATCTTTTGCATTATTTATGTTCCTTATTTAAGTTAAATAAACCCTTTGAGTGACCTTTCTAAAAGAAAATATATTTCTTTTCAACTTGTATTTTATATCAGCAGGTAAAATATTTTATTCAAATAATACCATATTATTTCTCGTTCTGCACTTCTCCTGCACCTGTGAACAAAGAAAAATATATTTGAATATATATAATTTTCCTTTACATATTTTCATTAAGGAATTTGTGTTCGATTCGAAATGTAAGTTCTTGGCAATAGTAGCTAGAAAAATATTACAGTAAATTTTTAAATAATTTAAATTGATTGTAGACAATGTTTACATTTCACAAAGCTCAATGAAGCTATTACAGTAAAATAATATAAGGTCGAAATAATTTGGATTCGTAAAATTTTTAGAGTTGTCTTAGAATATAATTAAGCTTTGAAAATCTAGAAGTAGTGTGGGTACTCGTCCTCATGAAGCAAATTTTTATCCTGCCATTTAGATATTAATAATAATATTAATAATAATTGCATACAATCACACCAATTACCAAGGCAATTACCTAACCCACTTAAAGTTTCATGAAGAACTTGTGTTGTGGATACTAGATAACGGATAAAAATACTTATATACTTTCTACTACTCAACTTTTTAGAGCAGACTCTGGTCAGAGTGTCATAATAGCTATGGGTGTGTGTAGGAATGATTTCAAATAAAAATGTCTCGACTTACGTAAAGTGGTATATTGTCCAAGCACACACAAGCACATATGAAAATCAGAAGAAAGAACAGAAGAATTATAGATAGGAAATAAGCAAAGCGTTCAATTTACACAGCACAGAAGATAACAATGATAATAACTAAGATTGTGGTGCGAAAGCGTAAACAATAGCGTGAGAAAAACATGAGCGGCGGAACGCGGACAACACGGGCTTCGCACGGTGTATGGATCTCGACTGGCGGCAGTATACATATTACATACATTTCCAGTATACATATAGTACTCTGTGACTGGCGGCCTCGGTCGCCCCGCTCCTGCGCCTGCGTCGATTGCAAAACCGTTTGGATTGTGCGAGTGTCCCTACTATCACGACTATTGAGCGTGCCACATCGTCCGGCAAATTATAGGATGATTTTGTGAATTTTATGTATATGTGAATATTGTGTGTGATAATTTGTTTGTATAAAATAGATAATTTTTAGATGTGTAATTTATATATAAGTAATATAATTTTGTATATAGTAAATATAAATATTTTAAATTAGTTTATAAATAAATTAAGTGTAAGTAGTTTGATACAATTTATTTTTTAGTTTTACAATTTAAGTTAAGTAAATATAATAAATATGTAAGTTACCTACATCACTCCCCTCCAGAGACCGTGTCTACGGGCGAAATAAAGCGCTAAAGGAGACGGAATGAAAACCCCCTAAGAAGCAGCTGGCATAATGAGACTTGTAATCGATAAAGCCTTTAAAACGTAATGTTCTTGCGTTATTGTTTAAATTCTAAAGCTAGCCCATTATTTTATATTTAATTTTCAAAATACTCCTAATTGCGTCAGGAAACAAAGCTATTCTTGGCTTGAATATGAGAACATATTCGATTTTAAAAAAGTGAGTGTCAAGTCAAGTGTCATTGTCAAATTGACAATGTCAATCCAATGTCAATTCGGGAGTCAAGAAAAACAAACTGTGGTCGTTGGAAAAAGGGCAAAACACTGTAAAGTACGCAACGAAAGCACGTTACCATCACAACACAACACGAAGGAAAGTGAGAAGTGAGACAACATAACATATCAATGTCACTTGAGTTGAATGAACAATTTGTTAGAGATGTGCCAAATATATCCATATTACCCGAGTTGAGTATCGATTAATTATCGATTCATGTTTGATATGCGTTGACATTATATTAATTCGCAAAAAAAAAACATTTTCTTAACTTAGTTTTAATAACTCTAATAAATCAATAATATTATCGCGTTGTTTTTAATCTTGTAACGAAATATCGAATGAAATACAAAAGTGTTGCAACAAATCTAAAATCGATATAATTGTCCGCAATACATATCGATACTGTACATCAAATCGACACACACTGTTAATGATTAACGCTATCTCTTCTCTACGGCTTGTGCTAGTGCTGCTATTCAAGAAATTACAAAAAATAATTGTTAAAAATTGGCTAAACTAAGATTTTTTTTTTCAACTCATACGAGTTCTGCATATTGCATTCTGCCGATTTTCATACATTTTGGTCCAGCTGCATTTTAGTGAAGACTTTGTATGGAAACCTGGACCGTCTCCTTTACCGTTCGCCCTAAACGAGTTGTTTTTAAACTGGGGGAATGTTTTTCGGGTTCCGTGTAATTATTATTTGAAGGGAGAATATTTTCAGCTAGTAAGTATGCTGGTGTTAGACGATTGATAGAAATATTTACATCTTTCCCTTGCACACGTATTTTAAATACTTTAGGACCTCTTTTTAATACTTCGAAGGGACCTTTATAAGCATTTTGAAATGAACCCTTTATAGTGTCATCTCTTACGAAGACGTGAGAAGAAGTACTTAAATCTTTGTTAACAATTATTTTATTGGAACTATGATGTGAAGTTGGAACTGGTTTTAAGTTCTCGGCAAAGGAACGCAAACGGGCAGAAAAATCTCTTATATCGGTGGTGTGACATATGGTTTTATGACCAAAGAATTCACCGGGCATCCGCAAGGTCTCTCCGTATAAAAGTTCAGAAGAGGAAGCTTGCAGATCGTCATTGACCGCGTTACGAATACCGAGCAAGACTAACGGTAAAGTTTCTGTCCAGTTAGTATCGTTATGACAAGTGATTGCTGTCTTCAGTTGTCTATGGAAACGCTCGACAAGTCCATTGCACTGAGGGTGGTAAGCAGTAGTCTTGCGGTGTTTGAAACCAATGAGCTTAGCGAGTGATTGGAAGAGAGCTGACTCGAATTGCCTTCCACGATCGGTTACGATATCAGTACTAAATCGAGAAACCCAGCCTGAGATAAAGGCTTTAGCTACAGCTTCTGCCGTAATTTCGGTTAGAGGGACAACTTCCGGCCATCGCGTGAAGCGATCGACGGCTGTCAAACAATATCGATAACCGGCAGATGGAGGTAGTGGGCCAATGAGGTCTATATGGTCATATTAAAATCTTGCTTTCGGCAGATCGAGAGTACCTAAAGGTGACGATACATGCCGATTCACTTTAGCACTTTGACATGGCAAACATGCCTTAGACCATTCGCGACAGTCTCGTCGCATAGTAGGCCACACGTATCGCTGAGCTACTAACTTGGCGCTAGCGTTGGCACCGGGATGACTGAAACAGTGCAGATGGTCGAAAACCTGCTTACGAAACTGTTTTGTGAAGAAAGGCCTGTGAGTTTTTGAACTGACGTCGCAGTATAAAAATGTGTGACTCCCAGGGATAGTCACTTTTTCCAATCGGAGAGAAGTTTCATCTTGCAAGAGCTGTGCTAGCTCTGGGTCTTCGGATTGGGACTTAGCTAAGGCTTCCAGGTCAATTGGCATATGCAGTTCATCGACACGGGAAAGCGTATCGGCAACGACATTGTCTTTTCCAGCTATATGCTTGATGTCGGTGGTGAACTGCGATATGTAGTCTAAGTGCCTATACTGACGCGGTGAACAGTCGCGTTTTCGTTCATGAAAGGCATAGCACAAGGGTTTGTGGTCAGTAAATATTGTAAAGTGTTTTGCTTCTAGCATGTATCGGAAGTATTTGATACTCTGGTAAATAGCAAGGAGCTCGCGATCGTAAGGAGAATATTTCTGCTGCGATGGGCTCAACTTGCGTGAAAAGAATGCTAGAGGCTGCCAACAATCGTCTTTATATTGTTGTAAGACTGAACCGATAGCAATATCTGACGCGTCAGTAGTTAAGGCTAGTTTAGCGTTAGGATCAGGATGCGCTAACAAAGTTGCATCACAAAGACTTCTCTTACACTCCTCGAAAGCGATTAACGAATCTCCATTTATGGCGACAGGATGTGAGCCTTTGACAAAACCGGTCAACAGGGCGTTCAAGGGAGCTTGGACTTGGGCAGAGTTTGGCAGAAATCGTCTGTAAAAATTAATCATTCCCAGGAATCTCCGAAGCTGCTTGACCGTCTTTGGGACGGGGAAATCCTGTATCGCCTGAACCTTGCTATTCAGCAGCTTAGCACCAGAGGCAGAGATGGTATAGCCTAGAAAAGGTAACTCTGGCAGACCGAAGCGACATTTGGCGGTATTCACCAGCACGCCGTACTCCTTCATTCTGGTAAACAGATGGCGCAGGTGGTCCTCGTGCTCCGTCTCTGTCTTGGAGAAAATAAAAAAATCGTCCAAATGCGCGAAGCGCTGAAATGTTTTTTTTATTTTTATTTTTTTATTTAATTATTCCAAAAATATACATAAATATACTTAATCTAAAACCTTGCCAACCTGTAAACATCAGGTTGTTGGCAAGACAGCGCTTGTTGACATTTTTCTAATTCTTTTGTTAAGTATATTCTATGTTTTACCTACAACACTATAATAGCACTATTGGCTTTAAATAGACGGCTAACATGCATCAATTAAGAAGAAACTTATTACTTATAATTACAACCTATGTATAAATAAATTTAATATGTTTAGCTGATATGATAAAATAAAACTATTTTTCATTCAACAATACACACTTTAACTTTTTTTTTTACATTTCTCTACTGATTTTACAATCTTTTCTGAGCACATCCAATTTATTATAGATTTTTGGTATGATGTATTTATTTGCTCTTTGCCCGTAATTGTTTCTAGCTCTCGATACAATTAATTTCCTTTCTCTTACCCTTCTTGTATTATACTTGTTTACAATTAAGGACCTGTTCTCCTGTTTATCATAATTTTCTATACCTATCAAATACTCAACTTTTTTGTCCACTGGCAATATGTTACAAATACTAAATAACTGATTGTAGTCCTCTTTACATTTTAATTTTGTCTTTTTATCTACAAAAAATTTCAATAGCCTTATTTGTATTTTTTTAATTTGTTGTAAATATGTGTGGTAAGTTCGACCATAGACACTTAAACCATAGCTTATAAGTGATAAGAGACTAAGAGAGACTAAGAGTTTGACCTGCATTTCGTAAGCCAAAAGTCATATATGGAAATTCGTATAATCCGAAGGGTGTAGTTATCGCGGTTTTAGGGATATCGTCTTCCGCGACAGGGATGTGATTATACGCCTTAACTAAATCTACCATCGAGAAGATCTTGCAGCCAGATAAGCTATGGGCGAAGTCATGAATGTGGCGAATGGGATACTTGTCCGGTATGGTCAGGGAATTAAGCAGTCTAAAGTCGCCACATGGACGCCAACTATTATCTTTTTTGGGCGCAAGATGAAGTGGTGAGGCCCTTGGACTGTCAGATGAACGAGCTGTACCGTTAGCAAGCATGGCATCGAACTCTAACTTGGCAATCTTGAGTTTGTCAGGGGCCAATCTACGTGGTTTGCAAGAAACTGGGGGGCCTGGAGTGGTGCGAATGTAGTGAACGGTGTTGTGGCTTGTTTGACGTGGTGTACCCGATGGTCGATTGATCTCAGGAAACTCGCTTAGAATGCTACTGTATTTACCGACGCCAGTCAAGACCTTAACACTTGAAATAAGGCTATCAGTAAAATAAATAGCAGCTACAGTGGATACTTTAGTAACACTATCTACTAAGCGTTGGTTTCTAATGTCTACAATTAAGTTAAAGAATGACAAGAAATCTACACCAATAATGGCCTTGGTTACGTCGGCTATAACAAATTGCCATACAAAATCACGACGAAGACCAAGGTTTAAATTTAGTTGCACAGTACCGTAAGTGTCTATAGTTGAACCGTTGGCGGCACACAGCTGGTAGTTCACTTTAGCACGGCGTTCGCGATACATGGATCGTGGAATGACGCAGATATCGCTTCCTGTGTCCACGAGGAATTGGACCTTAGATCTGCGGTCCGTCAGGAACAGGTGACCAGTTTTGTTTGGGCAATCGTCAGCCGCCATTATCGACCGCCCTGGTTGTTTTCCGCCTTGTGGTCGCAGGAGCTGATACATTTGTGGGCCTTGTTTCCAAATTTGGCATGGCACCAACAGAGAGGCTGCTTCTTGTAGCGGGAACTGGATCTCCGGGCTGATGATGATCGTCTACGAGAATGATAGGGTGATCGGTTACGGGATCTAGATCTCTCCGACATTAGCTCATCGACCTTCCTAGTAAGCGCGGCGATCTGTTGAGCCATCTCATCCATTGTACTTCCTGATTAGCTAGAGGCAGAAGTAGACGCAACTACTGGAGCTGGAGGAGCAATATCCTGGATCCGGTCTGCTAGGTCAGCTAGGGTCTCAAGTGGAGCGGTCTGGGAAGCTATAAGCTGCTGCATGTTGCAAAACCTGGCAGGACCCGGGTCCTGACAGGTTTTGAAGGTGACGGAGGAACTGGGAGGGTTTCTATCGCCAAGTTCCTCATGCATAAGGAGTTGCTTTACCTTCTTCTCCTTGGAGGCAGAGAGACGTTTATTCAGCTCGCTTTTAAGCTTCGCATACTTATTATTTTCTGGGGGCGATACTATTATATCCTCAACTTCGGCAGCGTACTGATTGTCGAGTTGCGAAATCACATAATAAAATTTCGTCGAGTCCGCTGTGATGTTTGAGATTGCAAATTGACCCTCTAATTGCGCAAACCATATCAAAGGTTTATTCGGCCAAAAAGGTGCAACACGAACTCCGACTCGAAAAATGTCGGACGAAGCAGTGGAAACGCGCACTCGTTCGCTGTTGCCGTCTTGGCGTACGTGACGTGGCGAACTTTCTCGAGTGGTTTTTGTCGATTCATCGCTTTCACTTTGAATTTCTGTAGCTTGTTCAGGAGGTAGTCACCAGTTATGGGTGTGTGTAGGAATGACTCCAAATAAAAATGTCACGACTTACGTAAAGTGGTATATTGTCCAAGCACACACAAGCACATATGAAAATCAGAAGGAAGAACAGAAGAATTATAGATAGGAAATAAGCAAATCGTTCAATTTACACAACACAGAAGATAACAATGATAATAACTAAGATTATGGTGCGAAAGCGTAAACAATAGCGTGAGAAAAACATAAGCGGCGGAGCGCGGACAACACGGGCTTCGCACGGTGTATGGATCTCGACTGGCGGCCTCGGTCGCCCCGCTCCTGCGCCTGCATCGATTGCGAAACCGTTTGGAATGTGCGAGTGTCCCTACTATCACGACTATTGAGCGTGCCACATCGTCCGGCAAATTATCGGATGATTTTGTGAATTTCATGTATATGTGAATATTGTGTGTGATAATTTGTTTGTATAAAATAGATAATTTTCAGATGTGTAATTTATATATAAGTAATATAATTTTGTATATAGTAAATATAAATATTTTAAGTTAGTTTATAAATAAATTAAGTGTAAGTAGTTTGATACAATTTATTTTTTAGTTTTACAATTTAAGTTAAGTAAATATAATAAATATGTAAGTTACCTACAATAGCTTTTGTTTTTTTAGAGTAAACACCTTATTATTTCAAAATTTTGAGATAAAATTTAAAAATTAAATTAATGATTTCACATAATACCTAATGTAATATTTATTTGATATTTTTTAATTGAATAATAATTTCCATTTGATATTTTTTAATACTATAACGATTTTTTCATAGAAACTACAACGACACAAGCGCCACAAGCGACTACCAATCTTCAACAACCAGTCTACAAATAGAAGCAAGCGGAAGCGTGCGCTATAACCGCTTCAGCTGCTTGCTTAAACTCTAGGTGTGCAGACACTTTGTCCGCCTAAATAATAATCGCATCAAACTAGACATTAATTGTTATGGGATCGTACTTCCGTAAAGTATTCAAATTTTTTGTGATGGTAATGCACAAAAACGCTACTTTTGGAAAAATAATCATGGTCAAAAGTTTCCTATTATATAAAGTCAAATGATAAAAAAAAGAACATGACTGATTTAGAATTAACAATTAAACAATCCTGTCTGCTGATCAACCAATAGTTAGGGCCTATATTTCCATCAGTGGACTGCGGTCCGCTGATGATGAAAATGATAAAAAAATGTTATTAAAGAAATTCATTCAAATTCATCCACTTAATTATTTAAAAAAAGACATTTTAGGTGTTAAATCATCAAATAAATTTGTTAATAGTACACTCTGATTGACACAACTTTGTCAAAGTCCACTCTTACGAGTCAACTATGATCGTAAAAACGCGGCTTCAGATTTCTGGAAAAACGGCTTGACATATTTGAACTAGACACATAGATACGTAGTTTATAACCTGGATTAAAACAAAGAATACTGTTATCCCGGCCTAATGTCCTGAGGGATTTTCCGAATATCCACGCAGACGAAGTCGCAGTTAGGCCGTTAGATCATATTAAAAACAACAATGTGTAAGCAAAAAGCAAAAGAAAATCGAAAATCAAACCAACAAACCCGAATCCAGAGGGTAGCAGCTCGTATTTTACGTCGGTTTACGAGCTCGTGGTGAAATAAGTTCACTTTACACATTTTCACCTTTGTTGTGTTGTATACGATATAGTTGGTCCAAGTTTCACCGTAAAGGCTTTACTTGCAGCTCTACTTATATTGGCTTGGCTCCTCACAAAGTAATTTAGCAACAGAACTTGCTAGACCTTCGCGACCCGGCTTTGCGAAGGGTTTCAATGGCAGTATTTCGGTTAACAGCCTACTAGCTTTTGCCCGCGACTTCGTTCGCGTGATTAAGATTACGCTGAGACAGATAAATATTTATGTTTAATCGACAACCTAAACACAACGTTTGAGGATCCTAACTTCGAAACTGTCGGACTTTCATACAAACTTTCATCCCCTATTTTACCCCCTTAGGGGGTGAATTTTGGAAAATCCTTTCCTTAGTGCTCATCTACACTATAAAAGGTATCTACCCTCTAAAAATGGTGGAGCGTGGTGGTGAAAATGGTGTGCGTGAATGGAATCAATACTCACTAAACTAGAACTGGATCTGCGCAAATCATAACGAAAAACAGTTTAAAGCAGGTTTTTTTTTACAAAGTGACGTCTGTCAAATTACTCTACTGAATAAAAAATCCGACTATAGATGCTTGACTGGAACCAATATAAAAACATCGAATGCGCCAGCTGTTAGATATTCGAACTCTATGTATTGTAGGGATGATGGACTGGCAACCGTTTTAAATCAGCCATTTTAAATGTCCCTACTGCTGGGGCACTGGCCTTTCTTAGCTGGAAACTGCCCCGCTCCTCCGGCCATGGCCATAAAAAAAAATTTAGCCTTTTTAAGAGTATGCGTGGTATCTAGAATTTTGTTTCTATGCCGCTGAACCAACTTTTGCGAACTTTCATTTATAGGTAACCGTGAGATAGACTAATTTAATTAAAATGATTCTCAGAAGTTGTCTATGGGGAGAAATGACCAAACTCTGTGACAGGTGAATTGTATCAATTGGGGTCAAGACATAGTTGGCTAATAGTAAGTAGTATATTATTACAGTTGATATTAAGTTTTATTCTTTAGAATTTAATTAACCTACTGGAGTTCAAGTTACAACTATAGTTTTGTCAACAGGGCATCCATAACTAAAGTTACTACTAATTAAAATGACCTTTAATTACTATAGAAACTGAAAACTAGATATTTAAATTGTTTTTCTAAACGGATAGTGGTGGTACAAGATGAGCCTCCTCTAAAGGAAACTTACTCAAATTGCAATTTAAAACATATTCTTGAAAAAGTTTGATGACAAAAAAATGTCATCAAAGACCTTCGATAAATTGAAAAGCACAATATTGTTCAAAGTTTGATCAAAGCTTCAAGTGTTTCACTTCCATAGGCTTCTAATCCCTGCAGGCTTAAAACCGCTAGGAGTTTAGCAGAGGCTTTTTAACTAAATTAAACATTCCAGATTTGCATTGCGCTATAAAAAGAAACTTCCGGCTTCCACTCAAAGTGCCTTTTACGACGTCGCATAAAAACATCTCGGTGTTTGGAATATTCACCGCTACTCTGTTGTGGGGTGACCACGCGATTGTTCTTATTAGGCAAACCTTTTTATTATTCAGAAGAATTGTTTATGTATGTGCCTACTCTATAGATAGAAGGAAGATTTCGAATTAACTGGTATGCAAGACTTTGAAATTATGACATTTAACAATTAACCTTTTATAAGTATCATATTTTCTGTGAATAATATGATAAAGCACCCACGAAGTATAAAGCGTATGGCAACAAGTTCAGCGTATTTACATATAGTACAGTAGCTGACGCCAGTGCTGCTGGCATGAAAGCGTTGGCACTGTGTAAACGTTTTTTCGTGTTAGTTCAGTGCTGGTGATGGCGCTGGCCAGGAGTAGAACGGCAACCTACAACTACCTACTTGATCAATGTAATCCGGCGTAAATTGTAAGGTTTTTTGTTTAAAGTTAACTTTTTTTATTTCTTTGATAAAATTATTTAAAACGCTGTTAAACTCTGTTTAGTGAAGGCTGTTAGTCATGAATAGTTACACCTTCCATGCATCATATTATTTTGATTTGTTAGATGTTAAAATTTTAAATCACAGTGGGGCCTACTCTCGTCTTGAAGAACGTTTTGTTTGTTTGAAAACAAAACGTTTTCAATACTCTTCAAATTTGTACCATGACCCTCCAGAAAGTAAAATTTTGTTATTCCTGTCCATTTTTGGTAGGTATTTCTTATCTATAGATATATCTCATAGATAAGAAATACCTACAAAAACTTAATTAGGCAGCTATTGAAATTTCGCAAAAAAAAAATCGATATCGAAAATTAAATACTTATGATATTATTTGTTTAATGCAAGTTTGTAAAGACTACTATCTCAGTCCCATGTAAGTATGTACTTCTATAGTCATTGTTCCTGTTAACGAACAAATTGAAGTTGTATTTTGCCACATGTCATACTTTGAAGGCTCAAAGTTCTGTCGGAAAATAAGCTTATTTTAAGAGGGTCGTGATTCGATTGGTATGATTGACATAATATTGCGCTAAGAGAAGGCCGTCCGTATGCTGCCCGATGTTGGCAAGACAGACAGACTTTATATCAGCTCATGTATTACTCTGTTTTCCGTGAATAAATAATTTCTTTCTTTCTTTCGAACCACCACCACCAGGCTCCGACCGACGCGTGTATATACCTAACGTTAAAGTTGGTAACCCTACCATTATGTGGCCCGTGACTTAAAAATAAATTAATGACATATTAAAAAACTGACGCTTTGTTACTCGACATATAACTCAATAACATGAAAGGTAACTCAATAACTTGTTTAAACCCCAAACAAGTGCAAATAAATGATTATGATTAAGGAATAGATGCTGAAGGTAAAAGAGAATAAAAACAATAATGATTTTCATTTGAAGATGAAAAGTATGTAAATATTATCACTGACTTACTAGATTGCGTTTTTGTATTTTTATTTTATTTTATTGATTGTTGTTTTTATTGTTTTTTTTTTGACATTGAATTATACTTATTATTACTATTACATTGTGAATTTTGTTGACATTGTAGATTGCATTTTTATTTTTATTTATTTCATTGATTATTGTGGTTTTATTATTTAATTATCAGCTACTTATAAATTAGAATAAATTTTTATAACTATTACTATATCATCCAAAATATTTGCATGCTATATAAACGAAATGGCTAAATAGGTTAAGACCCTTTATATTTATAACACCAAAATTGTACCCTATTTACAGCAAATATTTTTTTTGTATTTGTATTTGTATTTGTATGAATAACTTAAAGAGTTAAATAAATTACCATTTAGTCATCGTTTTACTTTGTGTAGCTAATGAGATGTTTTTTCTTATTTGCAATTAAGTAAAGGTAAGAAAATCCTAACTAATATTATAAATGCGAAAGTGTGTTTGTTTGTTCCTTCGCGCCCTAACTAAGCAACCAATCGACTTGATGTTTGACATATAGTTAGTTGAAAGGACGGAGAGTAACAGAGGCTACTTTTTATCCCGATATTCCCACGGGAACGGAAATCACGCGGGCGGAAGCTTCTTATCTCGGCTTAAAACCGCTAGGAGTTTATAGTTTCGACCGCCTCCGTGGTCTCACTAGACCACAGTACAACCACCGGAGGTTGTACCACTGTACAACCACCGGTATCAGACCCAGGGGTCCCGGGATGATTCCCAGCGGGGGTACATATTGTATTCGGTTTGGTTGGTGGTAGGTCTTGTTGTAAGTCCGCCTGGCTAGCTACCACCATCTTATCTAAGTCTGACGCCATAACAACGACGACGCATGTTTTCAGCATTGTTGTGTTCCGGCAGTTAAAGATAAGATAGCCAGTTCCTCAGTGATTGGGGATTCCGGGAGAGGCTCGCTTCCATCTTCAGCCTTATCAATACTCAACATCAGGTATGATGAAGGCTAAGAGTCTCCCCGTACTTCATAAAAGAAAAAAAAAAGTTAGTAGGTTGTTAAGTTTATAGTATAGTTTAAGCTACTAAGCTAGTACTTAATAAACAACGAGTTTTATTGTTTGTGTTAGTGAAAAACATAAATATAAAATAGTCTACGAATGTCCAATGATTCAATATGCACCAGAGGACTGATTGCAGATGAACAAAGCTAACTCATTGCGTGGATTTACATAATGTAATTCTATTCTACGTGTCTCATTCCAATATTTTGCATATTTTAAACATCCATGTTTAACTGAAACAAATCCAGTGTTTCCAATTTTCATCTCGTTCCACCTATTCACAACTTGAATTTACTGAAAAATTACAGGGGCCATCTTTTAGGAACCCATAATGTTTTATACGTTTTGTTTTCAATACTGTCCAAATTCGTACCATGCATGACCTTCACAAAGTAAGTAAATGGTAAGTTATTCCTGCCAAGTAACAAATTGTTGTCAAATGACATAACTATGAAGTAGTGACTACTGGGTTTTTTTTTTTTTTTTTTTTTTTATGAATGACGGGAGGCTTTTAGCCTTCATCATACATGATGTTAAGTATTGATAAGGCTGAAGATGGAAGCGAGCCTCTCCCGGAATCCTCAACCACTGAGGATTGTGAAGACGTCACAAAACTTATAGCGAAAAAATAATCGTACTAAAAGAGGGTCGTAGTACGAAATAGCATGGTAACATTGAAACAATACTGCGCTAAGAGATGGCAGTAGTCCCCCAGTTTCATTCAAGTCTGACCTTGGACCATATGCGCTTGAATATTTAACATTTCCCGACGAAGGTCAGTACATGAAAAATTTAATTCTTTAGCCCCTACAAATTGCATTTCTAGCTATTAAGTTTAATGGCCCAAAGGAATTTAAAATAAATGCTACAGAATATCAAATGAGGCCTTGTAAGCCTTTTTTGTGCAAAAAGAAATTGAATTTGGACTTGTTTTGTCTTTTTACCCCACTGCATATTATCTTGTATGTTTGTATGTTTATATATAATAATATCATAAATGTATTCTTTATTAGGTAGGTACCTCTTATCTCTCAAACGGTTGAACGGATTTTTTATGTCCTTGTTTTAATTTATCTGGAGGTCAAGGATGTTAGTTAAAATCGCTAACGTAATACTGAATGTTTAATTTATAGAATTCAGAAAAAGTTGTGTGTAACCTGCACTGTATAATAACTCCTCTACTGCAGAACAACTGCAGATAACAACTACCATAATATTTTTTATTTTTTATTTTTCCTTTGTAAAATTTTTCTTTTCTTTATATTAAATTTGGCTTGTCTTATGTTTTTTGTGTCCGAGAATTATTTTTTCTTTACTTCACAGTACGTTTTTAGTCGAGTTGTTTTTTGTTTTCTTTTAATTTCCTTGCGCATAATTTCCTTAGCTTTCCATTAGACGCGTACATGTTAAAATATAAGTTAAAAGTGGCATAAAATTTTCCTCTTTACGTTTAAAAAGCTATTTTGCACAGACCTATATCGAGATAGACGAATAGAGCGCTTCCAACTGTATGAGAACCTAGCGTGTTCAATTTTTAGTACCTACGATGACGTCACGAGCGAGATTAAGTGATGCGTACATGTTATTGACGAGCTCTTGCAAGAAACCACTGCATACTTAACAGTTTTCGTTTCTGAGTGACGCGTGTTTTCGTAGGAATGGTCTCAAGCGGACTAACTTAGATCGTAAAACTTTGACCATGGATCAAACTTTGGATACGCAAGGTAGGTACACTTTACCGTCTATCTCGATATAGGTCTGTGCTATTTTGTAATACATTTGACAGTTGAAGGCTGGGTCAAGGCTGGAATGCACTGGGTCATATTAATGCTTGCATGTGCAGTCGATATGATCACGTGACCGCAGCCGCCGAAGGCCGAACACGCCTCTAAATTTATAAACACCGCTGCAGATGCTATACAGCCACTATACGGCCTATTTCCATAAGTGCCAGTTACGATACAAATTATGAAGGTTATGCAGCTATTACAAAGGCCTCTTCATGTATTAGCTAGTGTGAGCATTGAAACCATTTGATTAGTTCATAAATGTGGCGTGTACGAGAGTAAATCAATTCCTAGAAATACTGTTTGATTATTGCAACACGTCGAAAATTTGGGAAACCTTGTTATGCACACAAAGTGTTATCTAATCTTTATTGACACTGATATTCTAATATAATAATAGATTTTTTAAAACAGGCTCATTTAGTTTCTAAGCAATCGGCTTGGAATTGGAACAAAGATAGAAAATGAGGGAGGATTAGGGTAAAACTAGGAATAAAGTTTGTTGAGGAAAAATTGCCAGCGGTCGCCAAAACCTTATACACTCACAGGCACATCTTACCGCCCACCCCGTTATTTTCATACAAACATGCTCACTTTGCGACTCTATAAATAAAAATGTCAACATATTTCTGCAAAGTTTAAGCGTTCGACTTCTAATTAGCATTTTAAATGAGTACCGAAACCATTGCATTTGTCCATAGAAGCAGAACAATTAATACTTCATAAGCTCATTTAAAGTTTATTTGTGCACTCATCATTGAAAAAATAGTTATTTGTTATGCAAGGCTGGAAAGTTGGTTATTTAGCGGCGAGTTACCTCTATTGAAATCTGAGCAAGTGAAGGATTCTAAGATTGAATCCTGAGCGAAGCGAGGATTTCAAAGGTACAAGACGCTAAAAACTTTTCTGCCGAGCGCAACACACAATTTTTCACCTCACAAGAGCGAGGAACATTTTATTGTTGTTTCCGCGGTCAACTTCCGGTAAAAAATGCTTTAAACATAAAGTTTAATCTAAATATACCTTATTCTCGTTGTTTTTATGATATAAAAACTAAAATAATAAAAAGGGAGTATTATAGTTAATTTAAAGTTATTTAAAGTAGGAATATATTGTTACTTATTAATAAGAATAAAATCGATTCCGTAAATGTTGACATTGACATGAGGTGCAAGACAAAGACAATTTAAAAATAAAGATTTATGTCACAGTCCGAAATCCAATTATAGGTTGTGAAATCTCACCCAGCCTAATATAAAATTCTTATAACAAATAGTTTAATCTTTTTGTTATTGTTTTTATGATTCAATGAACTAAAATAATATAATAAAACCAAAACAGAGTATTATAAATAATTTAAAGCTATTTAAAATAAGAATCAAATATAACAAAAAAGTCAATAGTCCGATTCGGAACGCATTATGACATACTTTTAGGTATTAAATTAAAAAAGTACTTTGCCGCGCTTGGCCGCAAAAAGCGATTTTCTACGCCTAAACTGATTTACAAAACCTCCTTTTCAGAGCGTGTGAGGTGAAAAAAACATTTACAGATTTATGTGCACTATATAATGCACTGTATAGTGCATTTGAATCCGCGAAAGTATTATATTTATTCAAAGTTATTATTTGTTGTTGTTGTATTTCAATGAATGCTTCATCAGATTCCATACAGTGTGATATGGCTATAAAGTAATGCTTGTACTATTAAGTATTCTGTGCACCCATTTACAGCGACCGATCGTTATAAAGATCAAAAAAATCTATTAAAAGTACCCTCAATTCAAACATAGTTACAAGTGGAATTTTATTGGTTGCTGTATATTAATCGTCGCGGTGATCGTTTGACATCGTTTTTGCGTTTACGTAAATGTCATTTTTTTATAATTTCTAAGTAAATATGTGTTATAAATTGTATTGGAGGATTTAACTTCCACAATGTGTTCAAGACGGTAAGTTTATAAAAAAATATTTGTGTTTGAAATTAATTGTATTGATGTTTTTCTTTAATTTACACCCTGTCTTATATATAGACGAAATAAAATTTATTTTTTGTACAATATTTTAATATAAAAAATTATGATAGATTTTATGAACGTTATAACGATCGGTAGTAATATGGGGGTGTTATTTTAACTTTTATTCCAAGACATAGTAAGATGTTGTCGCTCAATGTAATTATTGATGTACTTGAGCAATTAGATGACGATGCCCAATTCCCAAGAAATGTGACTATTTACCACCAGAAAACGCAAATGCCGATGTCACATACGAAGATTCGGGTGATGACGAGTATGTTACTTTCAACAGTGCTACCGTACCTATAGATCTTTTATTATGATTGGTAGGTAAATGTTTTTTTCATGCGTTGAGTTGTGGTTATATATCAACTTTGTTCGAGCTAAGAGCACCTGCAGAAATGGTCTACGGGTCCACTGATAGTGATGAAGAAGATGAACCTCTGTCTTCTTAGGCCAAACGGTGTCGGGTCACAGAGGAACCTCCAATTGAAGAACCTGAATCTGAACCATCGACATCTAGAGCAGATCAAGTAAGTAGCTGGATATGGCTGATCTAGAAAAAATTTACAGCATTGATGAGGCTATAGTACCTACGGGGGACACAGCTGTAAACAATTAATTCAGCCAAGCCAAGATGGGGGTACAAGTTTTGGGTTGGTGCCATCAGATTAGGATATGTACTATGGTTTGATCCATACCAAATGTAAAGATTGCTGCATGGTCTTACATGCAGCAATCACCTTATATTTCGGAGAACTGTAGCCAGGGGTATAATAAAAAAAGATGTTGTCCCTTGTGAAATTATAGGGAAACTTCTCGCTATGATCGAATCGATCACATCGTAGAATGCAAGGACACCCAGCTCAGATGTTGGATATGCAAAAAAATACGAGAATAATAAAATTACTAATTGGTGAATAAAAAGATTTTGAAAAATTTTTTCATGAAACAAGCCTGTTTTATTTCATTCAAATAGGATATAATCGGTAAACGGTAAACTTGTTCTTGTATGGGCGGTGACCTACCCGCCTACTACTACTGATCGTTATTACGATCCACATTTTCCGAGCTTTCCCGAAAACTCAGATTTTTTTAATTATTTTTTTGTTGATTCTATACACATCAAGGTTAGAATATCCAAAAATTACGGAAAAACGAGACAAAAATAAGTTTCAGTAACAAGTGGGTACGAAGGTTTGAAATCGGAGAGAAAGAGATTTTTTAAACTCTTTAAAGTGCTCATTTGGACAGTCCAATGCTTAACCTAACATTAGCATACAGATCTTTACAAATAGTTGTTTGTTATGCAAAGCTGGAACGTTGGTTATTTAGCGGCGAGTTACCTCCATTGAAAGCTGAGCAAGTGAAGGATTCTAGGATCACTCGCTACGCTCGTGGTTCAAAGATTGAATCCTGAGCGAAGCGAGGATTTCAAAGGTACAAGACGCTAAAAACTTTTCTGCCGAGCGCAACACACAATTTTTTCACCTCACAATAGCGAGGAACATTTTATGGCTGTTTCCGCGGTCAACTTCCGGTAAAAATCTTTAAATATTAAGTTTAAACCAAATATACCTTATTCTCGTTGTTTTAACCATATAAAAAACTAAAATAATAAAAAGGGACTATTATAGTCAATTCAAAGTTATTTGAAGTAGGAATATATTGTTACTTATAAATAACAATAAAAATGATTCCGTAAATGTTGACACTGACATGAGGTTCAACAACGACAATTTAAAAATAAAGTTTTATGTCACGTTCCGAAATCCAATCATAGGTTGTGAAATCTCACCCAGCCTAATATAATGTTTTTATAACAAATAGTTTAATCTTATTGTTATTGTTTTTATGATTAAATGAACTAAAATAATATAATAAAACCAAAACGGAGTATTATAATTTATTTAAAGCTATTTAAAATAAGAATAAAATGTAACAAAAATGTGATTCGGAACGCATTATGACAGATTTTTAGGTATTAAATTAAAAAAGTACTTTGGCGCGCTAGGCCGCAAAAAGCGATTTTCTACGCCCAAACTGATTGACAAAACCTCCTTTTCAGAGCGTGTGAGGTGAAAATAATATTTATGTACTTGACATTATTTATTAGTTAATATTATTGTTATTTTTAACATTTGATAGGTGTTAATATAGTAAGCATAAATCTTTTCCTAGGTTTTAAAGTAATATTGAGACGCAATATTCTTTTATAATTCGTAACAAAATATTTGACTCAATCGAGAGCTGAAAGCAAAACGTTGGTAATATTATTCAAATTCAAATATAGACTCTATAAGCTCTATTCTCTGAGGGGCTTTCATTTTAGGGATATCGCATAACAATTATATAAAAATATGCGGCGCCATAACCTAGTCTGTCCATAAATATGTATGACGCAATTTGTCAACTTTGTACCAAAACAATTCGTGTAAAGCAGAAACGCGGCTAATTAAAGAATAAAATTGGCCCGGAGCTCTTTTTACTGCCAATCATAAAAGAGCCTTTAGAGAACACATAAAGTTACGTACCTAGAATTTTTATGCGAGTCAGACGTTTTATTCGGAAATTAAATTCGGCAACTCGCGGATTTTAACATGGATTTATATGGCGGCCAAATCTATATTGCTTTCCAAATGCTTTAGGTACTGCATCTTCCTAACTAATATCATTTTTTTGCGTGATTATGGTTCAGTTTTGATAACATAGCATGTTTGGTTTTGTGCAATTGAGATACTTCCCGGTCTACCTGCAGTGTTTTGTTAAGAAAACATTTTTTCAAAAATTAATAAGGATGAAGCAATAATATATAACCTTTTCCTAGAAATTCCCCGTCACTCCTCCGACTTTCTTTCCTACTCCTTTGCCGTGCCTGCCGTTCGTTTATGGAACGCCCTTCCCGAGGGTATCAGAAAGGCTCAGACTCTCCAATCCTTTGGTGATCGAGTCAGAAGCATTTCCTTTCTCCTTCATCAACCTTATAATATGATCAAATTCCTCTCTCTATAAGTATTTATCTATCATTATAATACCTATATTTGTCCATTCTTTTCATACATCCACTCCCCTATATTCTATCTATATATTTCTATCTCTCACCCAAGATTGCCTGGAAGAGATTGCTATGTAGCAATAAGGCCGCCTGTTGTGTGTTTCCTTTGTTGTAATTTGTTCTGTATTCTGTATGATTATTCGTGTGCAATGAAGTTTATTTTAATTTTATTTAATTTAATTTTTTGTTTGTTCTATTAATCTATTACTTTTAAATAGTAATGTTTAGTTTATTGCTTATTTTATGGAGAGTGGAGCGCCTCAACTGAAAGTTTAATAGAGTATTCGCCACTTGAGTAGGGGGCAGGTTTTTTACACGTTGCATATTGTCATATTTGACATGTTTAGGCTGAAAAAATACTATATAGAGCTAAAGTAGTTTAGGAAATAAGTGTCTGTATTATTTTGATCAGGTTTGACACAATAATTGTGCTAAATGGTAAACATGAACCTACCATTTACTTCAATATATTCAGCATCTCTAATTATGATTTATTTGAGCTTAACCAGAATTTTGTAAAACACGATGTTGTTGTCGATGAAATGAAAATTTATTACAGACGTGAAAACTTATTACAATATAGAGCTTTCAGTGTTAATTGTTGGATTCCATTTATGAGTATTGAAACCATCGATACTGAAAATGTATGAGTTTTTGCTTAGGACTGCGCCGAACTTTTACATAGTTAAAGTTTACATAGTTATTACCACGGATAATGTATTTAATAAATAAAACTAATTAGTCTCATTTGCATCACTGGTGGTACAGTCGGGAAACATCTCGATTGACCAGTAGAATTTTTAAGGAACTTTATTAAAAAAAGTAACAGACATACAGTAAAGGTTTATATCACAGATAATAACACATTAATAGGTATTTCATTTGAATAATTAATTATTTTATGATTTTTGAATTTTTGCATTTTTAAATGCTATTTTTATACTTATGATAAATTTTAAATAGAAAAATATTGTAAAAAATTAACTCGGCCACAAGTGAATTCTCAGATGGGAATCGAACCCATGACCTTTGAAAATCCGGTCCAATGCTCTAACCGCTGAGCTACCGAGACTTGCGAACCACCCGTTTCCTCCTTCACTCCGGATTTCCAAAGGTCAGGGGTTCGATTCCCATCTGAGAATTCACTTGTGGCCGAGTTAATTTTTTCCAATATTTTTCTATTTAAAATTTATCATAAGTATAAAAATAGCATTGCAAAAATTCAAAAATCATAAACTATTGGCTGTTGCATCTTAATCGATCGATAAACACCTGAAAAGATGTTTCTTTCCAATGCAAGGATATTCCTAGCATTGAAGTGACAACGCGTATTAAAAATATAAAAGTATTGGAGAATTTCGACGGTGGTTCGCAAGTCTCGGTAGCTCAGCGATTAGAGCATTGGACCGGATTTCCAAAGGCCATGGGTTCGATTCCCATCTGAGAATTTACTTGCGGCCGAGTTAATTTTTTCCAATATTTTTCTATTTAAAATTTATCATAAGTATAATTAATTATTTCTTTAACCTTACTACTTCGTTTCCCAAAAAAACTACTGGTCAACCGGGAAGTTCCCCAATTGTACAAACGGTACACCGGGGTATAGATTTTTAATATGACAATTTATTATTAGCCTGTATCCTAGCAGTGGGGAGATTAAAAAGCTGAAGACGAGCAATTAACTGATTTCCTGAAAAAAACGAAATATCGAAGAATATTACAGATTTTCAGCACTCACAGCCGCTAGCCTGCGTGTGTAATGAACGTAAAATGCATAAAATATAATGGCGTGGCATTGGCGTTACTTACAATTTCCTAAGGCCAAGTCTGCTATTTCCCATTTTATAGTTAAGCGGTTAAATGCAATATTGTTGTTAAGTTGCTTAGGTACTTTCTAGTATTTTAAGCTAACCAGCTTACAGCGTTTATACGTAAATATTACTAAATGTGTTAAAATATCGAAAAATGATGTTTTTTGTATAAGTCAAGGAAGACACTGACACAGTGCACAGCTAGTAGGTCTGAAACACAGTTTTAACTTTGATTGGCTATAGGGATTTACTATTTACTATTGCGCGAAAAAACAGCTCATAACGCGTTGTGGTCCGGGTCAAAGATACTTACACATCGCGATATTCGTTTTATGGCTCTGAAAATGCTCACTAATCACAGACCACAAAGCGAAAATCGTATCGGAGCTGTTTGTTATACGGCCACAACGTCGTCGTCGTCTCAGCCACATAACACCCACTGCAGGGTAGGCCTCCCCCAAGGATCTCCATGATCATCGGTCCTGCGCTGCCTTCCAGCGGCTTCCCGCGACTTTCACCAGATCGTCGGTCCAACTTGTCGAGGTCTTAGCCACGGAGCGCCGTCCGGTGCGCGGTCGCGATTTCAGAACCTTTCCGCCCCAACGGCCGCCGGTTCTCCTTACTATGTATCCCGCCCACTGCCACTTCAGCTGATCAATCCGTCGAGCAATTTCAGTAACTTTAGTTCTCCTGCGGAACTCCTCATTTCACGACCTCAACGCGTTGTAGCAGTGAAGAAAAATCATAACGGGTTCTGAGCACCAGCTGGTATAACCATATTACGACGAGCAGTTAAACATATTACACTGGTTGACATTGTTTATAAGTGTTCTCCGTCTCATCTTATAAAACACTTTACACACAACCAAACTCCATAACAAACAAAAACACGTAACTTAACCTCGTCGACAATTTCAAGAGTTGAGTTACACTTGGAAAATTGAGAAGTAACGAAGTCACTAATAACTGGGAAGCTCTCGAGTGAAGATCGGCCATTGTTGGGAAAGGGCAAGTTATTTACAAGTGGAAGGGCCTGAAAGGTCGCCTGTATCTCTATTGAGAGCCGTGACACCAACACAATGACTGACGTACTGCCTTTTTTACTTGATCTTAACACGAATAGTCGACAGACATTTCTTTTGCAAAAAAAACTAAATAAAAAACTTTTGGAGAGTAAACTTTACTTAAGGATATTAACAAAACGTTTGGATCTTTTAGTTGCTGATAATAAAGAAATGTTTCTTTTTTGTTAATAAAAGGAATATCGAAGTTAATAATTAATATTCCTTTTGCTAACAAATGTAAGTGAAAATATTTATGAAGAAAACTTTTTTTATTTACGTGTGGTAAAAATATGTTATTTACTAGCGGCCGCCCGCGGTTTCACCCGCGTGATTCCCGTTCCCGTGGGAATATCCGAATTAAAAATTCGCTTTCGCATTTATAATATAAGTAGGATAGGATAGGAAGTAGAATTGCAAAAAAAATATTCGATTCGAGTTACTTAGCGTTAAGTTTAGAGAAATAGTAGAATAAAATAGAAATTTCGACATTAATACAGTTCAATATTATATCTTAGCTTTTTATGAAAGGTTATTGTCTACGTATTTGTTGAAGTTGTTATTCATTAGTTACTTGGATATGTTTTAAGAATTAATATTTTCCATAAATATTTTTTCTTAACTTAAAGATGAGTGAATTCCTTAATGCGAGTGTTATACAAATGAACTCAAGCAAATGCGTTCTGTTTGTGTCAAGTTTACCGAGTCAGTGGGTACACAAAATGATTACTACGCCTGGCTTTCACTGAACACCAGTATAGCCGTTCTGTAAATAGACAAAATGGGGTACCTACCGACGTACGAGTATTTTTCAGTAATCGCATTTCACTTCGAAAGTGGTTCGACATTGAATGGTAATACAACATAGGTTTAGTTTAGTGTTGAAAAATAAATGCCTATAGTATGTTGAGATTTTCAGGTTTTATAAACAGAATATGGAACCATTATTATTTTGAAACTAGACTACTAGAAGCTAGACGCAGATTCACCCGAATAGTTCCCTTCCCCGTGATAAAATGTATCTTGTATTTTAATCAAGGAGATGGATTTATGAATCATTCAAATAATTATTCACATACGGAAGATGCATGCGCTAGCATGCGCATGCATCTTACGTATGTGAATAATTATTTGAATGTATTTTAATCAAGGAGATGGATTTATGAATCATTCAAATAATTATTCACATACGGAAGATGCATGCGCATGCTAAAAACCATATTTTTTAAATTCCAAAGTGTATCCGATGCCGACCACTCCTTTTTTTGATTCGAGCGATAGAAAGTTTGACATTTTCAAATTGACAGTTTGACAACTTAAAAACGTTTCGTTTCACGTGATTCAAGTCCGATTCAGTATCGGTTTTTCAAAATCTATATAGAGTTAGTTTCCGGTTTTTAAATATTCTACGTAAAATGAAATAATGTCAAGGGAGTTTAAAAAAACGGCAACACCGTATTCGAGTGATTCGAAAAATTTAAATCGGTAAATTTCAATCGAATGCGAATTAACTTCGCATGACAATTTAGAAGGATTCAAAAATACGTCTCTAGGTATTAACCTATCGGCGTGCCGAATTTCATCGAAGTCCATTCAACTTCTTTTGCGTGGCAAGCATCAAATTTCACAATATACTGTGCACTGGTAGGATGACTGTGGTTGACCTACCAACGTATTGTAAACTTCACAGTTGAACCAAAACACCACTCTTATTCCCTACGCTTTAAGGTTGCATTTAATATCAACGTTTAACTTTGTGTGTTGTTGACCGTATTTTGTTAGAAAACAATCTTATTCACTAACCGCGCTATGCCCACTGAAGGACATGGGTCTCCCCAGGGATCTCTACGGGTAGTCAATAATGCCGGACAACAAAATCAATAGAAACCGTTTTAAGTCCTATCATCTTTTTTATTTATCACAGAACATAAGGGAGCAATTCCACCAGTGTGGGGCACTGTGCTGCACAGAGTTCTGTACAAATGTTCCCTTCAATGGACTCTTCTTCTTCTTCTTCATCCATTACGGTCGGTTTCCGCAAGTCGACGACGTTTTGCGTCCGGAGGGTGTCTTGCCGTCCCAGGTCCACCAGGAATGCTCCCAGCGCCTTCACGTCGGAGACTGCCTGGTGAGCCGAGGTACTTGGCCCAGTAAGGGCTACTCCGTCGCAATCCAACAGGACGTGAGCAGCTGTCTATTCTGTCTCCATGCAGCCTCTGCATAGTGGGCTGTCAGTGGCACCTAGATTAAAAAGGTGCTTGTTAAAATTACCGTGGCCAGTGATGGCCCCTGTTATCAAACGTAACAGCGGTCTGTTCAGTGGACTCTCTTTGGCAAGCATTTACAAAATGTGCGTGCACTCGTAGCTCTTTGCCTTCTCTGTCAGAGCGAAAACATTTATTTGTTCTCGCAGACGTAGAACACGCAGCACTGTTCACTTATAATACGCAAAGCTTTGTCAGTGGACATAGAGCCACATAGTTAACGCACTATTTGAGTTTGTGCACGAAACAGGTGCTGCACATTTGTACGGCACACGCTTTTAGTTGAATCCCACCTTAAGGAAGGTGGAATTGGCATTTAAGACACTGGCACATTGCCATGATAACGTAAAAAAAACCGTGGGACGATTTCAGCTCACACTAGATTCACCTGGTGATAGTGCATCCAAAAAAGCTACTGTTTAGTGTGAATTTAGGGACGGAGGCGTAATTGGTCCTTATGTTTCGATAATTACTTTGGTGAGGGCATCATTGTCAATGGCGATCTCTACTGATCGGTAATTTTGGCCCACACAACAGTATGAACGTAAATAATCTGTGGTCCTAGCAGGACGGCTCTGCGTGCCATAAAACATACGCCACAATGGAAATTCTGCATGAACGATATGGGGGAACGTTATTTTTCACGTTACGTTATTTTTGGGGATTTACAACATAACCCACGACATCGCTCAAATTCAATCAGATTTATGCAGTAAAGTTATCGAAAATTAGAACTCTCGTATCGTATCTATGCCATCGTGAGAAGCTGCGGCGGAAATTTGAATGATATCATTAGTATATTCCACACAAATTGCCATAGATGGGCCTTTCAAAAAAAAAAAAAATCGTTAATATCTCTTACACACACAGCATATTTTCTTCCATTTCAACATCGACCCGTCCCCGTTGTTCCCTTTTTGGAAAACCCTATTTATTTATAGATAGATATTATGGATGTAAAATAGACTTATGAACTTTTTCTAAGAAAAGTGGGCCATGACCCACCACGCGGGCCCAATAAATAAACACACTCACTTATATCAAAAACCTACAGCAATCTTCGTAGGAGATCTTTTTTACAAATTTCTTTATAAAAGCTTCTGAGGTAAAACTTATCGGAGCACTTTCAATATTTCCATTGGGACTCGATTTCTTTTTAATCCAGCCCTACATTTCGATATGGCCAATCAAATTAGTTGTTTCAACCAATCATCGAACTAAAATAGCGAACTGCTTGTTTGCCAAATAAATAAGTAGGTACCTTATTACTATAAATTCATGACCAAAATGTGGGCTGATGAAAAGAATTAAGTTTTTGCTGAGAATATTACTCGTATGTATTATTTATAACAGAGTCAAGTAGAATAAAATAATAATGTTCGTTACTAACTAAATGAAATACTATTTTCGACTTCAGATTTTATCGCAATATATTATGTCTTTTATGAACTGTATTTTTATTCTACATAATAATGTATTTGAAAATCCATTAGCAAAATAAATAAAAAACAAAAACTATTAAAAAAATAATTTCATAGAAGTGATTATAAAAAAATAAACATCTGCAACAGACTTGTAGCAAGGAGTTGCCAGCGTTTAATATAAGTTTTTATTATAAACAACGCTTAGCATTCATCATGCGTAAGACCCGTGGTGTTACCACTGGACAACAGAAGTGGTTAAATAAATAAAAAACTAAGTTGACGCTGACCCCAACCTAGTTTTACAAGCTTCAATCTCTGACTCTAATTCACACAAGGAGTTTGATAGTCAGTCACAAGTGTTTCAATGTACCGACCCACATGTATTTTCTCTGTTATCTTGTCACATCACTAGGAAATCGGATGGCCGAGCGAACTAACAACAAATCTAATCCCCTCAATCACATTTTGATAGACACAAGTGTTTCATTGTACAACCTACATGAGTTTTCTCAGCTTCGTATCTTGTCACATCACTTGGAAATCAGGTAGCCCAGCAAACTAACAACAACTCTAATCCACACATTCACAGTTACAGTCACAGGTGTTTTAATGTCCATACACGTATTTTCTCAGCTCCGTATCTTGTCACATCACTAGGAAATCGGGTAGCCGTGCGAACTAACAACAAATATAATACACACATACACAGTCACAAGTGTTTCAATGTACGACCTATATGTATTCTCTCAGCTTCGTTTCTTGTCACATCACTTGGAAATCGGGTAGCCGAGCGAACTAACAACAAATGTTCGCCGCTAACGACTTGACCCGCTCTCCAGTGAAGATACCGAAGGTCGCACTTTGCATCTTTATTGAAGCAGATTCTTACGTAATCGGGGATTTTTCTCAGATTCAAAGACTAGGTGAAAATGTTTAGAATTTTTTAAAATAGCTTATGGACACTTGCAGCACTCTTATAATATGATGCCACAAATAAAAAAATTAATTAAGTATATTTAAATATTTTTACAATATATCAATGATTGGTTCCTACCGTTCGTAAATCTGGCTCTGAACAAGTCAATAATATAATATTGATTGTCATTATTTTATTTATTTTGTAACAAAAAAATACTCTGCTGCATTTCTTTGTTGAAAATCCATCAACCATAAACACTGCTAACCATAATAATCTCCTCAAGGATAAACGCCTTCCTTGTAGGGGGTCAATTCACGAAACGTCGAGCACAGTTTTCATTCTAAAATCTTTCTGCTTCAACGGCCATTGATTCTCCTCGTTATGGGTCCCATTCAACCACGCCACTTGATGCAGCATCGGTTGCTCTAGCTCTCTAAAAGATTCTCTCGTCTGCGTATGGAAACCAATTACAGCAAATGAAGTAAAGATCAAAGAACCTTCTTTTTTTTAAGTCGGTCCAATGAAGGAATGTAGTATTTTGATCAGGATTTTTATCAATTCGCTAAGCTGGAGTCTTAACAAAAATTTAATACATTAATACGAATTTTGTGTAGATTTAAATCATCTATAGACAAGTGAACTTCATCACTTTATATACAGGGTGGAAAACAGATGGTAGCTGGATGGAAAGTACCCTAAATATTGATGTAAGCAAATTTTACACATAGGTAACATTCCTTTTTTTTCAAAAATAAGTTAAACTGCCCTAAAGATTTTTGATTAGGCACTTACCTGCACGGGAATCGAACCGGTTCAAATGAGAAAAATTACATCCTTTACTTTTATGGTACCAATATGACAGTCTTAATAAAGATCAGTTTAGCTGAAAAAACTAAGTGCCTTAAATTAAAGAAAATGATACAGACACAGATTTTAATTTTTAGGTAATTAACTTTTTTGGACTAATATTCACAATAAAAGGCGACGAGACGCGCCGAGGCACGAGTTCAATGGATGAATAAGTGTGTGCCAATAAAAATTTTTGGACAAGCTTTTCAGGATTTGTCTCTAATTAAAGACACTTAGTTTTTTAAGCTAAATTGAGCTTTATACTTAAGACTGTCGATTGGTACCATAAAAGTACAGGATGTAATTTTTCTCATTTAAATCGGTTCGATTCCCGGTACAGGTAAGTGACTTATCAAAAATCTTAGAATGCAGTTTAAATTATTTTTGAAAATAAAGGAATGTTTCCCATGAGTAATATTTGTTTACATCAATATTTAGGGTACTTTCCCTCCAGCTTTTTACCGTCTTTTTTCCCACCCTGTAAAACCCGTCTCGCAATTCATTAAAAATATAAAATATTGATTAAACGTTTAAGGATATTATAGCTTACCCGCAATGGTGAATGGACTCGAAGCGTTTGTCTGTATTCAACCACTAATGACTCCGCTGGTAATAAAATATTTCTTTCGAAGGTCAATTAACTGTAATGTGAAACCTCGACCTTTCCGTAAAACCGACGTTATTAATAAATTTTATAGCAATTTTCATTCATTAACTCGACGATTTGGCATCCCACATAAAATTTCATAGATAGATTTCACTGTAAATTATTTTCATATTTGGCGGAAAATTATCGATTTATACTTGACCTTAATGCATAATAATTTTGATTGATTAGATACTTGTGCATAGTTTAATGTGACCCTTTACAATGTAACATGACGTTTTCTAAGAATACATTAAAATTAAAAGAAGGCTCTATTTATAAATTACTTGTTTGAAGTTATGTTGTGTTATGATTAGGGCCCGGATTAATATGTAAATACATATTTTTAAGTATATTTTCTATCATTTTCGTTCATAATTATATTTTCTACATGAATTATGATATTTGGACCAAGAAATTTTCATTTCAAATTTCAATATTTTTACCCGACTGCAAAGGAAGGGTTATGTTTTTCGCAAGTATCTTGTATGTTTGTATAATATGTTTGTTTGTTTATATGTAATATTCTTTATTACCTCTTGTCTCCAAAACCGCTAAAGGGATTTCGATAATTAAGATATCGTTAGATTTGAATAGAAGGCCAAAATGTTCTTAGGTAAGTGATGTTAAAAAAACGCAACATAGCGGCCGTGATGTGCTATTCTTTGAAGTGAAAAATATTTTGTTTCAATACTTTAATATGGGTATCGAGTTAAAGAGCTTGTCTTAAGGATTTCAAAAAGGTAACTCACGACTGATAAGTAACTGAAACATATAAATAAAAAATATATAAATTAAAAAACTAAAATACCCGCCTGTTTCAAAAGACAAGTCAAAGATGGCATAACATGATGAATGATTCGACCTATTATAACATTCTATGCCTCCGACTACATATTATTAAGTTGATCAAAATATTTATATTTGATCTTGTTTCCATCTTTTCAGTTGACTTGTCATCTGAAGCAGGCGGGTTTTCTAGTTTTTTTATTTATATATCTTTTTCCATATTTCTAATGTTATTGAATGTTTTTCGAAATAAAAAAAAACATATTTTCATAATTTCTTAAAGAATTCGAAAAAGCTTTTTTGGTTGTTTTCTAGAATTTACTCGCTAGAATATTTTCTAGAAAAAAGGCTGAAGTCGCTTAACTTGTTACAGTAGGTCGATTTGAATACCAAAGTGTGTCGCTTATACACAGTTATCTGTACATTCGTTACTAACTTTTAACGGGACTTCGAAAACTCGTAATACCCACTGTCACTGTCGCCGCTTGCGCGCGAGTAATCTCTGTAATTCTTATATAAATTTATGTATACTTGTAACGCTCTTGTGACACAGGAATAAAGTCTAACTTTGAATGTGGAAAGCTACAGCTTCGAAATTTATGATAAAGTTATAAACCATAGACGAATCGTATTTGTAAAAGCGATTAGAGCCGGGCCACATCATTGTGTTGCGGCGTCGTCGCACCGCACAAATGAAACGGCGTCGTACAACGCATCGCAGAATTATCCGAGGCGCTACCATACCGTCGCCCCGTCGCAATAAAAAACGGGCTCGGTAGGCACTCGGTAGGTATGGATTTTAGAATTTAAAATGCAACGGCTGGCTAAAACTCATCCCAATTTCACACATTTATATTTAGCGATTTCGGTAAACATTTGAATTAGCGAAATATGTTCGAATACTAATTTGTTACATATTGAACAATAACTGTATTCTTCTGACTATTCAAGATAGTTTTTTTCTTAATTTCATCGTGAAACTTTCATTTATTGAGAATGAAGACCTTGTAAAAATACTAAAAATATCCTTGACTGTATAGGTAAGTATTTATTTTCACCGCAAGAAAAAAACAACCACCAAATAAGATTGACCGAGGGCGGTCAGTAGGTAGGTTATCATACTTAAAAAAATATACTTTTTGTAGTAACTTGCAGATATTTTCAGTAACTTTCACGACTCTTCAGTTACCAACCTTAAACGTCGTGTACTTCTTGTTTATTAAACGTAATTAATAATATTAAAGTTTGCTTACAATGTAAGTAGGTAGCACTTAGGAGCTTACATCTTAAGGAGTTTGTTTTAGATAGAAACACGTATCATATTTTGCAGCACGCGATCTTCCTCGCTCCGACTAAGTTAAGTGCTAGTTGTTTACTATACTTGAACATAGTAATAATCTACTATACTAGATTATGTATAAGAATAATAATGTTAGAGTATAAACTAACTACTACGCAGGTGATCCACAGGGACATTCAACTTTAGTACTTTGTTCCGCCTTCAATTCGTTTGTATACTAACGATAAAAATATATCTGATTTTTTTTAATACTCAGTCCACTGTATTTAGGTATATTTTAATGATAGTACTTTGTAAGTACTTCTATATAACGTTATCTGCTATAAAACTTCTATAAACAGGACATAACTGTATGAACCAATTTTAACAATTCATCGACTCTGCAAAGCCTTTGAAATACTACACAAAATTAAATGTAAATAAGGCTCCATATTTCTCATAGCCTACTAAAAATTGATATTATTATATTCTCGTATCTATGTCAATACTAACAAAGGGAAAAAAAGCAATTTATAGGCAAATTTATCAATTCATAAAGTAAGCATACTTAATTGGACGGGCGCGCGGATACTCCTAAAGGATTTTTCGTTATAAAACATTATATAAATAAAATTGACTATATTCTCCAAGGGAGGCAGGCCAAATCTAAATATAATATAGGCAAACCCCAGGGGTCTACTGCCATTACCATAAATACGGAAGCTATAAAGTGAAGCTCCGCAAAATTTTATTCGGGACTTAGGTACATTCGATACTAGGTACTGTTATGGCAAATACGAACAGGACTACACGGGCATAACTAAGAATGTGAATTCTGAATACCCGCCTTTTAGCGACATAAAAACATACTTCGCTTTATTATCCCAGAATCTGCTTCACAACACTCGGTTCCACGTAATGTAATTGTGTGTATTCAGAATTCGTACATACGGTAAATATTTGTATAAAATGCGCAATCTGAATTAACACGCTGATTGTAATTTATTCACTCTCTCATTAATAGCACTTTCGTTCGATATGCCGATATTTACAGTGAATGGGAAAAGTTATTCAGTTTTTTCAGGCCGCTTTATTTGAAAAAGTAAAAAATGTATAGAAAACGTTTAAATCGTAAATAATAGACCATTAAGAGGTGTTTCATTTGAATAATAAATTATTTCTTTAACCTGAATACTTTCCGAGAAAACGTTGCCCAAAAAAAACTCTACTGGTAAAGCGGGAAGTTCCCCGATTGTACCTACCTAGGGATCGTGGGTTCGATTCCCACCAGCCCCCTTAGCATGAACACCGCATAATGCGCTTTATCATGCGGTCTTGCTTACTCTGTTACGATAAGAGCGGGATAGTAACACGATACTGAGTAGATAAAAGCAGCTCATGCCAGGCTAAATACAGTAAATATAAATATACTTTTCACCTCACACGCTCTGAAAAGGAGGTTTTGTCAATCAGTTCAGGCGTAGAAAATCGCTTTTTGCGGCCTAGCGCGGCAAAGTACTTTTTTAATTTATTACCTAAAAGTATGTCTTATGCGTTCCGAATCGCACTATTGACAATTGACAATATTCTTTTTTGTTATATTTGATTCTTATTTTAAATAGCTTTAAATTAATTATAATACTCCGTTTTGGTTTAATTATATTAGTTTAGTTCATTGAATCATAAAAACAATAACAATAAGACTAAACTATTTGTTATAAGAATTTTATATTAGGCTGGGTGAGATTTCACAACCTATAATTGGATTTCGGACTGTGACATAAATCTTTATTTTTAAATTGTCTTTGTCTTGTACCTCATGTCAGTGTCAACGTTTACGGAATCGTTTTTATTGTTATTTATAAGTTACAATATATTCCTACTTTAAATAACTTTGAATTAACTATAATACTCCCTATTTTATTATTTTAGATTTTTATATTATTTAAAAAAAAACGAGAATAAGGTATATTTAGATTAAACTTTAAGTTTAAAGAATTTTTTACCGGAAGTTGAACGCGGAAACGACCATAAAATGTTCCTCGCTGTTGTGGGGTGAAAAATTGTGTGTTTTTAGAAAAGTTTTTAGCGTCTTGTACCTTTGAAGTCCTCGCTTCGCTCAGGATTCAATAGAAGTAACTCGCCGTTAAATAACCAACTTTCCAGCCTTGCATAACTATTATATTACTACTCGAAAACACGTTTTACTATGTAGATGAATTTTGAAGTCAAAGCGGAAATAGGAATGTGGTTTTATGCATGGTCTCTATTTCATTGCACTAATTTCATTATATGGGATGTCACCCATCCCGTTATTGACTATTGCGTAAGTTACTAAACGTTCACGTTAATTAAGGCCCTATACGACTGTAGCGACTGTAGTGATGAGAAAAGGGCGCGCGCGTGAGCGGGATCGGTTTTGCAGATTAGGCGAAAATACCACGAAATCACTTCGTAGTAAATAACTAAAGCGATTAATGCGAAATGAAACTACACTATGCTAAATATTATTAGTGTCCACTAATCAAACCAATTTCCAATAGTAATATGTAACACCATTTGAGAATAAACTTGAATTTCGTATTTTTAGAGGGTCATTTCAAAAAGATAGTGTCGAGGCAACATCATAAAATCGTGTTTCTGGTACATTATAAATCTAGATAAGAGTATGAAGAAATGTATATCTTATTATCCGATATGTAATATATCTAACTATCCTATAGATTTATATCAAAAAGCATTTTTTTCCGTATAGCGTCTTAATACACCACCGAGCTCCTTACTACTTAATTTTCTTCGCATCGTATAAGAATTAGTGGTCATCTCTGGTGTCAGAGTTCATCAAGCCTATAGTCAAGTCTATAAGGCCTCTGACTTGACTTAAAGACTGTTATCAGATTTCAACAGCCGGGACCGACGGTAACGTGCCCTCCGAAGCATGACAGCACTCAGTTGTAATGCCACCTTCCGACACCTGGCTGGACCGAGCGTTGCCTAACAAACGTGATCGAATACGGTCAGTCTGTCAAGCGCCGCTATGAGCACTTCACTATTCAAAAACAATTTTATAAAACAAACCAATAATTAATAAACCAATACAGGTATTGGTAAACTAATTGATACAGTAAAAGAACACTGCGGCTTACCTTCAATTTGAAAGTTTCAATTCCAATATCTCTGTGAATACTTTTCGCATACTTTAGTAAGTTGTTCTGCGTAGAATTCACGACACCTCTTATATACGTATATATAAATGTATTAATGTCGCAGCGACATCAAAGTGATATCAAAGACGTTAAAAATTAAAATGTCACAATTAATTGTGAAATTTTAATTTATGACAATACAACACACTATATATTTTCTCAATTTATTGTTGTTAATCAGGTCCATTTCCAACAATCTAACTAGTGTTATTATAAGAATAGAATAAAACGAGCAACCCGTGTGCGCATAATGCGCAAAAAACACATAATAACATTCAAAAAAGTTTTTTTTTTTGTTTTTTTTTTTATTTTATTTTTTGGAGTTTTTGCTAAATTTCTCGACTTATCCGATCACTTCAGACAAATACCTTTCTAACGGTGTATTGCACTTGATTGTGCGACTTTTAGTTTAGGAGGAGAAGCGGCTTCACTGCCGTATTATATATATAGATAGTTATTTATTTGGCAACACATAACATACACCTTGATCCACCTTGGATACACCGTGACCTACAGGAACTAGGCAAACCGCTTTTTTCTTCCTTCTGACCACATTATAATGTCACTAGTGAAATTATAAAACTACGGCTTTGACATTATCACTGCGACATTAGGTATGTATGTATATAGACATCGATTTATCTTAGGTCTCCGCGTTGCTACAACTAGATACCGCGCACGCTTCAAACAACGGATCAAAAAATGTGACCACAAATTTTGACTTTTTTCATCAACCAACCGATTCGGTTGCTAAAGAGTCTCATAGTAGACTGTGCCATTTTTGGCAGAGTAAAGAGGTCACGAGCTAAATGAATGAGGGCGGTATCTAGTTGTAGCAACGCGGAGACCAATGATAAATCTATATACATAGAAGTATGATTTTTTATTGCGCTTGACCTCTATCTCGCCATGGAAACGATAATGCGATCTATTGAATGCGTATATGAAACGCATTTGCCTAGAAGGTACTAACTAAACTTATTTAACTTGAAGGCCCTAAATTGTTTTTATACAGGGTGTAAGGGACGGTATCCAGAAAACTAAAACCATGGACTCATCAGACCATCATTCTGAACAACTTTCCCAAAGAAACCATACAGAAAAGTTTTTTTTTTCGACTTTCCATACAAAATGACCGATTGAGTGATCACTTTTGTATGGGGAGTCGAAGTAAGTTGCTCAGAATAATGGTCTGAGTCTTTGGTTTCAGTTTTCGGGACACCGTCCCTTACACACTGTATTTTCCCATAGGTAGGTACTACATTTTGTAAACAGTTCCACAATGAACCCGGATTCCCATTGGCGTCGCTATCGGGCCTGCAACTATTACGGGCAGCCAATAGTAGGTCGCTTTTAAGGCGATGTTTATGTTAAGAACCTTTTTCTTTACCCTAAAATCGACGTCTCATAATACAGGTACAAAATCAGGTAAGTAAAAATCCTAACTAATATTAGAAATTCGAAAGTGTGTTTGTTTGTCCTTCCTTCACGCCCTAACTAAGCAACCAATCGACTTGATTTTTGACGTAAAGTTAGTTGAAAGGACTACTTTTTATCCCGATATTCCCACGGGAACGGGAACCACGTGGGTAAAACCGCGGGCGGAAGCTAGTTAAGTCAAACAGAAAGTAAAGAAAAAACTAAACATGTTCCCCGAATTATGATAATAATTGCGCTACCCATAACTATTTTAATTATTAGTTATGTTTACTTTCGCACCGTTTTAAAAATGTATATCACCAATATTTGCTATACTCATTCAAGCTGCATCTTAAGTTACGTGAAGATAACATAACATATTATACTCTGTAATACTTACATAAACAAAATTAAAACTACCTACATTCTTTACTTTATTTAAGAAATACGATACTGAATTGTCGAGGTGCTCTAATTTGTGAAAAAGTATTTTTTCTTAAATTATATAAGTCCTGAAATACTCGTACTTCCCCTATATATTTCGTAGTATTAAAAGTAGTGCTACGCCTTAAAGTTGTCCTTTGATATTGCTACATATTTCATAAGTACATGTTACTTGTCTAGACACGGATCCCTGTTTGATATCGACATCCTATATTCGTTGGATAAAACATTACTTTGTTTGTTTCCATTATTTATGCATTGTCTGTGTGCTAACTCTTTTAGGCATAATATTATAAATAATGAGTTACTTACATCAAATATTCTGGAAGTATTCTCTTTACTTAAATCAATGTTACATAAATCTTCAATTAGGCAACATTTTTAAATAACAAGTGACCGAAAACAATATTTCAAACGATTACGATACGTTATGTCATATAAAAAGCTCTGACGTAAGCGACTCAAAGAATCAACGACATCTTAATACACAATGCCATCCCTTGCCATAGAAAAGGTCTTTAACCACCTCTCTGGTCTAGTGGTACAACCACTGGTATCACCCAGGATATATGGACCCAGGGGGGACTTCAGCGGGGGCATATATTGTATTCAGTTTGGTTGGACTTGTTGTAAGTCCGCCTAGCTAGTTGCCACCATCTTATCTTAGTCTGACGCCATAACAACGATGATTTCAGCATTGATGTATTCGGGCAGTTAGAGATAAGATAGCCAGTTCCTCAGTGATTGAGGATTCCGGGAGAGGCTCACTTCCATCTTCAGCCTTATCAATACTTAACATCAGCTATGATGAAGGCTAAGAGTATACCCGTCGTTAATAAAAACATAATACAGTGACTAAAACAGTTTTCATAAAATTCGTCTCTCTGTGGTATCAACTTACGCCACAGTAAATGTATTATCTAGAGCAGTATCTCAACTGAGCTGACCTTTTTTGCCATGAGTGCACGGGTTGGGAACGTTGGCAATGATAGTGCGAGTTTTCTGACACGAGCGTACCAAAAGCAGAGATTGGCTATATTTGAAGTGGTACTAACGATAATATTTATACACACCTCGTTGCACCATACACCGTTCCTTTTACAATCAAGGAGCTTAGTAGACCAGAACCGCCTCTGTGGTCTAGTGGTAACAACCACTGGTATTAGACCCAGAGGTCCGGGTTCAATTACCAGTGGAGATACATATTGGTTGGTGGTAGGACTTGTTGTAAGTTCACCTGGCTAGCTACCACCATCATATTTGAGTCTGACATGAACAATGTTTTCAGCATTGTTGTGTTCCGGCAGTTAGAGATAAGATAGCCAGTTCCTCAGTGGTTGAGGATTCCGGGAGAGGCACGCTTCCATCTTCAGCCTTATCAATACTTAACATCAGGTATGATGAAGGTTAGACGTCTCGCTGTTGTTAATAAAAAAAGTTTTTTTAAAGAAAGCGTTGTTTCAAATCGTAAACAAATCTCTTCTGGTCGACCGGGAAGTTCCTCGATTATAGTACCTATTTGTTACCAACGACGGTACGGAGACGGTATATGAGGGGTAAGAGGTTGTTTGTTTGTTTGTGCAAACCAATGTTACCATTTATCTCTAAAACTACTAGTTCGATTTTGATGCGGTTTGCAGTGATGGATTCGGGTTTTATTGGTGGATGTTCTTAGATAGGTATTACAGTGACAACTCACCAGGGGGCGCTGCAGTTAACATTTGTTTTGCAAACCAATGTTTCCATTTATCTCTAGAACTACTGGTCCAATTTTGATACGGTTTTCAGTAACGGGTTTGGATTTAATTGGTGAATGTTCTTTTATAAGTTTAACATCATTTATTCAGGCTAGTCTTTTACAAGCTCTTATGAACGTCAAAGAAGCTACACCATCGGTTACGGTGACAACTCACCAGGGGGCGCTGCAGTAAACATATGTTTGAGCAAAACCAAAACTACTAGTATGATTGTGATGCGGTTTTCAGTAATGGGTTTTCTGTAGTACAAATGTACATAATATCTATGCTCTCTAAAAAGTTTGAAATAAAAAGCAAACATGAAAATTTAGAAAAAACCCACGACGGTTAAAACGTAATAAAATTGAAAAAGGATAAAATAATTAAAAAACCCCTGACTTAATTATCCGTCGGGAGCTGCCATCACTATTATAAATTTTAGCATGAATATAAATAAATCCAATTATTTACAATTACTATAAAACTGCAAGAGTATAGTTCATTTAATGGCAGCCCCCGACGGATAATTAAGTCGGCGGTTTTTAAATTATTATATTCTTTGTCAATAACGTTTTATGTTATATCGACCACCAAATGGCTTCTCTATCTAAAAAGTTTTTATATCAAAAAACGAGAAGGTCTATTTTCGCTTCCAGGACAAAATAACATATTGTATCTTCATCTTTAAACTAAGAGCCTTGGATAATCTTGCGTTCATTCTTCTTGTCCGTAGTGAATGGATGATAGGATAATTTTGACGATTCAAAAGTGCTTATTTAATGAGCCTTTTCGAATAAAGTTTTTTTTTTACTTTTTGTTGTAATTAAAGTTTTTGAGACTTAAGTTTCTGCATACGCTTTTTATGTTCTGTGCTTAAGTGGTTTCCAATTACAGCCGCTAGGCGTCGTGAGTGACATGCAATTGTTTTTTCTTTCAACAGGATACATATTTTCTTTCTGACAGTGTGTTATATTATTTCCGGAAGGTTATTGCAGAAGGAAAACCGTAAAGGAAATACTTAAGGATTTATCAAATACCGTTCCGATAGTAGATCCTTTGTGCTTGTGTTTTTTTCCTTTTTCCAAGTTATAAGAAATCTAAGAAGAGGGCAACTAAGATGAAACAGCCATCTAATTATAACTTTTAAATTTTGTATTTTACAATGCTATTTTTAAGTGATAAATATTAAACAAGAAAATATACTAGAAAAAATAACTAGTATCATGTCGCCCTGACGGGATTCTAGTATATTTTCTCTCATAAAATTAGCATTGTAAAATGCAAAATTTAAAAGTTATACTTAACTAGATGGCTGATTCATCTAAATCGCTAGTCAAACACTTGTAAAGATGTTTCTTTCGAATGCGAGGATATTTCTCTCATTGATGAAACGACGGTGGCCAACACCGTAGAAAGGTGAATATACTAGAAAAATTCGACGTGTCCTCATAGGTCTCTGTAGCATAATTAGTTAGTGCATTGGGCCGGATTCCCAAGGATGCGAGTTCGAATCCCGTCAGGGCGACATGAGACTAGTTGCCTTTTTCTAGTATATTTTCTTGTTTAATATTAATCACATAAAAATAGCATTGTAAAATGCAAAATTTAAAAGTTATAAAGAGGGCAACTCTTACGAAATTGTAATTATATACTTACTTACTTCGCTTGCTCAGCGACTGTACATCTTGGCCTCCGACAGTAAAGTAAGAAAATTAGCTCCTGATATTTAACCGATTCAAAAAAACATAAAAAATATAAAGTAAAGAAATAAAAAGGAAAAATAACAGAGAAATAATATTTTAAAATAGTTTTAAAACCGTCTCCTAAACGATCCAGCTATTTCTCAAACCTAAAAAAAGCTAAGGTAACGTCTGTGAAAACTGCTCTCAAAGATATACAAATTCATTTTTCCTAAGGTTCAAGTTGCTTTGTAGGTTAAGGTTTGTCTAACACGATATTTCAGTCTAGTTAGGCTGACCTTGCCCGTCTCAAGTTGGCTTATTAAATCGACGTTGTCAAATTAGGGTACACTGACATCTAACTTTTAGTGATCTCATTTAAAAGGCGAATGGTCAGGAATGACCCAGAGTCGATTAAAATAATTTGTGTGTTTAATTTGGACATAATTAGTAGGTCACAAATATGTAATTAGATTCTCCCTAAATTATCACTGAGACCAGAACTGCGCGCTCAAAGCGGCAACTCTGGGCACTAAAAGAGTTTCTTTCTTCAAAAGATACAGAAATAACACAATATAGAGAGAAACAGTTAATGCGGATTGATTTGTGGCATTAAAGACATTAACGAAGCGCACGGCCTGCGATTGTAGATATTAAGCAAGTTTTACAATGGTCGGTCCCAGGATGGGTGACCAAAATGTATAATCTCGAGCTCCTCCGTGCTTTGAAAGGCACGTCAAGCCTTTGGTCCCCGCTTTATTTGCAGTAGTTAAAACCCACCAAAACGCATTGGGCCTGCGTGGTGTGTCATGGCTCATTCTCCTCTCCTCGTCCATTCATAAGGGAGGCTGCTGGGGCACTCCCCAGTAGGGACATCAAAACCAGCCATTTAACGTCCCCATTATGAACATGAGTACTTACTAAATTACTGATAAAATAAAAGTCATGGTAAACTACCACGTTGATGGTTTTCCACAAAACTAGTTCTATAAGGGGGTAAGCACGAATAACTTTCGAGTAAGTATCGAGGAAGTAAAGTAAAAAAATGTATGACATATTGAGCAGCGTTCCTACCGGACGTAAACGGAACTACATTTTCCTATACATTTTTTGACATAACATGCTCGATACTTACTCGATACTATTTCGATAGTTATTCGTGCTTGCCCTAGTACATACCTACTATTTACGCCTAATAAAACTTCATACATCATATCCTAATCGATGCTGGGTTTTTGGCCTTACTTCGCTGACCTTTCTCCTTTACCAATGTTTTTGGAAGACAGCGAACATTAATTCTAGTTTCCAGTGACGGTTTCTTGAATTAGTAATATTGAACTAGAAATTTAATTTCTAATCATATCAATTATAATTATCAATATCACTAATAAAATCAATTATAATTTTAACGTGACATAGAATAATAGTGGAGTTTGAAACTTTTGGGAGCAAAACATGGTCATGTTATATGAACTGAAGTCACTTGTCAGTTGAATTCGTAGGGGGTAAAAAGCTAATATTTGACATGAGCATTTTCAAAGAAAAAGCATTTATTTAAACAAATGGTGAACAAAAAAAACGTTTTAAGAAAAGCCATGGCAACAACATTGCGCAAGCAAGAATAATTTCTTACTTATGATAAATTTTAAATAGAAAATTTTCTAATTAAAATTTATAAAAAGTATAAAAATAGCATTCAAAAATGCAAAAATTCAAAAATCATAAAATAGTTTCTTACTTCCTATAAAAAATCGAATTACATAAAATTCTGAAACAAAAAAATAGAAATACCAGAACCCCGGTGTCTCACTTAATCACGTAAAGTATTGAAAGCCGACAAAATCTGCCATACTTTCGATAATCTTAAAGCCTTACATTTTTATCTGAAGCCTCTACCCCCTAGAAAGTTTTCAGCGCCCACCAGGGGGTGATATCGACCCCATTCATACCCATGAGTTACAATGTATTAAAAAGTATAATGAAGGCTGTTTCCATGGCTAATACGTTAGCGGTTTTATCTGTTTGTGGATATAAATTGAAAACGGCACGGTCAACTTATCACGGCACAAGACCTTTGATAAATCGGACTTTTTTTCATTTAAATCGACGCATTTGTGGTTTGGCAGTCTGTCTTTTGTTGTTTGGCGATTAACCGTTTCATGACGGTCTATTGTGAAATACGGTTGCTACCTGTTTCAGTATATCTTTTGTTATTATAAAGTACTACTTAATGGAAAGTTTGTAAGCTCTTCTTAATAACCATGAGCGATGTAAAAGAAAAAAAAAATTATAACTAGAGATTGTATTGATTAGGCGTTTAGACGATGTTTTTTGTGAATTCTCACATTTATTAAATCTTAAAGAAAAATTTAATTTAAGAACCGATTACCAAATCTAAAATCTGTTAAGACTTAAATCTGTAGCTTGTATGATTCGAAAATAATTTAATCATTGCATAGATATGCAACATTTAACAAGAGTGTTCAATCTCAAAGATATAATTTGCATAGTAAAAATATACCTACATGAAAATCTTATTTTAATAAGATGACTTTGAACATAAATAACCATCAAACAGTATTTATGACTATCAACGTTTTTTTTTTATCAAGTCGCTGTTCTATTCAAAATACAAACTTTTATCTATCGAGTTCTGTCAATACGCGAAGATGAACACAGTAAAATACGAATGGTCCCTTTCACAAAAAGATATATTCCCATTGAATTCGGTCTTAACAGTTTTTCCATGTCTTTTTAAGGAAAACACAAGTTTTGGAGGAAAACAAAAAATGAGAGCGTGTTTGGTAAACTGGATAATTCCATGGTTAACAGGAGAGGAGTTTTGTCCTAGTTCGTGCAATGTTCTTTTACGAACCTACCTCGTAATTTATCTCAAATCATCAAGATGCAAGAATCAATTTGACGACCTGTTTGGTGCAGGGGTACTAAGCCCGCCTTCTGCGCCAGAGGTCCCGGGTTCGATCCCCGGACAAGACAAATATTTGTGTGCATGAACATGTCTATTTGTCTTGGTCTGTGCGTTTAATATGTATATTATGTACCTATTTATTTACAAAAAAAAAGTATATATCTAGTATCCGAACACAAGTTCTTAATGAAACTTAATGTGGCCTAAATAATTGGTGTGTTTGTATGCAAATAAAAAATTATAAAATAAAATTATAAATATAAATTTAATATTCCATTTGTAGCAAAATTGTATAATAATAGAAGGGTGATAAATTGATAAAAAATATTAAGTATAGTGTGTTGGTATGTTCTTTAAACTTAGGTTTTTTGGATTACCTTTTTTCTAACCCATCTATATTCTTTAATAATATTAAAGGCTTCGATGGAAATTTAAATAAATGGATTGTAAGTCTTTATGGTTAAAGAAAGTTTGTGATGATCCGTCTACAAATGTAATCGGCTTTGTTCAAAGATAAGCTGCTTTTATGATGGAAATACTTTGATCTATATCTAAAGGGGTCTGGTATAAAAGCTTAATTTATAAATATCAGTCAAAACCACATAAATGACTGCTGCGGATATCAGTACGAGATTGGCAAACTAAAATCGTTTTTGACAACTTTCTATTTGTCTCTTTCATATCCATAGACTGCTTTACAGACATGAGTAGAGCATCCGATAGTTATCGAAAACGACAGTAAATGACTACTCGTACTAAGTGTAAATAATATATACACTTACGCGAAAAGAAGCGACACTTGAGCAAGTGTGCTCGTATAATCTCCCTCTATGTGTGCGTGTCTCCCACACCGTGTTAGGAATTAGGACCATAAGTACAAGTGTCAATGGATATGTAATTAAAATTCTACTGGAAATATTAAATAGCTTCAATTGTTGTTAAATTAAAGTATTGTTATACGAGGAATAAAAAAAACCTTAGAAATATTTCAACAATTGCTGGAATTTATTAAATAAAAACGACAATTTAAAATTGTTCTTTCAATTATAATGATTATTTAAAACACACTTTAATCACATAACACATTTAATTAACATAATCCCTTACAGAGAACATCAAGTATAATCTCAAAGAATAATGATCGAGAATAACACAGTATTAGAAAATCATAAAACAGTAACTATTACGGAAGAATAAAACAGTAATTATTAGGGTAGAATAAAACAGTATTAAAGCACTTAGCTTGTTAGACCTCTAAATAAAAATGAATAAAGATAAAACAGTATTAAATTAAAATAGAATAAAACAATATATTAGTAGAATTGGACAGTATTACAGTACTTAGCTTTTAGACCGCTCTGCTCGACTCACCACATATTTAGTAGCAGGTAATCACTACGTGTTCTTACAGAAGACTGTCTCAAAATGTGTCATCCATACTCAGAGGGAGCCAAAGAGGAGGGGAGATTCTCCCGCCATTTTAACAACTCATCCGCGAAAATAATAAATTTTCTACAGTGGCGCCAACATGTCAAATAACTTCTTTTATAAAAATAACATACTTTGAATAAACTATTTGTACTAACTATAATATAAATATTATTAATATTAATAATTTATACCTTAATTTAACAAGATACAGTACATGTTCAATATTTGTATTACAAAAATAATTAAGGAAATAACAGGAAGTAAACGGAAACCTGACCATATTTTGTCAATCGCCTGGGCCCTGTTTCATAAAGATTACAATTGTCAGCGACAGGTGACAGGACAATTTGACAATTGTACGTTCCTAAAACATTGATGCTATCTGGGTACTATAGGAAAAGCCGACGTAATTGTCAAATTGTCGCGACAATTCTACAATTTAGCTTTTCATAAAACATTTGGTCTTACATATTTGTAATCGGAAATCTGACATATTTGTCAAATTGTCGCACATTTTTGATAGGCAACCTTGGGCTGTGTCAGGATGAGGAGTGACAGTTATTTTTCTTTTATAAATTCTTACTTGATCGAAAGAGTTCGTATTAGGATTTTGAAAAATAGAAACCTTCTGCAATGACGACAAATGTCAAAATTGCGTAGATCAGTGACAAAAAAAGTATGTTCGAGCATAGTTGACAAATTGTCAACTTGTCAAGCTTTATGAAACAGGGCCCTGGTCAAAACACATCTTTTTAGTATTTTACTGTTCAACTATCGATTTTAATATTTTGATAAACCAATATCGATAAGCTTCAATTTACATAATAATTATATTTAATGTCTACTAAACAGGAAATAACTAACTTAAGAATAGTCGTCTTTGTCAGATAATCAAATCAAATTTCTTATAACAGAATCTAGTAAAATGAAGGAGAAAGGAGAAGACGAATATGAGTATGTATTCTTATTTTAATTTAATGACTTTATAAGCAGTAATTGACAAATAAATTTATACTAAACATTGAATATTCTAACAAACGCGGTTGGCGGGGCGTGGAGCCAACATCTTCTTACGGCATCTGATAGGGCTGTGTCCAATGATATTTATACATAGATATTTTTATATGTTACGTTCATAGTAATTTGTGTTGAAATCTGTGATCAAGACTGCATACTTTTTTCTTTAGTTATTACAAAATTTGGCATCAAATTAAAAACCTGATATTTATAGTTAAATTGCAAATGTCGTTACTTCTGTTAAAGTTGGCAAGTTTCTTGCGCTCGCTGATCTTGTCAGTTTAGAAAAAAATGATTTTATTTCTAACTTTTTAGACAGCATAGGTTTTGTACATTGTACTACATAAAACCCAATTACTGAAAAAAACATCACAACCTTATTAAAAGTTTTGGTTTTGCACAAACAAATGTTTACTTCTGCGCCACCTGTGGGTTATCACCGTAACACCTATCTAAGAACATCCACCAATCAAACCCGAATCCATAACTGAAAACCGCATCTAAATCGGACTAGCAGTTTTGGAGATAAATGGCAACATTGGTTTGCACAAACAAACAAACAGCTTCTCACCCCAAACGCATATAATGTAGGGGCGAATGTATCCATGTGTCTGCAACTCTGCACTTTCCTGATACCCGTTACTTAAATTTGGTAAAATTGTAAATGTCTCTTGTCAGTTAAAAAAGTTTTGTCAATCATTTTGCGCCACCCATATTTCGCTATGTTCGCTATATCTTATACTAATAAAACTATATCGTGACTGACTAGCAGAAAACGCACAGCCCAAACGGCTGAACCGATTAAGCTGAAATTTTGCATACAGGATCCTTTAACGATGAAGGCGAGCATTAACAAAGGTTTTTGTTATATTCCCACGGGAACGGGAACTACGCGGGTGGAACCGCGGGCGGCCGCTAGTTCTTAATAAATAACCAACCTGTTATAGTTAAATTGTTAATGTCGTTACTACTGTTTCTGTTCAAGCTGACAAGTATCTTGGGTCCGCACGAGTAATCATTATTAAATCTAATTGAATAAAAATTCACTCGTTGTTCATAAAAAATTAAAATAATATGTTTTTTTTATTATAATTATAAAATAAATAAAATATTATTAAACCTTTATTAAGAAACGAACCTATATATAAAACATATATAATAAATCCTTACACAAATTTGCATTTCATATCAATCGTACTATATATGTATGAGATTCTTTGGCGCAAGTTTAAATTCCATTTTGGTGTCAACACTACTAGTGTCGTGGCACTGCTAAGGGTACTGAACCAACGAAAGTATTAAAAATAAGTACAATTAATAACATCCGCACACAGAACAAACACTATGTTCATCACATTAATATTTTTTTAGTAGTGATCGAATCCCCAACCCATAGTGTATATAATATTAAGTCTATATCATTGATCAACGTACCATTGTACCAACGGGCTCTCCAAAACAAAACTTTATCCAAGTCAAAAAAATTAAGACGGTATTTAGTTATGTACGTAACTAGTTAGTATTGTGTCTCTGAATGATTCATAACCGCCTATGTGGTCTAGTGGTTCACACCACCGGTATCAGACGTAGGGGTTCCGGGTTCGATTCCAAGTGGGGGTAAATATTGTATACGGTTTGGTTGTACTGAAAAAAAGAAATAACCGAACTGTTTCTGCTATTTTAGAAATAACAAAAATTTGTTGAGCAGATGACAAAGTTTTATTGAAATAACAAAACTGATAAATATTAAACAAGAAAATATACTAGAAAAAAAACAACCAGTCTCATGTCGCCCTGACGGGATTTTTATTTTCTAGTATATTTTCTTGTTGAGCATTGTAAAATGCAACATTAAGAAGTTATAATAACAAAACTGGTTCGCTTACTGTTAAAAAACCTAGTTTTGTTACCTAGTTGTGTAAATAAATTTTCCGTTTTATGTAGCGGATCTTATATAAATAAACAGTCTTGAACTCTTGATAAACTAAACTTGCATCTAAATCGATACTTCTCTTTTAAGTTAATTCTTTGACAATAAGTTTATCGCATGGCTGCAATTTGTAACTGATTAAACCTTGTTAACCTGTTCATAACTAATTCTAAATAATAATAATAATATTTCTTACACTTACACCAATTAACCTAGCCCCAAGGTAAGCACTGTAAGGTTTGTGTTAAACGATACTAGGGTAACGGAAATAAATACATAATCTATACAAATATAAGTATTGATGAAATATATATAAACGTCCATGACTCGGGTACAAATGCTCGTATCAAACAAACAAACATTTTCCCTCGGGATTCGAGTCCAGGACCTTAGAGTAGGCGACACCTAGAAACCGTTGTACGTAACACTCTTCCACGGAGGTCATCAAAACTAAATATTAACATGCTATTGTAAACGAATAATTTGTAACAAAGGACATCAGGCAATCTTCATACAAAGTTGGTCCAAAAAAAAAAGTGAGCGGCCAGACCCAAGATTATTTCTAATTGGTAGTTCATATTAGGACCTAAAAAAAAATATATGGACTTAACCCTGTAACCGCGTGAACTGAGAAGCTATTTAAGATAAGGCATTCTGGGCAAAAACACAAATAACATTAGGCGGACAGACCCGGGATTATTTTTAATAGGTAGTTCCTATAAAGACCTAAAAAAAATTATATGGACTTAACCCTGTCACCGCATCAACCGACTTGCTATTTCGAGTTCAAAAAACAGGACAAAAAAAAAGTGAGCGGCCAGACCCAAGATTATTTACAATAGGTAGTTAATACTAAGGCCTAAAAAATATAAATATGAACCAAACCCTGTCACCGCATGAATTGAGTAGCTTTTTACTTGAAATAGCAACTCTCCTCATGCGGTGACAGGGTTTGGTTCATATAATTTTTTTTAGGCCTTAATATGAACTACCTATTAGAAATAATCTTGGGTCTGGCCGCTCACTTTTATTTTGTACAGATTTTGTAAATCGAAATAGCGACTCAGTTCATGCGGTGACAGGGTTAAGTCTGTATAATTTTTCTTAGGCCTTTATTTGAACTACCTATTGGAAATAAACTTGGGTCTGGCCGCTCACTTTTTTTTGTCCAGATTTTTTTGACTTGAAATAGCAACTCTCCTCATGCGGTTACAGGGTTAAGTTCATATAATTTTTTTTAGGCCTTAATAGAAACTACTTATTGAAAATAATCTCGAGACTGGCCGCTAACTTTTTTTTTGTCCAGGTTTTTGAACTCGAAATAGCTACTCAGTTCATGCGGTGACAGGGTTAAGTCCATATAATTTTTTTTAGGCCTTAATAGGAACTATCTATTAAAGTTAATCTCGGGTCTGGCCGCTCACATTTTTTTTTTTGGACCAGAATGCCTGATGTCCTTTATTTAGTTTCAGCAATGAATAACCAATTTGACAACAATCTGTTACCAAACATTGTACAATTCATCATCAATATTTATTTGTTATGCAAGGCTGGAAAGTTGGTTATTTAGCGGCGACTTACCTCTATTGAAATCTGCGAGAGGTTCAAAGATTGAATCCTGAGCGAAGCGAGAATTTCAAAGGTACAAGACGCTAAAAATTTTCTGCCAAGCGCAATACACAATTTTTCACCTTACAACAGCGAGGAACATTTTATGGTTGTTTCCGCGGTCTACTTCCGGTAAAAAATTCTTTAAACCTAAAGTTTAATCGAAATATACCTTATTCCGTTGTTTTAATGATATAAAAAACTAAAATAATAAAATAGGGAGTATTATAGTTAATTCAAAGTTATTTGAAGTAGGAATATATTTTTACTTATCATTACAATAAAAACGATTCCGTAAATGTTGACACTGACATGAGGTACAAGACAAAGACAATTTAAAAATAAAGATTTATGTCACAGTCCGAAATCCAATTATAGGTTGTGAAATCTCACCCAGCGTAATTTAAAATTCTTATAACAAATAGTTTAATCTTATTGTTATTGTTTTTATGATTCAATGAACTAAAATAATATAATAAAACCAAAACGGAGTATTATAAATAATTTAAAGCTATTTCAAATAAGAATCAAATATAACAAAACAGTCAATAGTCCGATTCGGAACGCTTTATGACATATTTTTAGGTATTCAATTAAAAAAGTACTTTGCCACGCTAGGCTAGGCAGAAAGCGATTTTCTACGCCTAAGCTGATTGACAAAACCTCCTTTTCAGAGCGTGAGAGGTGAAAAATAATGTTACCGGTACTTTTAGTTTTAAATATTTTGACTGTAGTAAAACTTATTTTGTTAACATCTCCTCTTACGTATAAATCTCATTTCCAAAATGCTCACCGGTATCTGTACTACACAATACAAATCTTTTGGAATTACTCCACAGAGTTTTGATTTTTAAGTTCATATTTACGAGTAAATTAAATAAAATCAAAGTTCTTTGGAGTTATACCAAAAGGTTTGTTTTGTGTAGTACAGATACCGGTAAGCATTTCGGTCGTAAGTTGTTTACCAGATTTTTGTTACAAGCATCTGATGAAGTTTTGCTGTATAAAGCTCAACTTATATTTTTTGTTTTTTTCAAAATTTACTTTTACATATGGCTGTTTAGTTTAGTTATTAACAATCAAAGTTTAAAAATGGCAACAACATAGTTAGGCTATTTATAACAAAATTCACTGAACTTTTTAGTTTGAAATTTACAAAACAAGTTGCTAATGGTGATAAGTTGAAAACAGACTGTTTTGTTACTGATTTAACGAGTGTATTTATGCTTAAACGAACTATTTGAAAACATTTAGATAACTCATGGTAACAAGCTGTAACATATATAATATTGGGTTAACATAACATAACCTCTGCAACCAAACTGAGAAAGAGAGAAAGAACAATTTTATTAACCATAGACACAATTACAAACAAAACAAGAAAACGAAAATGAAAATGAAAAGAAACTGGGCTTGGTTACAAGTTACACGTAGTCGGCAAGTCACTACTTCGAGACTACATGTTGACTTTAGTTGGATCACATTTTTTTTTTTTTTGTGTGGTGGTAGGACTTGCTGTTAGTCCGCCAGGCTAGCTACAACCATCTTATCTAAGTCTGTCACCATAAATGTTTTTAACATTATTGGGTTCCGGCAGTTAGAGATAAGATAGCCAGTTCCTCAGTGATTGAGGATTCCGGGACAGATGCGCTTCTACCTTCAGCCTTATCTTTACTTACCATCAGGTATGATGAAGGCTAAGCGCCTCCCCAGTGCGAATAATAAAAAAATAAATACAACACCTAATAAAAAGCAGCATTTAAATATTAATGTTTTTGAAAATATATGTATGTCCGTTATGTCAAGCCCAGCTGTTGCCGGAGCATGTTATACAATTTGAACGCTCTAATAAAAAAAATATGTGCTTTCTTTTTTAGTGCTTTGAAATACTGCACAAAACCCATTTCCGTTCATTAATGTTCACGTAACATAAGAAATTGAACTCTAACCAAGCTACCAGTCTTTGCTTTTAAACTGAAGGAGCTCTGGTAATTTATGTAACAATTGTCCAATGTTTCAGCAGAAAACTCTTTAACCTTTTAAATAAAACTAAACATTTCTTATAAAACCATTTCGAATCGTCTCTTGTTATTTCCAAAGAGAATATATAAAAATACACAGAGCCTTTTTTACTTTATTATCGAAGTTTTAGTTTCTGCTCGGAAAGTTAAGGCGGAGATTATAAAGTTGTGTACGTCGCTGGGAACTACGATCAGACGTTACTAAGGACCACAAAGATAATATTCCCTTTGTCCTTAACATTCGAATCGATAGTGTACTATTGTAGAGAAAACTTTAAAAGTAAGGCGGTATAATACAATAATAATAATAATATACAGCGGCGGTAATATACAGTACAAGGTCCTATAATGTCGCAAGCCACAAGCCATAAGTTGAAATTAATTTATTCATAACTAGTGCCCGCCCGCGGTTTCACTCGCGTGGTTCCCATTCCCGTGGGAATATCGGGATAAAACGTAGCCTATGTGTTAGTCTACTACTTGAAGTCCCTTCATACCAAATTTCATTCAATCCGTTGAGTAATTTTTACGTGAAAGAGTAACGAACAATCAAACTGAAATACTTACACACTTATAATATTAGTAGGATTATATCAAAATAAAGAGAGAGAGTTAAGATAATAATATTCTATACTATGGGCAGGATTTTGATTACACTGAATTTCTTGAAAAAATATATAAAAAAATTAACTGTTGACTTATTTAACTAGCACACAATAAGTAATAATAGCACCTAAGTCATAGACTATATACACTCCCAAGTGTATTGTGTCTTTAAACAACTTAAATGTCATTACTAAAACAACAACCATCAAAAATAGATTCTTTTTCATGTAAACCAATCTAATTCAATATTCAGTGCGCTGTCTGGGCCCGACCGGCTCGTTACTTGGCCCGGTTATAGCATTGACAAATGATTCCGAGCCACCAAAGATTTGTTCATGACTGAACAAACTATATAATTGTACAAGTTTGCCATGATGGCAAATGCTACGGATTATCGTAGCAATTCGTAGTTAGCTAAGATTCAATGTTTTTACCTTCTGTTTGTTACGATCTATAATAAAAGATGACACAACTACTAACAACTTTAAAAAAATATTTTTTTTCCATGTCAACCAATTTAATTCAATATGCAGTGCGCTGTCTGGGCTCGACTAGATCGTTACTCAGCCCGGTAATAGCATTGACAAATGATTCTAAGCCACCAAAGATCTGTTCATGACTGAACAAACTATTGTACAAGTCGGCCATGATGGCGAATGCTACGGATTATCGTAGCAATTCTATGGTTAGCAACGCTCAAATGTTTTGAACTTCTGTTTGTGCTTCGATTTGCCGTAGAAAAATTGGATAATGGACGAATGCTCTGTTATTGCTTTATTCGATATTTCGCTAAGAATAGCGATGTTTAACTGTCTTTTCTTTAACAGCTAATCTTGTACATAAATTACTTACATAATACATGTGCAACTAAGCATCTACTTTCAAAATATAACAGTAAAGTTTACTCGTCTCATTCTAGACGGGGAGCGAAAGAAAACTAGAATGCGCGAAGCTAGCTTTCTATTGCAGGCAGTAAAAGCCAATCACCGGACGGGACATATCCGAAAACTATTTTAAACGATGAGCTGACAACCTGTCGCTATTGTTCCTTAACAACATTTAACTGTTAGCTTGAAATAAATATTTTCATAGTACAACTATATGCTATCAGTCACAGTACTAATCTTCTGTCACTTTGACATATGGTCGCGCGCAGAATTCTAGATATATTTTGATTTGTAAGAAAAGTTGTTATTTTCAATAAAAACTTAATCAAACGACTGTTTTGTTTAATAACGTACTTGAAGACATGACATACGAGCTCGTATTATGAAAATTGGGGAAGCCCCTAGGGCTGATTTTGCAACGAAAACTCGGTTCAGTTCTAGTTTCATCGCTATTTTGGCTGTCGTACAGTATGAAAAGTGACACTAATGACAGCGAGAAACAGTTTGCTAGGTGATTTTTTGTCAGAGAAACAGCCTGCCTAAATGGGGTCCGATCAGGGTCCGATTCAATTTACTATCTCTTTCATTTCCGTGCTTTTTCGTGTATTTTGTCCTACTTGTCAATTGTCAATGTGTGCAGTCTTCGTCACAGATTTCAATGCAAATTAATTGGTTTTTACACTCAAACTGCATCTTAGCTGAACTGCTTACCCTGCAGGGGTTTGATGGTGTAAGGCTAAATCTATGCTAAGTTAATAATTATGAAGTAATGTATTTATCGATGGTCGTGTATATATTTTTTATATTTTATTACGAGACGGGTTGGTAAGTTGAAACAACAAAAAAGGCGCATAGAACGACAAGTCGCTAAAGGTAAAATAAATCAGAAACATTTTTGGTGCATACTTAGGCAAATATTTATAATTGCGTCGTAAACTCGTACTGAACCTCCTAATGTTAGCTAGCACAAGCTTACCTACTTCTTTCGTTTATTATACATCGTTATTTATTACAAAAATATCAAAAAGCAAATAATTTTATTTACTTACTCGTATTAGTAAGTCGCAGAGTGAAGATTACATGGAATAAATACTGGAGTATGAAGGAGTTTTCCATACTTATACAACTAAAATCGAGAGCGATGAACATTTGCTTATAACACGGGTTCTTACCTACGGATGTCAAACTAGGTCTCCCAAAAAAACCCATTTAAATAAGATAAGAAGCTGTCAAAGAGGAATGAAACGATGTTTTATGAACATTAAAGTAAAAGACAGAGCCAAAAGTTTACTAATAAGGAAAAAACAAAGGCGAGAGATGCAGTAAAACAGGTGCTAACTACGAAATGGAAATGGGCAGGTCATATTCAGAGACACCAAATGAAAGATGGTCACAAATTATTACAAACTGGTATCCAATATATTAGAAACGGAGAAAGGGTAGACCATTTAAAAGATGGAGTGACGACATAGCACGGGTAGCCTGAAACTTATGGCCCAGACTAGCCACAGATAGAGTCACCTGGAACAGTGTGGAGGAGCTTTCACCGCAGAAGGCGGCCTTTACCCTTAATAATACTAACATTATTATAAGCACAAAAATCAAAATTACTTACAAATAAAATAAGTACACACAATATCATAACTATTAAAATCCACATGTAAATAATAATAATAATAAATATTTATTTATTCGACCAACTTGGATCATTTTAAACAATAAGTACAGATCAAATACACATTAAATTAAAATCTAATCAAATTACGCAATAAAAAAAGTATATATATAAAATCTAAATTACAAAATTTAATTTTCAATACAAAATTACAAATAGTAAAATTTACAAAATTAAGATTACCAAATTTAAATATTACAATGATAATTAAAAATAAAATTTATGAAATTAAGTACAAAAGTCATAGTCAAAAAACAATAACACAACCCAAGACATTTCACAAACTAAACAGGTAACTAAAAATTCTATTTTGGCTTTAGTCAGTAGATGAATCATGTTGCAATGATTCATATACTGATAGTCAAAACGTTCGGCAAATGCCCTCAGGATAGTGTTGGTACTGGCCCGCACCCTACGCACCAGAGATGTGCACCGCTTCCGCATCACTGTGTGAAAGCAGTCTAAGTCTAGTCAGTAAAGGACAAAATAAATGATTTAAAAAAAAGTAAATTGCCTTCGGCCCGCGAGAAATTCTTTGCTAATCGCGTGGTGCCAAAAACCACCCTACGTCTATCTCCAGGATTTAAGCTCCATACTTCATTAAAATCAGTTAAGCGGTATATGCATGAAATGACAGATAGACAGATTTGCTTTCGCAATTGCAATATTAGTTTGGATAAGTAATGGGTATTGATTTTTGTTAAATATTGTTTTAATAACCTTTACGGAAATACCTCGTGACGTGAATAACATAATACGGACAAACATAAAAAGAAACAAAAAAGAAAGCCTATAAATTTAACACAATACACTCAACAGCTCTTTAAAATATGTACAGCAAAATAGTGTCCTAAGCATAATATTATACTCTTTGAAGTTTGTTTTAAGTTGAAAATTGTTTGAGGAAAATCACCAAGCTTTGTCGGTAACTCGACCTGCCTTGTAAATTAGCTACAGGGTGCAAGAGAGCGAACTACCGCCCTTGATTGGTATATTAATGCGAGCTCAGCCAGCTTAGCTACAGTTTGTGCCTCATCCAGGGATCCCTGATTAAGGTGTCCTAAATTCGGTACCAACCACAGTTTAAAGATACATTCAGTATTTTTTCTTACTACAAAAGGTCCGTTCGCGAATAATACCCGACGCGCCTCGTCTCAGCGAGAGCTCGGCAAGCGTCTCAATCTCGAATGTGCAGCGGTGACGAATGCACGCTGTGAATGTTTTGTACACGGTAAGCGTGTGGTAATGTAAAATCTATGTTGGCGGTTGGCGGGCAGCCCTATCGCTTATTCCGTATCGTGCGGCTGCAATAATAAATTAACTTATATCAAGAAAGAGTCTAAGAGAAAATACTAGGTATATATTTCTTCATGCTGTGGTACCAACGGACGTCTTTGACGGGTTTATTAATTAAATAAGGGTTGTCCCTTCCCGCATGACTTATGCATTTAACGCTCAAGGTTAGAGGGTGGATTAACTGACAGCCCGATTTCACAATATTAGCCTAATGTACAAATCGCATGCGAGCCGGTGAGACAAAAATTTCATGGTAATTTTAAGGTTCAATAAAAAAGTGTTTCTGAAAGACTTTTTTTTATTATTTTGCGTGGTTGCTGTTTTATTGTTGTAGCAGTATTACCTATTACAACACTGTTCATGGTAAAAAGTTTCCTATTTTCCAATGGCGTGCACACCACAATAACAAAATAGTTTACGTCTACTGTTATTCTTTTTCGCTTACTATAAAGTGATAAGAAATTAATGAAATAGGTATACTTTCATTTTATTATTTTGTTTTAAAGATTGTATTAAGAGCAAACTTAAGTTCATATGAAAATAGCGACAAAAATAAGCAGCATATTAATATGGCGATAGAAATAGTCGTATTGGTGCGACCACACGATGCGCGGTAACTTCTCTCGTTTACAAATGTAATTTATTTATGTTTCAACCTAAATAAAAATGTAAGCATTACTTCTGTTGTACTTTACATTTTAATAAGAACTATTTTACTCTTTGGCTTTAATCTGGATGGGGTCGGTCTGGAATACTTAAATGGAAACGGGTTATTTTTTATATTCTTACCTTGAAGGATAATAACCATCTGCTTCTAAATTGGTTTAATTTTCTGGATCTCGACACTTTAATAAAAGTTTAACATTTTTAGCGGAAGATTTACTGCGCCATCCGATAGACGGAATCCCAATGAGGCGAAAAAGAATACAAGCCGCCCTTGCAATAACAATGACATCTTATTTCCCATTTTCCACCTTAACAAAGACTGGTAGAGTTCAAAATTGTTTGTTGTCCGTTAATTTGAAATATTATCCATGCTGCTCCGAGGAAGCGAAAATATTAAGGTAATAAAGTTGACATCTCTTAAATTATGATCGAGGAATCGGTCAACAGGCTGCTCCACCCGCGACGAAAAACGATACTCTTAACAATTTTTTGGAGTTAATGGTTCGTTAAATGTTTCTTGTTTTTAATGACTCAAGGTGTGCCGAAAAGAAAGTATATTTTTTCAAACAATCATGATTTATGTTCCTTGTTTTTACACAAAAAAATCTGTATATACTTTTTTTAAATATAATGGTTACCTATTTTGCATCACGCACTGTTGCTTGTGAATTATAAATTGTTAATATGCAAATGTTATGTAAGTTGCGTGTAAAACTTTGAAACCTAATGAACGTCACTGCTTGCACAAAAATAAGGTTTTATATCCATTTACTGAAAAAATCGGTTAACCGTTATTTTATAAACTGCACTCTTAAGTTTAACACGTTAAGTGTCGGTTAAAAGTAACTAATTTTACGACTTCGCATATAATTAAAATGAAAAACAAATGGCGATTTATTAATATACTAGCTGTGCCCGCAACTTCGCTCGCGTGAGAACCGGAACATCGTTTGCAATCTTTCCCGATATTTTTTTTTGTAAGGCGGTCTTTTTAACCAACTTCAATATAAATATAATCGAAATATTCAACACTCCATAAGAAAGTCTAATGGTCGACTGGGAAGTCATACCATGATTGGACAACATGAACCCATTCTTACCCCCTCTACCATTTGCTCTATCCACAGAACAAAACATCTTTACGGGCCGGTTTTACCACCTACTAATAAGTTCTGGATAGTTTAATTGACAGATCTTTTGACAGTTTGTTATATGAAAAATATTGCACATAAGCTAACCATAACTTATCAGTAGTTAAATAGCCTTAGTAAGAACAAAAAGGTCAAGACGGCCATGTCAAAAATCCATTTACAAAATATACGCCAGAGTTGGTGCCAGGGTGCTACTAACGTACCTAAATAGTCAAAGGTAAGGTCAATCAATATTAAGTTGATATAATTTTAAAGACAGCGATAACGACTGCGTTTTCAAGATTTCCTGAAAACTACTGTAGGTACGGTATGAGGAGGCGCAGCGGTTCGCGCGCTCGCCCTCCGATTTAGTTTCGCAATGGTAGGTCACGAGATAGGTGACCAATTATTTACTATCTTTTCCGTGCCTCGGAAGGCACGTTAAACCGTTGGTCGCCTGTATTTGCGGTCACGAAAACCCACCAAACCGCATTGAGCCCGCGTGGCGGATCATTCTCCTTATCATAAGACTTATCCTTCCATAAGGAAGGCCAGTGCCCCGGCAGTGGTGACATAAGAAATGGTAAATAACGACTGTTCAATCTGTTCATACGTACTGAAACATAAAACTTGTGTAATAATGTTAGAACTTGTATTACGAAAACCGCATCTAAAATGAACGACATAGGTAAAGGGCAATCTCAAGCACAAAGTATAACGCCTGACCTGCTGTTGACTTGTATCCACTTGTATTCGCGACACATTGATAAACTCCTTCTTTTTTTGGTCACTTAAAAATTTATAAAAGAACTATTTTTTTTTGAGATTACGACAACATAAACATATACAACACCATCTTTCATGCACGCCATACCGCTAAAGTAATAAAAAGCAGGGAGTTTCGAGTTCTTTGCGTAATAACACGTGTTGTGTGGCTCCATTTTTAACTCAATCTACCGTACAATTTCTTTATACTACAAAATATATTTACTTGACATTGGCAAAATTCGCGAATTTTATCGCGAGCAAGCCATTAATTAAGAAAGAAGAATAAAAAGCACCAAAGAGGATATAGTTAGTTACGTCAAAATATATGTTTCAAGAATTAAAATCAACAATTGTTGCTAAGCAACCAAATCCTGAACGACGCGTAAACTCCAACTCTGCCTTCTGCATACGCGCGTTACAATATAAATTTCTCTATCCGTCCTCTCTTTAAAATGTAATTACTTTTGAAAGAGTTGACCAATTTTGATGAAATATAGCCTATACGGTAAGTTGAGATACGGACTTTAAAGATATAAACAATTATGTGGACTTAGATCAGTGGTTATGGTGTGATGCTCATTCAAACACACAGACATACAGACAGACGGACAGACATTAATTCTAAAAATGATAGAAATTGGTTCTCCTGCTTATTCTGAGTCCCCCTTCTGAGTTCTGAGTATCTATTTTTTTTTTGCAAATCCAAGCAATGTACAGACACGATGAACTTTGATTCTTATTATAAGTATAGATTTTCTTAATTATTTATTCAGGCTTCATTCTTCAATCTAATATCAGTAATCAAATTATCGACATATATTATATCGCTTAATATTATTCAGGTTTCAAGATCTGAGAACCGGTGTGCAAGTCAATCAATCACGAAGGCTGTTTTTGAAATCCGGGGAAGCTCATGATAAATTTTTAATAGAAAAATATTGGAAAAATTCAACTCGGCCACAAGTTAAATCTCAGATGGGACTCGAACCCACGGCCTTTGGAAATCCGGTCCATTGCTCTAACCACTGAGCTACCGAGACTTGCGTCCGTCGAACCGTCGAAACTCTCCAATACTTTTATATTTTGAATACGCTGTAGGCCAGCGTTCACATCAATGCTAGGAATATCCTTGCATTCAAAAGAAACATCTCTACACAAGGCCGAGTAGATTTTTTCCAATATTTTTATTTTTAAAATTTATCACAAGTATAAAAATAACATCAGAATCACAAGATGTGTGTGTGACATGTGAATGCTAAAAGCTGTATTTTTGAAATTCGGTTTCGCATGCGAATCTGCAACGAGTGGTCCGAACCACTCTTTTTTAGTTCCATTGATAAATAGTTTGACCTATGATAAATTTCAAATAGAAATATACTAGAAAGAATCAACTCGACCACAAATGAATTCTCAGATGGGATTCAAACCCACGACTTTTGGAAATCCGGTCCAATGCTTTAACCACTGAGCTACCGAGACTTTCTACAAGTCTCAATTCACTAGGCCGAGTTGATTTTTTCCAATATTTTTCTATTTGAATGTTATCATAAGTATAAAAATTGCATTGAAAAATGCAAAAATACAAAAATCATAAAAAAAATTGTTTGACGTTTAACACTTTGCCATTTTCACATTGCCATTTACATGACTGATAGTTTTAAAACTTCTGAACGTAACGTTTGATGTGTGAAAGTCTGGATCTTGAAGTGATTCATGTCCGGCTCCGTATCAGTTTTATCTAATCTATGGAGAGTTAGTTTCCGGTTTTAAAATATTTTGCGTAAAATTAATTACGTCTAGGAGTTTAAAAAATCAATACCGTTTTCGAAAGATACAAAACATTGAATTTCAATTCGCATACGAATTGAGTTCGCATAAGAATTTCGAATGATTATGGCTGAGACTGAGCTACCTTATCTCTAACAGTCGAAAAATGACAAAAAACGTCATTGATGAAAACATTGTTCTTATGGCGTCAGACTTAGATGAGACTCTCAATCAACTTCATACATTGTATCCTTTCAGTTGGCAGATAAATCGATGATCATTATGATGATAACCCCCTCTGTGGTCTAGTGGTTCGACCACCGGTATCAGACCCGGGGTACCGGGTTCGATTCCCAGCGGGGGTATATATTGTATTCGGTTTGGTTGATGGTAGGACTTGTTCTAAGTCCGTCGCTAGCTACCACCATCTTATCTAAGTCTGACACCATAACAACAATGTTTTCAGCATTGTTGTGTTCCGGCAGTTAGAGAAGATAGCCAGTTCCTCAGTGATTGAGGATTCCGGGAGAGGCTCGCTTCAAATATGATAAGAGTCTCCCCGTTGTTCATAAAAAAAATCGTCATTGAACTAACTATTCTCCATACTAATTTACCCACAGTCATTTTCTAAAGCATAGCCATATTTTATCACCAACCCGTTTATGTTAGATGCGTGTTTACTACTGTATCAAGGCAAAACAATAAACGCTACCTATAAACGATATTACGGTGTAGAATAGCAGACTGTTTTGTCCCTTTCACTCATATCCAAAACGTGTGAGAGAAAGATTAAACACAGTAATAGCCTATATTTAATATTGAGGCCTAGATTGAAGATAGTTGCGATAGTTAAGGCCATTATTTTCAAAAAATATTATACTTTTGTAATGACCACGTTGACCACTTCTATGTATATCATTACTGGTATTACAAGAGAGTGGTAAAACAAAAAAAATCGTTTGTTTATTTATAGTTAAATAAAACTGTAAACTACTGACGACTGACAACTAAAGCTGAAAATCTTTAAATTGCGACAGCAAACAAATTTTAGGATATCTTACTATCAATAGACAGCCACAAACATGCAGAAAAAAAAAAACTAACTTTTTAAGTTCGTATTACTAATATCCTATAATTTGAATGCATATTCACTAGTTTTATCTCATGACATTTCTTAAGGAAAAAACTCTATAATTCAGCAACAAGACGACACAACCTCCTAATGAGGTGTAAACAAAGTCTGTAATCCGCATTATGAAGGAGATAAATAACACCGAAAGCATGACACTAATTGCTACGCGCTACGATTCCGACTACGAGACTACGACAGATCGTAGCACGTTAGGACTCGTAGAAACAGGGCGTCTTTTTAAACCAATTTTTATTAACCTGTGGTGTAACCTGTAATGTTTCACTCATCATCAACGATATTGAAGTTAATATCTACACACGTGTTTATGCAATGGCCTCAATTCTGTGTTGGTTATGACAATATGTATTTTCTATAAATATATGATTACATGCGGTTTTTACATCTTATCTGATATCTGGCCTTCAGTGAAATTCATATGTGACCTGGAAAGACCTTGAGCGAGCGACCTTCGGGAAACCCGCCTCAAGACACTGCTCTTACTCTAACCTTACCTGAACAGCCGCCAGAAAAACTGCAAGCCAGCATTGACACTGTTTCACATCACACGCAATCTAGTAACGTCCACTTGATTATAAAACTATAATGTTTGGTAAATATTTTTGGTGTTAGGTTGTGATATTGACAGTGTATTGTTTAGAACGCGATTTGTTTGCGCGGCGGCTGTCGGTGGCAGGAGACGTCCGGACTCGCCGGGGGTTCGTGGGGGACTGAGCCCGGTGCGCCCGATCGATACACGCGGCAGAATAAACACTCCGTACTCCGACAGGAGAGTAACGTATCGGGGTTGCCAGTTTCACTCGCCTCCCGGTGTTGCCATTTCTGATGTGTTTGCCGCGGTTTACGCGCAGGAATTCTTTAAATTGCTCTAACGCTAAACGATTTCGTTGCATCATTTCGCTCGAAATAACCTCACATTCGCTTTTCTATTGTAATATGATCAGTTGCTGGTTCTATGTATAATTTACGTGGTACCCTCACTTATCAGTACGCATGAGAAATTTACATAATAAGATCATCTGTAGTCAGAAACGTACTTCGAGCAGTTTTGTCATTGAACTATCTCCTTGTTATCTTTACGCGAAATATTATCGGTTGCTCTAATATTTGTTATTCATGAACGGAAAGCGAAATACAATATAACTACAATCTATTTTCGGAAAATTACGTACCAGTCGAGATTGGTTTTGCTATTAGAGGTAATTATTCAACTACCAAAGTTTTGTTTTGCCAGTGAACATGGAACTATTCAAATTATGTTGTCGATAGTAATTATAATTAGGAAAACAATTCAAAGCAATGTTTGAGTATGTATAGTGAATTTACTCAGATGATTTTTGATTTTTAAGTTTTTGCTTTCTGAATGCTATCTTTTATGATACATGAAAAAATATTAGAAAAAATCGACTCGGCCCACAAGTTATTATCAAACGTGACTTGAACCCGCGATCTTTAGTTTTTTTATTCAAATTAGTTATTTAGATGATTATCTCTCTAATCTGATTCTCCTGTAGTGAATATGAAAAGTAATAAGTTTTTTCCTTAATTGGCGGACAAAATTCAGGGTGAAACTTTAATACTGGGGTACAATAGCGCCGTCAAACTTTTTGTCAACATTGTAACTGTTTTTCAGGTCAACAACATGTTTCACACGTCGAGGATATTTTTAGTGAAACCTGTTTTTTTTTTCATGTTACCTAATTTCCCGTTGGTCATATATTTCTTCGTCCTTTATTGAAGTGTTTGCAAGGGAATAGTTTCTATTCGGCATATATTACATGCGATGAAAATTCAACCTAAATACAGTCCACTTTATATCAAAACCAGCCACCCTACGCCTAGGGTTAATTGCAACTTATTTTTTTTACATTTCCGTCCAAATATGGTGTTAGGCGTCTCCAAAGTATATACCGATATAAAATGTAAATTTTATTTTAACAGAAATGGTGGTTACGTATTGTGAACTAGAATGAATTCTTTTTTACTAAAATACAATTGTACGGATTACGTAATTTAGTGAAGAGATAAATAACTCATGGACAATTTTTTTAAATAATTTTAAGACTCAAAATCATGATGCTAAGGGCGCATAAAATAGACGCGGTGAAAACTTTCGGCCAGCGCACGGTGCTAACCGCGTATTCATTGGAAAAATTGAAGTTTCAATGCTTTTTCTTATAACTGTACTGGCGCCGAAAAAACTGATACTGTGTTTTGATGCGAGAAGCGAACTAACAAGTAAAGGATATCACTGCTTATATTATAAAACAAAGATTTCGGTGAGAGTGCAGCTGAATTGCACAGACTAATTCCACCATCAAAAATACTTAAAATTAAAAATAATTATACATATTGCTAAAACTAATGATCCGAAGTCTTTGCGAGACAAAACGATTTAGTAGCCCAGCCAGCCCATCATTTTTAGAATTATAGTGATAAAGATTAAAAAAAAAATTTTTAGACGTTCGTTATTTTTATATTTGTTGTAGGGATATTGTTAGATGTGTTATTAGAACCTATAATTACCTCACTGCATAATAAACTTGCTTCAGATCAAGTTTTTTTTACACTTTCAAAAGTCCATAAATGAATGAAAACTACGAATCTTTGAACTTGTATTGTATATCTTCACTTGGTGTAGTCCTACAACTTTTGTGCCATATTATATGCCATATATTTACCCGACTGCAAAGGAAGGGCTATGTTTTATGGTTTTTTTGCGCGTATCTTGTATGTTTATATGTAATATTCTTTATTACCACTTATCTCTCAAACGGCTGAACGGATGTTTATAATTAAGATATCGTTAGATTTATCTTGACAGCCCAAATGTTCTTAGGTAAGTGATGTTAAAAAGCCCACATAGCGTCTGAGAGGTGCTATTAGTGAAAGGATTTTTTTTTAAGAATACTTCAATATGGGTATTAAATTAAAGGGCTGATCTTAAGGATTTTAAAAAGGTATATCATGACCGATAAATGACTAAAAATATATAAATAAAAAATATGTAATTCCATCGGAAAACCAGACGTTTTAATATGCGCCACCGCTTCATGGTTGATATCCCAAAAATTCGCACTAAACGGTTTGCGTCAAATTTTATCATCCGTACAGCCAGCGAGTGGAATTCTTAGCCTGAGTCTGCATTTCCTGATACATACAATTTGGGGCCCTTCAAGTCACGTGTGAATAGGTATTTTCTAGGCAGGCGCGATCCATCCTAGATTGCATCATCGCTTACCATCAAGTGAGATGGCGGTCAAGCACTAACCTTTATATCATAAAAAAACAAAGTTTATTACATAAGGTTTTGGTTTAAATTTCAAAGATTTTAAACCCTTTCTTATAATGTCAGGTTCGTGACGATGTTAAATTAATCCTGATCGTCACGATCGTTATTTTTACGGTTTAGTGGTATTTTTTCTAGGTACTTTGAACCCTAAGTAATCAGGAAAACCAATTCCAACTACTAAAAACATAAGTAAACATTCCGGTTGTAAAGGAATATCCTATTGACAAGGCCACAACATTAAATTCTTCTCAAATACTTTCGCTCTGAGTACGCGCGAATCGTATCAAACCGTCTTGAAGCTCAAAATATAATGAGAGCAAGCGTGTGTCTTTATTCTCTACCAACAAAGTGGCAGGTGGCATCTGGACAATCATCTAATATGATAAAAATACCTAAATATTAAAAACCCACTTCAAAAAATAAAAAATAAGCCTTTTGGAGTCGGTGCCAGCCAATGCATTCTATATTGCACTCTTATTCTTTTATTTTTTATGGTTTAAAATCGTTTTTTTTTAGTTTTCACAATTTCTTTCCAAATTCTTACTTAAAAGAATATGTCCCATTAATACTTAATCTAAAAAACGGGCTGTTAGTATTATGTCTTCTGGATAACGAAACCGAAAAGTAACGAAAACGATAGTTTTTTCAAGATTTCCTGAACGAATGAACACTGCACAGTTTTCATAATTTAAAAAAATTAGACCAACTTCGTAACAAACCTGATGTTATAAAATTTTAATCACTTCAGCCTTCAAAATGGCTGAACCAATAGCCATTTTAGAGTAATAGGTGAACATACACAAAAATATATACAATGGTGGTCATAATATAATTTAGAACACTTATGTAAAGAAAAGATTTTTATAAAATAACAAGCATAACTACTTGCATTTATATTTTTGTATTTTTATCGGTATCGCAAAACATTTCCTTACTAGCGGTACATTCGTTTATACACATGATTGACTAAAAATTGATAGATAAACTTTATGTATGAGATCGGAACCTAGTATTACGACATTATGGCTGGTCCTATCATTAGAAACGCTGAATAGTTTATTTTTATTCAAATGTAAATAAAAAATACTCTGTGGCTCTTTGGTTGTTGTATGTCACTATTCAATTTATTTTAGCACCATTTAGTTAAAACAATGGGAAAAAAAATGTTGTGGTAAATATACAAGGGATATTAATAATAAAACTTCGCAAGAAGAATTTGTCGTATAAAAAGATACACGTTTATGAAGCATTTGACCACGTATCAAAATCACAGTGAAGCATTTGACCACGTATCAAAATACTTCAAATGTTCCGCGTGTACTTAACATAGAAAGTCATCTCGTCCAGACGATCGAAAATATCGTTCGTTTGTCAGAGCAATAACCCTTTATTAAATAAAAGGAAGGATAGCAAGAAAGATGCCCATATTGAAATGATCTCATAGGCAAGTATTTGCTAGAGGTATGAAAACAGGACATTTACGCAGTTAAGTAATTTTATTGTTTTGACGAGACGAAAATAAACTTAGGTATGTTCTAATGGAAAATTATATGTGCGACGCCCTCCGTATAGTGCATTCGACTCCAAGTACACAAAAGTGACATTAAAGCATGGGGGTGACAAATGAGAAAATTAGGGGGGGGGGGGGGGTTGGATATGGGTTTGGATTTATTAAGCTGATAGAAATAACATGGATCAATTCCAATACAAAAATAAACTGGAAGAAACAATGTCACCTTATGCTGAAGATGTGCTTATGGTTATTTTAATATTTGGACATCCCAACATGGCAATGATCCAAAGCATACTGCACGCACCCTTATTTAATTTCTCACATCGCAATCAGTTTCTGTTTTAGATTGGCCAGCTAACAACCCGGATTTAGATCTAATAGAGTATCTTTGGTGCGAAGTCAAGAAAAAGGTTTCAAATCGACGGTGTGGCAATTTAAGAGAGCCCTCCGATGTTTTTTTTTAGTTAATCTATTGAGAAACGCCAAAAAATTGATAGATTCCATGCCTCGCCGCTATAAGACAGTAAGAAATCCCCGGACATCCTACTAACTATTAATTATTTTAGTTTGAAATTCATAAAATTGCTTTTATTTTTTGTGCACTTTACATTTATGTGATGTATTTTATTTCAGTTTCCAATTGAACAACTCTTGAGCAGTTTAATCAAACGTACTTAATTAATTATCCACCTTCATTACTATTTGAATTTGTTACTTTTAAGAATAAATTATTTTATAAACAATATAGTAAGAGATTTTTTTCTTTATTCCTAGTCCCGTGTGCTCTATTCATGTGGCCATATCAAAACATAACTAGTTACATCTAACAATAAACACATGACTGCACATGATATGATTTAGATTACAAAATTCTTAAAGTTCAAATTGTTCTTAATTACGAGTATTTAACCACCATTTCAAGGTACAACGTCTCCCGCCATATGCCTTTGTGAATCAATAGCGTAGCTTCTTTAATAATCATAAGTTCTTGTCAGTCTAGACTAAATTATATTGAATAAATGATATTGAGTTACCATATACCTATATACACGTCGAATTGTTATCCTCCTTCTTTTTTTGACGACGTTTAATAAACTATATCCTAGAAAATAAACGTGTATATCTATGATTTATGGAACAATGTAGCTTGATATTCTGGTAACTAAACCACTTGAGAATCGAACAATATCCCCGAATATTAGAGGCGCAACAGTATGGCTTCACAGTTGCACATCACAAACCTACATCGCCTACATTTCCGTTCATATTCATGAAACCTGATTCAGTTTGGGACTGCCGCCACTATTTGAACCTCTACCATCAGCAGTCATCACAATATTGTTGTAATGTTGATTAAGGACATTGCGTATTTTTTTATGAACAACGGGGAGGAGCTTAGCCTCTATAGTACCTGATGTCAAGTATTGATAAGGCTGAAGATAGTAGCGCGCCTCTCCCGGAATAAAGCGCGCCTCTCCCGGAATCCTCAACCACTGAGGAACCGGCGATCATAGCATGCTGTTTTTTTTTGGCGACAGACTTTGATATGATGGTGGTAGCTAGCCAGGCAGACTTACAACAAGTCGTACCACCAACCAAACCGAATACAATAGATACCCCAACTGGAAATTTAACCTGGGACCTCTGGGACTGAACCGGTGGTTGTTACCACTAGATCACAGAGTAGGTGATAGCGCTATCTAGCTTACAATATTACTTTAACATTGCTCAATAGCTCGCGGTAATTCAAAGATAAAGCTAGAAATAAAACTATACTTAGCAATAATTTACGTCTGTTCGTCATATATAAGGGTTGCAAAGTGGTTTTTGCCTGGAGAACCTTAGAGGAGTCGCACTGACCCTCGTCAGTTTGGAAACGTTTGTGAAACTTGATGGGAAGCACAAAAGGACTGATAAGGTGTGTTTCCTTTGTTCTCACGCCTTTTATACCAAATATTTTTATGTAAATTAAATGCAGTTATTATATTTTCGGAAGGGGAAAACAAAGTGGAATAATTAACAATGTTTAAATATTATGAAACGTAATAAAAGTGTAACATATATAGTATGTTATGTACCTACACTTTTATTACGTTGTTTTCTTGTTGACTCTTAATGTATTGCTCTGTAGAATAGAACTAATTTGTCTCGTGCTCTGGGTGTCGTAAGAGCATGGAGCAAGCCTGCGTCTTTCAAAATTCAGGTTTTGATAGCTTTTCCAACCAACGTTTTGTTAAAGTTATTTTAACTGATCAACAGATTATTCATTAAACTAATATTTTTTTAATACATAAACTCAATGAGCACTTGGTATTTTCAAAAACCATCTCAGTATTATTTTGCTGGTTCACTAATTAGTTAGGTATACATTTCTTTTTTGAAAATGCGAAATGTTTTTCCCTAGAAATACCGTCCACAGTACCGAGTAAGTCATACTCAAACGTGACATACAAATGCTCTGATCCGTAACATTGTTTGCTCACACTTTACAAGGCAAACAGTATTGATGACATAGGTGACATATAAGCTCACCTACTGAGTTCCATGAGCTCACTATAATTCATTCACCGGATTATGACGACAGCAGCAAGGCTTACAAACAAATTTTAAGTGGACAAATGTTTGCAAAACAATAGAGTTTCTAATATATATTTCTAATATCTATATATAATTTTTTTAAGGCCTTTACAGAGTATTCCTTCATTGTATGTATGGATGAAAAATATAAAAAAAACGGAAAAGTTTCCGTCCTATTATCTAGCTTTGTGTGATTCTTGGTGGCGATAATTAAATTTGTGAAATTTTTTAAAAGAGTTTTCTACCATTTTCTACCAAAGTCTAATTGTTATGCGTAATAGACCTCTTTTCCCTAAAAACAGTGGTTTAAAAAAGGAGTTTATTCAGGCTCCATACATTTTTGGGCCTATTCTGAAAGCTAGCCAACTAGTCGTTTGGAGCAATAGTTGATATTACACAAAATTTTAGGATTACCCTAAGTCAAGATAAAAGATAAAAATAAAGATAATTTATTTGTTCAAACCACAACTTTGTTTGTAACAAAGATGTTCATTTATAATAAAAGATTCCACATGTTTTACCATAAACGGTGGACAAATTAAAATAAAGATTGTAATCAAATCATAATCCAATATTACAAAATATAAATATGTTTAATGTCAAGTGTAAAATAATAATAATATGATAATGATATGTTTAAGGTACCCATACAAGTTCAATGATACGTAATTTTTATACATTTATGGATTTTTTTAAGTGTAACGAAACTTGATCTGAAGCATTTTTAGTGTCATAAGCAGTGTGGTAATTATATGTTATAATAACACATTTATCAATATCCCTGCAACAAATATAAAAATAACGTAAACTAAAGAAAAAAATGTTTTTGCTCATCACTTCATTATTATCACTGTAGGTATAAAAAGTATGGATACTAAACGGTTTTGTCTAGCAATGACTTCAGATCATTACTTTTAGCAATATGCATAAATATTTTCCATTTTAGCATTTTTAGAAATGAAGGAATGGATGAAAATGGCTAATCTTTCAACTTGTTTATCAACCCGGAATTCAATGGGTTCCTTGCGATCATCCGGGACTACATGGCTGAAGTCAAGATCCTAGTAGAGGGCTCTCAGAGGGGTAAAGGTGCGAGTCTCAACAAGGACCAAAAGACTTGTATAGTCCAACTGTTCCAACTGACAATTACCACCTGTAAGTCCGGATCGAGAGCCACCACCAGTTGAGTACCCACTACCCCAGCCGTAACTACTACGCAAGTCGAAACCAACTCTCAGGCGGAGTCTGTCGCCCAGGTCATCGCTAAATTTTCTAAGAAAATTTACTCGATTGAGAACAAAATCAATGCGCAGAATCAACAAGCGCAACAACCCCAAGCGAAAAACACCACCCAGGTAACTTCTACTGTTAACTACGCTGCCGCTGCTCGCAAAAATAGCAAGCCTTCTAACGCCACACCAGCGGAGAAGCTTGCCCTTCAAACCAAGATCACCAAGCCGGCGATCATCTTGTCTGGCACCTCTAAAAATGTCACCCAGGAGACCATCCTAAAGTCCTTCAGCAAGACCATAGACTTCAAGAAGCTCGACATTGCCCCGACACGGGTTCTGCGCATTTCCGGTGGCTATGTCCGAGTGGCATTGACAAGTCCGAACAACTGGACTCTGCCGTGAAAAAATTGAGCTCACCTTCCACCGACGCGTACATAATCTCAACTAAAAGTTGAACCAGCCGGCTTTTGAAGCCGATGATAATCCTTAAGGTTATCCCGAAGGACGTCGACCGGAATGAACTGGTCCACTTTATTCGTAGCCAAAACCCCACTGTACGCGAAGCATCTGCACCAGAGGAAATAAAAAATAAACGTGAATTACTCTCGGGGCCACCTAGAAGAATTTGCTCCCTTCATGCAATGCTTTAAGTGCATGGAGTTTGGGCACATTAAGTGCAAGTGTTCCAGTCAGATCTCTGTTTGCCTCCACTGCAGCGAGAACCACCATTATCGAGATTGCCCTGTCAAGGAAAATAGATCCAAAGCGCGCTGCAACAATTGTTGTACCCATTTCAGCCGCAACAATGTAAAGGGTGATGTCAACCACAGGGCTGACTCCCCTTCCTGCCCGCGTCTTAAGATAATGTCAAAGCGAATTGCTAGTAGGGTGGACCCGGCCCGGCAGGTTGAGCTGCGAGTCTCTATGATCTCTGCCCCAACTTAGGCTTACTTCATTTTATATTGTATTTTACATATATATCTTCTGTCTCTTCCTTTCATTTTTCTTTTTCTCCTGTATCTCTATCTTTGCTATCTTTTTAACATCCGTCCTCTACCCTCCTTCCCCCCTTCCCATGTTCGCGTTTTGGGTCGTATGGAATCGCGCTCCGGAACGTGGCATGGCTGTGACTCTTGTTTTATCCCTACAGTTCTGGTTCATATTCTTATTTTTGTGTCTTTTCTTTTAACCTAATTCTGAAAATCAAAGGTTTTACAAAAAATATCATATTTATGTACCGTTTTTTAATTGGCCGGCACTTTAAAAAAAAGGCCCAAAAAGAATTATATTCTTTGTATAGAATAGACCTTTTTTAGACGGGCACACGTTCAATTGTACAATTTTAATATTAATACACACGAATTTTTGTTACGGATGTCTAATTCGCAGTTTCGACCTACAACCCTACAACAGTTTGCACTTTTGACTTTTAAAAACAATGAAATGCATTAAAATTACTATTAGGAATGACCTTTGCTTATCTCTAATAGTGACGTTGTGTATATTAATTTAGCAATATTTATGCCCCATTTCAACCACATAATTATGTTATGGGTGCAATGCACGCCAGACTGTTTAATCAATTTCGGTGAGGAATTTCAAATTAGGCAATTACTTGGAAATTGTGTTTCTAATTAAAGCTTTATGAAGTCGCCAAAGTAATTAAATGGACAACATTATTTTTATTCCTCGGCTAATATAAAAGTTCCTCTTGTTTCAAATTCTTTACTTTCGTAAAGTTTCAATTAGTATTTTTTCGTGGTTTATTAATAAATTAGGTATATAATCAATGAGCGTAATGGTCAAAATTATGAACAGTGTTCAAACACTTGTTGTGACCTGTTAAGGAAACGTGCCTTCTCCGCAGAGGTCGAGGATTCGATTCCCACTCGGCTAATATTTGTGAGTCTTTTTGTCTTGGTTTGAGTGTTAACTAGGTTTATTACATCTGTATTTACAAAAACACATATTTCTTCAGTATTTAATACACAAAACAAAAGAAAAAAAAAAATACTTATACATAAGAATGCTGTTCTGTGTAACCTAGATTTCTAATTACTTAGCGAATATTTCCGCTTCACCTAACCTGGAAGCTATCAACGCTACGTGTCTACTTCAGTCTGCTATCAGTTTTAAAGCTACATTAACGAACCAATAGCGAACTTTAAGCTTGCTGTAATAAATAATGAAATTAAGCAAGATTTCATTTCGCTTTACATTTAAATTCCTATATTTAAATTTTCATTAAACGTAAAAACACAAATTTAGATTTAGATTTATTACTCATATTTTAAATTTCATAAACGTAAAACACAATATCTATGACTAAAAAGTGTTGATAAACAATGCGTTTTATGTTGTAATACATCAAAGGTTGCAATAAAAATTAATACGCGCAAAAAAGTGCATAACATTTTTTTTAAATTCTTCATTTGATGGCAGGACACCGGTGTCCAGAGAACAATGTTTTTTTATTAATCTATAATATATAGGTGAAGCGCTTGACCGCTATCTCGCCTGATGATAAGCGAAGAAGCGATCTAAGATGTGACGCGCTTATCTATCGCGCTGTATCGCGAGCGAATTCTCCGTTGGTTCGACCTCTGCGCCACCTCAATGCACTCCGTGACGCCAACGCTGATTTTGATTTCCCCTTTGACAACTGGTCAACTATCAGACGGGCATTACTGATTTATTGTGAAAGTTTGCGGGACCAATGGACTAATGCATGTAACTCTGACGATGAAAATAGTGATTAATGTATTGATTTTATTGTTAATTTTTTTTTATTTTTTATTCTTTTTGTGTTATTGACATTATGTAATAATTAATAATTTATATATATATTTTTAATTGTATTTGTGTGGTAAATGTTATTGATATTATGTCGTTTTTATCACAATAAATAAATAAATAAATAAATAAATCTAGGAGATACCTATTCACTCGTGACTTGAAGTCACCCAAATTGTAAGTTTCAGGAAACAGAGATATCAATTGATATTCCATTGTTCCAGTGTCTAATAGATTGGGGCCTGAGAGGTAAATTTGATTGTTTCAAACGAGACATAATGTAATTTGACAACTGTCAACACTGCAGTAAGTCTAATTTTATAGTTCGGTTGACGTGCGTGATCCGTCGTCGTCCCGACTGTGCTTCGTAACTTATTCCGTGCTATGATAATGTGCCAGTAGTTTAGTTTGTCAAGGCCAAAGCCTCACTAATTTAAACAGACACGCATTAACCCACCAAATCTCTTACATCATAATGAAATTTAGTTAGCTCCGAACTACGAATAGCTAGGATTTGCCGAATTGAAATCCTATTCGTTACGCGGTGCCAAATTGGTTCCCATGGCGGATGCAGCCTGTGGCGAGGCAATTTTTGTTCTAACTCAATGCTGCCATTGACATTTCCGCTCGGAAAGTTGAATAAACAACTGCGCGAATGTAAATTCAGGTTATAAATGCTAACATGTGCATGCAAATCATATTTTTCCTCCGTACAGGAGGTATGTTGCTCAAAAGCAAAAAAGTAATGTAGTGGATCACTTAATTGTCAGTCTATCTGTCCAGTAGGTGCATTTATTTCAGGAATTCGGGGATAAAGTTTGAAAATATATTAAATAGACCTTAGTGTACGGTCCTAAGTAAAGTTTCTAAATTAAAAAACTAAACTAAACATACTGCGACTCCTCCTGAGTCGTTCACTCCTGCTCTTAACAGAGTGGTCGTGGTTTCTGATGCATTTTCATTGGATAATGCCGCCCTCGCAATGCGCCTCCATTTGTTGCGGTCTTCCGCGTTGGACTATGGAGGTTTGTGTTGCAGCTTGAATGGAGTCTGTCCAACGCGTAAGCGACCGACCACACGACCGCTTGCCTTCCATCAGTAGGGCAAGCACGAATAACTATCGAAATAGTATCGAGTAAGTATCGAGCACGTAATGTCAAAAAATGTATAGGAAAATGTAGTTCCGTTTATGTCCGGTAGGAACGTTGCTCAATATGTCATACATTTTTACTTTACTTCCTCGATACTTACTCGAATGTTAGTCGTGCTAACCCCACTGTTCTACGACAACAAGTCGTTCCGTAGAGTGTTCGTTGGGAACAATATGTCCGAAGATAAGACTATGTATGTAATGGTTTCACTCAAAATAAATCAAAAACTATGCACTTCTATGTATTATTATTAGAACTGTGTTTTCGAGACAAAATTACTGCAGATTTTGTATTATTTAGCGCGAATTCATTTAAATGTAAACTAAATTATTGAATATTAAATATTTATTGACTACTAAAAGCTTTCTATTTGGAATTCGATTCTGTCATATTAATTGTTAATAAAATTATACTTAAAGCTAGGTGCTTGGGGTAGCTTCACAAATTGAAGGATTTTAACGATTAACAATAGACAATACAACCAATCACAGTTTCTCAAAGTACCTACTACTCTAGGAGTACGCCATTAGACGGGGGTACGCGGCAAGTTTCACGTAACTGCGGCTAAGGTTAAAATTGTCTAAGATTACTCCTCAAATCGTCTCAATTTGCGACATCGTAACTATTTTCTTTTACATGGTAGATTTAATTTTCTTTGGGGGGTTATGCTCTTGTTAGGGAACTTCAACAGGGGTATGTTTATCAATAAGTTTGAGTAATCTTGTAAAACATTGTCAATTTTGGCTCGTCGAAACCTAATTGGTTAGGCGCGGTTCACGGCAGTAAGCTTTATAATGTGACAGTAAAATGGCTAAAGCGATGGTATAATTATTTAGCTATACGAGGGACGATCGAAAAGTTTCCGGTTTTGGGGGGATAGTGGATTTAGATTCATTTGACCAGGTAGCTACTAATTAAGTATCTAATCATTAGTATATATTTCAAAGAACCTAATTGGATCGTTAAAGGAGATCATTCAGGCTACATACATTTTAGGGTCGTTTACTGAAAGTGCCGGCAAAAAAAAATGGTACGAATGGATAGAACTGGAGCTCTATTTTTGATTCACTTTTCTGGAGGATTCTACTGATTTTCGTGCGACGTTTGAATTTCCGTATTCCGTAAAAGCGACTTTGCCCGTATACATACATACCCGTAGACATAGCTTCGCTTTTTGCCTGTAGTACCGCCTCCCAACGTGAGCGCGCGAGGGGCAAAGCGAAAAGCGTGCTATGTCTACGCAGTCTGTTATTTAGCGAGTGGTTCAAAGATTTAATCCTGAGCGAAGCGAAGATTTCAAAGGTATAAGACGCTAAAAACTTTTCTGCCGAGCGCAACACACAGTTTTTCACCTCACAACAGCGACGAACATTTTATGATTTTTTCCGCGGTTAACTTCCGGTAAAAAAATCTTTAAACATAAAGTTTAATCTAAATATACCTTATTCTCGTTGTTTTAATGATATAAAAAACTAAAATAATAAAAACCGACTTCAAAAAGTAAAAAATAAAACTTTTGGAGTCGGTGCCAGCCAGGGCATTCTACATTGCACTTCTATTAACTATATATTTTTTTGGCCTTAGCTAGCTAGCACCGACTCCAAAAGTTTTATTTTTTACTTTTTGAAGTCGGTTTGATTTTTTTTTATAAAATGTTTTTATTTCAGATTTTTTAGTTACATCATGTGCCGTTATTTACACTAAAAATCAGCCCATACACAACAATGTCATCTAGGTAAACGACTACTTGCCAAAAGGTGATTGATATTTTTCAAGATTATGAAAAAACTACTAGCCAGAACTTCGTAAAAATTATATGGGACCAAATTGACAGTGTACCCGATCGAACAAAAAAACAATTATTAAAATCGGATCACCAACACCGGAGTAATCGGTATACATACATCAGACAAAAAAAAAAATAAAAAAAAAAATACGCGTTGAATTGAGTACCTCCCTCCTTTTTGTTGAAGTCGGTAAAAAAGGGAGTATTATAGCTAATTCAAAGTTATTTAAAGTAGGAATATATTGTTACTAATAAGAATAAAAACGATTCCGTAAATGTTGACGCTGACATGAGGTACAAGACAAAGACAATTTAAAGACAAAGATTTATGTCACAGTCCGAAATCCAATTAAATGTAGTGAAATTTTACCCAGCCTAATATAAAATTCTTATAACAAATATTTTAATCTTATTGTTATTGTTTTTATGATTAAATGAACTAAAATAACATAATTAAACCAAAACGGAGTATTATAATTAATTTAAAGCTATTTAAAATAAGAATCAAATATAACAAAAAAGTCAATAGTGCGATTCGGAACGCATTAAGACATATTTTTAGGTATTAAATTAAAAAAGTACTTTGCCGCGGTAGGCCGCAAAAAGCGATTTGCTACGCCTAAACTGACTGACAAAACCTCCTTTTCAGAGCGTGTGAGGTGAAAACAATATTAACCGGTGTGATTTACTATTGTCGCGTTTGACGCACCAAATCGACAAACAAAATTAAAGTTACTTTATTATTTTAAGGAGTAGTAAATAAATAAGTTTTTTTTTTCATGTGCGAGTTCGACTTGCACTTAGCCGATTTTTTAAGTTAATGTAAATAAGAGTAGGTACAATTAAGTATTGAACTATTAAGTAATCTTTTATCTTTGCTGGCTTTGGCTTTAATTTAAAGCACCAAGTCATTCAAGCCAAATTGATCTCTATACTTAGAAAAAAATACATATTTGCATAGAATTTTCAAAAAATCTTTGAATGCAGTTTAATTTATTTTTGAAAATGAAGGAATGTTTCCTTAGGGTAAAATTTTCTGACATCAATATCTAAGGTACTTTTACTCCAATGACCGTCTTTTTACCATCCTGTAAATAGAGATTAACAAACAAATATAGTTACTTTTGCATTCATAACAAACTGTTTTTAGACTGGAAATCCTACGTGCGTGTGCTGCCTACGGATCTCCAAACCCGGTTAAAAACTTTAGTAGTTAAAAGGCCATTAAGACTAATAAAGTAGAACTTTATCATAGGTACAATTCAAAGTTCCATTACGTTTGTTTTGCCTTAGCACAGTTTACTTTAACTTACAGATTTATACATAGGAAGGAAATAACCAAATACATTAGGTGTAGCTGTTATAGGCATTGTTTTGGTTTGTCTGATATTCATGATGAAATAATGTCTTATACCAATGAAAACAGCACGCAATAAAATATATCTTTATTTTACATTTTTACACAAAATTTCATTAAAATCTGTTGAGTAATGTAATGTCTCACTGAAAATTCAGAAAGAAATAATAAAACAATCAATTACTATTGCATTACTGTCCGTTCTTCCTTGCCGATAAAGGTTTGCGAATTTGGTTGTTAACTATTTTTTTTATGTTATATATATGTATGTATAGGTAGCATAAATAATAGTAGATTGTTTACCAAGGGCTGTATGACACCCATAACAGTCGAGTGTTTTGGCGCCCGAACGTAGTAAGGGCGCCGATAGTTCGGGACTGTTATGGGTCCATACATCCGAAGTAAACACTCTACTTTTCATTTTGAATATGAAGAAAGTAAAAACAAACAGAATATTCTAAAAAAAAAATTTGTAAGGTTTCTACGATTTTAATTATTTTATAATGTAGCAAAATAAGCTGTATAGGCTTCTGTGCCTTTGCCTACACACCTTTGGTAAATAAAAGTCCAAAGAGATTACAGATATCGATTTGACATGACACCCCCTATTCTTTTTTCAAATTTATTACAGCCCTAGGGCCGCCACATATCACTTTCAACCCGTATTTTAGGCAAGTTATGAGTTACTTTCAGAATATGAGACATGAAAACAAATAACTATGCGTAGTGCGTACGAAGGGTCTTTGTCTATAAGAAATACTCGGCAGTTTCACAGGGGACTTAGATGTATGTGTAGGCATTATTGATGGTTATTAATTTTAAAATAAGGTAATCCATACTATCATAGATCTTCATAGGAAGGTTTTACAGCGTTTAAGGGTCGACCCCACAAAGGTAGAGCATTACGAAATCCAATATAGGCCTAAGCACTTCTTTTTGGTGTTTTTCTCCTTTCAAAGCTCGATTAATTCAATTTTAATTAGAGCTTTAGGGGGTTCAAGTGAATACCTTTTTAATTCACCAAAATACACACCGAGAACATGAAAATAATTATTTTGTACATATTAAAAAACTCATTCGAAAAAATGAGTTTGAGCTTTTGCTAGATTATTTTAGAGTTTTAATTAATCAAGTGTGTCTACAGTTAATATGCTGATTATTTAAACATTTTGTTCAAATCTGTATCAGATTGATATCGTATGACTTTAAGAAAAACTTTCATAATAAAAGTTGTGAGAAAAGTTACTACTTGTTTACTTGTCTAAAGGCGGGTCGTTACGTTCCCTAAAATATGGTTGAGCGAAGCGATGGCTAGTTCATGCGTCATGTTCGCGAACGGGTGCCGCCAGCGGAAATGGGTCTACCTCAGTCTGCTTATCTTAATGTTGTGCTTAAAGGCTAAATATTTTTATTTAAAATAAATTGATACTGACCTGTATGTACCTCAAAACTTGAAGTACAGTAATCTTGTATTGCGACTGCGCGAAATGTTGTATGATAGACAAGTCTTTCTTTGCCAGTTAAAAATTGTTTACGGTTACAATAACCATAAAATGTAATATTTTAATTAGTATTTTCTTTTTGAGAAAATTGACCTTACTGATATGTTAAGGTCACTTTTCAATTTGACGACTCTGTATAAAATAAAACAGGGAGAAAAAAACAGCCCTTGACGAGTTTCTTGCCGGTTCTTCTCGTTACAAGGTCTCCCGCCATAGGGCTTGTGAACCGATGGCGTAGCTTTTTTGACGTTCATAAGTGCTTGTAACAGCCTAGTCTGAATAAATGATATTGAGTTTGAGTTTGAGTTTAATGTACCAGATGCTTAAGCTTTAAAACAAGAAGCGAATTGTAAACAAAACATCGACTTTTGGTCAAGTACGATTTATTTCATACGCCTTTTACATCCGATACAATCAGAATCAAAAGTGAGATTTTACAATTTCGCTGCAACTACCTCGCAGCCTTGCCTCCATCACCGATGCATACTTCTGTGAATGCAATCGACTCATGATCGATCGTTCTATTTTAACAGTGTTGTACCCTTGAAACCCCTGGAGACATTCTACATTGCATTATTTAGGTACCTACTGTAACTGACGGCCTACTTCGAAAAAGCAGACTACGAAAGTCGGACGAAGCTGATTCCACTTCGTAACTTAGCTAACTTGAGTCTAAGCTCTAAAACGGGAACACCGTCCGACAAACGAAGTACTTTTACTGTAGTAGACCTTCTCGTGACCTTTACATGCCATCAATCAACTAAAGGACGGGTGTTACCATGACATTCACATATAAATTACTATTTCCAGAATTATGAACGCTTAAAGTAAAATACCGTTAAATTGAAAGTTTTAAATAACACTTAATGCTAATGCTGACGACATTTTATTTTTTTAGGCTTTTTACTGAACTTTTATTTAATACTCTGTCGTACACTCGACTACAGATCAGACTTAACCGTTAGACTTAAATTCGCTATTAAGTCCCTTGCGTTAGTTTTCTCACTACAACTTGTTGCCTGCTGACTGTACTATAACTGTGTGCTGTTGAATGTACATTTTCAATATCATATTTTGAATCAGCAAAGGTTTTCTACAGCATTTTAGCTGGGTTTTTATAAACTCGCCACATTCTTATACTTGTTTTTATGTATTTTGTATATGATGATGAAAAAGTAAAGCTGAGAAACTATAATGTTTTGTTTGGTCGTTAAATAATTTATTCAATTCATAACAATTATAAAAACAATTATATAGGTTCAAAAACTTAGGGATAAAAGTATTATATTATGCTGTCCTACAAATAAGGAGAAAAGTGTTTCAATTTTAAATAAATCCAGTTTTTATTAATTAAAGAAAGAAAGAAAAAACATTTATTGGCACACACACACACACTATAGAATAAAAAATAAAAATAAAAAATCTTAAAGTCTAACCTTACAAACTATAACATAAGGAATATGCAGATGTGGGGCCAATAAATATCCTGGCTCAGCATTTTGCTTCTGTGCCATTCTCAGATGGAAGGAATGAAACACAGAAGCGCTGTTATTCTGCCAGGATGCTACGTCTGACGTTCTAAAAATAGAGAAAAAAATAATAATAATATAATAAATAACTACGTATACATACACAAAATTAAAAAATATAAATAATATACTTTAGATATTAATATACAACATATAATAATATAGCCATATAAATAAACGAATGAAAGGCAGAGTGTTCCACTTCTTTGCCACTCTCAAGGCACGGAAACAGGAAGTTTTAGAAAAAAAAAAATGAAAACTTTTGACAGCCAATTGCGCGTAAAAAGTGGCATCACTTTTAAAATTTGTGTCTTGCGTTTGTTTGTGCGTTTGTGTTTGTATATAGCTTGCCTCGTCGGAGCCGGATGCATCATAAAATTCTAGCGTCTAGCCTGATGCTTGCCCGACGTGAAAAAACTGAGGTACAGTGAATTAGGTATTTGTTTTTTTTTGCATCTCTAGTAAGTGATTTTTGAGATGTTTTTTGAAACTGTATCTCGTCTTCAGGTCACGCATCGGCGGTGGGAGGTCATTCCAGCAACGAGAGGCAGCGAATCTAAATGCGCCGCGAAAAGCCATAGTGCGATGTGCTGGGAGGCAGAAAATAAATGTACTTTTTCTTTTTGGATAACGGCTACACTCCTTCGCCCATACAAGCTTATCCCGAAGCTATTGTGGCTTTCCTGTGTTAATTACTTCAAATAATAAGGATGCAAGATGAAGTTTTCTGCGAGCTTCCATTTTCAGTATGTTTGCAGTGTTCAAAAAAGGGGTAACGTGTGAGCGCGGCGGCACCTGAAAACAGAACCGGGTGCAAGAATTTTGAACACGCTGTATGAGTTTCTTGGTCCGGGCTAGTAAACATGGCCCATACACTGTATCACAGTAATTTAGCCTGGACAGGACCAGTGATTCACACAAACTAATTCTAAGCTTTTCGCATAAATAAGGTTTTATTTTATAGAGTAGCTTTAGACGGTAAAAACAGTTACGAACACATTCACTCACATGAGTTTCAAAATTAAGGGAGCTATCCAAGACTAATCTCAGATTCCTAACCTTTTCCACCCGCTCAATAATTTCCCCATTAAGAGAGATTGAAAAATCAGGACAATAGTCTTTGAGACTATTAAGATTATGTTTACTTCCGTACAATATTAGTTTAGATTTTTTTGGATTGACCGTCAAACAGTTTGTTTTGCACCAGGAAGCCACCTGTGCCAGGTCTTCATTTAATTTGACCTCAGCTGCAGCATGTTCTGATGGTGGAAAGGAGATGTACAGCTGCAGGTCATCTGCATACAAGTGATGACAGCAGTGTGTTATGCTTTCAGTGATATCTGCGCTGAACAAAATATAGAGGGTTGGCCCCAAAATGGACCCCTGCGGGACCCCGCGAGTGACTGGCAGGGGGCTAGATCGTATTTTGCCCCCATTTGCCCCAGGGATCTCAACATACTGTCTCCTATTTGAGAGGTAACTGTGAAACCATTTTATTGCTTTATTGTCAAAACCATAATACGACAGTTTGGACAATAGAAGGGTTGTATTTATTGACTCAAATGCACGCGAAAAATCAAGCATTACCATAGCACTGATCATACCCTGGTCCTGACCTGTCAGAAGGTTATCTACCACATCCTTGGACGAATTAACCACATCTAATTAGATTATTAATGATAGGTACCAAAACCCACTACTCAAAACAGATTTTACTTTTGTTTTATACTCAAATCGTGCAAAGCTGAGCGAGCTATCGCTGGTAAATTTCCCTATTAGCAACACACAATCAAAATAAAACCAACATGCCGAGCGATCATTTAGTCTGTTAACTTAATTTGTTCGTGCGCTGCAATTATTTGAACACAGTTTACCTATAAAATGTGAGTGGAATCCGAAAAGGGCTAAGTAATGTTGTTACTCAGATTTGTTTATTTAAATCCTATTTAGAATTATCTACGGTGAATAGTAACTACGGCTTTATAAAATCGTCAAATATCTAATCGATTCTCTATTCGATTTTGAACCTAAGCCATTGAGTTCGTAGTTATCCGTAGAAATTTGCCATTTTATATAAAAGGAAGTTGCCGTTGACTGTACCTATATGTTAGGCGCCTGACTAGTTTAAAAATATTTAGGCCTATCAAAATAACACAATGAATTAGATGAAATTTAGGAGCTGTGGCGCCGTGGTTTGTTCACGTGGCACAACTGGTCGGTCACATGATAGATGACCAAAAGTTTTGGAAGGCACGTTAAGCCGTTTTGGTCCCGGCTGTATTTGCAGTCGTTAAAACCCACCAATACGCATTGGGCGCGCATGGTGGGTCAAGCATGGCCCATTCTCCTTATACATCCATAAATTCCATAATTACAGAACACAGAAATTATTTTTGTCGATAATGAAGGCCAGTGGGGCTCTAAAAGCGCTTACGCACTTCGTCTGTTCTGAATCCGTGAAAATGCGGTCCGTCATAGCCGTAGAACTATTTGTATGGTAGCTTACGCAATACCTACATCCGTTTTCCGTCATATGATTTCTCTCTGTCATCCTTGCATCTCCATGACTTTAAAAAATTACATTAAATAAATGTACATTAATCTGTAATTTTTTTTATTTCATACTTCTTTTAATCTATCCGCTCTTATTGCATTAGTCACAATACTTTGTACTTTTTGATTACTATGTGGTAAACGTTGCTGGTGTCAAAGTTACTAAGTGTAAATCATCATTTTTTTTTTATAATATTATACATTGTTACTGTTTGTGTACCCAAATAAAGAGAAAAAAAAATGACGGATCATATGAACAAACTGTTTTCTCTATTTTAACACTATACGTGAACGAATAAGTAAGCATCTTGGACTCCACTTACTTCCACCAGCACCGAGAACATATTTATGCATCATTTTTATTGTTGAACAAGTATTTTTTTTAAACTCAATTAAAATCGCAAGTGGATTAAACAAACATGGCTGACATAAACTTAGTGTCTCGGCTCGATTCGCGATTTTGTTTGTGTTTTTAAGAAATTAGTGTTGTGAAATCAATAAAAATTGAGCATAAATTTGTTCTACATGGTGGTGGAAGTGGAGTGGAGTTTTACTGATAGTGTTAAAATAGAAAGTTAAGTATCGGATATCGGATCGCAGTGCATAAGCGAAATCCGAATTCTTGATTAGATTTCTGGATCCATTTTTCACGGATCGGACGTAGTGCGTAAGCGCTCTAATAGTGGGGAAATAAAAAGTGACTGATGATGAAGGTAAATTCTCGATATACCTACGAGGACAACTGTTCAAACACAAAATATGTCATTTCAGCAGCTTATGTCATAAAATACATAACTAGAAGCAAAATATTTTAAAAGCAAACGAGACCCTAGCGAGTATCCCAATTGCAATACAATAACAAGTTACGTAAGTTTTTCATTACGTCGTCGCTTAGACAACTGCGTTAGGCTTATGGACAAACCGACAACATTCTCGTTTGCCCTCCTCAGAGTCCTATTCCATGAATGGAACTCATTTCACACGTCGGCTTACACAAAATAGCGGCGTATATACAGAAATTCCCCAGCGCCTATCAAACTAAAATAGCGGGTAATGACGCAGCGCTTGCTCAGAAGACCGTGGGACCTACTACTATCCCTTAGTGCAGTATTTTTTTTAATCCTAACATGCTATTTCGTACTATGATCGTCTTGAAGTAATTCGTCTTATGTTTTGACGGAGGTTTTGTGACGTCTTCGTTCAATCATCGCCTTCAAAGTGTCAACTATATCAAAACTTCAATTTGCTCATTGTTGGCAGGAACAACAAAATTTTACTTTGTGATGGTCATGGTACGAATTTGAACAGAAGGTATTGAAAACAAAATGATGGTTTTCTTAAAGATGATAATAGGCCCCCGGTTCTTTTCCATGATACGAAAGTTATGTTTCGTAACAAAACAGAATTATAAATTCAGAAGATGTACGTAAAGATAATCGAATAATACAACTGGCTAAGGTCCCAGAACGATTATTATATCGTTTGATCGTTAAACTTGTCCATAAAATCGGAATCGAATCGAAAGAGCATGAAACAAATCTGTAGAGTTAGATGTCGTAAACATTGAGTGTCTCTTATCGGCGGATGATGTGAGTAGTTGAATGTTCGTAACTCAGGCCAGTGACTTAGGTCTTCTGGAGAAGAAAACTATAGGTAATATACAAGATATTATTTATCTTTTGAACAATATATTAATCGTTGTAATCCGATACATGATGATTAGTTTTAATCGGTTAGTTCGAAATAGTAATGGTAAGAGCGTTTTCTCACTTATCCGATCCGATATCGGGGCCGATAACGGTGCCAATGTTACAGGCTGATAAAATCTGTCACCACGTATTCTCCCCATTGTTTCTATCATTTTCTTGTATGTAGCCAAACCTGAAAAGCTGAAAGTTAAGAAATTATTGAGTATTAAGGTCATTATTTCTTTCTAAAGATGATCGTATAAAGTAACAAAATCGTAATGAATAACAAAACCACTCAATAATACGGGGCCCCGGTCGCCTACTCGTACTCTATAGACACACGCGAACGTTGTTGCACGCGTTCCATTGCGTGTAAAAAATAAAACACCCATTTTTTCACGTAAAATAAAAGTAGCATCCCAGCAATTTATTTTTACACTATCTTATTTAGTTTGATGTACACTACGAAGCTATCACGGCTTCAGTATGGTTCTTTTAACACCCTGTATACGTTCTACGTGGTGATGGAAGTAAGTGGAAACCATTATTGTCCGATACCCCGATGTCGCCGCCGACATATCGGTGTCGGCTATTACTATATTCGATATCGGATCGGATAATGTGAAAGGAAGGTACAAATACATTGTATTTGCCCCGATATCGGTGACGAGGATCGGGTGATGTGAAAACGCTCTTAAGCGAAAAGAGGCAAACTTCTTTGCTGGGCTTCGCCCTCAATAGAACGACTGGCTTGGCTGACGATGACAATGAAATATGAACTTAATGCTGATACAAATTTAATATCACGACATATTTTATTAAAATATGAAGTCAATAAAAATAAATGAGAAACTCGGTGGCGCAGTGGCTAGCGCGCTTGGCCTGCGCAACGGTCAGTCACAGGACGGGTGACCGAAATTGCATTATCTCGAGCTCCTCCGTGAAGGCACGTTAAAGCCATTGGTCTTGCTTGATCATTATTGATTTAAGCAAGAAAAATTTCGAATATAGTAATAGCCGACACCGATATGTCGGCGGCGACATCGGGGTATCGGACAATAATGGTTCAATGGAATCAAGGCTCATTATTCATAAACATATTTACACAAAGAAAGCCAGTGCCTCAACTCATTTACAAGTTGGAGACAAGATTTTTTACCTGCGAAATGAAAATACTTATCACACTAAACAACTTATCACAAAGTGCTAAATTTGTATTTTTTATACTTTAGCTAGGCTGCTGGGTTCCATATGAGGAGATCTTCTCTCTAAGCACGACGCCCGTAGTTTCGGCCTAAATTACGGACGTTTCCTACTCCGTATCACCTACGGACAGCTTATTAGTTCGGAGACCCGAACTAAGAATGAATAAGAATATGTTTTGACATAGTTCGTACTCCCAATGTGTTTGTGCCGTTTGTCCAAAACTAGTACATCCGAAATCAATAGAGAGTAGGCTCCATCCGTAGTTTCGGGAAACTAACGGACGGGGGCCTATATCTTAGGTGACTCCAGGTACACCAGACCTTCGATACTTGTAAGTCAATCGAAAATGCTCATTACGCTCAACAACTTTTCCTAAGTTGCTATTTTTTATCTCTCATAGTTTGGCTGGACTGCTATGGTTCCACATCAGGTATTTTGAGCTTTAATTTTTCTTTTATAAGAACCTTCTCCTGACGATAATAAACACATAAAATAAAGAATTACCGAAATTGTTCTGTCCGTTCACGCGCGATGCAATGACCAAGGAAAATAGTGGTTCATTTTTATATACAACTAGCGGATCCTCGCGGTTTTACTCGCGTGGTGCCCGTTCCCGTGGGAATATCGGAAAATCGGAAATGTAGCTTTCTAATGGTCTAAGAATTTTCTAAATCGGTCCAGTAGTTCCTGAGATTAGCGCGTTCAAACAAACAAACTCTTCAGTTTTATGATATTATCTATACTATATATTATATATATATATATAACTAGCTAAGTTAAAAAGAGGAATTTTTACGCAATAAATAATATCCCTTAAGTTGACAGATATTACTAAATTTATTAAACCTATAATAAACGCGGCACATGTAAATTACAAACTTTTCTTTAAATGAAATAATTATGATTCCCGCATACCAAACAGTACCTGTAACAACAAAAATCTTATTCCTCCTTTCAAAAGATCTAGTTTAGACTTTTTTTCACGAGTGGCTCTGCTTTTCAGCGGCTTTAGCTCGTGGCTCGCTTTCAGCAGGTTTTATTTCCATGTCCGAGCGATACACCCTTCATGCGATCGTGAATAATTCATAGCCGAGATCCGCACTCAAATGACAATCTGTCGCCGAAACAGGCACGTGCGGAGGGAGACGAGCTTTTTTTAGAATTAAATATAAAAAGAAACATTAGATACCTACATTGATCTGCTATGGTATTGCGTAAGCTAATTGTATCCATTTGACAGTTCATATTGTATGTCATTACTGTCTAATTCCATAAAAATTGCAGCCGATCCAATACGATATGAACTGTCAAATGAATACGTTTGACTTTACGCAATCGCACCTCATATTACGAGATAAGTAGCTTAACCACTATTGTTGAGGATATCAGAACCAACTAAGGTATCCTCCTATCCTACTTTGTGCTATCATAATTATAATATTATAAATGCGAAAGTTTGTAAGGATGTTTGAATGTTTGTTACTCTTTCAAGAAAAAACTACTGAACGGATTTGCTTCAAATTTCGCACACAGATAGTAAATAGCCTACTTTTTATCCCAATATTCCCAGGGAAACGGGAACCACGCGGGTGAAACCGCGTGCGTCGCTAGTTACAAATATATATACTGAATGTACATACCTAGATGATAGTACCCACACCCAAACAAGTGTTCGTCACATAAATATTTGTTCTGGGGGATCGAACTCACGACCCCTGGGTAAACACGACTTCAATGCGACACAACTTCGTTGCGACACTAGGCTACTGGGACACGACTTCACTGTAAAACGATTTCACTGAGCTACGGCTACACTGCAATACTACGCTACTGCAACACGACTCCACTGCGACAACACGACAGTCTGACACCATCCCACTGCAGCACGACGTTAGTGCGACACGAAATGGCAGTGAAGTCGTGTCGTAGTAGCGTAGTGGAGTCGTGTCGCACCAAAGTGTTACGCAGTAGCGTCATCATTTTTTTTATTTTACGCAAAGAAAAAACCATAATACCCAATTTGGCTCAGTCCTAATAGAGTCATAATCGAGTCTCAGTTGAACATTAATGTTAATAAAATTAGCAGACTTGTCCCCCTGGTAAAGGTCGCGGGAAGCCGCTGGATGCGGGCAGCTCAGGACCGATCGTTGTGGAGATCCGGCCTATACCCAGAGGTGGGTGTCATGTGGCTGAGACGACGAAAATGAGATCCAGATTATATTACTACACCCTAATCCCCTACGTACGTCTCTGCCCGGGGCGCACTATAAAATCTCGCGCAACTTTTCTGAAACGAACCGCGTAACATAGTTTCCACGAATAGTTTAAATCGAAAAACCTTTAATAGCTATTGCGTCAATGAAACTTCCGTCCTAAAATTAGAGGATTTATGATAGCTATTAATTTTATATAACTTATGTAACCCATCCAACAATCACTTAGTGACACTTAAAACTAATTTGTGCGTCAGACCACGAGACAGCATTACCTACTAAAACATTTTCATGTAAAAATGTTATGCCAACACGTCACCATAAAGCTCACACTGTCAAAAAGTTGTCAGATCTCGGGAAGAGCCAAGCTTCTAAAAGCCTGCACAGACGACGGACATTGGAAGACTTTTTGTCCGCGACACGACCTTATTACTAATAACATAAAATTGAATACATAACGAATACTATCGCGTACTTTTCATGGATATACGCGATCTAAGTTCAATCTTATTTGGTTAACAATAAAGACGTGTCGCGGACAAAAAGTCCTCCGTTATCCGTCTTCTGCGCTAGCTCTAAGTCTACAGACTACACGCCCTAACTCTAAGTACAAGCTCTTACTTCACAAACTATACACCATATGGCTAGGCCGTTTCGCTTCCTTAACATGGGGGTAAGGTGAAAAAAATATTTAGTGTCGTAATAATATTTTTTTTGCTACACAATAGTTATTGTGATAACGAAAGGGCCAAGGCAAAAAAGACAGAGAACAATGAAATAAAAAACTTTTACGGATTTCAAACGCGTTTTATTTCACGAATAAGGTGTAATTGTCCGTATTTTTATGTTTTTATAGGTTTTTGACGGGATGACTCAGTCAGTCAATCAACCCGTGACCACGGCAGCTGAAAAGGTGCCGAAACGTCAGGAAAATCATCCAATATCCGTAAAAGTTGTTTTATTTCAATTAACAGTGCGCGCCAAAACTTAAGATGCACGTCCTACCCCATCCCTAAGGTGTTTTCTTAATTTATATCGGGGAAATAATTTTTAACTAATTAACTTGGCTGTCACACACCGCCTACCTTTTGCGCGAGATACTGAAGCAGTTTCATATAGTGAAGAATTTCTAAACGTTGTCATGGCAACATGTTTGTTTTCAAAGCCTCACTATACTCTCTTTTGTTCTTTGGTTTTAACTCTCAACGTTTAACATTACATTCTACATAAAACCTTTAACATTTCAAACAAGAACGAGGCACCTACAGGGTTAGCACGAAGAAATATCGAAATAGCATCGAGTAAGTATCGAGCACGTAATGTCAAATAATGTATTGGAATATGTAGTTCCGTTTACGTCTGGTAGGAAAACTGTTCAATATCTCATACATTTTTTTACTTCACTTCCTCGATACTTACTCGAATGTTATTCGTGCTAAGCCTACTGGTGTCAAGAGGTGTTACATTAATAATTCCGGTTAGAAGAATGAAATTGCGGTGTATATCCAGTACTGTCCTTAACCATAGTATAAAGATACACAGTATTCCGTCTTCCTACTAAAGGTCGGTTCGCGAGCCATGCCCGACCGCCCCGGTTCGGCAAGACCACGGCAAGACTCTCGGCCTCGTGACAACGCACCACGCAGTAAGCGTTTGATAATGTAATCCATGTTGACGTTGAGCCCTATTGCGTGTGCAGCAGACACGCGATAGGGCTGCCGCGAGATCCGCGCGGCTGCAATAATATTAATTAGCTTTTATCAAGAAAAAGGCTAACGGCCGCTTGAACCAAAATAGCTGGTTTATACAATATTCATTATAAGTTTTATACTATGGTAGTTTCTATTTTCAACTGTGTCGTGTCAGTACTACGTGACAATCAATGACCGAAGAAACTATATAAAAAAGTAAGCATGCTTGCTCTCAAGACCTTAAAAAAAACATAAAACGACAATCCCTGTGGAGTTACTTATAGTTATTTCTTCCTTAAGTTATTTTCTTCTCCCACTGAAGTACCCCAAACTTAATAGTGAACAAATTAAATTGATATAGACAGTACACATATGTACCTTTTTATGAACTTCATCATACCTGATATTAAGTATTGATTAAGCTGAAGATGGAAGCGAGCCTCTCCTGGAATCCTCAGCCACTGAGGATCTGGCTATCTTATCTCTAACTGCCGGAACACAACAATGCTGAAAACATTGTTGTTATGGCTTCAGACTTAGATAAGTAGTGATAGCTAGCCAGGCGGACTTACAACAAGTCCTACCACCAACCAAATCGAATACAATATGTACCCCTGCTGGGAATCGAACCCGGGACCCCTGGGTCTGATACCAGTGGATGTACCACTAGAAAATACCTATCTTATATAGACAACTATTTCATTTCCATGAAGTTCTTTAACATTGGTGACAATAATTGACTGGACAATTGACATTTGATTTGACATTGATTGCTTCTATGATTCTGTTGTGTTGTATGTAGACTTTTGCAAAAATAATCGTAAAGATATACCTGGTTCTCAATTTTAATTTGATTTTAAATAATTCATTTTATTTATGACATAAATATAATATAATACTTAATACCTTAATACTATAATATAATATAATATATAATACTTAAATGATATTATAATATGAGGAGGTTTCGAGCTAAGTAAAAACTAAAGTAACCGTATAAAGTATAAAGTAAAAAATTTAGCATAACCAAGTATAAGGTGTAAAAATATAAATTCGACACGCTAGGTTATCATACAGTTTGAAGCGCTCTTTTTATCTATCTCGATATAATAATAATAATAATAATAATAATAATAATAATATATATTTATTTCACCAAAGAAAAAATACATTGATTGGCAAGTAACAATAAGACAACTGTAAACATAACTTAGTTCCTACATGAAAATAAACCATTGATTGAAACAAGCCAATGGTAAACATCTGCACCCGAACTAGGAAACCTGTATCTCAGGTGCAGTGCTCTTACTCTCACTATTTACAATACAAGGTTTAACCAGAGAGGCAAAATGGTATAAACTAAAACTAACAAAAAATGCCAGAATCTAAACTAAACCTTAAAGTTAGATTATATGTAGTGAACCTCTCACGGTGAGTAAAGAGTAAAGAGTGTGTGTCGAGAGGGTGTGTATATATAGGACTGTGGGTGCAACCGGCCGTAAGACAACTTACTGTATGTACTTATGTTTATACTGTGCCGTAACGTAACGCGACACGTAACGTAAACGTGATGGTACCCCCCTGAATGCAAGCACGTGCTCTTGACATAGGGAGACTTTATCACGTTTTTACAACGGGAATGGGAAAAAATTCCAATTATTAACAAAGTTGGAAGTGGTTGTTTAATTCGTTTGTGGAATGAGTTGACTTTACTCTCATGCTGTACATTATATAACAGTGGTATAACATATATAAATATTTACATATTATTGTATTCGATAACACCAGTGAGTCGGTTCCTCATTATATTCGTTTGGCTGAAAGTAATTCTGCATACTAAGCTCGTCGGTTTGATACCCGGAAACAACCACGTAATTTACGTGACGTGTTCGTTGCTGAACAAACACAGATGTAATTTCAATGAGCAGTTTCTGACGATTCGCACGTTTTTTTTTTACTTTTACTTGACAATAAATGCAGCTGCACCTTATGAAAGATATCTCTACAAGACTGGTCCACGCCTCAGGAGACCCGAGAGCTGGTGCCTTGCCCAGCGGCTGAGGTTAAATGTATTAAGCGGGGCAACAGCGTTTTCTTGTTATAGTTAGTATAGGGTAGCGAAGTATGTTTATATGTTTATTATTAATTTATATTAGTAATATCATCTTATTTAAAATACTTTGTCATAAGACGCTGCACCTACATACATTCGGAAATTTTTCTACATAGCTAAGATATATAAATCCACACAATTTGTTCACTCCGCAAGCAGTCTTCATAACATCAAACACTTCAGAACCAGACACCAGGATCTGATACTGATAGCTTCGAAATATCGTTACAGTCTCTCAAACTGGAAGGAGTGGCAAGTCTTTGTACCGTACAGCTCCGTTCAGAAGTTGAGGGCTCTTCAACTGACCTCAATACCTCAAAACGTATGACCTTCTTTTATCCTCGCCTACGGAGGATATCCTGCTCTTTATAACGCGATATGCTTGAAACAAAACACTCTCGTTAAGTGAAATTAAACATAGGTACACAAAAACCCATATATGTGACGATAAGTGGTTTTTCTTTGTTACGTTTGTAAAGTTTTAATTATTCAAGCGAGTTAAATACACGGTTGAGTAAGTTAATTAATAGTTGTTTTAAAACAATGAAAAGTTTTTCGTAATTTACATTGATTGCTTTAGTTTAAAACGTTGTTTGAAACAATATAATTTCAGCCAATGCTAATTCGGGTTTAAATCACCTCGACTGGTGAATTGCACCAAAAGATAGACTGTACTAAGGTACCGTTTAAAAGTTCCGTCGTCAAAATACCACTGACATTTTTCGTCTGCAAAAATTACTTTGTTTATCATAGTGTTTGTATCAATTACAAATATATTTGCGGTTACAGAAAATGTGCTATATCTCTAAAACGTTACGTTCGTTAAAAGTTTTTATTAAGATCTACATAAATTTTTTTTCACCTTCTTATTTTAAAAGTTAGAGGGGACATACATTTTACCACTTTGGAAGAAATTATGTCTTTCAAGCGGTTGACTCTGAATAGGGCTCCCAATTCATGGAACTGAAACTTAACGTTTTTTAAATCCCTTAATATTTTATTTATTTTATTTTTGCGTGAAAATCGTAAAGCGGTTTACAGAATATATCTACCTACCAAGTTTCAACTGTATAATCGAATAAAGTGGCTGTGACATACACAGACAGATAGACAGACATGACGAATCATAAAAGTTCCGTTTTTGCCATTAGTCTACGGAACCCTAAAAAGATACCCACTACCTGAAGGACGATGCGGGGCAGTCCGGCGTTCCCAGGACGGCGTAGGTGCTGGAGGAGGCGTACACAGCGATTCTAGAACCACTTTTTCACGGTATTTAGTTAGCAATTTTTCACTCTCAGAGAGACGAGCGCACAACCGCCAGCGGCAAAGAATATAATTATGCGGGTTCGAATCCCGTCAGGGCGACATGAGACTAGTTGCTTTTTTCTAGTATATTTTCTTGTTTAATATTTATCAAAGAATATAACACTTTGCCGGCGGTATGGAAAAGTACACACTCACAAGATGAAAGGTGATAATTGGGATATCAGTCTTTGAGTTCAGAATTAAAGTCTTCTTATTGCGTGGCCAGCCAGCTCGTCCTTGCCTTAGACGACATACTAATGGACGCTGACATTTTAACTGGTATAACACCTCAGCTTAAATTATTTTAAATTAAATTTTTAACGCTACAAATAAGATTAAACTATTTCACATTGTAACATATTACACTATGCATCAAATGTAATAGCATTAACTTGTTGGAAATATAAATATTTTTGTTTAATTTAATGTCTTAGCTTTAGAGGCGTGAGCATCAAAAGCAAAAAAACTATTCCGACTAACTTGAAACTCCTCCTATTTTTGAAGTAAGTTAAAAACAATAGCACTCTTCGTGTCACAGAAGTGCTTATGTAGACCTAGCGCGAAAAACTTTCAAGTATCGAGAAAAGAAGGTAAAAATATGTATGACATATTAAGCAGCGTTCCTACCGGACGTAAACAGAACCACATTTTCCTATAATTTTTTGACATTAGGTCCTCGATACGTCCTCGATACTGTTTCGATATTTTTCATGCTAGCCCTACTCATATCGAAAGCGAAGCGTAAAGATAACCTTTACAATATAACCTAAAATTAAGACACAATAGTAACGGCTAAACTAGGTACACTGAACTAAATGATTGAATCACGCACCTTCTACCTACACGCTTATGTAACAAAAAGTTACAATTTTTCCATGGATACTGTATTCAACGAAGTTCTTAATGATTCGTAGAAGACTGAAACACTACTTGGTATTCATACATGTTTATTTGTATTGTACCTATAAAAGTGTTTTCGGAAAAAGTTCATTTAGTAGTAATTTCATATGCATCTTTTTCGCTGTTTACGTTCACAATCGTTCTTAGAAACAATTAATAAACTAAATAGAAAAGAAATGCTGAATTCATTTGTCTATACCTACAACCTACCTATAATCAATTTAATAGGAACATATAAATTACTTTTACCTACTTAAGAGCCATATTTTTTTTTTCCATACAATCACACCAATTATCTAGCCCACGTTAAGTATCATGAAGAACTTGTGTTATGAATACTAGATAACGGATAAACATACTTATAAACTTTTTTTTTTGTAAATACATACATAATATACATATTAAACACCCAGACTAAGACAAATAGACATGTTCATGCACACAAATATTTGTCTTGTCCGGGGATCGAACCCGGGACCTCTGGCGCAGAAGGTGGGGTTAGTGTGTGGGGGTTAGTACCCCTGCGCCAAACAGGCCGTCTACATCTATCATCACAAACAGGTCTACATCTCGACTATGAATTTCGCGTAAAATGGCCGATTTCGGCGTTCTAGATCCCAGAAACAAAAATGCATTAACAACTTAGACTTATTATTATAACAATTTAGCCTCGCTTTTTGTAAATTTTGATTACAATTTAATTAAACCCAAAATTGCAGAGAAAGATTTTCATAAAATGCGCCAAGGCACTTTTTCGAGGATGTATGTACTCGAGGATTTCCTGGATTGTACTACTGTTCTAAACAAATAAAATGAAAATAATAGAACAGTTGTATAGTTCGTAGCAGCCTTAGAATTTTTAAATATCATTGATTTAATGAATAAGAAAACTTATTCTAAATCATTAAACTTAACTGTGAATTTCTCCTTTTTACGATAATATTTTTGAGCAATAATTATTACATCATGAGGAATAGAGATTAAACATTTTTGAAACATGAATTTAGTATCATATTTCAATAAAAACGATAAATATAACTGCAAAATTACTACAAAATGCGATGCACCGGCCGTCTGAACTCAGTACTGATACGCAGAGTCCAGACTTGTTATGGTTTTTTTTTACATAATATGATGGAGGTTTTGAATATCTTTTTAGAATCAGTCGTTACTTGGCCGAAATCCATATTATTATCTTAGTAGGAAACGAAAAATATGTAGCTTAATTCCGCAAGAATAAACACAAGCAAGATGCACCGCCCGCAAATGCAAATGCAAAACAGTGAGACACCTTCACCGACTACTCTACACGTGATTCGCTCCCACACGCAGCATCCTCAGGAGTTGTTAGACCGTGCAATACCAGCACCTAGTGAGTAAAATGGCCCTAAACGTATTTGGTCCGTATTTGGTCAGCAATGACGTTAGGTGAATATACAAACGTCTAACAAAGTAATAAATATAAAAAAAAATATATGATATTTTGTGAAATATTATTACTTTGTGTTTGTGTATTGTATTAAGTGAAAAATAAGTGATGGTGTATATTGATGGAGGGAAATTTAAAAAAAAAATATACGTTTCTAATTTTCTAAAAATTATTAAGTACTACGTGTTTGTGTAGATTGTATCTAGTGAAAAAATCATTAATAATATACTATCAATCAACAAACATTGAAGAATGTTGATAATAAATGAATATTGAATTGTAAAAATATGATCTAAAGTGAAATATTTGTGTTTATTGTATAAAGTAAAAAAATAGGTGTTGGTGTATATTGCATATTGGAAACAATTAAAAAATAAAATAGGTATGACTTCAATCTGTGATTGTGTACCTATGTGTTATGTAAATTTAGTGATAAAATATTAAATGAAAGGAAAAAAGTAGGTATGTAGGTAGTTTAACGCCCGAAATTAATAACGTATCTGTAGGTACGAATTGGGCTATTTCAGATACTTGCCTAGGATACTGGTTTCGTTGCATTCTGTTTCAAAAAAAAATCATAAATTTCATTGCGAAAATATCTCCATTTTATTAAATAAAAGTCATGGGGGTGACGTGAGAAGATTTAATCTATTACGCCTATATAATTTTGTTTTAATTAAACCAGTTCACTAATTACATTTGTTCTACCATTTTATATTTCTCACTTTTATTCGTCACCATTGTCATTTAGCTTATTATATAGGTACAGAGTTGTTAATGACTCAATTATTGAGTTGTAAATTAATAAAAAGGTAATTCAACTTAATTGATGTTAAAGTGGTATGGATCATGTAGGCTATGATTAAAACAACTAGTGTAACGGTTTTAGTAGCACCTACTTGCCCATGGCATTATTTCATTATAATTTGGTTTTGATGGTCGCTTCCTGAGACTGTAGACAAAATAACATCGTTATGAAGCGAAACGACAAATAATTTCGTTAGTCTACATGCGTCAATCCTCTTGCGGCAAGACCACGTGACCATCCCATACATTTAATTATTTTCGAAGTTTGTTATCGTTTTCGAATTTTTACTTTGTCTCTATCTCTCTCTTCTCTCTTCAACCTGGAGCCACTTCTACCCAGCTGTCCTTTTTACATTGTCATCCCAACGCATCTGAGGTCTTCGCGGAAAACGCTTTTAACCCCATGGTTGCCACTCGAGCAGCCGTTTGGTCCATGAGTCGGTCTTGCGTGCCAAATGACCCGGCCGTTCCCACTTCAGTCTGGCTACACGTTTGGTGACATCACTGACCTGGCTCTGTTGCCTTAGCCATCCTTTAGTTTTATTGTCCTTCAACATAACCCCAACCAGTTTTCTCTCCAGCGCGCGTTAGGCCACACTCAACTATTGTAGTATATCTTTGGTGAAAACCCATTGGTCAAATTTACGTGCCTTTTGTTCCGACATGAGATTCATTTTGAAGGCAAACTCGAGATTAGAGTAGGCTGCCCAGGCTAACCGCACGCGTCTGTCGATTTCTTTGCTTGGTTCTTCTTCCCGGTCACTATCTCCTGCCCCAAATACACGTATTTATCTGCTCTTTCGATGGTATTATCACAGTCTATCTATGCATACAGTCGTCCGACGGACACGTTTGGTCCATGAGTCGGTCTTGCGTGCCACATTTCCCACTTCAGTCTGACTACACGTTTGGTGACATCATTATCCTTGCTCTGTTGCCTTAGCCATTCTTTGGTTTTATGGTCCTTCAACGTAACCCAAACCAGTTTTCTGTCCAGCGCCCGTTGGGCGACACTCAACTTATGCAATATGTCTTTGATGAAAACCCAGGTTTCCGCACCATAAGTGAGAACTGGCAGGATACATTGGTCAAATATACGTTCCTTTTGTTCAGACATGAGATTCATTTTAAAGGCGAACTCAAGATTAGAATAGGCTGCCCAGGCTAACCGCACGCGTCTGTCGATTTCGTTTGCTTGGTTCTTCTTACCGGTCACTATCTCCTGCCCCAAATACATGTATTAATCTGCTCTTTCGATGGTATTATCACAGTCTATCTATGCATACAGTCGTCCGATGAACACGTTTTGCGAGAGCAATCGTGCGAGGTTCGCGGGGCGGATGGGGTGCTAGCGAGACTGAACTGCCATACAAACGATTGTACGCTCACTCGGTACACTGACATATGTCCTTTCAAATACTATGAAAGCCTTTTCAAAAGTGGCATGACCGCGAGGTTTCACGGGTGTTGTCCCACTGTAGCTACTTAGTTACACTGTGGTATTATCGTTAACTCTGATGGTCGCGTTGGAGTCTACGTTGGTCATAACCTTTGTTTTAGTTAGGTTAGGTTAGTTTAATTTGTGTAGAATTATGTTTTTTTTTATAGAAAAATACTAGAAACCGTAGCTCCCTAATCTTTAGTCTATCCTTCTCAAACATCTAATTTAAAAGAACAATTCTGAAAAAAAACGCTGTTATTTTTCAAAATTGTTTTAGTGATTTAGGCCTGCAGAGCTATCAATCAGGCAGAGTGACTTTAACATAATATAATATTAGTACTTATGGATTTATCTACACTGCGTTAAGCGCTTAAATAGTAAACAGAATCTTCTCGAATAAACGAACTGTCAAGTACATACAACAGCAAGTCAGGCACACTTACGCTACGAAATCCACGTCTATTACAAGCCACATAAGAGCGCTCTCAAGGGCAAACTGTGAAGCCTGATGTACTATTGACTGTACAACCTCCATGCGGGCTCTCTCAGCCGTATAATTGGCCATGTCATTCTCCATGTTAAATATCCTTTATGCATATTTTAACGACTTGCTCTCATTAAGGGCCTACTCATGTTTAAATATGCGATGTAATTGTAAACGTAATTGGTCTAAAAATAAAGATTTTCGCTGTTTTTTTAAGCAATTATTTTTTTAAAGTTAATAAAAGAATCCTTTGATTGGAATCAAGACTAATTAAATGTTATAACTAAGAACTAATACGCAATATAAAATCCTAAGATGTTAATTTGACTATATGATATAGACCCAGACAAATGATCTTAGTTCAGTTTATCAAAACCAGACTCATTTGATTAAAAAAAAGTACTTAGACAGTCGAATGGGAGAATAACTTGCATTTCAATGACCATGGCATGCTTGTATACAGGCTATGAGGCTACACAGATGTTTTAGGGTTCCGTACCAAAATGGCAAAAAGGAACGCTTTATGGTGCGACTCAGTATGTCTGTGTGTCTGTATGTTTGTGCGTCTGTTTGTCTGTGCGTCTGACTGTCTGTCTGTCATAGATAGATATTTTAAGATCTACTAATGCTATGAACTTGAAATTTGAAACAGTTTTAGATGACGTTTGCCCAACTATTTTGTAATTAAGAAAGAAATAACTTTACTTACATTTATTTATTTTACAACAGGGACTGAAAAGAGGTTCTAAAAAATTGGAAGTGGGGCTACTACGGCATGTGGGGTATCATATTATGAAAGAGTATTTTTTAGGCAGTATAGTTTTTGACTTTTGATGAATGAAAATTTGGCTTTTTTGGTGCATTTGAATTTCAATTTAGTGATTTAGAATTGTTAATCATGGGATTAAATGAAAATATCTCCATAACTTCATAGTTTGACAAAAAACCGTATGAGTTACGCCTGTACAAAGTTATGTCGGCTTGAAAAATATGAAAAGTCAAACGGTACTTCTTAAATTTGATAGACTGTAATGAATCTCAGTTCATCCCAAAACTTATGGAAATACAAGATTATTACAAACATACACAGATCACATATAATACGAAAAGATGACGAATGCGACTATTAACTTAATACATGAGAAGCACCAGTAAGGTAGACGATCCGGTTGAGGCCACTTTAAGCCCCTATTATGGCCACTTTATTTAATCTTTTTTTTAACATAAAATTTAATCAACTCCAAGCAGAATACGTGTCCAGAGAACTAATCTATGTCTCAAAGCCGGGGCCTGAGAGGTGGTTCGAAGTGATCACAAGCAAGATAGTGGCCACAACAAGGATATTGGCCACAAATGGGGCTTCTAGTTGGGCTGGAAGTAAATTTATACATACATGCACAGTCTTAATATCAGTAAGCGTGACACTGACGAAGCTGTTAACTCCTAATTTGCATTTCGTGCATAAGTAGCCGATTCGGTTCCCATTACGCCGCCCTAATTACCCTCCATTGTGTAGATCTAAGTATAGTCGTCAAATCTACATCGGTACTTAACGCACAAAGCTATGTGATTTGTCAAAAACGTACGAAATCGACGGTCAAAAGGAAAACTTGCCTTTATAAAAATTGCCTGTACCTGAGTCATGGATGTTTATATATATTTCTACAAATAAATACTTATATATGTATAATTATATGGTTTTTATTCGTTACCCTAGTATCCCATTTTACTTTGGGGTTAATTGGTGTGATTGTAAGAAATATTTCATTTTTATTTTATTATAAGTTACATTTCATTTTTCGTGAAACTTCTATTCAACTGGTTTGGATAAAATAAAATCCACTGAAATAATTTTTTAGAATGTTAGAGTTAGTTTATTTAAATTCAAGGGAAATTATTTATTAATCTGTAGTTTTTAAAAGCATTAGAATTTAGATATATATAAGTGTATGGGTCCCAAGATTAAAGTAAGATTTGAATTAAATAGACGACTCAAGTCTTTTGTTAGTGTGCTGTATTTTTTTTATTAGATCTTGATGAACATAGCATAGGGTTATTTATGCAACGATGTCGGGAACATATTGGTGAAATGTAACATGCAATGCAACATTGTCTTTGCATTGTAAGTTTTAAGGTGTCCCAGAGCGCACTTCGCGCCTCCTGCGCGAAGGTACTCCATAATAATCGTGTTACATTGCATACCTATTAGATTGCTATAATTATCGAAATAATTAGGTATTAAATTGCTGAAGTAAAATAAAAGCAGTATATGTAAATGTACTTCCGTCAACGTTGTATAGGTACCAACCTACACAACACAACCATATTCGCAAACTAGGTCCACCGCATAATAAAACACTCTTATGAAAAGGTATACATTCCCTGGCTCCAGTTCCAGCCGAGAAATCACTAAAAATATTTGGTAAGTACCTAGCGATTTTTTCAAACTCATGTCATGCGTGACGTACATCCGCTTGCAAAACACTGTATAAGAAACATATTCAGCCTTTCATAGCATAATATTAACATTACAAAAGCACAAGTCCCGTATATTATTATACAGTGAATTAAGTCCCGGCACTTTACTTCCTGTAGTCAATGGTAAAATATTTCGCTAGTGCCAGCGGACGAAATTTTCCACGCAATTAGCGGTTTGCCACTACGAAATATTCTACGTGAACTTGCCTTGCCACGCAATTGCAATTTGTGGGCATTTAAGCTATTGGAAGTAATGTGATTTGTGTCTCAATATGGTTCCACATTCGCTAGCATAGTATAGGTTACCTAAAATTTTATTGTACCTAAGTACTAATGTAATAAAACTGACAAACCTGTTTGAAAATGCTTAACTCTGGAGCTATCAGACGAATTTTGGTAAAGAGAAAGTTGTATTGGAGTATTGAAACGTGGTGAAACGTTATATGCGACGATTGATAATCGTGAAAAGAGAAATTTGACCGTTTCGAGATCTATTTTATATTATAAAAATGTTCACGAGAAGTTGATATTTGTTGTAAAAAAATCATTAAAATATAGAATAGTATATTTGAATGTTTTGTTTTATTAACAAATATAACTAACTAACGTTTTCGTTTTTCCTTGGGTGCCTAATAAGGCATCTAAGGAAAAACGAAAACGTTTGTATAAAAATATGTCTTACGAAATTCCTAAATGGAGCCATGAATATGAAAGATCTCTCTTTCGTATTCATGACGTTATTATGCAGTAAACAATGTTAAGATGTGACAATATCGCAGAGATGTGAGATGTGAAAAATATAATGGTATATAAGTAGAACATGCCTTGACGATGGTGATATCATAATTGTTTCTACGGAAAATGTATGTTTCATTATATACGAGAGTTCCAGAACGAATAAAAACATAATTTGTCGTTGGTCAGTTGTTTCTTAAAAACGCATGTATATGTCAGGATGTCTTTTAAGTTTTTCGGTTCGGATTTATGATCCCTGTAACGCTGAAAATATTTTAACTATATAAAAAACCAAAATATACAGAAATCTGTGTCGCATATATCGACTTTCTAGAGTCATAGGATTTTGCTAAAGTAAAGTGTCCAATAGAAATTAATGTAAACAACATCTTGGTTTCCGATTCTTTTATCAGTGCTGTTTTAGTCCAAGTTTAATACAAATAAGTTTACTTTTAAGAAACATGTTAAAAAGGCTTCAAAGTTGTCATAGTTATATGGTAGACGTCAGCCGAAAGAAACTTGTATTGTTATAAGAATTTACATAAAACTGTAAAATGTTATTTAAAGCATCCTCATAAAGGTATACATAGGTACACGAAAAATGTTTTGTTCATTTTTCTCCATATCTGGCGGTGTTGTTGGTCAGAATAAAAAAGCTGTATGTTATAATATGTCGTAGGATAATTTGATAAATATAATTTTTGAAAAAATCCTAGAGATATTGCAAAAACACGAATAGACAATAGTGTTGACATTTCTCAATCTTACTGAAAAAATATAGGGTTTTTGCAAAAATGCGGGTTGCTTTAGTAACATTGGATATTCTTTATTCTGATTGGCTTAATTTTTGCTTGCTTGCTAACTCTTATTCTGATTGGTTCACTGAAAGTTTACTACACTTGAGAGAATGGATTGACTTTTGAAACGTCAAGTTGTCAACCAATTTATTTATTTATACTGCTTGTACTACTTGTAACAGGCGCAATGACATTCGCTCAGCGATGTTGGTCGCAGCAACCTTTCTTTATGCTTTTTGTTTTTTAAATATATACATACATAAAGGAAGAAGGTACTCCTGCTAGCTCAATTGATTTATTTATTAAGCATAGCGATGTTTATAATTTTAATACTAGAAACAAGAATAAGCTTGCCGTTCCAAGATTTCGGCTTGAAAAATGCAGTCGCTCGTTTTTTGGGAAAGGCATAGCCTTTTTAAATAAAGTTCCACAACAAGTGATTGAGCTGCCTTTGCATAAATTTAAAATATATGTTAAAAAAACTCTCTTAAGCAAAGGTTATTACAAGGTAGATGATTATTTGAAAGACCAAAATGCATGGAAGTGATACTAACATAAAACATGACTATTGTAATTGTATAAAAGGAAATTATTTTAATAACTGAAAGAAGAATATTTTCCTCTTATATTAAATATGTTTCAAGATTGTAGATTTGTGTTTGGCAACGACATGTTCCTTTGTAAATGTTGTTGCTTCTGTTAAAGCTGATAAGTTTCTTGCGGCCGTTCTTCTTATCAGTTAAAAGATGTCCTGAATGGCTGGTAGGAAAAAAAATGGACGATTCGAAAGCACTTATCTATAAGTCTATTTGAATAAAAATCTTTGACTTTGACTTTCAACACCAGGGGTTTTAGCCAGCTGCCCCCATACTGGTTCCTTGAGTATAAACGGACCCCAATCAATCAGAGATGATGTTATTTTGGACCATCTGACCAGCCAATCAGTGTTCTTATTACATACTAGCCAGCGATTCTATTCACAAGCTTACTAAGGCAACCAGTTTTTTCGCAAAAATCCTATCTTTTTTCAGTAGGATTGAGAAATTACAACACCATTATCTAATTATCCGTGTTTTAAAAAAATCGATTTATTTAATTATCCTGCGACATATAGGTAAGTATAACATCCATATTAATATTATAAAGAAGAAAGATTTTATTGTTTGTTTGTTTGCATTAGGCTCCGAAACTACTGAACGAATATGGATGATATTTGGTACACTGATAGTATATAGCCTGTTTATGAATGTTTTCGTTCACGGGAACGGGAATCACGCGGGTGAAACCGCGAGCTTCCGCTTGTATAACATAAACAAGTACGACATTCATGCCACGTTGCGGCATAGAGGTGTGGCCACTGCAATATTAACCATGATGGCACGTGACGTGACACAGCTAGTACTCGAGTTTACTCTGGCGCATATCGGATTCCAAACGTACAATGACTGAAGTGGACCGTCTGTAAAAATTACTATTATAACTGCACTGTTTTTTATCGAAATACTCGAAAAACTTGCCTGACTCACAAGGGTTGCTACAAGAAAAGACTTTCTGAAACAGAAATATCATTGATGGTAAATTTTAAATAGAAAAATATTGGAAACAATTAACTCGGCCACAAGTGAATACTCAGACGGGAATCGAACTCGCGAAATTTAAAATTTACCATAAGTATAAAAATAGCATTGAAAAATGCAAAAATTAAAAAATCAGAAATATCATTGGTTTGCTGAAAAACCATGTAGGTACATACATTGCGATAGTTTGCAATATTAATTTGAATCAATAGTTTTCTGCCGTTTCTGTGTTCTGTGGCTGCTACACTTGCTACTATATTGATCCTACAGGTGAAATATTTGGCTAAGTTGATGACACAATGACGTGATTATCAAATACCTACATAAATATAACAACCTTATTTCAATTCCATTCTTTAGCTGGAGGGGCCTACAAAGGCGCTTTAGCAATATTGCTAAGGAATCATAATGTTAATTTCTTAACAATTCATTCAAATGTTATTTTCTATTGAGTGAAAAACTAGGTCAGTGTCAGTGTAGCAGAATTTGCTTTTAATTTCTTCAAGAGAAGAAAACTTACTAAAAGCAAATTCCAAAGAAAATAATAAAAAAAAAAATTGTCAGGGAATCAATTTTTAGACCCTCTGTGCGGGCTGTACTTGTATCTCTGCTTGAGCGCCCGCTGCTGTCAACACAACCCACCTTACGTGCAGTCAACAGCAGCTACAGCTTACATATCTGTCAAATTTCTTCAATCGACTTTGAAATTCACGACGTAAGCAGTTGAGTTCGGAATTGTCTGCAGACTTTTTGCCGTGGCATACAAAATGTAAAATTTCTGTGAAGTTTGTACTTTGTGTGAGTCTACTCTGGCGCATATCGGATTCCAAACGTATACTGACTGAAGTGGACCATCTGCACAGTAATACTCGCCGTTACGCTCAGAAATTCTTCTGCAGTTGATGCTAAAATGTGTTTCAGTTGTCCCGTTTTAAAATTGCTCGACCGGGGTGTTATTATCGTTAAAATATGGAAAATATGGATATGACATTGTATTTGTATTAAAGTGAGAAACGTTTGGGTTTGTCTGTAAGACAAATACTCCGGTATAATGTAGAGACATTGAGATAAAAAAAAATGATTATTTGCTTTCAACAAACACAAAAGTGAGAACACAAAATTCAATAGGTATACGTGTTACAAAGCAACTGATGTATTAAGGTAGTTTGTGTGTGAGAAAAAAAATTAAGTTTCATAAATAAGAACTAAATATCAAAACCATAAAGTTAGTACCTACTTTCTAACGCTGGATTTTACTCTAAAGGAAACAGAAAAGCAGAAGAAATTAAACTCGTATTTCAAACCTTCACGATAGCGAATGTGTGTCGCCTCCCAAGAGCCCATTTATGTAAAAATTCCGCTTTGATTGCGAAGCTGTTACAAAGTTTGCAGTAGAAATTTATAAACAGAAAACCGCGAAGAGATAGCGCATTTAATGCTTTCTTTGAGAATCAACATCTCGATTGTTGGACACTGTAAAACTAGATTTTTATTTTATACAGAAACAACAATGGTATAAACAAACCCGACACTGGCTCTAAAATACTCGAATATGTACTTATACTAGCGTTCCGCCTGTGATTACACCATCTAATATCGCCATCACGATTAGGGATTCCATCAATTTTCGCGAAAAAAAAGTAGCTAGCCTACGTTATTTAGTCTAGGTAATCTAGCGATTTCTAGGCCTACGTTCATTTCGACACCGGCAAGGAAAAACATTGTTACTCAATTTTAGGCAGTACCTATTGAGTAAAGATGATAAAAACATAAAATGCGGATTTTTTACACTTATCATCGTATCTAAATTCGTTACTTTATCATTTAAAATCTGAAGAAAGTAAAAACATTAATTCAAAAAATTTGTATCTCTGACATTATAATTATATTGTTCAACAATTTCAAATTCAACAAATATGTCCGCTTCATACAATATTAATTGTATGTCTGAGTTAAAATGTCATTTTACAAAGTTCATGAGGACGAATTTGATTGTAACTCAAAAATATACAATAAATGATTACATATGATTACAATGAGTATATAATATAACTGCTTCTGTGGTCTAGTGATACAACCACCGATATCAGACCTAGGGGTCCCGGGTTCGATTCCCAGCGGGGGTACATATTGTATTCAGTTTGGTTGGTGGTAGGACTTATTGTAAGTCCGCCTGGCTAGGTCTGACGCCATAACAACAATGTTTTCAGCATTGTTGTGTTCCGGGAGTTATAGATAAGATAGCCAGTTCCTCAGTGATTTAGGATTCCGGAAGAAGGAGGCTAGACGGAAAAAATAAGACCTAAAGTTGTAACGACACTTTTTGCTGTGCGCGTGCGCGATTTCGGACGGATGGACGGATGAACGGACGAACAGACGCCGGGCGGATGGACGGATGGACGGATGGACGGATGGACGGATGGACGGATGGACGGATGGACGGATGGACGGATGGACGGATGGACGGATGGACGGACGGACGGATGGACGGATGGACGGATGGACGGATGGACGGATGGACGGATGGACGGATGGACGGATGGACGGATGGACGGATGGACGGATGGACGGATGGACGGATGGACGGATGGACGGATGGACGGATGGACGGATGGACGGATGGACGGATGGACGGATGGACGGATGGACGGATGGACGGATGGACGGATGGACGGATGGACGGATGGACGGATGGACGGATGGACGGATGGACGGATGGACGGATGGACGGATGGACGGATGGACGGATGGACGGATGGACGGATGGACGGATGGACGGATGGACGGATGGACGGATGGACGGATGGACGGATGGACGGATGGACGGATGGACGGATGGACGGATGGACGGACGGGCGGATGGACGGATGGACGGACGGGCGGATGGACGGATGGACGGATGGACGGATGGACGGATGGACGGATGGACGGATGGACGGATGGACGGATGGACGGATGGACGGATGGACGGATGGACGGATGGACGGATGGACGGATGGACGGATGGACGGATGGACGGATGGACGGATGGACGGATGGACGGATGGACGGATGGACGGATGGACGGATGGACGGATGGACGGATGGACGGATGGACGGATGGACGGATGGACGGACGGGCGGATGGACGGATGGACGGATGGACGGATGGACGGATGGACGGATGGACGGATGGACGGATGGACGGATGGACGGATGGACGGACGGACGGATGGACGGATGGACGGATGGACGGATGGACGGATGGACGGATGGACGGATGGACGGATGGACGGATGGACGGACGGGCGGATGGACGGATGGACGGACGGGCGGATGGACGGATGGACGGATGGACGGATGGACGGATGGACGGATGGACGGATGGACGGATGGACGGATGGACGGATGGACTCATAGAAAGCGAGAACTTCGTTCTATCCGGGTGTCCCTTAACACCTGTCAGTTTGTTTTTTTAATTATTGTCGTGCTCTCCTGTAAAATGGCAAAAACTGATTAAACATGTTTTTCCTTGCAGGTGTCGATTTATATGGTCCAGTGGCTAAGACAGTAGTAGGTTCAGAAGTATGGATAAATGTAATACAGAAAACTTTCCTCGCGTTGACAACTTCGTTGAATCGCTCTTTTTTATTTTCCATTTTCAGTGCCAACAAGGTTCAGAAGAAACTGTTTTCGCTGTTAATATGCAAACACTTGTACATTTAAAGGCTATTAAAGGAGCATGCCGATGCCGAGTCGCAGTGCGCTCTCATTAAAGTTAAATTCAGCACCTACCCAGACTTTTACAGCACCACAAATTGGTCCCAGGGCTGTCACAGGGGTAAATTCAATAACGTTGTTTTGTTATAATTGGGTTAACATTGAATGTGTCTGTAAAAAATTGTGATTGTTTTAACGTAACATAATTCAGAATTAAAATCTACTTTTTATATTTACTTATTAAATGTTATTTATTCAATATTTACTTAAGTACCTACTAAAGTAATGCTTTTTGTTAATGAAGCATAGTTACATTTATCTCGTTTATTTAAGATTAGTAAAATATTAAACAAAAATAGTGGATATTTTGAAAACAAAAAAAATAATGTGTCTTATACTAACCATTTGGACCAAAGTTAATGTAGGAACAATATTAATTATTAGTAATATTCATAAATTTCTAAAAGTAGCTAGACCGTACACGTATCTTAGTAGGTTATCTACTGGGAAGCATAAAATATTGGTAGATATTACTAGAACTGATGCAACTTGCAATAGTGATAAATGAAATGTAATAAGTACTCATCATACTAAAAGCTTTACATTTTAACTACTGATGATGAGTCATCATTCGGTTTGGACATCGACGTCTCATAAATATTTCTTAGAAGTTTTATTATTTTATAGTTGTACGGTGCAATAACCGTACATAGCGCCATGTCAGCATTTCACGTCAATTGCAATATATTTAATTATTATTTATTGTTTCGATGTGTTAGCAGTTTCAGTTCACAATAAGCAGTCGTAACGTGTACTCATTACCTATCATTTATCATAATTATACATCTTTTTACATATTCAATATTTTATTCCACTTTATCAAATATCATCTCTAAAGATTGTGTGGAACACCATACAATAGTATTCGGAAACCCTAGCAAATGATTGTAATATTTTACACTATACCTGAAAATAATGCACAAAGATTTAAATTATTTATACCAATCACACCTGAAACACAATCAAAAGTAACTAATTATCAGGTAAGCAGTAAGATTATTAAAATTCATACTACGACTACTAAGTATATACTTATGATAAATTTTAAATAGAAAAATGTTAGAAATAAACAACTCGGCCACAAGTGAAAAATTTCAAAAATCATAAAATATACTAAGTATATTTTTAAAGTTTATCTTCTATACTTATAATAAGAATCAAAGTTCATCGTCTCTGTACATTGCTTGGATTTGCAAAAAAAATTATAGGGGGACTCAGAATAAGCAGGGGAACCAATTTCTATCATTTTTAGAAATAATGTCTGTCCGTCTGTCTGTATGTCTGTGTTTTCAAATGAGCATCACACCAAAACCACTGATCTAAGTCCACAGAATTGTTTATATGTTTAGAGAGCAACTTAGCGTATAGGCTTTATTTAATCAAAATCGGTAAACTCTATCAAATGTTTTAAAGAGAGGACGGACAGAGAAATTTATATTGTAACGCGAGTATGCAGTAGGCAGAGTTGGAGTTTACGCGTCGGTTTTGGTTGCTTAGCAACAGTTGAATGTTGATTTTAATTCTTTTAAAATATAGTAGTGACGTAACTAACTATATCCTTTTTGCTGCTTTTTATTACTTTAGCGGTATGGCGTGCGTATGTGTATTTTGTAGTAATTTCTAAGAAGTTCTTGTAATTCAAAATTATTTTTAAAATCAAAAAAGGAGGAGTTTATCAATGTGTCGCGAATACAAGTGGTATTTTTATGTAGTCAACAGCAGGTCAGGCTTTGCAGACTTTACTTTGTGCTTGAGATTGCCCTTTCTTTACATATGTCGTTCATTTTAGATACGGTTTTCGTAATACAAGTTCTAACATTATTACACAAGTTTTATGTTTCAGTACCTATGAACAGATTGAACAGTCGACGTTAATCGTCATTTCTTATGTCACCACTGCCGGGACACTGGAAGGCCTTCCTTATGGAAGGATAAATGTTAAGATTAGGAGAATGGGCCATGATCCGCCACGCGGGCCCAATACGGATTGGTGGGTTTTCATGACCGCAAATACAGCAACGACCAACGGTTTAACGTGGCTTCCGAGGCAAGGAAGAGATACTAAATGATTGGCCACCTATCCCATGACCGACCATTGCGAAACCAAATCGTAGGCCGAGTACCTACAGTAGTTATAAAGAAACATACAGTTGCTTTATTCTAGTATATTTTCTTGTTTAATATTTATCACATAAAAATAGCATTGTAAAATGCAAAATTAAAAAGTTATAATTAGATGGCTGTTTCATCTTAATCGATAGTCAAACATCTGTAAAGATGTTTCTCTCGAATGCGAGGATATTTCTCTCATTGATGAAGCGACGGTGGCCAACACCGTAGAACGGTGAATATACTAGAAAAATTCGACGTGTCCTGTAGCATAATTGGTTAGTGCATTGGGCCGGACTCCCAAGGATGCGGGCTCGAATCCCGTCAGGGCGACATGAGACTAGTTACCTACAGTAGTTTTCAGAAAATGTTGAAAAATCTGTCGTTTTCTCTGCCTTTAAAATTAAATCAACTTAATAATTATTGACCTTAACTTTCACTACTTAGGTACGTTAGTAGCTCACTGTCACCAACTCTGGCGAATTTTTTGTACCTAAATGGATGGATGGATACGCTAAATGGATTTTTGTCATGGCCGTCATGACCTTTTTGTTCTTACGGCCTTAGACAGGACAGGCCAGACAAACAGGACAATAAACTTCTCTAATTGAAGGCGGTAAGATGATAAGAATGTAATTAAATGGTACTTAAAAAAATCATTGTTTATACTATTGAAATAAATGATTCAATATTTCTACTCTCTTTACATAGTTCGTCTCCTCTTACCTATAATTTTATTTAATTAATATATGTAAAATCCGTTATTTGCTGTATGTGTAGTATTTAAGTTTTGTTAAGTTACAATAATTAAAAGCTGTGGATTTTGAAATAAATAAATATTTTTACACTACCTACTTATATGCACCGATCTTGGAGTAGCTGAACCGATTGAAATGATGTTTAATAATCCTGTGACGTTTCAAGTTTGACAGTTTTAGAGATGTCGGTCGCGGGGTGGGTGACCAAAAATAATAATCTTGAGCAACTCTGTTAATTTCGAAGGCGTGTTATATACCCACATTGAAACATGACTGATGAAACTAAATCACAGGAACCGGCTATCAAATTTTTTATAATCACAACAAAAAAAAACGACTTCAAAAAGATGCTACTTTGAATTTTAATAGGTACTTTTACTTTTAGTTCTATTATAAAATATAGGCAAGTACGTAGGTACTGGCGAATTAATGAACTTCTCTATTGAAGGCGGTAAGATGATAAGAATGTAATTAAATGGTATCATGTGTTAAGTATTCTCTTCAAAAAGTAAAGAATATAGGCGACTCAATAGCCTTTTCCTTTTTGAAGTTGGTTAAAAAGGCTGCCATTGCCTTACCAAAAATTTTATCGGGAAGGATTACAAATGATGTCCTTACCCGAACGAAGTTGCGGACACAGCTACGAGGGGAGGTCAATAAGTTCGCGGAATGGGGGGGGAAGTCGGTTGCAGTTAAGCACCAAATATTTTTTTCCTTCAAGTATATTTCTTTACTACCCCAAATACATTTCTGAAATTGCTCATATAAATTGATTACTAATTCAAATAAAAATATTTGTAATTTGAGTAGGAATTACAGACTTTACCTCTAAGTCGCCGTATATTTTTTTACATACACCTTTTTTTTCATTGCAGTTAATTTTAATTTGTTGCTTGGGACCAGGTCTAGAATATAAAAAGGTTGATGAAGTGTTTCGAAGCTTCATCGGTGAATAAACGCCGTTGCAACGTGACTCTTGTGCGCAGGTGCATTTTCATGCCAAAAGACCAAACCAATTTTCTCCTTATTTTTCTTTTATGGACCCCTTCAAATGAATCTAATACATAGTCGATGCGTAAAATACACAAAAAAATTAGTCGAAAACGTTTTTCCGCCTTTTTTTCCTACTCGGTTCCTACTCGGCCCTCTTGGGCGGTGGAATACCACTGTATCGACTACTTCTTCGACTAGGATTACGATGGTGAACATAGCTTTCATTTTCAGTATTATTTCGGACTGGAACTTCATTCATTATCTCGCTACAGAGCTCCAAAGGGCGACAAAAGCGACAAAAAATATCTTTGTTTGGTTTTGTCTTCCCTACCGACTGGCTTGCACGTTAAATTACTAAAATATTAATGACCCGATTACGTTCAAATTTGGAATATATACTCGTGATGAGGTGCTCAATCAATACCTAGCTGGCCAAATGAACCTTCCTCTTCCATCCCTTCCATTCCGCGAACTTATTGACCTCCCCTCGTAGAGGTCAATAAATATATTTAATAAAGTAATATTAATGTTAAATTACCTTTTTTTTATGATTTTTGATTTTTTGCATTTTTCAATGCTATTTTTGTACCTAAGATAAATTTTAAATAGAAAAATATTGGAAAAAATTTACTAGGCCACAAGTGAATTCTCAGATGGGAATCGAAACCACGACCTTTGGAAATCCGGTCCAATGCTCTAACCGCTGAGCTACCGAACTGAGTTAACGATTATTATTATTTACGACACGTGTTGGGCTAACACGGTATTTTCCCTTTACAATGCGTGTTATCGGCTTTTTTAACCAACTTAAAAAAGAAGGTGCTTTTAAAAGTACCTATATGACGTCTTCAAAAAACATAATGATAGGTTTGCTTCGACAGATATACTTATTCTGCTCATCATTAAGGATTTTAAAAAAAAGACATTGGCAACTTACTTTTCACTTGAAATAGTTTTTATTAATTGATTTGTATGTATGTATTTATTTTATGTACCTTAGAGTTAGACCAATGATTCAAGTAATACTAAAAAAATAATTGCCTTACACTATTGAAATAAATGATTCAATATTTCTACACTCTTTAAATATATACCTATAATTTTATTTAATTAATATAAGTAAAATCCGTTATTTGCTGTATGTGTAGTATTTAAGTTTTGTTAAATTACAATAATTAAAAGCTGTGGATTTTGAAATAAATAAATATGTTTACACTACCTCCTTATAAGCACCGATCTCGGAGTAGCTGAACCGATTAAAATGATGTTTAATACACTTATTACTGCAGTCCTTTTCAACTAGGATGATTCCTGTGACGTTTCCAGTTTGACAGTTATAGAGATTTCCCACAATGAAATCCAATCGACTTATCCCCCACTGCTGGGGCATAGGCCTTTCTTATGGATGGATTGTATAAAGATCATATAGAATAGATAGACAATACCGAAGCATGGAGGAGATATCGTTATAATAAATTCGTCTCCCATTCTGTAACCAACCATTTTTAAAGTTGCTTAATAAACACAGGCAGGCCTCACAGGCTAACTCCACCGACCTCCTTGAATAGCAAAATAGCACACGACTCTAATCTCACCTTGAAGAAGGTGTGGCATTAATTTGGGATAGTGCGCAAGCGCAGCAATAGTATGCAACGCGGTAGCACGAAGCGGCGCGCACGGCCCACGGCTGCCTGCCACCACCGCGTTCACCACCTCAGAGTGAAACACTTCCGACCATCTCTGTACCGAAAAACAATCCATTTTTTTACACTGCAGTCGTCCTAAAAACTAGAGAAAAACGGCGAGCATAACATCAGCGACCGCACCTCATCTCGCGATCAGCGGCGCATAGATACGCGACTGTAACTAACTGTCCTTTGTTGCCATTGAGAATTACTTTTGTAAAACTACAGGAATACATTACAGTCTACATTAGTTTTATAATAGATAAGACATTGGTCCTTCAAGCCGGATTATCACTTCTACTCGTCGCTAATCTCTATTGTAGTGTAGCGATATCTGTTTAAGAGCCTGAATCGTTCCACTGCAGGGCAAAGACTTGGGCTATTGTTTACCAGTCATTGTCAATTGTTATACAAATTACAAAAAAAAAAACAGTAACTTACGGAGAACATAATTCAAGAATAAATATTACAGTACAGTTTATCACAATCAGTCATACGTGGTAGATCCTCTTACCCGAAACCAAACGTTCTCACCTGCACCGGTATCCGTTCTTGACTTGCATGCCACGTAGAGAATGCATGAACGCGAAACACGCGAGTGAAACAGCGGGCGGAAGCTAGTTAAGATATAAAACTATTTATTTAGGTTTTATTCATAAATTTATATTAGCGGAATGTAGAGTTGTAAATTATTCTCAACCCTTTATTTACTATCAAAAATTAGATGTATGTTCACACTAAATATAAGTTGCCATGTATAAGTAGGTAAGTTATCTGTGGCTTAAATCATTTCATTTCTTGAGCTTAGATGCGGAAAGAATGATATGAATCATCATCGTCAATAGTTTTACACCAACGGAGGAGGGGCGACCCCTAGCAAAACAAAGAACTACTTACTTATTGATAACCTATTTACATATTCAATATGAATTCTTACTTCCACACTCAGTAATCGAATCAGAAAAAAATTGAGCGTAGTTTTTAATCAATAAAATACAAGCTAACTACTAAGTAACAAAAGTTAATAGGAAATATGCATTGAAATAAAACAACTTTTACGGATATCAAACGCGCTATATTTCCACGAACCAAGTTGTAATTGTCCGTATTCTTAGGTTTTTTAGGGGTTTTTTGATTTTCCCGACGTTTCGGCACCTTTACAGCTGCCGTGGTCACCCCGTGTCATCCCGTGACCAGTGAACCAATGAACAGTGCGCGCCAAAACATAAGATGTACGTATAGGAAATATGCATATTTATTTATTTTTTGTTGTATTACTATTATACCATCAAAGATTTTGTATGCGTACGTTCCAGAGAATTGGTATTAAAAGAAAATTTTCAAAGGAGAATTTCACACATTAAATACCCAGAATCGCACGCAATTAAATGATTACCAATGGGTTGACTATATTATACATTTGAACATACCAAAAGCATTACCTTGGAATTCACTCGGTATAGGAGCTACATTGTATAAAAAAAAACTAAAGTATGTAATTTTAAATATATAAAGTGGTAAATATATAAATGGTGGTAAATATATAAATGGTATTATGTCTAACACCGTGAAATTAAAAACTCCGCAGGTTGGATCAAGTCGAATACATGTCCATATATTACTATTACTAATCTTATATTATTCTTTGCCATACTATTCATTCTCTCGGGATGCACTGCATATCTCTTCCTAGCAGTGGTGTATCTAGACCACTGCTAGGACTCTGGTTGAGACAAGGGCACACTTATAGCTGCAATTACCATATTTTGACTTGACAACAAAGTCCAACGAGTTTTTATCTTAGCCTTACTAGTTTGGGAAATACAGAAAAAATATCTGATGATTCGATAAGAATAAAAACTAACCCGTATGCTTTTTGGAGTAAATAAATATATATTTTTTTAACGTACATAACTAAACCACATATAAGAAATGTCTGGCGACTATCTATTTAGTATTTTTAGCCATCTCCTTTATAGCCAGAGCTCAACTTTTGTGAACAATATACATACTTAATTAAAGATAATTTAACAATAGGTAATATACCTAATATAGTTATAGGTAGGTATAATATATAATTTAACTCCATGCGAAGATCCAAAACTTCACGTACCTATACCTATTCAACATATCAAGGTATTATTTTCAATACAACAAGAAGTTTTCTCATAAAAAATTAAGTGCAAGTTTCTACCATAATTAAAGCGGGTATCACAGTCTGCTGCGTTACAGTTACGTGACAAACAAAACTCTGGATAGGACCGCGTTTTATTATTCAAGTACGTCACGTGAGTTGAATGCATGTTGCGTTAATTAAAGTGCCTGTGGCGTGTGGCGCAGAGTCTTTTCTATGCCGTCGCCGTTTTCTATACCAATTATTATAAAGAGGTAAAATTAGTAAGTTTGTTTGTAGGAAGTTATGGCTTTCATAAGTAGAAAGCTATATTATTTCTGAGTGACGTATTTGATTGCGATTAATGATATTTCTGTACCTATATAAGGCACGGGGCATAGGAATATTTTAGGTCATTTGTCTGATACCTACTATGTTAACAATACTGATATTCTTTTACCTGCATCTGCTCATTTAACATTACTTTTCTTGGATCTTTTACATGGTCCTTCGAGCCGGATTCGCCCGGATTGTCATAACATGACCACCCCGTTTCTTTCACATATTATTTCTGAGATGTAAATAATTTATACAGAGATGCAGGAGCTACAAAAGCGGCTCTCGTGTTTCATACAACTTAGTTTGAGGAATAAAAGGCAAAAAATAAAATGGCAGAACATATACTTAGAATACTACCAGATATTTAGTGTAAAATTAGTTACATTACTTACAGCCTTTCATAGTCATATTATTTTATCTATTACGAATTTGAATTTGTGGACTCGGTAACGAATAGTGTGTAGATAGGGTTAGCATGAACAACTATCAGAATAGTATCGAGTAAGTATCGAGCACGTAATGTCAAAAAATGAATAGAAAAATGTAGTTCCGTTTACGTCCGGTAGGAACGCTGCTCGAAGTCTTATATATGTTTTTACTTTACTTTCTCGATAGTAATTCTATAAATATATAATTATATATATAGTTTTATACGAATAACTTTCGAGTAAGTATATCATATCTGTAGAGATATGATATAAAAGTTACGGATTTAAAACTTAAGTTCCTAAATTCATTAAAAAGGGCTTACAATAAAAATAAGATAAACCATTTCTGTGATACCTATAGCTGCCTATTTCTTTGTTTCTAGATAGTAATATTACAATCATGAAATATCTTGGTATGCAATAGTAGAGTTTTTGAAAATTTTATTTAACTTTAGACTTTTTAGTTTCATATTGTCATGCAAACTACATTAGACATAAATTAATAGCGCATGCAATTCATCAATCTTATTAAAAGTTTCTTGTTTTGGTAGCTCGCCAAACCTAGCTAGAAGTTAACCGGAAGTGGTAAAGTTTGAAACATATACTACTTCGAATCAGACTTAAATTACGAATTATGGCGAGCAAATAAACCTTCAATATTTTTATTTTTTTTACTTTTGTCTAAATTTTTATAACTTCATAGATTATATCGATGTAAAGATGATTTTGCACTAATCAAGCCTAGAATTTAAAGGTAGTCGCTAGTTAATAAAAAAAAACAACGGGTTGCACTCCGAGAGTACCGGCAGAAGTCAAGCAGGAGCATGCATACATTTTCGCCGCGCTGTAGAAAGAGAGGTGGATATTACTTCCTCTCCTACGTCGCGCTGGCGCTCTACTCTCCCTCCGTCTTACGAATTTTCGATCAGGTCACGTGTCCTGATGCGACTTTAAATTTTTTTACCCATCCCAAAAATTTAAAACTGATGTGAACAACGCCGCTAAAGAAGTTTTCACCTCAACAAAACAAAAAATAATGTTTTCCTGTAGCTCAAGAAAAACAATAATGATTCACTTACTTTGTAAAATCACAGTCGTAAAATCCTACTTATTAAAATGGAAGGACGCTTTATCACGACATTAACTCTATAAAAAACATTTATTTTACTAATCACTTCTAGATACTTAGTTACATGTTTCTAGACAAGAGCAACATTTAGACCTCGGTTCAATAAAAAATTAACCTAATTACTTACATTTTGAAACAACTATCTATACTAAAACTTGATCTGCTACTTGAGAATGCTTAGAATAGTTACCAACTTTAGTCAGTCATTAGTTACTTACCGTTTCGTAGCATTACTTCTATATTATTACCTACTATTATAGTACTAAGATACCTATATAATATAGGTTACCATTTCCAGTTAACGGGAACTTTGCTTAAAAGTTCGGCAAAATATAAAGTCGTATTTTTGACTCATAAAAAAATTAAGATTTTATTGACACTGGAGTTCCAAATTTAAATGTTATCATAATTAACCAAGGGAAGTTTCATGCAATATTAGCTCCGTCCGGGCATTAACAAGGAAACTTGTGTTTTTATCTAAGTAGGTAGTAATTTTCTAGTAAAAATGTATCATATAAATATATACTTCTCTTAACAACCGTAGATATTTTATTCCAGCCTGTATGGTATGATTTAATGATATCGATTTTGGACATATTCTGTTGGTTACTGGTCATTTTCACACTAACATAACAATCCAAATGATGAAGGTATCTTACAACTTCATTAGGAAGGCACTGACTAATAGGAAAATATATTATTATAGGGCGTCGCCAAGGGGGGCAGGGAGGGGCAGCTGCCCCCCCCCCCCCCCCCCCCCCCCTCACCAACTGCAAAGCAACCAAACTCTTAGCACGGCACGGATTTAGCATCGCGTTACAACTACTCTTGACTGTACCTACAATTCATATTTTTGTCATCCTCCATTATATCAACCTGGGGGTCCAATAAACAGTGAAAAACTTGATTATTTGCTTAAAATTTCAACATTCACACAATCTCACGATCGCGAAGTGACTAAAATTGCTCACGTAAGTATAATTCAGCAAAATAACATGTTCCTTTACATCCCCTTCATATTCTTTTTATGGTGTGTGTATTTCACTTCCTTGACTATTTCCGACGGTGACACTTACAAAATAACTCAGGGCGATGTACGAATGTAAGATAGCCTCTTTTTTGCGGACTGGGAGACAAATGAATCACTTTGTTTTGCCGTTTTAGGCTCTTTCTTTGTGACCTGCGTGTTATTGCGCTGCATAAATCAACTGCCGACTCACTGGCTTCCTAAATAATATTAAAATAACTTATTACTTATATTAATTTGTTTGTATTAAATTAATGAAAATATTTTTCTTTTACAACGGCGAGACGCTTAGCCTTCATTATCATACAATGTTAAGTATTGTTATGAGTGAAGATAGAAGCTCGTCTCTCCCGGATTCCTCAAACACTGAGGAACGGGCTATCTACTGGCTAGCTGCCGGAACTGCTGCTGAAAATGCATTGTTGTTATGGCGACAGACTTTGATAAGTTGGTGGCTAGACAGGCGGACCAACAAGTCCTACCACCACTAAACCGAATGCAATATGTAGGTACCCCCACTGGGAATCTAACCCGGGACCTCAGGGTCTGATACCGTTGTTTGTTACCTACCACTAGCTAGATCATCGAGGCGTAAACTTAATTTGGTGTTTATTTCACAGGGAATTTTATTACGCATTTAAATACTGCACAGCCAACGAACATTGCAATTATCATTTCAGAAAGTATTTCAATTTAAGTTTCAAGTGTCTAGCTAGACTAGAGATTTCCAAAAATAGTGAATAAATAGTTATAAAAGTCGTGGTCAAATTAATAACCAAAATTAGCAGTTTGTTGTTCTTGTACGTTACCTAGTTCTTTAAATATTTGTATTATCTGACCCCGAGTTAATTATCAAACTAACTAGGTAATTCAAAGATAATGTATGTACTTTACGCAATTTAAATTAAATCTATACCTTACAACATTATATATCTGCTGCGAAGAGTAAGCACATCGTAAAGTGATCTCATTTATCTAATTAATGTAAACAAAGTAATGAGTTATGAGACGTCGCGTCGTCACTAAATAGTTGACATCGTGCTCTCTACTCACGGGGTCTTCCCTTTTACTGAGTAATAATTGCGTCAAGTAAAGAACCTCTATTTCCTCAACGACTTGTATAAATACTCAAAGCTATGACAGACTTATCACATTCGAAAAATTCATCATACCAGTGAAGATGTTGCGAGGAACAAGTGTTTTGCTGGGCTGTTTACTCATAGTCTTCGTTGCGGAGACCACCAGTCAACGAATCGTCCCTGCTGTGTACATAAGACCCCGGACGCCTCCAACACCGCCGAAGACGATCCGAGCACGAAGAGACATCAACGATGAACCCTTGTGGCTGTACAAAGGTGATAACCTAGATCGGGCGCCGGCAACAGGCGATCATCCTTATCTGCCACCGCACATTGATGACATCAAGTTAGACCCTAACACTCGATACGCTCGAAGTGTGGACTCCCCAAGTGCGAAGAGAGGAGGCGGCAGCCACACTACATCCAGCGGAAGCAGGGACACAGGGGCCACCCATCCTGGTTACAACCGACGTAACGCACGATCCATTCATCGTCCCTCTCCTTTCAACCCGGTTCCTTCTCCAACTTTCCCCAAGCCCATAGACCCCTTTTTCCCAGGGTCGAGGGTTCCTGGCCCTAGACCGATATACCCTATTTATGCTAGACACGCACGTGATGTTCAACTCAGTCCAGTCCTGAAGAAGCCCACCCACTATGATATCACTCTTCCTGGCTGGAATCCCAACGCTCGTGTGCAACCCTGGCAGAAAATCAGGGTAAGGACTGGGCGAGATATTCATGACGAAGATGAGGAATAAGCATTTAAGTAATCACTTCTGATATAGGTACTTCAGTCTGTTTTATAATATGTAGGTACTTATTAATCATTTGTGTATTTGCAAAAACAATTTGTCGACAAGATAATAAATAACTTATTTAGCTAATTAATACTATGTTCTTTGTTTTCTTTTTCGATTTTGCAGCATAATAAAAAGCAATATGTACGTAGGTGTATGTAGGGGTATCTACTATAATAGTACTCCTATTGCTTTTTATTAGGTACTTACTTATTGCTACTGCTTTGCGTCACAGGCTAAATAGAGTCATATTCATATCACCCTCTTGTACATTCGTGCCATAAAATATTAAAATGTAACGTAAACCTTTGTCAATAACTCATATTATTATTATTATCGTGATACTCGTTTAAGTAAAATATCAACCCCATCAGTGTCTTAAAGTGACTTGATTATGTAATCGTCATCAGCCATTTTTTTATGTCCCCACTGCTGGGGCACTAGCCTTCCTTATGGATGGATAAGGGGAACGGGCCCAGTGCGGATTGATGGATTTTAACGACTGCAAATGCAGCCGGGACCAACGGCTTAATGTGCCTTCCAAAGAACGGAGGAGCTCAAGATAGTAAGTTTTTGGTCACCCATCCCGTGTCTGACCATTGCGAAAGTTGCTTAACCTCAACAATCGCAGGCCGAGCGCGCGAACCACTGCGCTACGGGCTCCTCTGATTGTGTAAAGTAGTAATCAATTTAAATAAGGATAGCACTGAAATATTTTCAAAAATAATGGAACCTAAGTATATAAAAAAAATACATTTATATTTGAGAAAGAAAAAACTATAATGGTATATTAGGAAATTCCTTTGCTATCCAAAAGTATCATAAAAACAATAACCGTTAGTGACATAGAGACAGCCGTTGTCTATTGTCACTTGACTGTCACTGTCAAAGCTGAAAGGGATGTAGAAAATAAAAAAAAATGATTTATCGATACATCGATATTAAAAAAAATATCAATATCGATATTATCGCACAAAAAACTATTATTAACCGACTTTTAAAAAAAAGGAGAACCTCCTGCTTTTGTTAATGTAAATTAAAAAATAATTTAGGTCAGCCTAGCCCAGTAATAAAAACAGATTTTTTATTTTAAATAATTATTTTAATCATGAAAATCTAAATTAAAACAAAGGAATCAGTTAAAACAATATTTGAATGAATGAATGAAATGAATGAAATATTCTTTATTGTACACCCAAAAATACATTAAACATAGGTACATTAATTAAAATCAACAACACAAGAGTGGTACAAATGGCGGCCTTATCGCTAAAGAGCAATTTATTCCAGGCAACCATGTGTTAATAAGAATAAAAAAAAATACTACTTAAAAAAATGGGCAGTTCATGGTGTTTTTGGATTAAAAATTATTTGGCCGGCAGTGAGAGTAAAAACTCTATTTTTGACGTGTTTCGGCGTCAGCCGGTTCCTGTTATTTATTCATTTATTTATACTTTATTGTACGCACAGAATATATTTATAAAAAAAGCAAAGAAAAACTTACAATTGGCGGCCTTATCACTAAAAGCGATTTCTTCCAGGCAATCTTAGGGGATGGAGAGGATGAGATAATAAAATATTATGATGATTAGTAGCTACAGGTATACTGGGCGTAATGAAACAATCATCTAAATCCAAATACATAAACAAATACTTATATAGCATAAATACTATATAACTAATAATAAACTTACATAATACTTAATCTAATTATATACTTACTTATCCTAAAATATGGATAGGATACGACTCACAGCTTAGTTTAGCAACATATCTAAATGGTAAGGGAGTGCTCTTTTACACTTTTTTTTAATGTACTGACTGTTTGAGCAGCTCTTATTGACATCCGCAATCCATTACAGAGACGGTCAGGGGTCAAAGGACTGATCGTAAAACTTAGTGGAATGCACAGGTGTTTCCAGTCGAAAGTAATTCTCTGATAATCTCAAGGAATGGGAATGGGAGACTTAGACATATTTGAAACGATCTTTAACATAAGAGGAGGTATTAGGATTGAAAAGTATATTAAATAACAGAGACAGAATATTCTGGTGAAGGCTAATAGGCAACCACTTGAGCGTTTTTCGGAATTCAGACATATAATCGTATTTGCGAAGTCCAAATATAAACCATATGCAGAAATCTTGAAGGCGTTGTTGTTCTATTAGAGAAGCACAAATCCCAAATAAAAATAAATGCAAACAAATACACTCTTACTCTTAAAGAATTAAAGAAATATTTTAGATCAATGTACCAAATGACCGTCGCGTATATACAGCATACACAACACACATGACATGACTAGATTGAAGTAGGTAACGCACAGTAAGTGACACGACACCACAGATTAGATTCATGGAATGCAGCACAAAAATTTTTTCAATCTGTGACTGCTTTGAATTCTAGCGAATTTAGTTAAATCGTGATGAGATGATAATAAATAAAAAAAACGATTTTGATACGAATTTCGCTGTTGGTTATTTTGAATCGATATATAGAATCAATCAATATAAGAATAGAAATATCACCAAAAAATATCCTCTTAGGAACAAAAAAATATCGATATATTTAGATATCGATATATTTTCCACAAGCCTACAATACAAGCTCCTGTCAAAAGTGTCAATGTCAGTCAAGTCAACTTGTCAAGTCCAGACGAAATTGATTTGTTGATTTGTTTGTTCAATAAAATTTCATTCATAAGTTAAGTCTTGTAAATGATTATTTGTAATGTAAATAAACTTTATTTATCCTAAAAGCGTATATGCAATATAATCTTACACTATGGGTGACGGTCCGTGTTTAGGTAAGTCGATAAAGCTTTCATTGAATTAGCCAACTACTGGGTGTGGATACCACAAGAAACAATAATATCAATGTTTACAGATGATTGCGAAATGTTGAAAGCATTGTATGACTTTGAAGCCACCCTGGCTAAAACATTAAGTTTCTCCGAGGGCGAATATTTTTATCTTCAGCAGACTAATACAAAGCAAAGAAACTGGTGGCATGTTGTTAACAGGAAGGGTCTGGTTGGCTTCGTGCCTTCTAATTACGTCGGTTCAGTCAAGGTAAATAGGGCTGGACAAAATGATGTCAGAAGACTGACAAACTTATTATCAGTAGCACAGTCAGTCATAAACTGTTTCGTCACCTTGGGTCAATTATTACAGCCCATTTCAAGTTTGAGTGACTAAATTACTAGTGTCTGTCTACCAATTAATATTCGTGGTCATTTTATTGTTCAATTCAAAACTGTTTCAGGTAGAACAGGAATTCTTTTTGTCATTTTTGAATGATTGTATTAAATCTTTAAATGAAAATAGTTCTATGTCAACACAAAAACAAGAGTTGTTAAGTAAATTGAGTGAAAAAAGAAAGCAGATCCAGATGTCGCTAAAACCTCAGGCGAAGAAGCCACAGGCACCAAAACCTCCACCGAGATTGGATGATGGAACACCACCAAATGGAGTATCACCCTCATTTGATTTAAGGCCTGTGGTTTCCCAGCAACAAATAACAGAAGAACAAGAATCTTCTGATTCACCACCTAAATCATATAACAGCAATAAAGGTACACATTTTCTTTTTTTTTTATTATGAGAAATAGCAAAATATGATATAAATAGTCACATAGGCTTTCTAACTTAACTAAATCAATGATACCTTACCAAATCTATACTTCTATAACTATACTAATATTATAAAGAAGAAAGATTTGATTGTTTGTTTATTTGTTTGCATTGAATTGGCTCAGAAACTTGAAGGGTTTTGGATGAAATTTGGTACACAAATAGTAGTAAATAGTAGATAGCCTGGTTATGAAAATAAATAGGATACTTTTGATCCCCATATTCCCCCGGGAACCGGAATATTTTACATTTATATTTTAATTAGTAAACCTTAGCTCAGCAAGTGTTACAATACAACCTCTTTCAGAAACTGAGGTAAAACAAAAGAAACCTGTAGTTAAAACATCATCAAACCAGCTATCTTCAGATGATAATCAGGATGACAGCCAGGACAGTAGTGAAAGTATCAAACCAAATGCTATCTATGAGATTGTGCAGGCAGTTCGCAAGGAGACCCAGCTCAGTCATGAAATGTCTAAAGTGGCTGTAGAAACTGTTCTTGTTTCCTTGAGAGTAAGTTATATTCTGCAACATAATCAATAGGTCTACTTCGGTTTATTGTAGTAATCTAGCATAGATTTGGTCTCGTTATCTAGTATCTATATCAATTTTGTGAAATTAAAAGTACAGGATGAAATATTGTAGTGTCCATGCAGATTGAGGGCTTGAGTTCAATTCAATTCCCTGTGAGAGTGCACATTTGTATTTATTTGGTTGGTGGTGACAAAAACATATATTCGGTAAAACTGACCTGTAAAACTAAAAAAATTAAAGTAAATTGCTGTGTGAAAAAACCCTTACAGATAAGTGTCAGTTCCTTTAGTAAGTAGTTGATGATTCCAGGAGATTTCGAGGTAATGTGTTTATCAGCTGACCATCTCTGTTTTTTAATTTGTTTATTATAATTTTAGGAGTTCCTACCCGGTGGAGCAGCAAGGTCGATAATAGATGCGCTTCTTCGTGAAGCGAATAGCAACATCACATGTCCTAAGAATGCCATTGACGCGGCTCCTGACGCGTTGCGTATGATGACAGCTCTCAACGCGCTGTCCAAAGCCGCGAACGACGCGCAACAACGCGGCTGGGCGTTGCATGATGACGCTCACGATATACAGACGCAGCTGCTTGAACTTATATCTGTCATGGTAAATATTATTTGTTATGTATTGATATCTTTCTGATTCTCAAATCGGGGGGTAACGGGTGATAGAGTGTAGTGGAGGACAAGGGCGTGCTGCGCTGACCCCCCATTAGAATTGTGATAAGATCAAGGTAATGACAATACAAAACAAAAAGTATTTTTGATGTATTTTAAAAATCAGGTAAGAGAAGAGAGGGATTTTCAATTTTCAATTTATTTTCGATTGTATTGCTTTTCAGTCAAATGCTGATGTAAACATCTCCCAGCATGTGCTGAGCAGCCACCGGTATGCTTATGTTACAACACTCGTTCAGTATTATCAGATGGAAACTAGATGGCCACTACGGCAACTACTTTTACAGGTATGAATAATGCTGATATTTCTAAGATCACTAATTTATCATCATGACTATTTGCTCAATAATAATGTTTTGGATATCTGGTAAGATTGTAATACAAAACCATCACACCAGCTCTCAGTTTTACTTATCAACCTCGTCCTAGAATGATTGTAAAATTGTATTCCTTTATTTACTACTCTCATACTTACTCACTATACTAACAAAATCAAACTCTTCCATTATTTTTGCATCGATTGTGAAGTTCGAAGAATGCGGTTGTAAATATTTTTTTTTTTTTAATAATTACTTAACATTACCAAAAGTTTGTTGTAGGCAGTCAGACAAAGTAAATTTTATCATTATGTTAAAAAGTGGTTCAAGTCCAATATATTTCTGTTACAAAGGCATTCGGAGTAATGTGCGGTCTTGAGCGCACTGCCCTCGCTACGCTAGCGCTGTCAGCTCTACCCGCGGAGATAGCACGCGACATGCGAGACAACCCTCGCGCCGTCAGCCGCCTGTCGCACTCCTCGCTGCTGCTCTCCATGGTGCTGTCTATGGGCGACAAGCTGCCCGTCACACACTTTGGTGAGTCGCAGCTGTAGCGAACTGGTCGACAACCCGCGTCATGAGCCGCCTGTCGCACTCTCCATGGAGCTGTCTATGGGCGACAATTTAATTTAGTAAAAATAATTTCATTTCTTTTCGTTATCTTAGGTATCAAGTCAGCATTATTTAAAACGCAATCTCATCTCTGATACAGAACAACTGGGAGTGGAATTCGCGCAGTTTCTCCTAGAGCTCATCGAGAGTCCACCTGAGACGGACGAGAACGAACAGATCCCTGATCTGTTCCTGACTCTGCTGCTCGCCTACAACCTGCAGTTCGAGCAGCCCAGTGAGAACTTACTGCTGAATGCCCTGGATTTACAGGACAATGCTAAGACCTTCTGTGAGAAGGTCCTGTTACTGCTCAATAGAGAAGGTAATATATAATGTTTAATTTAAATGCTGTGATTTTGCTGGGATTTTAGAGTAACTGAAAGAGCTGATCGAGAGTTCTCGAGAGACGGACGAGAACGAATAGATCCCGGACCGATAGGCTTATTACGAGTTTGGCAAACTTGACGTTACAGTTGATAACGTTAGCGTGGCGTAAAATGTAGCTGTCTCTTTCATATTTAGCGAATGTTTTACCGACATGAGTAGTATAGTGTATCCGATAGTCTACGCTAACGTTTCATAATATGGGTACTGTTCCTGACTCTGCTGCTCGCCTACAATCTGCAGTTCGAGCAGCCCAGCGACAACTTACTGATGAATGCCCTGCACGTGAGAAGGTTTTGTTGCTGCTCAATAGGAAAGATAAGATATCTATGTTGTTTAATTTTTAAATGAACTAAATAGGTTCAAGTCTTCATTTTGTTTTATAATCTATATATTTTAAGGTGTAGTTTCTGTGATAACTTACAACACATTACATTCTATTAAATTGTCTGTCAAGTAAGTTAAAACTTAACCGTTAATTCTGATATAGGTTTGTGGACTTTTTTTATTCATAGATTCTTTCTGCAAAATCGAAAGAAACATTTAAACAATCAAGAGCGTGTGAACCAATATACGCCATGTTGTGATCCAAATTCTTTATTTCTACTACAAAAGTAAAAAAAAAACAATGTTATTACAGAGGACCCAGTGCACATATTCGACCATGAGCCAGCGCCGCCCCACTCTGTCCTCAAGCTGGTCATAGATCTGTTCAGCCGCAAGAAGACCGCTGGCCATTTCTACACGAACGACGTGAAAGTCGCCATCGACATCATAGTACGACAACTAGCCGACTTGTCGCCTGGGGACGAGGTATGACCAACCATAAGTTACTTTACTTATTTTGGGAGTGAGAGCAAGGTTAGTTTGGATCACACCTATCCTATTTATCCGCAAGAAGACAGCCGGCCACTTCCACACGAGCGACGTGAAAGTCGCCATCGACATCATTGTGCGACAACTAGCTGGCGTCGCCTAGCGATGAGGTATGACAACAAAATTTACTTTCCTTAGTTTGTGTGAGAGAGAGGTAAGTTTGGTTTAGTCAAAACGTGTCCGTCGGACAACTAAATGGCAGAGAAAATATATATTCTGTGACCTATGTCACAACAATACATTTTATTTCATGACAATTTCCACACTATTGGTTCTATGGTATGAGCTAGTAGTTCTATGGTGCATAAGTTACAACTAAAAGCCAAATTGCAGTTATACCTAGTTTTAGCCGACTGGAACCAGGCGCAGTCTGTCACATGTGGTTAGGTTGTTATGTAGTTTAAGCCGAATAAAACTAGCCGATCCCTGCGGCTTTTAGCCGTAATACATTCTCTAACATAAAGCTGCAGATGTAAACGAAGATTCTTCTATGCTTATTCACTTTATTTTTTCCACAGCGTCGTCAACAATACCTTCGGATCCTCCAAGGCATCATACGAAACACCGACTACGATTCCCATCTTCACCGGAGGCAAGACCTGTCCCGTTGTTTCGCCAGAATCTTCTGCGAAGAGACCGAAGTAAGCCGTGAAGACCAAGCACTGGTGCGATCCATATCAAACGAGTTCCCGCAGTACTTCATGGCCTAAGGTTTGAGCACCTTTGAATACTAAATTCTTTAGGGCACAGTCCTAATGTCGAGGAGTGCCAAACACTCTAGGAATGGGTAAAGCTTAAGGCGTATATAACATTGTACTCAACACGAAGATTCGCGGTCGATAGTGCAATAAAACGTGAAAATGAGACAGCGCACGTCATGCTCGTCTCTCGCATTTGTACTGTTTATGGGTGACGTCGCAAAGACTTAGAGATGCGCCCTATTTGAATACTTATGTTTATCGCTACCAATGAGCCTTACGAGGGGTATTTTAAATGTTATCGACATTTCACGAGCGCGTGCGCATCACTATTACAAAAATGATTTATGGCACCGTCTGCCGCGAGTCTTGTGTCAGTATAGGATCTTTAAGTTAAGCTATCTCGCTCATTTTCGTTTCCGCCGAAAGAGACAGATATCAAATCAGCAAAGACGTTTTCAGAGACCTTGCTAAAAGTCTCTTTATATCTGCTATCAAAATTCGTTTGTTAAGTGCATTGAGGTACTTAATGAATCGACTGTTATGAAATGAATGTGGTTCTTTATAAAATAAGGTGAAAAATATTACAACTCTAAAATTCAGTTCAGTGCCACTGACTTATTTGTGCCGGTGAAGAAACCTCTTTTGTCATTGAATTGATGGAATTTACAAATTATTTTGAAAGGCCCTACTAACAGCTGGCATCGCGTATTGAGTACCTAATGTTATTAAGGATGGAGCTATACGTCATAAAGTAATCTTGTAAGAAAGATGGCTCGATATACAGTATACCGAGCCATCTCACTTACAAAATTACTTTGACATTGCTCGCCAGCTCGTGCTAAGGCCTTACGGTGACTTATTATATTGTTAAGAAATACCGCATGTTAACTAGTCCTGGTATTGGCACTGAAACAGATATGTACTTTGGATGTGAATGTGTCTTTGCGGCTTTTACTGTGATGTTAAATCGTTTTGTCATATTAATAAACATTCCTATAAAATATAAAAAGTGCATTTGGCTATTTATACTCTTATTTAAAAACCGTGAAGACATTGCCTGAATCAGAGTAACCTCGCGTAAATAATGTGATTAAAATGGGTAGATTTATAATTGTAAGTTTCGTGATCTCTAAGTATAATATTATCGTTGATCTTCGGAAATTTATCTGCGTCTTAATTCATTGCGATATTTAACGAAACTGATATTTTTCCCAACTGGAGGATTCGTATAACTGTGTATATACTATAGAGTTGTACACACTACGTAAAAACACTGTTATGTCGAGGACATAAAGTTCATTTCACGCCGGCTTAAGTTTAATGTATATGTAAACAGATGTAATTGATGCGCTAATACTAATGAAATTCATTTATAATCAATTTACTTTTTTAATAAAAAAATCGCACAATTTCGCCTCATTTGCATGCATAAATAAATTTAATCGTTTATCAGTATCGTATCGAAACATCACTTAATATTAATTTGCACAACATTAACGAAAAACGTTTAATCTTTTTAAGTATTCGATTATACTATTTTTGTATTTCTTATTGAATTAATACTTAGGAATATTAGAATATTTTCAATATAATTCATGTATTGTACATTGTGCCATCAACTACCAAAGATATGTTATTAGTACCGTGTTTCTCGTGAAACAATCGTAGACAGTCAATTACACAATGCTTTAAAATGTATCCATCCCAGTTAGATGTGAATATTAATGGGGTTAAAACTGAAATATTTAAATTAAATGGCAGCTCCTTACCTATATCTTTTACCATAAATCTAAGTCACAAACTATTAGATTATAAAAAAATTTGTCATCAATACCTGTCCGGTACAGCACAACAAAATTTTCGACCTTATACCATGTGAATTCCAGGTGTCTGGTTAGATATAACATAAGGCTACGTGCAGACTGCGTACGTATAACGGCCACAAATTTATACGTAGCTACATCTTATGTTTTGGCGCGCACTTTTCATTGAAATAAAACGGATGCCAAACGCGTTATATTTCACGAACTAAGTTGTAACTGTCCGAATTTTATATTTTTAGGGCACCTTTTCAGCTGCCGTGGTCATCCCGTAAAAGTTGTTTTATTTCAAGGCCACAAATTTTATCATGCGTTGCCACTCTGTTTTAAACAGTTTTATCCCATTTTTTTTTATTAATTATCATCCCATAATAGTCATAAATACTATATATCGCATTTTCGGCCTAACTCTAAAATAAAACTATGTAGCTAGACAAGAGTTCCAAAATATACTGCAATATAAGTAAATACATGCGAGCCTAAATTTTATGATAAGTATAAGATTTCAATTGTATCCATTCAAGTGATAATATATACAGATAGTCATAACTGATTCATATTATATTTTTTCAAAATCTAGCAATCTACTTCAAAATAATAATTGTATTATTTCTGTCAGGAATTGAAATATTTGAAATCCCACCGGATGTAAATTATATCTACTTTAATATTGTACTTTAATTTTAGGATTATTTCTGACAGACGGAGTGACGGTAAAATTAAACCAATAAGATGTTTCATTAGCATCTTCTCATATGTGAACTACGAATACAAAGTTCCATCTCACTATATTATAAATATAAGTATGTGAATGTTGGTTATTTAATCACGCGAATACGGCTGAAATTATGTCATGAAATTCGGGATACAGTTTTGTTGTCTGGCTACTTTAATTATTGCCAAGAGAACGGAAACCACACGGTTTAAACCGCGGGCGGCTACTAAAATGCCTCACAATAATTTAGTATATCCAAAGTGGAATTTGAAAATGATAATAAGTTTAAGTATATTTGCAATCGTTAAAACCCACCAATTTGGCCCGGGTGGTGGGTGATGGCCCATTATCCTTATCCATAAGGAAGGCCAGTGCCCCAGCACTGGGGACATTAAAAAGGTTTGATGACGACGAAGATATGTTTATGCCGCCTCTCAGTCGGTCAGCGTTGACCAGTAATCGTCATTATAAGTTTTGTATTTTTGCTCTAATCGCAACACGCGGAATCACAAGATGTGGAAACTGTTTGCTCTCTTGCACTTTCCAACCCTAATGACTGACGTCACTGATAACTTTTTTAACTCAGTGAACCGCTAGCGATCGTACAGAACAGTAAATAAGTGGTCTGAAATTAAGCAGCTACTTTTTATTATTATTATGGACAAAAATAGTTGCTCAAATAAAATTCTAGATTATCTGAATTCTAATGGTACAGTCGCAAGAACTAGTATGTAAAAGTAAGGAGTTCCACATTTGGCCGTTTATCCATTTTGTTAAATAAATAAATACTTAATCGTTTTTTATTAGAAGAAAATATTTTTTCTTTAATGATTGTCGTCCTCATTACCAGCTGTCACTGTGTACAGATGTTATTCAATAACGAAATGTAAGTGATGTAACTATCTATGTGTACAACAGTATATGTGTACACATATTATTGCTGTATTCAAATAATATGTGAACACATATTGCTAGTGACTGTACCAAAACGAAAATTATTTTGTTAAACAATAATTGACGATATTTTATCCCGTTGTTAAATTTGTCTTATGGTCGACCAATATTTCAGGGTTTATCAGAGATATTACATTTTAAATACTCTAAATATTTAAATGTTAAAATTAAAAATACTATTTAAAATTCTTTACAAAATATTAGTTATTTATAAATTATGCTGACATCAAATTCAGTGTCAATAAATTATGAACATTGTACTTATGAATATTGATATCATATTGGTGATTTATTTACAAAAATATTGAATAGAGTTATTGTTGTGTTGTTGTTTGCATTTTGCTTTTCATGGTGCTCAATGGGAAGCCAAATTTTCGTAGTATATTTGTGTAGTCGTTTCTTTTAGTCGGTAATATCGACTAGATATGAATTATAATTGAACTCATCTAATGGAAAGGGTAAAGTAAGAAATTGTCAAATTCCCTGTTTCATTGACTATATTTTAAAGACTTATTTAAACGATATTGCCACTGTGAAGAATTGTCTCTCTACAGTAGCCCAATACTTTGGTTTTCGATGCATTATTTTCACTATATATGAGTTATCTCATTAATAAAATTTACTGTATTAAAGACATCAATTAACTGCATTAAATTATGTCCCGATTGTTAAAGAATATTGCACTACTGTGGGATTTTCGTATAGTGGCTATACCAATTATTGTGGGTGTTATTATGCATTCCATAATACATTGCATGTTCGTGTAGCTTTTTGCGCAACTAATCTCAGCTATTAATTAGCTACTGTTAGTGAAAAGGTTGTCAAATATAAATAAAGTGTTCTCTTTCTTGAATTGTTTATTTTCATAAACTATTATTATGTTTCAATGCTTTCCCAAAATTGACGATGGTCGATTTTTGCCTGTCTGGATCGATTTTACATGTAGTGTGTGACGTAACCCCCCGTTTCCACTTGTAATTTACAAGAAAACATGTTGTAAAATATAATGCGGCCGCTGAGAGGGTGTCCAATGGCTCTATAAAAGAGCTGTCAAATAATGCATTATCTCAGTGGCTGCATTATACTTTTACAACATGTTTTCTTGTATTTTTTTACCAGTGGAAACGGGGGGTAACAATTATAGCGAAATAAAACAACTCATTATTTAATACAAGTATTTTAATGTACCATTATGAATGCCGTATAAATATTTCAAAATGTAAAACAGTGATAAAATTCATACTAACCAATATACAACTGCAGTCAACTCAACTCAAAATCATAGTTCAATTATACATACTTACAGTAGGTAAACATTTAAATAATTACAATTTGAAATACATGATGATCAACTGTTAATAATAATAACCATTATCCACTCGCAACTTATTCGTACAGTCAAAAACAACCTTATAACATTAAATATTACAGTAATAAGCAGGTACCATATTAAATCTCTTAGTGCAATTCAAATAAATACTGCTGGTTGTTGGGACTCGCGTTATAAAATAGTCATTGATTATACTTTTTATATAACAAAACTGTTTCATAGTTATCGAAAAATGGGGGAGTCTATAATAATATAAAAAGTTGGCCCCGATATTTCATAGGGATCCACAAAACCGGGAATATTTAAAAACTTGTAAATACTCTCTGGAAAAGCCATCGCAAATCCTGTAGTAATCAAAAGGATCTATGCAGTCTTGCGCGGATTGTATAATTTAAAAAAGAATGTTCGATACAATTGAATGCTACATTGGAATGCATTTTTCTTTTTATAAAATTTTTCGTTAATATATTTAAATCTAATAGAAAAATTTACTCAACTCTACACAAGGAAATAATATGTAGGTACCCCTTGTATAAAATTAAATACCTTGAGCATTATCCTACACATAATTATTGATAAACATGCTAACTGTATTTATGTATGTATGTTATACATAGTATAATTGATTATAACAAACATATGACCACTTTACATCGAATTTGGCAACTGGATGAACACTTGTCTTATCATAAATACCTAAGAATAATTTATGCAAAATTATCTAAACGGACATTAAAGGTAATTTGTTACATGTATTTATTCCAATTCAATATCGAGTATGTCTGTCGCCAATTTAGGTTATATTTTTTATTGAAATTTACTGTTCGCTATATAGTAAGTTTCACTACAACTTGATCACATTCTACGTCTATCGAACACTCGCACATTACATTAATTAGATTAAAAATTATATACAAGTACTTAATACCTAAAATACCTTAGCTAATAAAACCTACTTTAGGGTCGATACCAAAATTCGATATCTAATTGTGTATGGCCTCAGAAATGTATATCGTTTTTAAAATGACTGCTTGAAAAATGTTTGCGGTGGTCGCAAATACGCTGTGATCATACGAATCCGTACTTACATTCTTTATATGGCGAATTACTGAACTATTACTAATTCTAATGATTAATTTACCACAGAACAGCGAGTACAATGGAATCGAAATTGATACGAATGCTGCCTACCCCCTTAGTCTGAGGAGTTTTGCAAGGTATAGACATACAAAAACGTTTCATATCCGATTCAGTGGGTATGATAACTGAAATTCCTCTATCCTACATCTTTATATTTATATTGAACTGAATATAATTACATATCAAATGTATTTATTCAGTCGAATTAATTTTGACTACATTAGGTCTCAAAGATTTTATAACACCTAGAAAGCTTTGTTTGTTTTTCTAGATATTATAATAAGTTAGAACCTCGTGACGGAATAACTCGCAATATTATCTAATCTCAATATGGAATAACACACAACCGCGGAACAATCATAATGTGACTGAGACATATAATTTGTATAACATAAAGTTAACAAATTGGGCTTAACAAAATTTAAATTTCACAGTAATCTGATAAAATCGGAAATACTTTGAATATTGCTTAAAGAAATTTGGAAGATTGCGATCCGAATTTATGCTAACTTACTTTATTCGTGGTGTCCTCGTTAAGCATAAAATCGAATTCGTTTTTAATAAAAATGTAGAAAATTGTAATGGTCAGTTGTAAAGACTATTAAAAGTTAACGATCTTTGAAAAAGTTGCAGAGTTGGAGTTCAAAATGAATAAGTATATCGCTATGTAGAATTAAGTTTCATTTTGAGATTTTATTTCCAATAAAGCCTTATTATTTAGTTTTCACAATAGTGTCTTTCATTCTACAAAGCAAAATACAGATGCTGTTTCTGGGTAAATATCGTATAATACTATTTCTCCATAGACAAACAGAGCTCTGTTGTGTGTATGCTCAAAACAAAAGAAGGTAAACTTCCATCTGAACTCATCCGTTTGAATTCGGTCCTTTGTTGTCCGTGTTAACCTTCGTAGTCCACCCAGGTGATCCAAGGGAAATTATATTCCCTTTTTACACCTCGGTGAATAACGGGAGAAAATAATTTCTCCATCTGGGTATAGAATAAAAATAAATTTCCCATGGCCCACCTAGGTGGACTGCTATGATGATGTGCAATATTTTTTAAACTTTTACTTTTAAACAGACACAAGATTTCCGTTAACTTCTAAAAGCTTTGCAAATGGCCACTTCTAGCTTTAGCTTCTTAGCTGGGGTGCTGCGCCACCTTGCGCAGACGGTAGCCACCGGTGCCGCGCACCGTGTAGAGGACCACCACGGCCACCGCCACGATGGACATCCCGATGGCGTTCATCACGATCGACTCCTGGCTCATCGTGGCGTACGTCTCTTTCCTGCACACCGCATGCCCCGGGTTAGTAAAATCAATTAATGTTATTATAAGATTTTAAACATTCGCCTTCCATTACCATTAATTTTAAATTCGAGAGCAACGGGCCCCTCTACCGCCTAGCTCAATTGCTATAGCCATCGCTAAGGCAAACAATGATGTGGGATATTTCAAATCGCCTACAAGGACCTTCGCTAACTATCATCTTTCCTTCTATACTATAAATGCAATACTTAGTGAATCCAATAGACTTATTATATTTCTTATTATTATTATATTTATTTTGAATTTGACAACAACTCTATCGTTGGAGGATTTTACGAGAGCATTACTATGGCTATAGCGATAACAACTGAGGCAGTATATAGAGAGGCGGGACTCAAAACGGCATATTCTACAATTCTGACCGCTTCAGTGGATTACCGCGTGCCATAAGGTGTTAGAACATTGGCTGCTACAGTAAGAATGAATTAATATGACGTTCGATTCAAAAACGATTCTTAAAAAAAAAAATGCACTTTCCATGCCAAACTGAGTTGTCCACTGAAGCTGCAAGAGTTACAAAAAAAATAGCCTGCTTGTGACCATGCAGCAACATAGCATATACGTCAAGCTGCTTATGTGGAGTACCTAGACTCGGTTGTGGGCACTTTTATTTTAATCCTTACTGTCATGTTTATAAGGTTCAGAGTGACCACAGCGGCCTCTACTCACTTCTTATCAAATGTTGCTTGAATTGGAGTCCCGTTGCTCTCAGTTTTAATCAATTAAGTATATTACTTTAATATTTACAATTTCATAAAAGTTAATTATTTCGGATATACGGTATACCACACCATTCTAAATCATTTCTTTAGACTCATTTAAGTACACAAAAAGTGAACGGTAAGGATCTTGGTCTTAAAATGAGAGTGAGTCGTTTCTAAAACGTTTTAGAATGTGAATACAATGACGTATAAGTAAATAAATTTACATTAATAGAGTAAGTAGGTATAATTATCAACTGACAGGTATTGATGTAGGAATATTCGAATTTGAGACGTTTAGAGGTGGAGGCAAGGCAATATGGATTGCAAATATGTGAGTAATAAAGGGTGACACTCTTTTCCAGTGGTTCCCAAAGTTGGCTGGGCTACGACCCATCTAATACAAGTTTTTAAACTAGGCTGTTCTAGGGAAAACCCTAGTCTGGACCTAGTGACGAGTTCTGAGACTACTTAATGAACTCTTGTATTGTTATTGGAATGTAAAAGAAACTGAAATTCGTCGAAAGTCGCTCTACAGGGACACTCAATATTCGCTAGCGACCCACCAGTTGGTCGCGACCGATAGTTTGGGAAACCCTGCTCTATTGAAATATATTTTGATATTGTAAGCTAGAAAATCGTTTACAACTTTACAACGTTAATGTCACTAATATTGTGAGAATGTACAAACATTTTATTTACTGACGTGAGTTAATAAAAGCACATTCAAGTGTAATGAACTTACACTGGTCATCACAAAAATTGGCCCACCTATATTTTACACGAAATCTCATGTATTAATATTTTGAATGAAACAAATTCTATAATAAATGTATTATTTAGCAAAAAAGCAATTTGTCTCATGTCGTCATCCCGTCAGGGCGACATGAGACAAGTCGCTTTTTCTAGTATATTTTCTTGTTTAATATTTATCAATGTCAAACATCTTATCCAACCCCTAGGCATAAACAAAACGTACTACTTCTAAACGCATATCTTTGTAAGTATAAAGAACAATATTGCAAAAACAGGGTGGGTCGGTTTTTGTGACGACCAGTGTATTTAATAACGCGTTATATGATTATAAAAGTCTTATTCAAAATGAATAGAAGTTAGGATACATAGACAAAAACGAAAATTAAGATTAAGATAAAATTACGTACCTAGCATGCAGACAAAGTAAGGCAATCAGAATATCCAAAGGGCAGGCTACATTGAAAGCAAAAGCAAGCTAAACGATGGAGGTGCGATTTCACTTCTTTTTAATGTGAATGAATAACGTCATAACTATTCCTTATTGCAGTTAAAACTTGGATTCGTCCAAGAGTTAAAACGTTGACGTCAAGTTTATATCCAATCATCACTTCACTTCTCAAACTTACTTGTGAGTATCACGATTGTGATACCTACCTATGCAGCTGCAGCGCTTCACGCCTATTTTGCATAGTGAACCCAGCTACTTATGTAAAGACGCATCATCTATACGCTTAGCTTATTTCTCAACGTGACCTGCGGTTAAAGCGTGCAGAAAAAAGCCAAGAAATGTAATGAAACTAACCTGCTTTACATGTCTGATGAGTTTTTATGTCCATTAGTGAAAATTAATAATCATGCGACCAATCCTACATTACGCATGTAAATATTGTTTTAATTTTACACAACGTAAATTGAAACATCAAGGGAATAAAATAAAAATATATATTTTAACAAAGTATTTTGTTTAATATAATCATTACCGATAAAATATTTTTCTATTCTTATCACTTATTTGTTACATAATTAAACTTAAAACAACTAAAAGGTACGTCTAATTTGGTCTGATACAGACCATCTATATAACGAAAAGCCTCGTCTAAAATAATATAGTACCTACCTACCTAGCTAAATTAATAATATAAGATCTTGTAAGTATCATTTATTTAAAATTTTATCATCATACTATAGAACGTTATCGTTTGATTACAAACATTAAAAGTAGTAGGTATAAAAATATATGTTTAGGTACCATTGTTCGATCAGTCGATTTATTTACGTTTTGTTGCTTGGAAATCATTAAATATATTTATTTAGTAGCAAAAAAAATAATCAAAGCCTCTACAAAAATTATAACGGCTGTCTTTACATTGACTTACATAATGTCTTCATGCATAATATAATTACTCTCAATACGCGAAAAGTATAAAATATGCCTTCTGAAATCTACCAATAATAATATATCGAAATATTAAGATTTCTCTCTATTTACATAATAGTCTATTTGTAAACGCACTCGGACGTTACTGACGATATATCTATAGTACCTACCTACTGTCGCTGCCTGTCTTTGAACAGCTTTACAGGTGAAATACAAAGTTACACCAAGAAATAATCTCACGTTAAAATGACAGTAGTACAAAGAATTCAGATTTATGTCTATAATTTACAAATCCACGGAAGCTCTTATGTGACTTTCGCGGGTTACCGTTGCTCGGAACTTGTCCCGTGACAAAATATACATGAGCACAGCCAAGATAGCGATAATTGCGACGCCAATAGTGTTGACGATGACCGCCTCGTCGACCATCGTGCTGTATCTCTCCGCGCTGTGGAATGTGAGATGACACGTACAAGCAAAGGACAAACACAAGGACGAACAGGGTGATACATGCTAGAACAGGGACGTGCAACTAGATCACGATTCAGACATGAGAAGGCAGACAATGTTAGCAAATATAACAAAAGTTTCTATCTTTAAAGAAAGCGGTAATGCTCTCTTTGTCAACCTTGTAAGTTAGCGTGTCGTTAATGAGTATTTTATCTTCTCATTAATGTGAAATGGTGATAACTCAGGTTGAAAACTATATTTTTTCCCTTGATGATTTTTCTTAAATTGATTAAAACTGCCTTCTCAATTAGGGAAAAAAGGACATGAAATTACTTAATGGTGCAAAAAGTAAGAATCAAATTAGGAGAAAAGAAAATGAAATCTGGGTTCTCAATATCATCACGAGCTTATTCAGGTATACCAAATTCTAAAGCAAAGTCTAAAATTGCTAATATTTTAGTGTCCTACAACTATCTATTTCCGATAATATCTTTAAGTAAAAAGCTCTTACCCAATATCGAAGAGTGCCTTCTCAGTGAGGCCAGTGAGACAAGCAGCGGCGCCGAGCACGAAGGTCAGGATACCGAAGGCGGCGTGGATCGGCACCAAGGAGGCACGGAATCCGGCGGTGCCCTTGTTGCAGATCAGGAGCAGGAGGAAGCTGAAGAAGCCGACTGCGTACTGGAATTTTGATAATGAAAAAGATTTAGCTATATGCGATTTAGTGGTAATTAATTTATTACATGAATGCCTTGCAAAATGAATTTGGAAAAGCATTTTCTTTAATTTTACATTTTTTTTTTCTTTTCTTTAAGTATTATATTTTCAGTAGACTCCTCTTAATTCATCAAAATACAAATTATCTAGCCCAAGGTAAGTTCGTTAAGAAATTTTGTTCTGCATGTTAGATGACGAAAGAGTTGGGCCTCTTTTTTCCAAATACATTTGTACATAATATAAATACTAAACACCCAGATCTAGAGAAATACTTAGCCATGTTCATAAACACAAATATTTGTCTTGTACGAGACGGGAAACGACCCCACGACTTCTATGCAGGCAAAATTAGCTGCTTATAAACTTAAAAAATCAAGCAATCAACACTAACACTAAATAAACATCAAACAAAATTACCTGTAGTCCAAACAATCCCATGGCAACAAGGCCAATCCAGCTGTGCAACGAATAGAAGTTGTTGATGCCCGACTTGTTATGGTAGTCGAAGACGGCCAGGAACCCAATCACGATGCAGGGGAAAGCCAGCGCGTGGAAGATGGCGTGCAGCAGCTTCACGTAGATGCGCCTGAAGCACCGGCAGATGCGGTACAGGATCACCGCTGGAAATTGAACAGTGGATCTTGGTTCTTATAATTATAATAATCTTATAGGTCCTAATTGGCTGGTAGGAAAAAAAAATTGGACTATCCGAAAACACTTATCTTATCTATAAATAAAAATCTTTGACTTTGACTTTACTTTTTTGTAAATTACGATGATGTGTTTATGTGTCTACATTCGTTTAAAAAAATCCTCTCTAGATTGTTTTGACAAAAAAACAACATCGATTAAGTTTTCAATTGCATCGGTAATATCTACCAAAAAATCATTTATTACTTATATAACCTAATATCTTTTCGGCAAACGAGAATCTTTATTTTAACTACCAAATGACCTATCAAACTTATACCTATATAAGTTTTACCAGCTTGATGTTTCGGCTATGTTGCAATAGCCGTGGTCACAAGCAGACTGGCGTCAAGCTGTAAGTACATAGTTGTACTACATAACAAACGTCGCGTTTAAGTCCCGTTGATTTAATATATAATTATAATGGAAGCGAAAGTTTAAAATCTTATACCTATCAAACTTATTTAGATTCATAATTAGTCAAATCTAGATCTTACGGTCGGTTTAAATAACCTATCCGCAGTAAATCTGACTAGAGGTTTTTTGCCTAGTGAGTTTAGAAACAGTAGTTGTTAAGTAACTTTTAACCAAGCATTTCTTACTAGTGAAAAATTATATAAGTTGGCTTTCATTCTTACGAGTAGGCACCTTGTATAGTAAACGCCGAACGTTTTAGGCTTTCAAAGATAGTTGAAAACTTACAGAATCCGCTGAAGGTGATGAAGCCAGCAACCATAAGCGTGGGATGCAGGTTGAACTGCTTATCAGGGGTGCCGTCAGCCCAGGCATAACCGTCGCGGTAGTAGAACACCCAAAAGATAGTCAGGGCTGACACGCCGATCAGCAAGATGGTCGCTAGTGTGATCACTAGCGCATATTCGCACCACTCGCATGCCCCTCTCTCCTGCTCCTCCGATTCGTATGATCGGGTACGTTGGCTGTAACAATAAACTTAAGTTAAATTGGGTTTAAAGAACTACGGTGTTTTTCAGGCCCATTTGTGCCCATATATTCTAAATGGGGTAAGTTTCTTTGTTTGTTTTAATACTGAACGGATACGGGTGTTCATAAGATAAACGGTGAACGAGATCAGCAAATAATATATTTTTCGCGAAATTAACCAAGAAAGAAACCACGAGGCACAGCTAGTTTTAATTAATAACAAGTATGAAGACTTACCTGTACTCGTGGACAGGTAAATCTTTAAGTAAAAACAATCTATCATAGGGTACGTGAGGGATTAAAGCTAAAATACTGCTGAATTAAGTTATAGGCAAACATTGCCCGGAAGAGCTATAAGTCATTCATTTGATTGGATAATTAAACATAACTATCGAAGTTTATCAAATAACTGATTGTTTATGATGCTCCGACATTAATATCACACCGGTAACCCGACCTTGTATGAAAAGATGTCGATAACAAAATGTCAATTGACTCCAATTGGATATAAAAGCGTTCGTTACAAAGGCTTATCCGGCTTAACCCGAACATAAGCCGCTGAACCCGTTTTCTGAATAGGTACCTGGAGGGAGCTTTAGATGATACCAGCCTCCATTGATGCACGAGTTCTATGTCGAACTATTTCTACTTACAGACCAAAGCTTTGGTTTGTTAAAAGCCATAGAAGTACTTTAAAGGCGTTTTAAGTAACAACGGTTAATTTTATATGAGCCCTATGGTTTTTCGGTGAATATTTGCTTTTAAATGCCGTTGAAATAAAACGGGCGGAAGAATAGGACGGGCTGTTGGCTAACTTCAGACGTAAAAGTACCGTTTGCAAAAAAAGTATTAATTAATCTATGTAACACTTTTTTTTCACAGATAGGACTTCGTTATAGTCGAATTTACATTACGAAACTGTTATCAAGCATGATGAAAGTAAAACGAAACTTTTTAGTGTCGGGTAAATACATGCGTTGTGAAACTTGATGTACGAGGGGCATTCAATATAAAGTGAGAATGAGATGCAAACTCTTTCAATATTAGGAAATTAAATACTAATCTATGTAGCTGATTGCTATGAAAAATATTAATAACTGTCTTTTGTTTAAAGAAAATATGGTAATTTCTTTGCAATGCTATTGAGTACGTTAGCAAAAATGCTGAAAATTGGACTGCGCGTCGTTATCAAATACTAGTGTTTGAAAATTTTTGCTACGGATCAAGTCAATTTAGATTTGCGGGACACTTTGGGGTCTAATGCTTTCCGTATTTTACAGTCGCACGTTGGTGCGCCGAATTTAGACGTGGAAGAACATCGACCATGGACGACCCCCGCTCCGGACGCCCTAATACAGCAGTAACTGAAAAAGTTGTGAAAAAAGTCGAAATCTTAGCTTTGGCGGATCGTCGTCGAGAAAAAAGCTGAAAAAAGTGAGTAAAATGTGACACCTTGGGTCATAAAAATACTTATATTTTAAAAATTGCAGTGATAACCTATGTTTTTTATACTTTTAAAATCATGATGATTATATTCTAGACCAATATAAATAAAACGTAAACAAAGTCATGTAAAAAAAGCTGAGTGAAACACTCGAACGGCACTTTTTTTTGTAATTTGTCACCACTTGATTGACACCTGTCACATTTTTTTTCTGGCTTCGTCTTTATGTATGGCTGAAAATAAAGAATGGTCATTCCGAATCCATTCAAAAAACTCCCAAGCCGATGCAACATGTATTTTTAAGACGAGACCGTAAATGGCCGAAGTCCAAATTTGGGTACCTAGACTACCCACGGCACATATGCGCCATCTTTTGCTTGGGTAGCCACGGTACTCAATGGCCAGTAGAGCGGATAACATACTCATTCTCACTTTTTATTGAACGCCCCTCGTATACATGTAAATTTGTCGATGAAAGTTAATGTCGCGACATTAATTTTAAGCCACTAGTTTGTAATGTAAATTCGGCTTACATACAATACATTATGTTAACAAATCACATTTTTTTATTTATTTTTCCTTGATTTCTTTTTTTGCAAACCGTACTAAAATGAAGTTAGATTGACAGAATGACGTCACAAAATGGCGAATGTTTCATCTTATTCTTGTTTGAATGGAATAATAGTACCTATGTAGTTTATTTCATAGGAAGACTAATTTAGAATTAGATTCATGCTAATGGAAGTTATTGTTATTTGAAGCCAATATTGGTAATTTGACGAAATAAATTGTATTTTTTTTTATCTTAGTAAAAATTTTGTTTAGGCTTTTTCGGTAGTTTAGTACCTACTTTCCTCAGTGCTTGAGCCTGTGGCTCTACGTCTTAACAGAAATTGAAGCAGAAAATAAAAATAAAAGACGGTATAATAACACTGCGCTTGGCGAAAATTACTGTAACGGCTCATAAAAGCTCAATAAGACTTATTTAAAAACCTTCGCCTAGGTAAGTTTAAGTCTGTCGACAGATTATTTCTCACACAAACATGCAGGTGCTGCTAAAATTACCCAGGTAAATAAGCGTCTGTTATCAAGGCTACAAAATCTAAAGGACACCAGGACCGTATCGCGAGGGTGTCAGATAGCGTGAGATCATTGGGGCATCCGGAGGGGACCCACGTCACGGAACGACGCATTTTTTCCACGTCATAAGTATATTCCTTTGCCAACAGGACGTCTCAAATGGTGGTTTTATATGTGGTTGGTGTGGTTTCTATGAAATCGATGCTTCTTTGTTTTAATGCAGATAAATAAGACCTTACCTATATAAGGTTGGTTATTGATTGTCTCAGTGTCTCTTGTAAGTACTAGCTTGAACAGTGAACTATAAAAAAATAGAAGTACTTAGTCGGGTCATAAATTCTGTCACGTGTTCCCACTGAAGAAATAACCGAATTTCAATTATATATTTTATTTTATTGTATATGAAAAGAAAGCCTACATTATACAATGATAAATATAATTCGAAATGGCTGGCACAATTTTCGATGCAAGCAGCCTTCGCAGCCACGCATCTATAGAAAAATGTGCCATGTTCAGTGGATTTTAGCGGCTGGTGTAATATATAATGCATTGAGTGGCTCCAATTTTGGGTGTGGTTTAGCGCAGGTCCTCGCCTCTAAATAGGGCCTTTTCGGAGAAAAACAATATATAATTATTGTTTAATATGTATCACACAAAATAAGCATTGTAAAATGCAAAATTTAAAATGTATAAAAACAATATATATTTTTATTTAGGCATAGATCAAGGAGATGTTATTTTTATCTACGATAAGCCTATAATCCCAGGTTTTCGGTTAACACTCTTTCTCCGCTCGTTCTGTTTAGTCCCGTCTGTAATGCCAACAGTTTTTATTTTTGGGAAAATACGCACACCGTCACTAACGTCCGAACCGTACGAGTTTGACCATTTTTCTATCTCTTTCCGCTTCTTGAGTATGCTCCGAATAGTTTGATACTAACTAAAGACAAAGCTAAAGGATTTTTGTTTTTGACTTGGCTCGTAACCACAATGAAGTCAAACAGCCCGACCACATCTCCTTTCAACGTCCGCTCCATTGAAACAAATAAAAAAATACTGTAATTTATTTCTTTTCATATTCCTTTTATATCTAAAATTCGAACCTAAAAAATTGATTTTCAATATCCATTCAAAATTAAAAAATCGACTGGTGTGACAGAACTTATGACCCGACTAGGTATGTGCTAAAAGTAGCAGTATTTTAAATAGGTATACCTATCTATTCTTTTAAACGGCTCTTGCAGTGATTAGACATTTTATTTTATTGCATAGGTACAATCACACCAATTATCTAGCCCACGTTAAGTTTTATGAAGAACTTGTGTTATGGATACTAGATAACGGATAAACTTACATATATACTTCTTTTTGTAAATACCTACTTATTATACATATTAAACACCCAGGACAAGACAAAATAGACATGTTCATGCACACAAATATTTGTCTTGTCCGGGGATCGAACCCGGGACCTCTGGCGCAGAAGGCGGGTTATGTGATTATTATTAATGCAAATTGCAAATTGCTTAGATCCAAAGGGCTTTTGGCATTTTAAGACTTTTCTGTTAAAGTTTGATGTTACTGATACCACCAACCAACTAACATACAAAGCAATACTTAATCCTACTACTACCTATATGAATTCGAAAGTACGTCAGTTTGTTCGTGTATTTGTTTGTTTGTTACCCTTCCACGCAAAACCACCGAACGGATTTGGATGGAAATTTGGCACACAGTAGATAACCTGCATTAAAACATTGGTTAAACTTTCTATCCCGATATTACCACGGGAACAGAAACCACACGGTTGCTACCGCGGACGGGCCCTACTAATTGTTATATTCAGCGATTTGTTACCAAATATCTTACCAAATCATCCTGCATCCTATGATTTGTCCTATATTCCTTTATTGAGGCAGGCAACAACGTAATTTTCTAATGACATAATAATAATGCATGTGCACCGGAATGCTCGGATCTCGGCCTGTAGGGAGCTGCAAGTAGCAGCGGTCGTGATAGGTCACCGAGAAAGTGCCGGCAGGCACACCTGTACACCATTTGCAAAATTTCTACCTGAATGCAAGTGCTTATGTCGGATGACTGTGTTGAAACATCTCATTATGACATGCGAATATTGTGAAAGAAAATCTTAGCTAAATATTAAACAAGAAAAGATACTAGAAAAAAGCAACTTGTCTCATGTCGCCCTGACGGGATTCGAACCCGCATCTTTGGCATTCCGGCCCTATGACTAACAACAATTTTCCCAAAAAACGAATGTTAAAAAAGCTACGATTTTGACTGTATTTCTGGAACGATACATAGAAAACATTTCAACACCGGAGACTTTGTTTACTTGTCCGATGTTAGAACGTTTTATTAATCTCTCAGAGTATTATAAACTCACTCAGTGGGTTTAATTAAGAGGAAATGGCCAATAATGCTGCATCAACTGGTGCCTTCGGGCAATCTTGGGTCTACACAACCGGATTAGCTCGGCTAAGGGGTTTTCAGTCTAATTTTAACGATAATTTAAAGTTTATTTAGTCTAGATATCTTTCCACTCATTTATTTTAAGTTGATCACCAAATTATCTTTAGTAACTTCCAAAAATACAGCCGAACTCTTAAATATTAAATAATATCTATCCAAATATCCAGCAAATCTATATTTTGTGATAAAATTTAGATTTTGTTTGCGAATTAATAAATAGGTAGATTAACGCAGACTAATACACATGTTTTACAGATCAGTATGCAATGGAAATAATTTAAGAATCACCATTGCACAAACATTACTGTGTCAGTTTTTGCCTTTGTTAATCTTAGACAAAATATTAATTTCTCAAGCAGACAATCTTGAAACAATTGTTAGACTTTTACACAAGTGTAAGTTACGCGATGGAGGAAATTCTCATAACTATCCCATAGTGATTTCATATGATCACCGGAACGCTTTACTTTCTCCCATTCAATTGCCTTTCGCACATTACTTGGTACAATTATAACACTTTTATCGTGTTACAAAGTAGTGTTAATTTTACCTACAGACATAATCGACCAACGTATGAAGAAACACAAAATAAGTTTCTGAAAATAATTCCCAAAAACTGATGAATTTTGTTTTTTTCCCTTAAAATCTGTAGGTTAGTTATCGTAAGGTTGTCGTAGTTAGAATAGGTTTCGATATACGGATAAACCCTCAATAATAGTACGTCGTTGAATCCAAAATTATGTTATTAGTTAATGTCAAATACTTGTAACTCAGATCATAGGACAGTACTATACCTACATTCGTACACTACACATTTATTACAAAAAATAGGTACATATAAAAAGTAAGTAATTATTATACACTTGAACTTAAAATTAGTACATGCTAACTAAAGCACAATAAAAAGTAGTTAGCACTACTTTTCTAAAGCGAAGCTCCTAGAAGGCATATTTGAAATTCCGATGGAAAAATGTGAAAATGTCAAGTACTAAAGCCCCTTTAAGACTTCAAGAAGCTGTCATACAATTTCTAATTCAAAAAAAGTTGCGGTTAAACTAGTCTCGATGAATCTAATCCAACAAGATCGCAAGTGAAACTCGTCAATAGTTAAGAAAATCCGTTCGTTCCATTTCTTCCTTTATTAATGTGTAGTCAAGGATTTGCTAAGAAAGATCTGTTGGGAATATGTTTTACGCAGAAAACATTATCATAATTCATTGTGCTAACTCAAAACTTTTATTTTATACTACTTACTTATAAAGCCAGATCGAGGATACCTTAAAACTTTTTCGTACCTATACACCAAAAATGAATGTTTTTTTTGTAATTTATATCTGCAATCTCTTTCTTAGGTATAGTGAGTCCTAAAGTAGGTTAACTACCAAAGATAGTAACTACTAAACTAGCCTGCTTGGAAAATAAATGCAACTTGGCGATGAATCCACCAACTGTCAGATTACACTCCCTAATCTTTGTGTGGACCTATGATCGACGACGAAAGCATTATTTTTTCTTTTCAATTCATATTTTCCTGCCAGCTTCCAGCTTCCTTTACACGTCAACACATCGCAAAATAGGAAACGTCTCAACAAAAAGGTCGACATAACTGCGCCTGCGACGCTCCGAGGAGAAATGCAGCGCCCATGGGGGGCCGGACGTTGACCCCACCGGCCATGGTACTCCTGGCCTACACTTACATTCACTATGAATCTGCCTTACGATGAGCTGTAGAGCAATTTTAAAGCAATACTGTGGGCCAGATGGCGCTATACGATTTGTATAGCTGTCGTTTAACGGCGACAATTCGTCACGACAATGATACACGGTGTTTTCAATATTCCATTGAACGGTTATTGAGCATAAAAAAAGAAAAGAGAAACAACAGATTATTTGTAAAAAGCAAGGTGTCTACTTAGGTGATAATGCCTACCTATTTCAGTACTTACTTTTATTAAAAAAAGCTAAAAGTATAAGATGACCTTCGTAAACAGAAAATACTGTTTTATGAATTTTCTTCTGTGTAGTCGCTTCGTTAAAATCTCGTAATTTCTTGAACGAAACTGGAAAAAACTTCTTCTTGTGGAAACGCGATTTCATTTCAGATAGGTAATAAAGCCATTTTATGATCCAAAATTCTACTCTCGAGTAATACCTTCCATAATAGTCCCAAGCGTATCACATGGTCATAAGCAAACGTATGAAGATTTCAACAATAGGACGTATAACATATAAACTTTTAAAGTGGCATTAAGTTCTCAAACATGTCTTCTGCAAGTTTTAATATAAAATTTGCTACGACTACTTGTTTACTAATAGCCTGCTTATTATCAAGAAATGTAGCTTTCTTATTGTGTAGGTGTCTTTAATTAACCGAGCGAGCGAAGCGCCTCAGTTTCGAGATTGGCCAATAATGCTTTTGGCTGTCTGTCAGCTGACTGTTCTCGCCTTCAGGCCGCATTTTTCGACCGATTTTGATGAAATTTGTGTACCAAATTTGTTGTTGTTCACAACACATGTTCATTAATTTATTTAAGAATTTTATCGAACGCGATTTTTGATTGAGGGTAAAATAGGGGGGAAAAGGAGGCAAGTTTGCTGTAGCGTTATTTATGCACGGATTCAAATCAAATATGCGAGGATGCTGTGAAAACAAAATCCATACTAGGAGTAGAGGGTCAATAGTGAGCAGATAGTCTTTTGTAACGTTATACACCCATGGCCGGATTTAAATTTTTGGACCTTTTCGAAAATTTCATTACGCAATCCTTTCCGCCTTCGCGAGACGAACCCATAGACACCAGACTCGACCTCCTTGGACTAGGACTAAGGGACCGAAAGTAATTACTAAAACTTTTACCCCTACTTTGTTCAAAAGTCTACATAGCCTAGCCTTTAAGAAAATTCAAGAACGTGAAATTCGATTTAAAATTGGACATTCTTCGTTACTTTTGTTGCGAAAATTACTTTATGTCAAGGTATTAAAATTTGCATTAAAATAAAGGTAGCATATGCGCCCCAACTTTGCAAGCGAGGTCTACTTTCTCACAGAACCGCTAGTTCATATTATTGCTTCAAAAAACGCAATCGTTATGTAGCTATTCCACTTTATTCTTCAGTAGTATAGCTGACCTTAACTTTGATGACTCCAATTCATGTTGTTTTTTCTGGATTCCCATTAAAATTCCGTACCCCATTTTAACTTCCATCAGCCCAGATTTTAATTTTGTTGTAGACTAGACATTTCTTTGTCCAAGGTCTGATTTTTTACCAAAGGTCATCGAAATCTCACTGGCAGCCCCAGGCCAATTTTGTTTTAAAGGTACTTAGATCTCACTACACTACCAACCTTTCTCTTTACAATCATAAATCCGGTATCTGGGGATACTTTGGTTGGCAGTAGCTAAGGGGTTCCTAATTATCAATGTAGTATTTTCTAAGCGCTCAATAGACGCAGACATCATAATGAAACAAACTACCGTCCTTATGTCATACTTATAACTTATCACATTAATTTTCAATTACTAAGTAGATCTCAAGAACTTGAAAAGCGAAAAGCTGATGTGCAATCAAAAGATCCGAGCGAATCAGTTTTCATAAAGTCGGCTACCCATTAACAATTGTTTGTCAGATTACGTAACAATCTTCAAAAGAACCGTTAAATTAACCACATTCATTTAGAAACTTCTAAGAAGTTCGCCTCTACGTCTCGAGTGTCCTTATCCCGTCGTAATTATCTTAACAACTGGTTAAAGGTCTCAACTACAACAAAAAGGCTGAAGATCTTTGAGCTTTATTCTTTGAGACATAAAGATTGTTTCAGATTGCGCTTTCTGGAAACTTAATCTCAATCAGTTACGTTAATAAGTAATTGGAACAGTCTCGTGGAAATGTTACGTCCGAGTAGAGAAGTTACTCGCTGAAGTTAGAAGAAAGCTCTTTCATCGGTACAATGTTGAGAAAATGTGTAACTAGTCGCTAACTTAATAATGGTAAACAAGAAGGCTAACTTAACTTTAAGATAAATCTAGGTACCAGCATAAACGAATGCTCTCACTCCGCCAGACATTGAAATACATGGCGACGCATCACGAGAGCAGCGGTGGCGCAGCAACCAATCGTCTGTGGCATGACCACGACCAATCTGTCAAGAGTGTACGACTATGAACAAGTACCTAAGTAATTGAATCTTGAATTGACTTTATTTAGTTCATTTTGGTTGTTAAGTATTGCTTATTTTTTATACTGAAATTAAATCTTGAATTGACATTTCACTAGTTCAGTTTTGTTGGTGAGCTGTTTAAGAAAAATGAATGCCTCATGCTTCGATACCGCCGATTATTATCTGTTTATATAACCACCAACAATTGCACAGTTGTATTAAAAGAGCAGAAAAAATAGCTGACTTGAGCAATACTGAGATTTTATCGTGACTCAAAGTTAAAACGCTGAGTTTCCTATATTGACAAATCGCTTAGTAGGCACTTTGAGACTACATTTGTTGCGTAAAATCACTTTTTATTATATTTACGAACAGATATCTGGACTAAAATACGTATATGTCAAAGAGAAACGCTTCGTTTTCACCATTAGTTTTTGAAAAATTTATAAATAAGTGAATTTTGCCACAATCACAGAAGAATGTAAAGGAATATACATAACGACTTCATTAAAGTAATGAACACTTAAATAAAAACTGTGTGTTATACCTTACCTAGGAAACATTTAAATACTACAAATACTAACTTGATCACATGGAAAAACACTTCAACAGTTCGGGTTCATATTATTACCGAATACCACCGTAGACAATCGACACCGTACGTCGTGTCGGGTTTCTGGCGGGCTACTCCGAAAACCAAACACGAACATTAGACGATCGTTCGTTTAGTTTCGAGACTTTATCAGCATCAAAATAAAGTCCTTTAGTTAATCGCATAACGAAAATCACCCGACTATCGCGATCTGTCTTTCGTAGTAGCTTTTCTTTAAAACGTTTTAATTTAGGGACTTCATGCTTGACTTGTTAATTGATCATCGAGGTAGTACTCGTATACGCAGATGTAGGTCGGAAATTATAAATGTTTTCTACGTATCTTCTAAATTGGATTTTGTAAATGTGTCGATTGCTTACCAAATGTAAGTTTCCAAAAACTAAATCGCCGTATTCTTTTAATTCGTATTTCTTGCAACACAATATGTTTAGTTATCGATCTTTCGTACAAAATTTTTCAACGAGTATGAATTTTATATATTTTTTTAACTCTATATTTAAGCTTTTACCTCACAATACCTCTAGGTTTATTCTTAGGAAAGTAGGATAGGAGGGGGCTTATTTATAAACTATTGACACACGTTATGTCTTTTATAACCATATCAAATAAATAAAATAAAATTCATATCTTCATAAGCTTACTTAAGAGCAGCATCAGGTTTTCTGGATTTATATAAGTCGTAGTAAGATAGATGTAACCGTAATATAATTATATCCCTAGGCAAATGACCATATACCGCAATATAGTTCTACCAAAGCGATTTATTACTAATCTAGTAAAATAGTTATTTATATATCAAGGAAACAAATAAAACGAAATATTGGTTTCTATTTTAATCACAAAATCAAGTTATTCAAGAATCATTCATACAAAATCAAATTAACAACAATGCGTGATAAAATCAACATATTAATAAAAAAAACTGATAATATTTCTTATTGAAACAACAACAATTGCGAAAAATTATTAATTATAAATAAACCTGGTACATATTTGATAGAATCAGGCGTTACTTGGCGGAAATCCATATCTTAGTAGAAAACAAAAAATATGTCGCGTAATTCCGCAAGAAAAAATGCAGATGCAGCCCAGTGACACACCTTGCACCTTCACCGACTACTCTACACGTGTTTCGCCCACACACGGAGCATCCTCAGGAGTTGTTAGACCGTGCCAATCTCAGCACTCGGTGCTGCATCTGCATTTTTTCTTGCGGAATTACGCGACATATTTTTTGTTTTCTACTAAAAAACCTGGTACAGTCAAGTGCAGTGCTTTACAATAAAATTGCACTACGAAAAACCGCCGCTATTCGACCTAAGGGCGCTCTCAAGTTCAAAGTGTAATGCCGTAGTTGCTGGACTGTACCAGGTTTATTCATATATATATTTTTTGCTACTGTTGTTGTTTAAATAAGAAGTACGATCGTTTTTTTAATAATTTAATATGTTGATTTTATTCGTTTTAGTTTATTATTCCAATACGCATTGTTGTTGATATGATTTAGTATGAATGATTCTTGAATAACTTGATTTTGTGATTAAAATAGAAACCAATATTTAATTGGTTTCTATTTTAATAAAAAAATTATTCCTTGATATATTAATAACTATTTTACTAGATTAGTCTAGTTAAATACTTAATCAAATTAATAATTATATTCTTAGGAACTTACTAATGAATCGCTTTGGTGAACTATGTTCCGGTATATAATCATCTGCCTAGAGATATAATTATGTTATGGCTACAACTATCTTACTGCGACATATTAAAAAAAAACTGTGCAAGTTTTTGGTACTTATAACAATAAATAAGAAGGTAACTTTATAAGATAAAAAACACATTTTAAGTGTACCTACTTACCTTCAAATAAAAAATCTGTTTTTTGTTTAGATTTTTCGTATCACATTCTCAGTTTCTGTTTAAATGATTATAATTATTTTGTCATTTGTCCAAGGGCCATTCATGAGAGTTTCTCAAATGGCATATAAATAATGTAATTATGTCCCAGTATTTGATTTCACTAAGTGCATAGTGGTTTCGTCTCCAACAAAACTAAACCAAAGCTCACAGCAATCTTTAGTAAGCCCTCTATTATTACATCGTACTTATATTATCTTTTACATCGTATCTCTGCTTCAGTACTAAAAACAAATGTCCTAAAGCTAGTATAGTATACTATAACAATCTTACCATGCTATTTTGTACTGCGAGCCTCATAAAGTAAGCTTATTTTTTGACGAAAGTTTTGTGACGTCTTACTCAATCATCTCCTTCGAAGTGTGGAGTGTGTCAAAACTTGACATGACAACTTTAATAAAAACAAAAAGTTATAATGACATGATGGTTTCTAAAGGATGGTGGTAGGCCCGCAGGCCTGACAAGCCTACAGTTCCCTTTGTTACAATTCCAACTTCCATCACTATAGTAAGCAATTCCCACCGTTTTTATCCAACAGCACAGAACAGTGGCTTTAATGAGGAAGCGCTCTACAAAATTACGTTTGTATTTACGAAACTATAAAACTGTTGCGTAATTTGCGCCCGAGTCTACTCAGATTATGCTCCCTTCATATTCGTAGCGCTCTGTTCCCATACTAATGAAGCTTCGTCAAAGTTTTGATTAATTTCTCATTCTTCTTTTTAAAAGTGCTGAAGCTCGTTTGTTTTGTTTTCTTAATATTGATAAGTACCTAGCTTTTAGTACGTAGGCTTCTACTGCTTTTGATCCAATGCGTAGGTAGTATGTAAGCAATTACGATACATCAAACTTAAGTGTATACAAAAAAAAAAACCGAAAAATATCGGATACCTTAAAATAAAATCATTCAATGCGATTAAAATGCACATGCTAACTAACTACCTGCTTAGGTAATGTAATGTCGGGGAATGAAAAGGTTGACCATCTTAAGATCTATTTTTGCTTGCTCAGTTTATGTTATCTTATCACTATCAGTATCATTTCGCTAATTTGCAAGAAGGACGTCACATCTCAAGAAACAGTAATTTTGAGTTATATATACACGAAGTATAAGAAATTTCTACTTTATATTCTGTAATAACGTCATAACTCCTAAGCGTAAAATGAGAGTATTGGACAAGTTGTGTCATACTGTATCGATCTCTTTCATGTGCATCTCTTTTTTCAACACTGACACATTTCAGTTGCCACGGAGAGAAAATGTCCTAGTTTTCAGAAAAAAAATCATATTTCTTAATGGGGATATTCTTGAAAAGGTGAATAAAATAGTGGTTTTATAATTGTCAGAAAGAACGATATTCTGGCCCTACCGAGGCTGAAAATCCGCAACAGCTTTCTAAAGTGGGTAAAGTTCCCTTAACCATGGACCCATCGAGAGCGAGGCGAGATCTGTGGAGGAAAGGAGCTTTGTTGCCAAACCCATTCGTGCCACCTGCAGAGAACCTTCCACCTGGACATAAAATACCCTGGCTGGCACATCTGGCAATCGCTAAATAGACTTGGAACACAGGTCGGTCGGAGCTAGGAAAATATGACCAGGTGGATATTTGCAGATGACTCTAATTTGAGCTGTTTGTGTGGTGCTGCGATACAAACAATGGTCCACCTCAAATTGTACCCTGCTTATAACAAAACCTGCACGCAAGGTGACCTGCCACCGAAAACTCTATTGATGTGGCCAATGTCTGGGCCAAAACAATTTAATTTTGTCATTGAAACGATAAAAAGAAGAATAAAAACTGTATTTTAAGTCATTATTTTAAAATACAAAGTTTACAAATTTTCTACCATCAACAATGTCACAAGATGGATAATGAAATAAAAATAATGAAAAAATATTTAGAATAACGACACAACTTGCAGGCAGTCACACTTATACGAAAATAAAAATAAAACTACCTGCATTTTAATCACACATTAAATTGTTTCAATAAGACGAATAAATAGAGAATTGAATATAGTTATAATATAGTTTTAAATGACGAATATTAGTTTGCAATTTTTTATACCTAATTAAATGCATTCTTAAACCAAAACACGAAACTAAATACAAATTTTTGTTACATGAATCATGTAAGTAAATAACAAAATTTTGAGAAAAAAATTCTTTCCAGGAAAACTTGCACCTACATTATTACTAGACTAGTAAGTAACTAGTCTAGTAATAATGTAGGTGCACGTTTTCCTAAAATAGTAACTACAAAAAAACAACAAAGAAAACCTCATAAAATAATATAAAGAAAAAATCTCTTCGAAATTGTATCATAAAATTACGTGCATCGACGTAATATTCTACCACAAAAACGTAAGTATCTGAGTACGCTGGAATTTAATTAAGTATCTAATGAATGAGTCAGTCCACAACTAAATTACTTATTCCGAAGCGAGACGACTCGCATTATACCTCACACCGCATCATTAATACTATTAGCACGAATTGTTGTATCATGCAACATAAAATTAATATATCACGTCATAATAAGTGTACTATAAATGATACTTACAGTTTCAAGCGCGTGGTCTCTTTGCTATCTACATGTCGAAGGTATATAGACATAGGATTGTGGAATTCACCGTTTTACAAAATGCCTAGGCAGATTGTAAACTCATACAAAATCCCATTAGCTATTTGTATTATGATTGCCAATTTTGATTAGAAAAGTTGTTAGGTTATTCTTAGATTACGATTCCTGGTATAGCGGGCTGGTGGAACGAGCTTGTTAGTATATTAAATAATTTGTCATAATATTTTGATATTTTTTAGAAATTAATAATATCTTGAAACAATTGGCAATATCTATTAATATTAATAACAATAATATGTGTGACTGTAATGTTTCTCCACGCATTTAGTTTATTAGGGCCTGTTTCACAATCTAAAAGTAAGTTCTGAGTAGCTTTCTTGCCAGATTTTTTGGCAGATATGATATGAAAAATATGTCAATTCATCTACCAACGAAGCTACTCAGAACTTACTTTTAGATTGTGAAACAGGCCCTAAATGTCTACGATATGTCCGACATTAACAGACATTTCTTTTGTTTGAGATGTATTTACATAGTAATTATTATTGACAAATAGTTTCTTAATGATTTAAAAGGATTTTACAATACTATCATAATTATTTGAATATTATTTATATTCAGATTTTGTGAGAATGATATAAAAACTAAAATAATGTGTCGAGACAGTTCTTATTCGAGCAGTCACTATTTAAGTTAAGAGTATATCTACCTGTTATATTTTATATTGTTTTCTTGCTGTTCTAAATGTATTGTAATTACTGATTATGTGTTATTGCTAGGAGACATCACCAAGTTATGTTAATTTGTTAAATTCTAACTGATTTTTTTAAGTAGTATTATGATAACGTTGTCCATTTAGTTTATTATTTATGTATTGAATATCAGATTAAAGTATAATTTAATGTAAAAGCCTTGAAACATTATTGAAATAGTAGAAAATAATGTTGTGTTATTTGTAAATGTTCCTTTATACTTTTATTTTATAAAATGATTATTGCAACAGCATGAAGTAAATGTATTTCAGTTATTTCTGTCTTTCATTTATATCGGGTTAGGTAGGTTTCATTCTAATTTCCGAAACTAGTCTTCATACTTGCCATATTTCTATCATAAATCTAACAAGCTCGCTTCAATCGGATTTTTAAAACCTGTTTAGGCATATTTCGATTTATGTTTCGACATATTTTATATTTTTTTTAGAAGCTCGTTTCCTCAATCCCATAGAAAAGTGCTGTAATCTTGTAATATTTTATTTATTATTTTTATACTTACTGTAATATGTCAACATCAGTTAACAACATGGGTAAATTCGAAGATACAAGAAGTATAAAACGACAACCTAGCATTAAGTAACTAATTTCTTTAGTTTCAATAATAATTAAGTCTCAGTTTTATTTTTAATTTAAGTATCTCATTAGAACTCAATTTTACAATATAACTAAAGACTCCAATACAAGTTAATTCAATCCAACAACTTCCACTTCACAATCGGATAATCAGCGTTATTGCAACCAAAACGACCAATACAGTTGCATAGGTACCATTCACTCTTTACAAAGATAACAAAAGGAATAAAAGCTACCTCCCACGCGTAATAGTTATCTCGAAACTAAATTGCGATATATTAGCGTGTGACATCGTAAGTACGCGGTTTATTAATGAAATCCGGGTCAAACATACTTAATGCCGGTATTTTAATATCGCCTTATTTTGAATTGATCCAGGATTGAAGATACGTTCGACTTATGTGTATTTCAATAAACGATTAAAGTTAAGTAATACTTAAAGTCCATCCTAGCCAGCCAATATTTAAGCTAAGAAATTCAGTGACTTATAGGGTCGGTATTTCAATGTCACCTTCTCTTATGACTTAGATTAAGTCCAACATTTGAGCTAAGTATCACTATGAAAGACAATAGCGTATTTCAATCCGGATATCCCTCGCCTTAGCTAATCTAGGATTCATCACAATATTTCAACATAACAAACAAAATATGATAATTGTCTATGAATTTTGATATTATTTGGTGACATTGAGGGCTCATTGAGACCAATGTGAATGGTTGTGAAGGCTTCTCAATTAAAAATAGCGCCAAAAATTTTCTCAGTTTAGAATTTCTTCTCACTTTGATATTTTCACATTATAATAACATCATCTTCAAAATTTCGCATAGGTTAATATTCTTGTAATTTGCCATTATTTCTACTTGTTAAAACTTAAAAACTTGGTAACATTGCAAAAAAATATCATATCATTATATTTTTATTTAAAACTCTCCCTAGCCTAGAACGCAAACGAGCTTAGCTTCCCTTTACTAAGGTATAAATTAAAAAAGTTCATGTTTTTCATGTCTTTAGTATAAATATACAGATTACACGCACAATGGTCTTCGATCATGCCGTGAGAATCTTCGATGATAAGTTTTTCCTAGACTTAATAGCTACCTTCGAGACCGTAATGTTTTTAACAGTTATGTACATGATTCATGGTCCCACGAATCAGTAATATATTGGCTGTTTCAAAACGTAATTATCCTTTCTTAATATAATTGAACTCACTCGATATGTCGGTATTAATATTTGGTCAATTTGTATTTAATTTTAAGTTGTACGCGTAGCTGAGTACTGTTTTTAAAGATCCGGTCAATTAGTAACGACTAAGACGAATAAGATAACTTCGTGAGAATTCTAACAACCAGATAATCAGACTAAAAACTTAAGAATTGCTGTTTGTCGATCTTTGAACTTCATAGGGACCATAAAATTCATTCAACTTCATTTTTATTAACATTTATTAACTTCATACAACAACATCTGCTATTGTCCTATCCTATTCTAACCATAAACTATGTTTCTAGTCATAAAGTTTAATTCATGATATCGCATAAAAAAATTGGCCAATTGCGTGTCGGGCCACGCGCAGTATAGGGTTCCGTAGCTAAAATACCAGTATCATTTTTAGGGTTTCGTACCAAAATGGTAAAAAGAAACCCTTATGGTGCGACTCAGTCTGTCTATCTGTCACAGCTGGATATATCAAGAACTACTAATGCTATTAACTTAAAATTTGGAATTGTTTTAGATGACGTTTGCCTATTTTGCAAATAAGAAAAAAAATAAAAAAGATATTCTTATTTGCAACAGGGTCTGAAAGGGGGTCTTAAAAATTCAAACTGGGCTACTAGGGTATGTGGGATATCATACGAGTATAAAAGAGCGCTGCTTGCACATTCTCAAAAATTTTTTTTAGGCCGCATAGTTAACGGTTTGCTCTCCCTTTATCTACGAAGTTTATATGTAATAGAAGTTTATGTAAAGTTTACAGGAAAAATAAAACCATGTCTCTAAATAGCATACTTTTTAAAAAAACCAAAAAAAATGGGATTCTGTACTTATTTGCTTTTGGTAAATTGACTTCGAACTATGTATCGACATAGGTCGACATATGACAATATATGACGGTACGGAACCCTCGATGCGCGAGCCCGACTCGCTCTTGACCGATTTCCGTCTGCAGAAATAACTTTGTTTTTCATAGCTTTATTTGCGGTTATGGCAAATATGCTACATATCTCTAAAACTGCTAACAATATCTCGTACAAACTAATTTTGCGTTGAAAGTATTTAAGACCTACAGTATTTTTTTTAGATTTTACAGTTTTTTTTATTTTTTATTTTTCACTCTCTTCCTTTATAAGTTAGAGAGGGGGAAATTGTTTTAAGAACCTTAATATAATTTTGAAGAAAACAAAAGATAATTCAAATCCGAAAAGAACAGCTACAAATAACAATCGATCACATAGATCCACGTACTTGCCCACAGGTCCAGTAGGCCGCCATTGCACAGATGCGCCCGCGCCGGGCAAACGTAAAAAGTGGTCCACTGACCGAGGTAACGGTTGCAGGTTGGCTCTCCGAGATTTCACTGACAGTTTTTGTGGACCACCAGTCTGCAACCTGTTCTGTACCTGCGACTAGCAGGATGTCCACTTCATTTGCTCTTGAATCTTGTACTAAGTATGTTATCTTGGCTTCACAGCCTACATTGAATAAGGTCGCAGACATAGGAAATAATCATATTTAATTGTGGAGCTTTTTAAACTATTTAAACACCATTTAAGATTAATCAAAAGAATTTGCAATGGACAGTTGAATTAACCAACCATTATAAAAAATACATGTGGATATGTATGAAACCTATAAAAAACTTATTACGAAAATGTGTATCTTATTTTGGTAAAAAATCAAAGTTATCATAAATATTACAAAGTGTTGAAGGAGTTAAATTTTATTGCATACTAAGAAGAAACGTTACACAGTGTATTCAGTATTCATAAATCATATTTACAGATTTTATCTGCTTGCGTTTATGTTCATATCTTTATTTATAAGAACCGGCGATTTCGAATGGGAACGTGTCAATTGTTATTTAACGATCGGCACAAAAATAGGAACGATTTCGATAGAAAGAATAGAAGCTAAAATATCGTAACTATAAACTGCGTTTAATTGTTGACCGTTAACGGTAACACGAAGTGTAGTAATAAACTATTTTGGTAAGTGAACTCGAAAGTTAACTGGATTTCTTTTTAATAGGCAATATTTATTTTGAACAACCGCTACAGGAAAGATTTCAACGTAGAACCCTGATGTGTGTAAAGAAATATTGGAGCGATTGAGTAAAATTAAGGTATCCAACTGAGGCCGTACAGATGACTGTATCCTTCGAACAGAGTGATTAGGCAGCGACACAAAAATCAAACGCCACTAAACCTTGTCAAATCTAGCTTAGAAAAGTGAGTAGTAAATAACGAGTATTTTATGATTTTGTAATTTTTGCATTTTTCAATGTTATTTTTATACTTATGGTAAATTTTAAATAGAAAAATATTGCAAAAAAATTAACTCGGCCACAAGTGAATTCTCAGACGGGAATCGAACCCGCGACCTTTGGAAATCCGGCCCAATGCTCTAACCGCTGAGCTACCGAGACTTAAGTCTCGGTAGCTCAGCGGTTTTTAAAATTAAGGTATTTAAAATTTACCATAAACGATTATTTTATTTCTCATTAATTACACAAAAGCAAAAGATTCGAAAAGTTGTAAGTACATTATTTTTTTTATTCTTTGCTTTATTTAGTTGATAACATACATAAGAGTATATAACTGCATTATATTATTACTTGCATCTTATAAGATACACAATATAAATGCAGTGAAGTGACAATGTCAACCTATATTTTATTGTGTCCAACCTTGTTTGATAATAAATATATCTAGGACAACTTGTATAAGACTTTTTGTACTAAGTTATCGGATGACTTATAATAGTAGATTGTTTACCAAGGGCTGTATGACACCCATAACAGTCGAGTGTTTTGGCGCCCGAACGTAGTGAGGGCGCCGATAGTTCGAGACTGTTATAGGTCCATACACCCGAAGTAAACACTCTACTTTTCATTTTGAATAAGAGGAAAGTAAAAACAATTTTTTGTAAGGTTTCTACGATTTTAATTATTTTATAATGTAGCAAAATAAGCTGTATAGGCTTCTGTGCCTTTGCCTACATACCTTTGGTAAATGAAAGTCCAAAGAGATTACAGATATCGATTTGACATGACACCCCCTATTCTTTTTTTCAAATTTATTACAGCCCTAGGGCCGCCACATATCACTTTCAACCCGCATTTTAGGCAAGTTATGAGTTACTTTCAGAATATGAGACATGAAAAATCATAAAAATGTATTTTAGTACTTGTATTTTTATATATATTAAGTAATACATACAATTTTTTTTTAAATGATAAAAGGTTTTCTATTACCTACCTAATTTTAGTCCAAAAATTAAGAATGAAAGTAGACACCATTTTCATTTGTCTTTTTCAAGAAATAGTTTAATGGATGGAATATACTCACCAACGGTGTGCATTAGCATTGAAGCGATGGTGAAGCGGTGTCCATCACACTTGTGGTGGCTAAGTTATTTCCAAACACAGGCTGTACCTACATTCACACACGTACGGAATTGAATACAATACTCTTACGAGTGCTTACCAGGCTCGTCACCACCTGCACACAAAATATGGCCTTATTTCGGTGTCATAGGACCTACTAAAATCGGAAAAATAAAATAGTGGGTCAGGTAAAAATTAGATTTTACCCTCGAATGAAAAAGACAACCTTTAAAGTTTCTTCAAAATTTTGTTTTAAGCCCTTTGTCACCTTGACTGATTGTTGGTTCTCAAATCCTATACATTTTCCGAGTTTTCCATAGCAACCGTCAAAAATTAGATAGTACGAAACAAAGTTTTACAAACTCTACTATTCATCTTACACTCTTCCAATCATCGAAACGTAATCAGAATAAATGTAATTACAAAAATCCAATCAAAACTGTCGCAACAACTTATTTATTGGAAACCTTCGAGTACGCTTTCATAGTTTCCGGATACAAAAAAATTGAGAAGATGACTTTCTTTTATTTTTATTTAAGAACTGGACAACAAGGGCCCTGTTTGGTATTCTCGGCGCAATCTTCTCTTCTGAATATTTTCACGACCCATGGGGGTACGTGATGGAGGGGACGGACAAACAAACGTCATATTTAGAACTATTTTGATAGTAAAGTGTTGACGTGACGTATTCGTTTCCATTTTATCTTTGTTTATTTGAATATTCACACTCTAGTTTGTTTGAAGCGTGGTGATATTTAGGACAAGAACACGTTCTGGGCCTTCATTTTTTAAATCACTAAGCTTTTTTTCTTTTAATTTTGTTATTTCTTTTCAACCTAAATTTTCTGTATTTGAACAGATATAAAAAATAAAATTTGCTAACACATAAAAACAATTTAATGTTGCAACATTGATACCTGTGATACACATTAGTTTTTATAATTATCTTTTTAGATAGACCTAGCTTTGACTTTTGTGTCGTGTCTGATTGCATATTCCCTAAAATTTTTTTTAACACTTTGCTTTTTTCACGTAGTCACATGCTTACAAGGAAGCTTGAAACTCATTAGATAACATACCGTATCTCTGAGATTCTATGGAGGTTCTGATAGCCAATATTTAAGATGACAATGATAATTCCAACCTTCAACAGTGGTGATAAGTACCACGAATTGCATTGCTAAAGAAATTTAACCCTTAATACAACATCCTAAGATTGATATTGAACCATCCTTCGTTAATGTTGGTATGGTGCTGTGTTTACTTTGTTTACTTGATAAATTTTAACCGCAGAGATACCATAAAAATAGCCTACGCAAGTTTGCGGTGTTGTTATCAAAATGGTTTAAATTTTTAATACTATAAAGCTAGAAAAATTATCTTAGGTATTTATTTTATAAATAGGAAGGTACGTTAGATAAATAGCATACAAATAATTAAGTACTTACTTGGACGAACGTTGTGAAAGACAATTCATAATTTAAAATAATAGTACTTATCTATACCGCTGTTTTCAAATTTGCTGACGTATAACATTGGAACTTACCTGAAAAAAAATTAAACAAAAATTAGTATATTATCTATCTATAAAAATCTATAAATAAAAATAAATCGCTGAAATGTATGTAAGCGCATTACTACAGGTACAGAACGACTGCACTAAATTGGATAATTCGTTTTTGTTCTGTTCGTCATTACTAGGAAAAGGCTCGTATAAAAGAAAATAGTAAAAAAAATATGCAAAAGTTTTTAAACTTTCACTGGAACGAAGTCGCGGTCGAAAAGCTAGTTCATTATAAACATTAAAAACTGAGAAGTGCTTGTAGAACAGTAGCAAAAACATATAAAAACTTAAAATTTAAAGTTCTGCAATGATTTATGATACTTACCTATTTGTCTTTCTACATTTCTATATACGAGTATACTACTAGCAGATCCTCGCGGTTTTACCCGCGTGGTGCCCGTTCCCGTGGGAATATCGGGATAAAATATAGCTTATGTCACTCGGGAGAAATGTAGCTTTTTAATGGACTAAGAATTTTCTAAATCGGTCCAGTAGTTCCTGAGATTAGCGCGTTCAAACAAACAAACTCTTCAGCTTTATAATATTAGTAAAGATATAAATTTTTATTTGTAAAATAACTTGAATAAGTATTTTTCTCTCACATGCTCGGAAAGGAGATTTTGTGATTTAATTTCTGCGTGAAAAATCACATTTCGTGGAAAAGATTATATTAAATTTAGAAAGAAAAATACGTTATCATGCGTACCGAATAGCACTATTGATTTTTTATGTTACATTTTATTCTTATTTTAAATAACTTTGAATTAATTATAATATTCCGTTTTGGTTTTATCATATTATTTTAGTTGTTGAATCATAAAAACAGTAACAATAAGATTAAACTATTTGTTATAAGAATTTTCAATTTACGGTGCGTGGTGGGAGGGTGAGTGCCGTGTGGTGACGGCCTAAGAATACAAGTGTCACCACTCCCTTACATGCTTGGGATGTCGTAAGAGTCGACTAAGAGGCTCGACGCATTGAACACCTGTGCGAGAGAAGGAAAACTTAAAACAAACCCTCTACCAACCCGTCTGGCCAGCGTGGTAGTAGAAGGCTAATATCCTCCTATGAAAGCCACAATAGGCGTCAGCTAGGAGAGGCCTATGTCCAGCAATGGACGTCCACAGGCTGATGACGACGACGACGAGACTTCATAACCTATGATTGGATTTCGAAACGTGACAAAAACCTTTATTTTTTAATTGTCTTGCACCGAAACATTTTCGGAATCGTTTTTTATTTTTACTATAAGTAACATTTTGTTTCTATTTTCTCAACTTCTCTCTCGCTACGCTCGTGGTTCGATCCTAGAATCCTTCGCTTGCTTAGGTTTCAAAAGAGGTAACTCGCCGCAAAATCCAGCTTACCAGCCTTGCATAACAATAGTTATTTGTAATTTTATTCGTAATAACTATTTTTATTCAATTTCTAATATGTCTTAAGCAATTATTAATTTAATCTCGACAGTATACAATAGCATTTTAGTGTTTATTATGTCAATTCTTATTACACAATTGACAAAGATCACTAATTTCACAGAAGCGCACCGAAGCGTCATGAGCCCCGTAAATTTATCTCGTAACCATCGAGATAAGCGTTACTCCATCAGATAGTTTGCTGGATAAAACCACATCCATCTAAAATGCTTGCAAAGATAATAATGATAAGGTGACAGGCGAATTTGCAATACATTTGTGACCTTTGAAAACTGTTACGTAAAAATAAGAAAACACATACTTTCTTTTATTTACGTTAGGTTTAAAAGATAGTTTTTGTTTGTCTTATGGTACGGAGACAGGAAAAAAAGCATTATGGAAAAGGGAGACTAAGTTTATCTTTCTTTAAAATTGTATTGTCAATGCAAAAGTTAAATCTTAAGAAAACATGGTTATTTAAAAGGTATGACTTACCTCTCTGTGACGCAAAAATAAATAACAATTATAAATAGAAAAATATTAGAAAAAGTCAACTGGGCCACAAATGAATTTGATTGCTTTTTTCCAATATTTTTCTATTTCAAATTTATCATAAATATAAAAAAAATAGCATTGAAAAATCATACAATAATAAATATGCTATGACTTAAATATTTGTACTCGGCGACTTGAGCAAAATACGGTACCTATGTAATCTCTATGATGTACTGAAACATTGTTATCTAAAATTAAATTATAACCATTTCCTTGTAAAGACTACAACTAGGGTTAAGAAAATTATGATTACCACATGTTTTGTTTTTACGTGGTTAAACATTTCCCATACATACATTTCTAAGAACAATACGCGCGTAGGAAATGCAAGTGTATTGAGATTCGCATAAATACTGCCAGATGTCTGCATTACGAAACGAGTACAGATGTTAAATGTATGAAGTGTGGGTACAAACATGGTTTCTACTTATTACAACTTTGCTGGGGAGGTGAACAAAGCATTTTATGTCTATTAAATCTCCCATGTACTACCGGGGACATTCCTGGTTGATCAGTAGTTTTTTGGGAAACATTTTCTTGGAAAGTACTAAGGTTAAAGAAATATTTTATGATTTTGTAATTTTTACATTTTTCAATGCTATTTTTATACATAAGGTAAATTTTAAATAGAAAAATATTGGAAAAAATTAACTCGGCCACAAGTGAATTGGACCGGATTTCCAAAGGTCGCGGGTTCGATTCCCGTCTGAGAATTCACTTGTGGCCGAGTTAATTTTTTCAATATTTTTCTATTTAAAATTTAGTTAAAGAAATAATTTATTATTGAAATGAAATACCTGTTAATGTTCTATATTTGTGATATAAACGTTATCTATATATCTAAAACTTTTTTAAATAAAGCTCCTTAAAAAACTTTACTGGTCAACCGGAAATGTCCCGACTGTACCTACTGTACTAACAATAACAGTAGCAATCAATTTAGTATTTAAGATTACAACATGTCGAATTTAAAATCAAGTTGTACTTCATTATCAATGCTGTAAGCCTTGTACCTCAATGTAGGCGTAAATATGTGATGTGAACTATTGTTCGACAAGTCGAGGCGACCTCGAACTTACGATCGACAAGTGTGACCACTTTCTATTGTAAACAAGTTATCGCTCGATCAGCCGTGATGGGTGTTGACCCGAAGCGATAAAGCGAGACTATTGATAACAATAACAATAGTATGTGGTTACACTCCACTTATATCTTAAGTTTTGATAAACAGATGTTATTTAACACGATGCATGTATTTCTTTCAGAAGCTAACGTATAAAATAAATACTACTCACATCCATATTTAATTAATATAAAATCTTTTTGCCATAATTCTTCATATAAACTTAAGCTATGCCAAATCTGCCACAAGTCTATTTGCAAAAGTTTAAAAAGAAGTAGTAAACTTACTTATATTTTTGTTTAAATTTATATAAACGTATTTCCTAAACCACAGCTTTAATTAGATTCCAGATACAAAATAAGGACATACCTTACCTTTCTAATATCATAAATCAGCTCTGTCACTATCTCTTTATTAATAATAAAATCTCTGATACAAAGCTTTTATCTATTTAATTAAAACGAAATGTACTGATCGAGAACAAAGCATTATGTGCCAAAAGTATAGGTACTTACATAATATTCTTTTTAACCTAGTTATTTTATCGCAGTGATAAAACAGTTAATTGTCAAAGGTCCCTGATGCCCATGTTCAATTTCTTTTTGATAAAGGTTTAACCTACACTCCTTTTTAAAGGGATGAAGGGTAAGATAGTGAAATAAAGACAGCTCAAAAGAAAATGAATGAGGAAAATACAGAAAAAGAAAGCAAAGATAACAGCAAAGTTTAAGGAATGCTGAAAGGTGCTAATGTTTGTGTACATCGTTTTAAAAAAACTCTTTTTTCATCTCAAGTACTTACTTACTCTCAATTTTTCCTTTTTTTACACACAGATACAGGTTGAATTTATATATCAAAACTGTCCATAGAGGATAGAGATAGATATATCCTATAGATATAGAACCTGGATAGAATTTGTTAAAATAAGAATTACCTACCATCTGAGCTTTTCAGTGCCCTTATTACGACTTGACATTTACTGTCAACGTTTTCGATAACTATCGGATGCTCTACACATGTCGATAAAACATTCTATGGATATGAAAGGGACAAAGCGATAGCTTAGAAAACTTTGCTAAATTCGTAATCAGGGTTCTGTTCAGGGTTCATTGCCTATCCATAACCAGCAAATTGAAATAATGCGCTGTTTCGTTGTAAGGCTGTGAAGCCATTCCCAAGCCCAATTTCTAATTATAACAGGTATTTTTAGGGTTCATTGCAGATCGCACGTATATTTATAATTGACCTTTAAAAACTTTTAGGTAAGATTGAGTCTTGATAGGTTCAGTTTAATATTTTGTTCCTACAACTTTTTTAAGGCTCCTAACGATAATTGAAGAAAGTATTTTATAGACATACTAGCGGATCCTCGCGGTTTTACCCGCGTGGTGCCCGTTCCCGTGGGAATATCGGGATAAAATATAGACTATGACACTCTGAAGAAATTTAGCTTTCTAATGATCTAAGAGTTTTCTAAATCGGTCTAGTAGTTCCTGAGATTAGCGCGTTCAAACAAACAAACTCTTCAGCTTTATAATATTAGTATAGTATAGATAAATAGGAATGGAGCTAAGTAGTAATTTTCCGCCATTAACTTTCGCTGCAAACAGCTTATGGTACCAGACCAGTGTAATCTGCACGTTCCGCCATAATGCAGTTTAACTATCCCTATAGGAATTTTATTAAGTACTTTAAAGAAAAATCTTTTACTTATATGTTATCTATCCTAGACCACTAGGTAGGATAGGACTGTTTACCGAATTTAATTATTAACTGTAAATAAACGGAAAAAATTTTGCTGTAAACTGTAAATATAGTTAGTAAATTACGACTGTATTTGTGCAGTGTATCTAAATCGCCGTATTCAAGAATCTGTCCAATCCAGAAAACTGTTGAGTGGCGAATCTGCCCTATTTCGAATCTGCACAATCCAGATTCGGTCCAATACCGAATTAAGGGGAGTTAGATTTGTCTTTACTTTTTGTTATTGTTTTGACTTAACTTTTTACCATTAATGAAAATCAAGCGTGAAAGAAGGCAACGTAGAATAAAAGAAAATCCCGAAAAATCAATGAACATCTTATTACTTTGAAAGTGAAATCGCTGCACCTTTCATGGTGTTGTAACAATAATAATTATGCGATTACGGTGTGTACCGGCCGTAACCACCACCGTCTCCATGGCAACGCTCTGATAAAGACCACGAAAGTGAAAATGGGGTCAACAGCCTTATTTGCACCTTGTTCAATCTATGCTAATGAATCATCCATTGGTGCATTCTGATGTTGTTGTATTGTCATTGAAAGGTACTTGAAGCAAGATATTCATCAGCTGATGATATTAGGAAACAAATGACGGTATCTGTGGTCAATGTGTAAGATGTTAGTCTAGGGTAGGTACTTATTAAGGATTTATTATTTTTGCATTTACGGCGCTAAACGGGTCTCGTACCCGCATCTTGGGACACCATTGTGCTGGTCTTCCAAAAGGTTGCGGGTTTGAGTCTTGTCTGAGAGATACCTATGAAGACAGTAATATTTTTCTAGTATAGGTATATATATCTATGAAAAAGATTCAGTTATAATAGAACAACGCACTCATTTTTTAAAGTACATCTGACATTGCAGTTATAGTTATTTGTTATGCAAGGCTGTAAAGTTGGATTTCGCGGCGAGTCAACGCTATTGAAACCTGAGCAAGCGAAGATTTTATGGAACGCAGCATATTAAATATAAAAAGAAAAGTCAGAAAAAATAACACAGATATAAGAAAGGCTGCAAATGTAATCGATGCATTGAAACATTGCAAGAAACTAAAATGGAGATGGGCCGGCCATATTGCACGTATGAACATAGATAGGTGGACATACAGAGTAACCACATGGAATGGACCACTGCACAAAAGAAAATGAGGTAGACCAAAAGAGCGATGGGTTGATGATATAATCGCGGTGGCCAGTAAGGACTGGGATACAAAAGCAAAAGATAGCAGTAAAATAGAGGAGGCCTTTACCCGATGAGGGGTCCTTAATATATAATTTTAATTTTAATTATTTGTTAACAATGTTTTGATTTTTTTTTAATCTAATTGTGATTGTTTTTTGATGAATTGTATTTTAAACTAAGAATCATTATAATTATTATTCTTAAAAAAAGTACTTTACCACGCAGAAATCGAATGACAAAGCCTGTGAGGTCAAAAATATATTACCTTTGCTATTCGTTGCTATTCTCAGACTCTAGATGGGATCGCAGCTTTGAAAGAGTTTACTGACCCGAGTAGAACGTACTTGTACCTATATTTTTTTTACGATTCCTACGTTGTAGGTAGGATAAGAAAAGAAAGAAGAGGGTCCTGCTAGCTAGAATATTCAAGAATTGGCTTGTAACCAACCAGCCCAGCCTATTTTTCTCTCTGTTTTGAGTAAAAAGTGAGAACTGTCAGGAAACATTCTAGCCAAGTTTTTAGGTTTAGTTTCATCGTTAAAAACCAGCGTGGTTGGGCCCTTCCAATTTACGAATTAATTAGAACTATAAAAAAACTGTAACCTTTTTATGATTTTTGAATTTTTACATTGTTCAATGCGATTTTTATACTTATGATAAATTTTAAATAGTAGATACTTGTGACCGAGTTGTTTTTTTTCCAATATTGTTCTATTTAAAATTTATCATAAGTATAAACTGTAACCTCATTACCACCTCTGCACAAATATATTATTTTTATTTTTACGGGAGCTTCACCGTGTGCCTCAATTGCAATTAATAAAAAAAAACACATTTTTTTTAAATAAGGATTTAATACCTTTCACTACCATAGTACATACTTACCATAGTAGATATGGTGACACTTTTTTCACGAAATATGTAAAATAATGTTAGATTTTCTTTCCCATGGAAAGATATTCCATATATTTTACATAAGATAAATAAGTAGTAAAAAGATACTTATCTTGAATAACGAGAATTATATGACCTTATGGATCTAGCAATGGCATAGCAAAAATACAAATGCCACTACAAAACCATCAGTGTCTTCGGTGCCACAAGAGAAAGTCTAAGAGAAAACACAAAGCGAAATTGCTAAACAATATCTCAATTCTTCGCCAACAACGCGACAAATATGCCAAATATACGTTTGTTGTATGCAATAACGGAATTCAAAGGAATTTCTTCGCTCCAAGCGCCCTCTCGTGGCGTATTGTAAATGAAAAGTCTGAACTCATGCAATTTAGATAAGCCAAGCCACTTGCAAGGGTCTGGAGAAATTTAATTTGCACTCCAACCTAGTTTCTGAATCAACAAAGGGTGCACCGCTAAGGTAAATGCTGCCAGGCTACCTTCAGCTTTTCACAAAAATATACCTGAAGCTTTTATCTTCACGTAAAAGCTATCTTACACAATACTACTAATAGTGTGAATATAAGATTTTGAAAGTTTATTACTCGTTTGAGTAATAAATAACAGATGAATGGATTTGAATGATTTTTTCATATAGATAGATATGACCTGGAATAGGATTCTTCTTATTTTTAATTGAGGAAGTTATCAATTCGGTCGTATATTTTCAATTTTCATTCATATAATTGATCTTTTTAAGCATCCTATACACTAACTACTATCAGAACTCAAAAGTTAATATAGCTAAAGAGTTGTATTAACTTCTTTTGGTTTCCTATAAGGAAATGGCAGTCGTACCAAAATGAATTCTACGACTCTGTCATAAAGTAGTAATACCAGTGACCAACTGATGCTGTTTCCTCTGGACGTGTAGTATAAGACAGTAATCAATGTACTCGAACAGGACATGCCCGTTTGCCATCGCGCAGGATCAGAGGTCAATCATAATTGAGTCAACCGGGAGAGACTACTTGGCAGATACAGCTCATAACTCTATACAGGTTGTGTATGTGTTGGAAAGAAAGTCAACATCTTGAGACTGGGAACAAATTGTACAGCAGACAGTATTAGCTAAATAGGCGCACTACGACATCCGCTGTTTTTTTTTTCAAATAGCCTCTGTGTTCAATGCTAGTCAGTCACTGGTAACAAATCTAGTAAGTCTACTTGCCTACGTTAGTGTCAGTGTGGGTTGAGCCATGTTTTTTTATTTTAAGCTGCCGAATCCCATACATTTTTAAGCCGTAAGACACAGAATGTTTTTCACAATTGAGTGATGAAATGCCTATAGTTTGTAGTGTTTAGTTATAATTACCCATATCTTATGGGTAATTATAACTACAAACTATAGGCACAACAAATATACTGATATATACAACGGAAAACTTCAAAGAAAAAAAAATGAAATCCGTTTCATCGTTCATTAGTAAAACTAAGATTTCGCGAACAAGTAGCGACTGTGAAATCCTACGGTCTCATCCGGAGTTTCGTAAGTTGAAACTTGTGCATGCCAAGTTCCAGAGAGCAGCAAGGACAGTGGTTCAAACACAGGATAACTAGTGGAAGCAGATGTCAAGGGAAGTTAAATTATGAGAACAAACTTTCTCTACAGGATCGAATGTTTGATAAGACTTCAAGTCTTTCCTGTTGTAATATTTTGCTATACTTTTTACATACATCCTGTATGTATGTGCGATATTCTAGCGATATATATTTCAGCGTAGATAGGGATTAACAATTGATTTGACTAGCTTCGGTATTATTTGACACTGCACTTTGTAATTATAAAAACACACAAAATGTCATCTCTTAAAATTACCCCTTTTTTTTACAGACAGATTTACTTTAACATTTCCAATATTATTGCTTAAGATTATTATTTTCAAATTTCTATAAATGTGTTGTTGTCTCATGATAATCTCTCAGTCTCACTTATTTCCAGAAGAAACAACCAGACACATTCTTATTACTGTTAGAAATCAATGTTTTCAACACTACATTTAATTATAAAACACATTGGTCAACCCTAAATACCAGTTTTAGCCGGTATCAAGTGTTGAATTACTTTGACATGCCCCTAAGTACGTTGTCGTGGGGCAAAGAACAATTTTATTGTGTAGAGCAAAACTATGTATTGTTAAACAAGATCGTTTAAGCCTTTTGTGTTCGTTGCCACGCTTGTCACTGTTTAAACATTTAAAACTAAGTAAGGATTAAAGTTGTAATACATCCTCGGTCACAATTTTACTTTCGCTTTCTATACTTACGTAGGTATATTGTGATTAGAATGATCTTTGTTTGGTTCACAAAATTTCAAAATACAGCCCTCTTTTAATCATTTTTAAAACACTATGTGGTTATTTCATTACACAAATATCATATACATATCTGCGGCGGCTGATTGAAACATTTTAAATATCTATGAATTTTAGAAAGTGTTTTTAAATTAAGGTTTAATTCAACATAACCTATTGATTGGCATAGTACCTATGTAGAATTTTTGTCTTTATCTTGAAATTTTGCACACTAAAAAGTTCATAGAAATATTTTCCCTAAAAGATTAACCAAGGTCAAATCGGAGAAGTAATACTTGACTTTGTAATTTTCAAGAAACTAAGAAATTTCGCTCTGAACATCGTACAGAACTGTTAGTCGGGACTGTAATTACTTGAACATCACGAGCGGACTTAGCTGTGCCACAAAATACTTAAAGCGGCGGTGACAGGCGCTCAGAGAGAAAACTTAGTACAAAATGTAATTTCTTGCACGCGTCCAACGTTAGGTTTAAAAGGCCCCTGTGCCGTAATTCAGAAAACTGACTGAAAATAAGAGCGTTCTCGGGTACTTTCAGAAGTATTCAGTAGTAATACTTCTAAAAGTTCCAATTGAAAAACCGAATAAGTGGTATTATTGACAATACATGACACATAGGATTTAACAAATAGCAAAGAGTTTAAACCAGAATGTCATTATAATTCACAGTTAAAACCTACATAGCCAACACAGTAGCAAGCAACTCTGAAGTCGGATTTTTAAATCAGTAGAGTAATTTGACAGGTGGTGCCAATGTCACTTTGTCAAAATAATTCTGTTTTTCATAATGATTTGCTCAGATCCAGTTCAAGTTCAGTAAGTATTGATTCCAGTCACGTACACAAATTCAATAACTAATATTATAACTAAATTATAATAAGGTGGCATTATTTTTACAAAATGACATTTAGCACCTGTTAAATGAATCTACTGACTTAAAATCCGACAGCTATTCAAGTTTTTTGAGTATAACAGGAGCTTGCCTTCTATTTGGTTCGGTTTATATGCGAAGTACCTACGTCTTAATATTTACAAACTTGTAAGATAAGTAACTGTAAAACGTCATTGTAATAATTGTTAAAACTGCATTAGAAATAAATAAATAAATATTTTTACTTTGTGGTCGTACACCGGTCCTTTAGACATGCTCACATTATCCGTTGCTCCATGTCAGTATTAGCTACGCTCTGACACCACATTCAAACTGTGCGTGCAGCGTGTGGCCATTCGACCTTTCCGAACGCGAAACCTAGACAACACTAAACAAATGACCATCTTTACGTCAAATTATAGCTCAAACAATTTACTATTTTTAATGTTAATAATTTTCAAATGGTCAACAATATTTTATTGTTAGTATTCGTACCTATTTAAATTGACGCAATTTTTTTATTCTGTTTTATTTTAAATTTTCTTTTAAGTACCTATTATTTTACGGCTTTGTTTATTGTCAATTGTTAATGTTAATTTTTGTGTTGCAAATAAATTGAATTTTTCTAAGAAAAAGGAAATTCCATTTATTTATTTATAATCTTTGATTTTCCATTAAATTTACTTACATACATTTTTTTCTGCACCTTAATTGTATTTGTAATATCAGCCTGAGAAATTCTGAGACTATTTTTTACTTTTTTATAAAATTGTTACCTGGTTGCTCATGAAATGGTTAACTAAGTACCTAAGTTATCTTTTTTGACGTATAGTTTGCCCATAACATGAAATAATAATAGAAACGACTTAACGCATGTAAGAAAACCAAAATTTACTTATTACCAAGTATGATGTAAGCAAAGCGTTTCCCGTAGGTAGTTGTAGAAAAAAAAACCCGCGTTCTCACGGCTCAATATGTAAAATAAGTTGCAAGCTAGCACCTAAAAAACTTTCGCATCATAGCGAATACATAAGTCATGTGCTGACAAGCAAATTTGCAATAATTTCACTGAGCATATCGCCTTCGGACAGATGCGCTCTTGCACAATGAAGCGCACCGTTCGCCCACTGCGTGTACCTACCTCAATTGTACATGCAGGGTTACCAATTTTTTCTAACATTATTATATGAAAATTAAATTGATTTATTCAATTCGCCTGAGGGCAAGATGTCATGATGGAGGTTGTATGGATGTCGATTTTTTACTTAATATACTGTGACTTATTCAGTTAGTCTGTAATTTTCGTTATATTTAATGCTTACTGATGCAATATGTTCATTTAAATTTGTAAGCAACTTGTGTCATGTCGCCCTGACGGGATTCGAACTCGCATCCTTTGGAATCCAGCCCAATGCACTACCTGGATTTCCAAGGATGCGGGTTCGAATCCCGTCAGGGCGACATGACACAAGTTGCTTTTTTCTAGTTTAATATTTATCACATAAAAATAGCACTGTAAAATGCAAAATTAAGAAGTTATAGATATAAAACTAAATTAGGTCTAGCTAGTCAAGTCTAAAATATTTTTCACCTCACACGCTCGGAAAGGAGGATAATGATATGTCATAATGCGTTTCGAATCGCACTATTGACTTTTTTTATACATTTTATTCTCATATTAAATAGCTTTAAATTAATTATAATACTCCGTTTTGGTTTTATTATATTATTTTAGTTCATTTAATCATAAAAACTATCACAATAAGATTAAACTATTTAATATAAAAATTTAAGCCTTTATTTTTAAATTGTCTTTGTCTTGTACCTCATGTCAATGTCAACATTTACCTAATCGTTTTTATTGTTATTTAGAAGTAAAAATATATTCCTATTATAAATAACTTTGAATTAAATATAATACTCCCTTTTTATTATTTTAGTTTTTTATATTACGAGAATAAAGTATATTTAGATTAAACTTTTTGTTTAAAGATTTTTTTACCGAAGGTTGACCGCGGAAACAATCATAAAATGTTCCTCGCTGTTGTGAGGTGAAAAATTGTGTTGCGCTCGACAGAAAGTTTTTAGCGACTTGTCCTTTGAAATCCTCGCTTCGCTCAGGATTCAATCTTTGAACTACTCGCTACGCTCGTGGTTTAATCCCAGAATCCTTCACTTGCTCAGGTTTCAATAGAGGTAACTCGCCGCTAATAACCAACTTTCCAGCCTTGCATAACAAATAACTATTATTTGTGTAGCTAATAACATATTGCAATTTCACCTAAGTAGTAATTTGAAACTGAGTTAGTTCCAATTCTGTTTGTTTTTAAACCACAAATCTCGAATACGTTTCACAAAATAGTTGTCAGATACACAACCCTGCAGGTGATTGGCTTCTGACCTTTTCCGTTGTCCAGGAATTGGGCAACGTGCCCGCATCAGGTGCCACACCTAGCGAACCACATGCAGCCAGCATTCATCTCCAAATTCGGATCTTGCTTCTACTACATTTGTAGGTCTAACTGCAAGTTTACCTTAGACTTCTAAATGTTAATGATGTTTTACTTTGACGGTACCTTGCTAATTTATAACACAACACTTTGAAGCGTAGACCAATTAAAAGTGTCAATATAATTTTAAAAGTTGACTCTTAACGAAAAAAAACCGGACAAGTTCGAGTCGGACTCGCCCACCGAGGGTTCTGCACAAATTAGTAGGTAGGTAGTTTTTCCTGAAATAAAAGCGCATATTAAATACTTACCTTATTAGAAACTTTATAATTTGAGAGCGGCACGGCATTGCGAGAGCGATGCGCGCTTACCTCACTAAGTCGAAAACCAACCAGGCAGGATTTGAAATTAAAGTTAAGTATTTAATAAGCGTTTTTATTTCAGGAAAAAAGGGAAACCCCTCGCTCGACCACATTCTATAGCCAATCCTTCACGTGTCAAGCTATTTCTTTCTGACACAAGTAGACGTGCACAGACCCTCAACTCCAAGTCCCAGGTCAAGGAGTTCTTCCTATCCCACTAGTCCTTCTTTTCCCTACAGAACTCCCGCTTTATTTGTTTATTTTCGGTCTCTTAACTGTATTAACTTTGATTTTATTGTATATGTAGTATATGTATTTTACTGTCTATCTATATATTATTATCTAGTATAGGTATTTATTTATATATTATATTTATTGTTTTTCTATTAATTTCTTTGTTGCGCACCAACTACCCTCATTCGCTCAGTTTTTGTGTTGTATGGGTTGCCTGGAAGAAATCGCTGCTAAGCGATAAGGCCGCCCTTTGTACAACAAATTTTGTTCAATGTTTTTTCTTTTATACATGTTTTTTTCTGTCTGTGTGTGTGCAAATAAAGTTATATTTATTATAGTTTATTTATAAATAAATAAATAAACGTTGCTATTAAACACTTGGCCGTTATTTGAAATATTATGGTTTGAGACGTGTTTATTAATTACCCCCATTATTATGGGCGTGCCCCAAGGTTCAATATTGGGCCCTTTGCTGTTTTTAATTTATATTAACGATCTCCCTTACTACACGAGTAAATTATGTGAGACAGTACTATTTGCAGATGATACATCTTTAATTTTTAAAATTGATAGAGGAAACAATTGTTCTGACGAAGTAAATAGTGCTCTCTCTCAAGCCGCACACTGGTTCAACAGTAATAATTTGTCTCTTAACCCTACTAAAACCAAGTTTGTTAAATTCTCATTACCTAATGTAGTGCAGGTCGATATGCTTATCAATTTGAATGGGGATGTAGTAGAGTTAGTTGAGAGTACAAAATTTCTTGGTATTACATTAGATTCAAAACTACAATGGGATCCACATATTGAAGCCTTGTCGAGTAGACTTAGTTCTGCGGCTTTCGCAATAAGGAAAATAAGGCTCTTAACTGATATTGAAACGGTAAGACTGGTTAACTTTAGTTATTTTCATAGTGTAATGTCCTATGGCGTGTTGTTGTGGGGCTCAGCAGCTAATATAGAAAATGTTTTTATACTTCAAAAAAGAGCTATGCGCGCCATTTACAAACTTCGACGTAGAAATTCTCTTAAGGATTTGTTTAAAGAGATTAATATACTAACTTTGGCGGGACAATACATCTATGATAATTTAGTATATGTAAGGAAACATCGTGATTTATTTATTAAGCATAGCGATGTTCATAATTTTAATACTAGAAACAAGAATAAGCTTGCCGCTCCAAAATTTCGGCTTGAAAAATGTAGACGCTCGTTTTTGGGGAAAGGCATAGCCTTTTTTAATAAAGTTCCACAACAAGTGATTGAGCTGCCTTTGCATAAATTTAAAATATATGTTAAAAAAACGCTCTTAAGCAAAGGTTATTACAAGGTAGATGACTATTTAAAAGACCAAAATGCATGGATGTGATACCAACATTAATCATAACTATTGTAAATAGTGTAAGAGGAAAATATTCTAATATGAGTATGAGAAAATTTTCTTCTTTTATTAAATATATTTAAAGATTGTAGATTTGTGTTTGGCAACAACATGTTCCATTGTAAATGTTGTTGTTTCTGCTAAGGCTGATAAGTTTCTTGCGGCCGTTCTTCTTATCAGTTAAAAGATGTCCTGAATGGCTGGTAGGGAAAAAAAAATGTTGGACTATTCGAAAGTACTTATCTATAAGTCTATTTGAATAAAAATCTTTGACTTTGACTTTGACTTTAACGCCTGGTGGAAAGGAACGACGCCGATGTGAGGAAGAATTAGTAACCTCTCTAGAAATTTTTTCATGTGTGGCGATCCCTAAACAATTGATACAATGTCTTTTCTTTATTTCTTTTGGATATATTCTCCACTAATGAAGGAAAACCCTACGGATGCCTTCAAAAACTCGAACTAAAAGACGATATCACTTAAAAAGTTTCATAGTTCTAAGTAAACGGAAAGTACCCTATGAATTTTGATTCCCTTGAGAGTGTCGAAGTATACGTTTTTGCGGCATAAATCGCCCTACCTTTTCAACGTTAATTTTGAAGTTTGATTTTTTTTACAGTTTCAAGAGAGTGTTAACGTAAATATATGGTTTTAATTACAACGTGTCGAAATCTACGTTTTTTGTGATCTGTCCTATGTCCGGTTCTATCTTTTCTACGTTTATTTACAAGTTTCATTCTTTTACCCCATCAACAGGCTGTTAACCTGAATATATGGTTTAATTTCAACTCGATACCTCCACGCGTTCTTGAGATAAACGAGGACAGACGGACAACAAAGTGATACTTTAAGGTTTCCTTTTTTTTCTTTAGATGTTCGGAACTCTACTAGACTCTACTAGACAATCGAAAATAACAGTTAGTTCAAACCTGCAACCTTCGCAATCAAATCGCACATTCGTAGCGAGTAATAACTTCCTCTGTGTTCTAGTGGTACAACTACCGGTATGAGACCCAGGGGTCCCGGGTTCGATTCCCAGCGGGAGTACATATTGGTTACATGGTTTGGTTGGTGGAAGGACTCGTTGTAAGTCCGCCTGGCTAGCTACCACCATCTTGTCTAAGTCTAACGCCATGATAACAATGTTTTCAGCATTGTTGTGTTCCGGCAGTTAGAGATAAGACAGCCAGTTCCTCAGTGATTGAGGATTACGGGAGAGGCTCGCTTCCATCTTTAGCCTAATCAATACTTAACATCAGTATGATGAAGGCTAAGAGTCTCCCCGTCATACATAAAAAAAACTTAGGAAGCAGCACTGAATGAAAAAACTTTATGTATTGCGTATCATTTGGACCGCCTTATAGGACACAAAACCTGCATTATTTTTTATAAGATTAATTACTAGCAAGGGGTATCCCGCGACACGGATGAACTTAGATAAAAGTATCTTTAGTGGTAGTAAGTTAATTTTATCTTCAAATTTGCATCATTTGTCATTAAAGTTTATACTTTTCCAAAAGTACTGTGTATACTATCAAGTACGTTTAGTAAAAATCTAATAGGCATTGAATCCTTTAAAAGTATTAAATTGCAGCATATTTTTAACTTCACATTAGGAAATCGTGAACAAATATAGCGGAAGTGAATTTTGCAGCAAGCATTATAAATTACCAAATATATAGATACCTACTTCTAAAATCGTTCACGTTATTAGTTTGTCATTAACTCCATTAAATTATAGGCATTACGGTCAAAGAATAGATAAGTGATATAGAATTATGATTTGAAAGCAGGCAAGGTCTCCAAAGGCTAAAGCTGTGTCTACGCTAGACAAGCGGAGCACGAGCCGAGACGCTCGCTCGTCGTCGTTCGCGGTGACAAGTGTGGAACGTATAACGAGCCTCCAACGATCACTGTCCTCGAACTTAGTTTTCCGCGATGTAAATTCCTCCTTTTAAAGGAAGGAAAAACCAGCTATGAAAAAAGAGTGTTTATTCAGTTTTTCCGAACTGGTTAATAAAGAAGAACATTTAAACATTTTCATAAATGGTTAAGAAAATTTGTGTCAGTCAAAAAACCGAGAATTGGCGGAACACAGACGACCGCTCGGTGCACACTCGTAAGTCGGTCCACACTACACGAATTCGTGCTCAACTCATGCTCAGCTCGTGCTCAGTTCGTTAGCGTAAACGCAGCTTAATAGCGTTCGAGCTGCATTCTTCCTGAAGGTGGCACCTTGAATGCGATTGTTTATTACTCGAGAATTCTGAGCAGCCGATTGCCAAATACCAGTGATCGTAATCGTTAAAACCTGTTCTCGGGTCTGTTTATCTGTGGGAACTTACAATTAAGTAGTACTTTCGTTGTAATGTTTTCCAGGTGCTCTAGGTTCTTTAAATAACCTGATTTTAATTCGGGTTTTATATAATAGTAGCCTTACTACGAGTTTTATATTCCCTTAAACTTTTTTTATATAATTACAGGCACCACAAATAACTTTAGTTATGTAAATCAAGCTCTGAATATAAAATTTATTTGGCTTATTTCATACTTTCGACACAGAGAAGTGAATTAGACTTTGGTGTGCTGGTGCAAATGTTGTGTTGTTAACTTACATATTAAAATGTAAGTTAAATATTTGCACTAATTTTACTTGGAACTTAATAGTTTCAGTAAGTACTTTATCTAGAAATCATTGTAATTTTAACTATTTAAAAGTCGTTCTTTCCAACATTTAATGAAACAAAGTCGAGTCAAAATAGTAAAAAAGTGTATGTCACAGCTAAATGAATTTCTTCTCCGAACGTAACATGTTCATTCCTAAATTCCTCGTGTGTACAGTTCAAATTCGTATTTGCGCGTCTCCCCTGTGTGTGTTCAATTAACAATTCAGCTGCTTGCGTATTCGCAGCGAGTGCCATGAAAGTAAACACGTACCCTGACAATGTACCCTGATACATTTGTTACAATGAGTGGATTGGAACAAATGAATCAGGGTATTTGCTGGTTATTAAGCAACCCCTTGACTTCGACTTCTTCAACAAAACTATCTCTCTCTATTTTCAAGTAAAATTATGGTAATACACTCGTACCAATTTAAATTCATACATATAAAATACTAGCGGCCGCTCGCGGTATCACCCGCGTGGTTCCCGTTCCCATGGGAATATTGAGATAAAATGTAGCCTATGTTACTCGGGGATAGTTCAGCTCCCCAACGGTGAAAGAATTTTTCAAATCGGTCCAGTAGTTTCCGAGCCTATTAAATTCAAACAAACAATCAAATCTTTCCTCTTTATAATATTAGTATAGATAAGTTGGAATTGTGGTATAATCTCAGTGCCTACCTAAAATTATTGTTTGCTCTAATATCTACACGATCTACACAGATACCGATGTGCGCCTATAATCTAACGGTAAGTACCAAATCACCTAACAAAGGTCCGCAACCCAATTTTTTTAAATAATTTTTTCATGTTAAATTTATCAAGAAAGCTTATATTTATATATTTTAAATAAACGTTACACATTTTTTTTTATCAAGCATAACCTTGTGGTTTAATTGTAAGAATCTGGTAATAAGTAGATTTTATAATTAATAAAAAAAACTATTTTTGCGCATAATTCTTTATTTTTCTACGAACGAGTGAAAATATTGTCCATACCAAACACGACCTATTTGCTCAACTTATGCAAATATCGACGTCATTGAGCACCACGATAGATATTAGTCCTCCCCTGCATACCTGCAGGGCGGTGCCATGGGGGGCTAAATCAGCTCAGATGACTACATGGTAGACCTGTGCGAAGCGGCTTTCTTTGTTGAAATTTTGCAATAATCCCATAGAGCTTAGCTCTACGGATTTCAACGAATCTTATTGAGGAAACTATTACTTACCTTATATATTTTTTTTTTTGTAATACCATATCACAAATCACCACGATCGGCGTACCGTTAAATTACATTAGCCAATAATGGTCTATATATAAGTTATGTTATATCATCGTACAGTAACTCTTTTATACTTTTTACACACTGACATAGGTCTTGATGGAAATGTTGAAAAAGTTTATGTAACTTTTGAATAAATTACACGCAACGGACGAAATGTACTTATGCATAAAATATTTATAAAACTAACTATATGAATGAACATAAGAGTAATTAATATTAAACTTTGTTGCAACAATTAATCCATCTAATACAAAAGATAGATAGTATGTTAATACCCATGTTAATGTGTGAAAAGTTATAAATTACTCTACGTAATGGAAAATTGAATGAAATTAATTCAGGTATTTAAGAACAACTTTAGAAGCACAGTGTGTAATTTTGATACTTTTATAAAGATAATATTTTTGATTATTCCATTATTTATTGCACTTAATGTCATATGACTCTAGCTTTATAACAAACATATTATCGAGTCACAATGAATATAATGTCAGATATAGTACATTACTGCAGCGGCCATCAATGCCTAGTTGTGTGGCCAAGGCTTGTATAGTACTTTTCTCAAATAATGCGCGAATATTAAAACCACTTTCGAAATCAGACGAAAATCGAACAACAATATTTTTTCCCGCGTTAAAGTGTTCATTTATTGTTATTTTTTTCTAAAACAGCTTTCTATTTACAAGCCAGTTCGAAATTTAAATAAAACCTTTTATAAGTTACCTCCTTGGTCGCCTTATTTCGGAGTAAATGATCGTTCCATTTTTAAATTACATGACAGACAGATATGAGTTTACTATGTAATTTATTTGGCCGCAGGTATGGGTTTTTGTACAACTTTTGTCGGCCGCTGCACGCATGTATGTGGCCAGTACAAGGATTTATCTCGAAGAAGGTTGTCAAAATAATGCTCATATTTCCAAGCATGATTGAGAAAAATGAGTTTAGAATACTATCATCAGGTAAAAGGTTGAAGATAAAGAAAAAAATAAATACTTATGGTTGGCAACACAAAATACAAAAGGAAACATTAATAACGTCAAAAACCAGTCTCAATTTGGGACATCAGATGTTCCATTTAATAGCCAATTACTAACCAATTCTAGTCAATCACTATTCGTATTTTTTCTACAAAAGCTATCTATCAAGTGGATTGTGCCAATGTTTGATAATTACGGTCTAGTTTCAAAGACAGCCTTGTACGGGCCTTTCACACTCAATTTCTCATGCGAGATTTTGCTCGAAACCAGTTATAATTGCGGCCAATATTTTGAGTTTGAAGTGAAACACGAAACGTTTTGTCTAACTATTAGAACAACGGGAACAAGAAGAATTCGTGACGATAAACGGAATTTTAAAGGAAACAAACTGCATCAATAAAATATTTTGTTTAGTGTTTTCCTTATATTTTATTGTCAGATTTCCAAAGGTTAAATTTTTATTGCGTCTGGCTCATTTTGAACACGCAGAAACCTATAACTTCCGTAGAACGACAGATCGTTTAAGCTGCATTTAGTAAAAAAAAATCAAGTTGTATAATTTTATTCAAATACTGAACAAAATTGTTAAAAAATTAAAAAACAATGAGTTCATTATAATATGTACTTACTTACTATTTATTTTCACGTGCAATGCGTTAAGAAGTTGAAACCATGGTCGGGTATGACAACCGATCCAAAATTATATTACTCACAATTTTGAAAAGAAAAATAATAGATGACTATACATAGTGTTTTTAAGCTTTTGTAGAATAGTTAGTAATGAGAGCAAAGCAAAAGATTTATTTTAGTTCACACTACAAATTACAAAGTTTCACCACATAACTTCAATGTTCTACCTCTATACAAAGGATCGTGAAATATAAACAAAAAAATATTAAACAAACTGTTGTCTATTAATGTAGTACCACAAACAAGGCATTTAACAGCTAATCCCTTCAAAGCCTGGATATGGCTACGGCCCGTGGTTTAGCATAATGCGATTTGCATAATAATTAAAATGGCCGTGTGTAGCGGTGTGAGCGGCTTTTTACCCGATGATTGGCGCGAATATCGAGTGTTCCGCATTCTTTAGCTGCGCCTACGCTTCCCAGTGGCGGCGGGCGGTACTACACATGCCCTTTGGGACAAAGAAACTAGTGAATACAGATTTTATGGATCAGGAACGTAAAGAGGACGATTTGACGATTGTCTTACTTGTTTGCATATATTGTTTTACCTAAATAATGATTATTTTACTTATAAATTATTATATATATATTCTACTTAGTGGCCGCCCGGTTTTTCGCTCGCGTGGTTCCCGTTTCCGTAGAAATATCGTGGTAAAATGTAGCCTATGTTTCAATCTAGGCTAAATCCGTAAAGGTCCGTTTTGCGTGATTGGGAAACATTCGAACATCTAAATATTCAAACTTCCCATTTACAATATTAGTAGGATTTAAGAAATCAATGTAACAGCTACCTACTGTACATACTGATAATTTTCTATTTTACGTTGCATCCAGAAAGCATAAACATGTTTTACATTTACTGAATTGCAAAGTAGACACCAATCTATACTAATATTATAAAGAGTTGTTTGCATTGAATAGACTCCGAAACTACTTAACGGATTTGGATGAAATTTGGTACATAGATAGTAGATAACCTGGTTATGAATATAGGATACTTTTTATCCCGATATTCCAACGGGAAAGGGAAACACGCGGGTGAAATAGCGAGCGGCCGCTAGTATCTAGTTGATAGCGGATCTCCAGCCTAATAGGTACAATCGGAGAACTTCCGGATAGATCAGTAGAGCTTTTTTGGGAAATGTTTTCTCGGAAAGTACTAAGGTTAAAGAAATAATTTATTATTCAAATGAAACACCTATTAATGTTCTATTATTTGTGAAAAAAACTCTACTGGACAACCAGGAAGTTCGGCGACTGTACTGCTTACATAATGCCTTTGTCTAAATTTGTTCAGTGGTGTTCCGAGAAAAGGTAACACACAACTTTTGCATTCATATTAAAAGAATTGAAGTGAAAAGGAGAAACAAAACCATGCACAAGTAGGGACGAATGCAATTATGAAACATCCCGTAATAGAGGAACAGCTCCTGCGCAGGATATTCGATTACATAATTACCACCACTGCTGCGCCAGGATAGAGAATCATTATACCGAATTAGTAATCCATTAGTTCAATACAAAAGCATAAGGGAAATATAAATACGGATTTTTTTGTACGTAATAAAAGTTCTAATTACAATCATTTATTCTATTACTCTTAAAAACAAAACAACTATTGTCGGTCGGTCGAAAAATTTGTTTTCAATCGCCTTAAGTAATTTTTTATGGTTTGGTAGTTTTTTTTCAGATTTGAGACGTTACTGATTTCATAATCTATGGATTAATAAAAAAATACAATTTGCGGTAATCTACTAAGGATATGTGTAAGTTATGATTGTTTAATTTTGCATTTATGTAATGCAATTTTAAAGATAAATTATTCGTAAATTTTTTTTGTACTTTCAACATTTTATTAGTAAAAAAAAATCGCATTTGTAAATTGTTAAATCCAAATAAACCCCGTAAACTATGGTCTCGTATTAATAATATTAATATTTCAAAAGTAAATACTTAATATTTAACTTAGTAAAACAAAAGTATTCGATAGAATCCGGCATTATATGCCATTGCATATAATGCTAAAACGAAAACTGAAACTTGTATTTTCACACGAAAATCAGACATCTTGTTCTAGAGTTAACTAAATATAGCTATTATTGCAGTTATTTAAAAAGCCTATCATTCGTCTTTGTGGAATCGTTAATTTCGCGGTCCCGCTCCTATAAGTGATCACTTCAATTTTCGTGTCAAAAATCTCTATGTTCAAAATTTTATTTACAAAAACTGGATCAGTTGTTTTGCCCTGAAAATGTAACAGACAGCCGGCCAAGACATAAACGATTTAGAAATATTTGGTTCCCATTGTTATGTAGAGAAGACCTTGCCGTGCAATAGAGTATTTTTTCACATACAAAGCAATTTGTTTTCTGTTTTCTCTAGCAGGTAAGTACCAACATTAGGAAGGTCACACGTGCCTACTTTTTTGCGTTAACTAGTTTTATGAATATGAAAGTTTTAAAGCCATGGAAATCATGTTTAATTTCAAATTCAGACACCTTAATAAGTAACCAACTTTTTTGTCGTTTTGATAAACAATGAAAAATATACACTTTTAAACTTTCGCGTTGCATTATAAATATTGAAAATTGAAACGGGTATTAAACGCGTAGAACGTGATAGGTATTTCACCCACCTAATTTTCCCGACGTTTCAGCCAAGTTACAGAGTGACTCACTCTATGAAAACGACTATAAAAAAAAATTGACGCAAAAAAATACTGAACAGTTTTTTTTTATCACAGTACAGTGAAGATGATCGATGTATAGCAAATTAGGTTTGTATAATGACTAATGTACATAGATCAATTGGTCAGAATAGCTGGTGATGCATGTCGCGCTTTACAATTAAGGCCACTTTATCATCAAACTATTTTTGGAGTGGTATTCGCACTAGTTTAATGTATGTTGCAAATGTGTAACACTTTGAGGTGTATATAAATCATTAACCTTATTTATGAAAATATTTAGCAGTGTGCTGTCACTTTCGATCTCATCAAAAAGGCAAGGGAACCGAAAGTGACAGCAACGTTGCTTCGTTTAAGCAAAACTTTTTTTTTCCATAAAGGTGAAAATTTATAGAAACTTACCTCAAAAATGAAACGGTTTTGATGTAAAAATATCAAAACTATTTTAAGAGTTTCACTTACTTAGAAAACAAGGGGATAAGAAGTGTAACCTGGCTATCATGCAGCGTCTTTCTTTGGCCCAAAACACAGACGGAGTCCATACCTTTTCCTTTGTACAATTTTGAATTTCCCAGCGACATTTCTTTCCCTACTAAATACCCATTTTCTGGTGTTCTGTTTTTTTTTTTGTTATTTTGTTTGTAGATTTCTGCCACTTCCGAAACTTTACCAAAACCTTAATACCTGCGGGCCTACCATCATCTATTGCAAACCATCATGTCATTAAAACGTTTTGTTTGCGTTATGTTTTTATTGAAGTTGTCACATTTTGACACACTTCACACTTTGGTTAGAGGCGATGATTGACCGAAGACGTCACAAAACTTTCGTCAAAAAACAAGCTAACTTTAAGAGATTCGTAGTATGAAATATCGTGGTTAGATTATAATAACACTGCGCTAAGAGATAGCGCCGCAGATAAGCCCCCTGTACTAGAGTTTAATCATAATTTTTAACAGTTTCATTTAAAACCCGTATAAAAACCTGTTTTCTCCTCGAGTTTCAGGCAGCGGCTACTTACCTGAAAAAAAAAAATCAGTATCAAACGCTTGTTAACAGTACCTAGGTATATTACACAGTGTTGTGTATTACGACAATACTGTTTATACTCATGCGCCGTTTCCGTCAATGTTTCCATTTTCAAAACATACTAATCGTTCGTTGGCACCCTAAGAGTGGGTTAAAATTGCTTAGTGTTTCAATTACTTATATGTATTAACTGCATTTTTTTATTGACACGTGGATGTCAATGCGATAATTAAAAAAAATATAAATGTATACTACGGCAAAGATAATCAATAAATAGGTAGTTAAAAAAGGATCCAAAACGTAAATGAGTAAACTAATTAATTTAAAAAGAATATAAAATAACAACGGATAAATAAACTACATATACTACAGTACTCAGCAACAGACTGGCATACCTCAGACCCACTATTAAATGTGAGATTTGTCCAAATTTATGTTTCCTACTCCCGCTGTGCATTCAAGAGATATCTACACAAATGAAGCTAGAAGGTGCCAATAGTACCGATATTCTTGAAGGGAGGAGGAATGTTGTTCCAAATCTTAGATGCGAAACGAAAACTACCCCTAAACGCAGCAGACTTGTGTTGATGTGTTACTAATTGCTTAAAACACTGTCTTCTAGCACACTCCCTACTGCTACCAACCCAACCAAGTCTGGAATATAAGTAGTGCGGTTGTTGATGTTTAATTACACCGAAGAGAAGTCATGCCAAGTGGAGCTTGCGTCAAGATTTCATTTTTAATATAAAGTGTTTGTTCAGTACGGAGTGACAGGATCTCTATAAGGAATGGCAAAACAAAAACTCATTTTTACCATGTTTGTATTTTCTTTCGAGTCCAAGAAAAAGTTCTCTATCTAAACTAAGAACAAACAATTTCTATAAGAGTTCTTTATATTAATAATCGGGGGTTTTGGTGGTTACAATAATTATAAAGACTACTGAAAGTTCCTTAAACATGCGCGTATTTTAGGAGTTTAGTACACAAAGATTTTGTTAAATTTATCAGTTTATAAAATAAATCGCACACAACATTTGCATACATCTCAGAACGGTATCTAATCTGAAACGGCAGTGCGATTTCCTATAAATAGATGTTATCACTATCAGCAACAGCGGAGGAGCGAAAGAATTCCATTGTTGCGGACAATTGTTCGTTTGAATACGGGCATTTTGCGCGCACAGCACTTTCCAGCCATTGTCTGTCGAAGATTGCCCGCGCTTTGTCTATGGTACAACTTATCACGGTTGGGTGTTGCCCTTCCTTCCTCCTAGATCTCCTTACTTCAATCTCGTAGTAATTTCTATGTACGGTCAACAACAGGCTTTACGAAACTGTCAAATGTCTACAACTTACTTTGAACTTTAAGCCCCTTAATACTCAAATCTCCGATACCCGGCGATTTCGGTATCCAACGACTGACGCGTGCTTGTGTACGAACCTCTTTGAATTTGTATTGTGGTCGTACGAACCTCTATAAATTCGCTTGGATACTGAAGTCACCGGGTATTGGAGACTTGAGTATCGTCGTGTACGAAGGGGGTACTTAAAAAAAATTACATGCCATAGTTGCCGTTGATTGTAGAACCGAGGAAGCTCCCGGTCGACCAGTACAGTTCGGGAAACATGTTTTCGAACGTTATATGATTACAGCAATAATTCATTAATCAAATGAAATCCCTATTAATGTTCGTTTAGTTGTGATAATTAACTACCTATATACTTTTTCTATAAGACTATTAGTCTATTAACCGTTTAAAATAACGTTCCCTAAAAAATCCCTACTGGTTTACTGAGAACTTCTGCAGGATGGAAACGGTACCTCTTACTTCAAAGTCAAAGTCAAATATTTTTATTCAAATAGATTTATAGATAAGTGCTTTCGAATACTTATGATACATTTTAAATAGAAAAATATTGGAAAAAATCAGCTCGGCCACAAGTGAATTCTCAGATGGGACTGCTTTCGAATAGTCCAGTTTTTTCCTATCAGCCATTCAGGACATCTTTTACTTTCCGCAGAATTTAGAAAATATTATGGTAGTGAACAAATTTTTGTGATATGTAAATTTTTGTTGTGATACACAACACAGCACATGCTGTCATTAATGAGCTTTTGCAACATTTTACTAAATATATTTTTCTTCAAGTGAATTTACCTCAATATGAATACTAGATAGTTCTTTTGCGATATTATCACATCCTAAACAATAACGAACTAGATGACGCATACTGGTTTTTATATGCCTACCTACCGTAAAGGTGACTGGTTTGTAGCATTGTCCATATTACACGAGGTCATGATTCTCATCCAAGTTATGTCAGCGATTTCGTTTTCAAATAGATCCAAAATAGTTTGCGAACGTTTTTTACAGTCTGTAATCTGTTGGGACTAGATCTCGGTGATCAAACAAACTGGCTAAATTGTTCAACAGAATCTGATCGATTTTGATTGCGATATTTTGTCGTCTACTTTGCAATAGATTTCACTTTTTATTGTAAGAAACTATTAAATCAAATATGACGTCGAAGTAAGCATAAAAAAGTCATGATGAATTGTTAACATTTAGTTTAAAAGTAGGTATGCCTGGAAGCGGTTACGAATCAAAGTATGTAAGTACCTACAATTGTTTATGATATTAGAGGTTTAAGGCTTAGCTCTAAAGTACTACTTAAGGAGTTTTGTTTACAAATCACAGAGTATAATAGATAGGTATTGTGTACCTAAGATCTATTTATCAGTCACAGGCCACAGTTTCTTCTTATGTCGACTAACACTAAAAGCCAGGTCTACAAATAGTACGTACGGTCTCTGTTTCAGCTGATACCTCTGCCGCATCGTGTAGGTAGACTAGGAGCACTTTGACAAATCACAACAACATGGGCTATTCACTGGATAACCACACTGGCAATGCCATGAACGCGATGCCGTTTGAAAAGAAGTTATTGGCTTTGAAAAGTGTTAAATCGTCGTGCAATTGGTGGCAAGGATGTAATTAAACATTGCGAGTGGACGTGTATCAGTTTGTCGGTTGGGCGCGCGACTGCGCCCGCGCCGATCGCACCTCCACGCGCGACGCCGCGACACCAGCGTGCAATCAATTTATGTAAATTGTCAGGACGCGACGACCAATTAAATTTTATAACCCCAGGAATCGGTGTTGTGCGATGCCAACGGGTGGACTGAACTTCGAAAGCGACGAGTAGCGGTACAAAAACAGTTGCAAAACACTTTGCAATTTTACGTATTTTACTTTCAGGGTCGATATCGGTACTGAACATAAAATTTTCATTGAAAACTGTTTTATGTTTGAAAGGTAAAGGAAGTATGGTCCGCCTGTAAATATCAAGGGCTTCGCTTAATTTGTTATGGATTATTTAAATAACTTAAAATCAGATCATTCATTAACAATCGACATTTCGCTTCAACCGTAACTTTATGCATAGAACAAACCAACCAACATTATTATAAACAAAGCGATAACAAAACTAACTCCTAATAAAATTGCTTGCAATACTAAAAGCTGTTACCTGAAAAACCACTTACTTATCACTAAGTCTGTTGTCTGACACCTTTTGTTGGGTTAGGTTACATATAATGATTCATCTTGTGTATATAAAATGTTCCACTCTCCTTATCTGAAAATTTGTTGATGATATCATGAAATAAAATAATTTCTTATTCGTGGAGACCTTGAAAGGTTAGTTAATCCTTAAGTTTTGAGACTGTTAAAAGGCTAACGTAATGTGTTTAAGTGTAGTTAGTTGCAACAACAGCGTTTGGCAGAAATTCTTGTTGCGAATAATTTGGAATGAGCTACGTAATGCTCCAGTTTGTCACAATGCAGTTTAAAATGCAATTAGTTCTGCTTCGATAACGTTCAATGTTTTTAGAAGTTTTAATTTTAGATTACTTATTACGTCATACCTGTTGATACACAAAGTATACCTTCATGTATATTCTTATAGTGAAATGGAAAAAGAGAAAAAACAAGTTTTTTATTTTTATTTTTTTATTCCTAAATTCAAAACTATACCCATTTTTTATGGATTACCCAAATGTCATCATAAATTTATCACTGGCTTTATATAACAAATGTCTATCTAAACATAGTAGGTAAGTCTTTTAAGCTGACGAAATTAACTCTAATGGCAGTTTTAGATACTGTAAAAACAAAATTATGAGTTACTGAAATATCTAGAAAAAAAATGACTGGCATATATAAAATTATCTAAATCTCTGTTGACAAATCGTTAGCTCATATATAGTTTATTCTTACAAAAAACCTAAGCAATAACTTCAATTAATTGAATTTGAATGAATGACTCCATTGATCTAAGGTTTAGTTCTTGTTGACTTAAAAATACTACATCTAGTCTCTCTCTTATCGTATGAGAATTAATGGCCACCTCTGGTGTCAGAGTTTATCAAGCCGCCTATAAGGCCTCTGACTTGGCTTAACGACTATTGACAACCGGGACCGACTACATCTAGTGACTAGGTATACAAATTAAAAAATCATGAAAAATTCGTTTGAATAAGGGCACGTAATGTTTTTCAGGAATTATTCACAATGTTTAGGTAACGAACACTTATCGAAACTCATAACTGAACAAACACATATTTTACAACGTATATAAGTACTTACGTACCCATGTGGAAGAACTTGTGGAAGTAATGGCCTTATGGGTCTAATCATCTTTATTTTAAAGTTAGCACTTAAAAAAATTAACACTTTCAATCATGTCACAAAACCACAAAACTAACAAATTGTTTGAGTTCGCAATACATCACGTCGGTGTGACGTTTTGACGTCCACTGTTATCATTCATATTATTATGATTGGTGAAAACTCGGCGATAAGCTACATAATCTTGTTGTCACACTAACCTAAAATTAGGTCATAATTTAAGTGTGCAAACACTAACGGGTTGTGGCAAAGTGCATAATAGTTTTACAACAGAAGTTATATAGACTGTGGGTTTACTAACAAATCCACTTGAAATGCAATCAAGAGCACGTTACACAAAACTAAATTATTTCTCCAGGAAATTGGAAAATTGTAATGAGAGATTGTAAGTTAAAAAACAGAAAGCAGGGCCCCTAGCCAAAGTAACAATTCAAAAACGATAACGAAGTTCGAAAAGAATTAAATGTAGGGGATTGGCGGATTGGCATAAGCCGCACTAAATCACGTGGTTTTACCGCAAGTTAATTAGCGAATACAGACAATAACGAATCGAATTATCGTTTCGCTACATAGCGATGTTACTTTGTCTACTGGCCCAGGAAGATTCGCCATTATGGCCATAACTTTCATACAAAATCAATATTGTTTCTACAATCGGGGAACTTCCCGGTTGATCAGTAGAGTTTTTTTCGAAACGTTTTCTCGGAAAGCACTAAGGCTAAAGCAATAATTTGAAATACCTGTCAATGTTTTATTATTTGTGTTACAAACGTTTTCTATACATATATACTTGACTTTTTAAATAAAGCTTCCTAAAAAAAATCTACTGGTCAACCGGGAAGTTTCCCGATTGTACATACTAGCACATACTTTTTTTCACATAGGTACTCTTCCAAATGTAAATTCTCTTTCAAGATCAAACATCTGTTCTGCACAATTACTAAACATTTCGTTGGACAAAGAGTTTGTCTACATTGAAACGCAAATGATTTCCTGTCAGCACCAACTTAATACGCTTGAACAAGGTCATGGCTACATAATTAGACCCACTCTCTGGAAAACAGAGTAAAAAATGTGGTTGGCACTAATAATAAAAACAACAAGGCGTATGACCACAGACGAAAGCAAAACTTTATGCTACGACTCATCGAAAATAGGCGAAAGCAATGAAAGTCATCGTTACCAACTCAGCTATGGGATTGCGTAAGCTAATCGTATTCATTTGACAGTTCATATTGTATGTCATTTCATTAGTGTCAAATTCCAAACAAAATGCGGCCGATCGAATACGATATGAACTGTCAAATGAATACGATTGTCTTTACGCAATCGCACCCCTGGGCTGCCATTGCCTGAACTTTTTTTGTTTTTTGCTTTTTCACTCAGCGTTCATTAATTATTTAAATCTAAATTCTAATCCTAACTATATTGACGGCAGAAAACAGAAAGGTCGTATCTCGAAAAACACAACTTTACACCAGAGCCAAAAAACCGAAAAAAAAATGGGAATTCGGTGATATCTTTTTAACGGTACGTCGTATGAACGTAATTTTCTAACCATAACTATATAATTCTAACCTGAATAAAATTGTCTACAAACCAACAATTTCCTATTGCCGGAAGTCGGTTTTTTTTTAGTTACGACCTTCGTCATTAGAAATTTCATACCTCAAAAACGTCGTATCTTGCTATCATATTTGTACTAAACCAGTCAATTATAATAAATTCACTGACCTCAGAAAGGACGTAATTGCTTTTTGTTTTTAATGACCTGTAAATGACGGGGTGTAAGTACGTAAAAATTACAGACAATGGCTAGAAAATAGGGCGTAATATAAACCTCTTTAAATTTAATGATCTTAATAAAAAGTCACAAGCTTTTTAAAACGTTTTCGTCATCAGCCATTTTTAATGTCCCCACTGCTGGGGCACTGGGACTTCCTTGTGGATGGATAAGGACAACGGGTCATGACCCACCACGCGGGCCCAATGCGGATTGGTGGGTTTTAACGACTGCAAATGCATCCGAGACCAACGGCTTAACGTGCCTTCCGAAGCACGGAGTAGCTCGAGATAGTAAATTTTTGGTCGCCCATCCCGTGACCGACTATGCGAAAGTTGCTTAACCTCAACAATCGCAGGCCAAGCGAGCGAACCACTGCGCCACGGGCTCCTCGAACCTTCAAACGTATATTTATTGGTAAAAAACACAAAAGATATTCTAAACACACAAAAACGAAAACTCTTTTTTTCTTTTTTGTACATTTAATTTGTACTATTATAATTATTGCACATAATCATTAAATTAAAAGTTATAATCAGATTAACTTTCGTATAATCACATTAAATTTCGTATTAAGGGTCAGATTCATACCCAATTACCCAATCATTGTAGCAATTAAAATTAAGTGTTAAAATTATAAGAAGTATTAAAAATAAATGAGATCGGAAGTTTCAAAGAGAGACATTTCAAAGAGAAAAAAGATCAGAAAGGGACACATTCATACCCTAAAATGATTGTACCAATTAAAATTTAGTGTTAAAATTATAATAAGTATTAAAATTAAATGAGATCAGAAATTTAATCAAAATTAAATCAATAGAAAATTAAGCACATCATCACACAACATCTTCTTCATCAGTATCAGGGAGGTTATCGACAACCTTACTGTTAAATTTTAGACTTAAATATTCATCGGCGTATGCTGCCGGTATGACAGATTTTGTAAGTTTTTTTAGATCGGTATATTTTTGAGCTGATATTGGCAATTTATTTGGGTACAGGTGATATTTTGGCGACATACATTTTTCCAGTGCAAGTAAAGTCACCTCTGTATATTTAGCCTTAGATGACATAGAGCGTTTTATAAACATTTTGTTAAGTTAATTTTTTTTTAAAGTTGCCAATTTTATTGTCGAAATCATAAGTTTCTGAGTTTTTTTTAATGTGCCATTTGTGATAGCCTCAAAACCCATAAAATGGTTTCCATCCATGGATTTCACTTTATAGGGAAACGGATTTTATTTTGCTGATGAAATTACTGTATTATGAAATAATGAGTTGATTATTAAAAATTTTCATACCTTAGTTTAGATTATTAGAATAAAACAGTAACGTTTTCACAAGATGATTTTATTGGAACAACACAGACAACCTTTCACCACAGCGCCCGCGCAGCAACTAAGGAAGCTTATTATGGCGTGACCGAGACAAATCGGAATATTCTCGAATTGACGTGCCCGACGATTCGTTGTAACTACCTAATTTACTTAATATTGATTCCAGTAATACTGTCATAACAGCGTTTGGATTGATATAAGCCACCCACGAAATTGTAGTATCTTAGAGATTATTCGTTGTCCTTTGAAGAATACTAACTTTAAGAAGGTCGTATCTTATCGTAAATAGAGAAGTTTTAAAAACGCATCCCGCAAAAAGGTCGTATCTGATATCGTGGATAGAAACAGTGACCGCGTAACTGTCTTTATTTTTTAAACACAAACTTATACTTTGCGTATCTCAAAAAAGTTCAAATTTGCTGTTTTATGGGCAGTTAAGCCAAAAAAAATTGCAGACTTTTCAAAACACTCCCCAATTTTCAGATTTTATGTCGTCCTAGAGCAATGAGACCCAGACCAATCGACGCAGAAAAAAAAGGTGATTATTACCTTATGCTTAGTTGAGTTACGACCTTTTTCGAGATACGACCTTTCTGTTTTCCACCGTCGAATATAATTTATATTTATAATATTTATAATAATATTATTAATGCGAAAGTGTGTTTGTTTGTCCTTCCCTGACACTAACTTAACAACCAATCGACTTGATTTTTAACATAAACTAGGCCACTTTTTATCCCGATATTCCCACGGGAACGGACACCACGCGGGTGAAACCGCGGCCGAAAGCTAGTATTGTATAAAGTTTACTGCCATAGCATAATTTGAAATAGTCATACTCGGTATTAATAAAGTACGGTACTTGAACAGCCTAATGTTTACTTTCGTGAATACACGGACGGATATTCGATCATTTTGTATGAAAATCTTGACAGTCTAAAATATGTTTTTGCACAAACATATTGCCCCATAAATAACTAGTTTTTACTGATGTTATAATAAATAGAATTTACGCATATACTCGTAGTTAAAGAATGGGTTTTTTTGGAAATTATTACCAGTCAATCCTGTATTGAAACTTACTTAGTAAGTAGCATTGTTTAAAATTAACTCAGATTGTGATTTTACTGTTCTGTATCGAAAAGCATTTATTATATAACGAAGTCTTGCTGTTTGTTTAGCTTATAGACAAGGTGTATCTAATATATGCTCTTCCTGTTATCGTTAGATAAGAGCCATTATATTATCCTGTTTGGCTGCTCGCCAATTTTGCGATATGATACAGTATGAAAATTACAGACACCATGCACCATACAGACAACATCAGATATAATAAGAAGCTATTAATTAATAGATTCGATAAAGAAATATGACAAACAAATTCTAGTCTAAAATTAAAACAAAATTTAAGAAATTCTTTGTCAAGAAATTATATCATCTATAATAATATTATAAAGAGGAAAGATTCAATTGTTTATTTGTTTGTTTGCATTGAATAGGCTCCGAAACTACTGAACGGTTTTTGAATGAAATTTAGTACACAGATAGTAGATAGCATGGTTATAAACATAGGATACTTTTTATCCCGATATTCCCACGGGAACGGGAACCACGCGGGTGAAACCGCGAGCGGCCGCTAGTTTATAGTATAAAGCTAAAGTATGCATATTGCGAACAAACAATGTTTTAGTCCAGAAAATTTATACCGAAAAAGGTCCAAACCTTTACTCGTCTGGAAAAAATCGTTGTAAAATGTTAGAGGTCATTCACCCCAATAGAGAAACGAAGTGCAGTCCCAACATGCGAGCATGTCTGCGATAAGCCTGGAGTTAGCTAGATATTAATTAAGCGAAACGCTTTGCAACTTTAGGCGTCATATTTCATGGAAAAGTGTAAAATGTTTCGGCGGGCTTAACATGATTTATTTTTTAGGAATATATTAAGGTACAGTTTTGGTAGGTACATTATATCAAGAATTGCACACACTCTTATTATGAGAGAGTTAAGGTAAAACACAGTACATACCTAAGAACTTGAAAAGAATTTGACTTCGAGTTTACACTCTACTCGTAATAAATCCAAACTGAGCGAGCACTGTTATTGATAAAAAAATAATTTACAGTAGAAAACAAATCAAATATCTATCGAAGTAATCAAAAAACGTGTATTGTTTATTACAGAGTAATTTTGCAATTTTATTGTACAATTATTAATGCTGATTCATCATTTGATCGTTTCAATTATTCTTTTATGAAATTTTAATCATGCCGAAAAGAGAAGGTCAAACAAAAGAGCAATGCAAATTCAAATCCAATTACCTCAACCATTCACAAACTTATTGCACAAGTACAAAAGGGTGTCTACTTCGAAAACCAAACATAATCGGACAAATGTTCGTTTTGTTTGGAACCTTTATCAGCATCAAAATTAAGTCCTATATGTAATCAATCGTATATATTATATTTTAATACACAATACACAACCTCGTGGCAGACCCAAATCAACATGGATATCAGATGTTTATTTATAGGGATGTTGCTAAAAAATTACATAGACATACAGAAGCAACATCTCTGGAGAGGGAAAATTGGGAGAGCCGACCCCGATTACAAACGATACAAGACCAGAAGATTTCTTATTTGAGATACTATCTCATAATAGGAACCCCTAGTACATATCTCTAATTTGTTGATTCTTACTCTTTTTTTTAATGAATGTGGTGTTTTCCTTTAATTGCTTCATACTTAGCATTTACATTAGTATTATAGTAACCTAAGCATGTATTAGTATATAAGTCGTTGGTGAACAAATAAATAAAAATAAAATAAAATAAAATCTCATAATAGGAGACCCTTTTTCCAAATCACAATTTCGCTTCTTTTTTAGTTTATTATACCCATAAACCCATGGTTTGTTTGTATTTAAGACTAAATGGCAATTATTTCATAAAACTACATTAAATTTCTTATCAAAAATTGTAATTTCTAAAGTTCTAATAACATTACTTATCTTTTTATGGCGAAATATAAAAATGGTATCTCATATTCGGCAAACTCACCCTACAAACACTATTACTACTAATAAATTTATAATTTTGCATTTTACAATGCTATTTTTGTGTGATAAATATTAAACAAGAAAATATACTAGAAAAAAGCAACTAGTCTCATGTCGCCCTGACGGGATTCGAACCCGCATCCTTGGGAATCCGGCCCAATGCACTAACCAATTATGCTACAGAGATCTATGAGGACACGTCGAATTCTTCTAGTATATTCACCTTTCTACGGTGTTGGCCACCGTCGTTTTATCAATGAGAGAAATATCCTCGCATTCGAAAGAAACATCTTTACAGATGTTTGACTATCGATTAAGATGAAACGGCCATTTAATAATAAATTTATAATTTTGCATTTTACAATGCTATTTTTGTGTGATAAATATTAAACAAGAAAATATACTAGAAAAAAGCATACGTGTCCTCATAGGTCTCTGTAGCATAATTGGTTAGTGCATTGGGCCGGATTCCCAAGGATGCGGGTTCGAATCCCGTCAGGGCGACATGAGACTAGTTGCTTTTTTCTAGTATATTTTGTTGTTTAATATTTATCACACAAAAATAGCATTGTAAAATGCAAAATTATAAATTTATTATTAAATGGCCGTTTCATCTTAATCGATAGTCAAACATCTGTAAAGATGTTTCTTTCGAATGCGAAGATATTTCTCTCATTGATAAAACGACGGTGGCCAACACCGTAGAAAGGTGAATATACTAGAAGAATTCGACGTGTCCTCATAGATCTCTGTAGCATAATTGGTAAGTGCATTGGGCCGGATTCCCAATGATGCGGGGTCGAATCCCGTCAGGGCGACATGAGACCAGTTGCTTTTTTCTAGTATATTTTCTTGTTTAATATTTATCACTATTACTACTGCTTTATTAGAAGCTATAATTTTGTGGCAGCATAATCATGTTTTGACTATACTATAAGTTACTGACGAATGACGAAAATCGTCCGACTATCTTTCGTAGTAGGCCCTCCGTTCTAAAATAGTGTGGAGCTTAATGAAGGCATCGCATGTGCGACTTCACTTAAATGCAGTTTCGCTTGGGAATGTCCAACATGTTTATTGCATTCGATGTCAGTTACACTGCAATGGGGAAGAAAACTGACAATATTCGCCGCCAGAGGTGCTGCTAACGTTCGACCCACGACATCTGTCAAAATCCATACAAACAGTTGTTTACATTTATAGTTTTATCGTTTTATCGCAGAAAGCCGCGTTGTGTGGCAATTAGATGTAATGTAAATGTAACCACCACTTTCCCAAGGATGAACGACTGTGAGAAAGCTATGGGTAAAGTAGGTACAGACAGTATGGTGCTACTATTTACATCACGATATGTCTCCCTTTGTGGTAATTCAGTTTTAATATAACTAACCTGACGGATTCCGAAATTAAAAATGTGGACAAAAGACTCCAATCCGTAACATAAAAATATTATTTTAAGTTTTGTTTACATGGTTTCAAAGACAGAATATAATGTTAAAAAAAATTAACAGAAAGTATTAATTTGTATATAATTTACTTGAATATACTACGATATACGAAATACAAAATGAGGTTGTTTGATTATACTTGTTTTCTGGCTTTTTACCTATTACTGGCCTACTAACTAGGTCTGCTTTAAGACCCTTTAACGTCCCTCCTTGGATCTTCATCTCTTCTTTTAACAATTTCACCAAATGTAGGAAAAAATAACCACCGAACCGACTAACTCAGTGACATATTGCTTGTTATGGGTCAAACGGATGTAGCGACATCTGTATTATGCTTAGCGTTATCTTCTGCATTAGTTAGGGCTGCTACATATACATCACTTAAGACTTGAGTCCTATTAAATATATTAATGTAGATACCGAAACGTCAAATTTACTTTGAGCCCCAAGACAAATAGTCGAAAACAACTGTTTAATTTAGGGTCACAATATCCAACAGGTTTGATATCCGTAAAAGTTGTTTCATTTCAATCTATTACTTTCTTGGCTGTTGGGGCGGAAAGGTTCTGGAATGGCTCTGGAAAAGGTTTTGGAATGGACGACGGAGCGTTCGTCCGGTGCGCGGTTGCCATAATATCCCACGATAAGGTGAGACGACGACGAAGACTAACACCCATATTCTAAGTCGTTCCTCCAAAACTTACTCGTCCTCGACTTAACGAAACCTCATTGAAAACCTATTCGAAATACTCCTCGAAATCGGTTTTCTAAGTCATAACTCCGTAAGGACCTGGAGGAGCCAAAGAGTACGTAGCCACTCCGTGTTAGGCCTAGCGCACACTACCATTTTTACCCACGACGAGGTTGAGAGGAGTGTAAAAAGTTTTGGAAGAACGACTTAGAATATGGGGGTAAGTATTACTTTCTAAAAAACGCTCCCTAAAAACTCTATTGGCATACCGGGAACATCCTCGATTCTAATTCGAGTTTTACACACTATAATGAATCCAACCAACCAATCCTCGTCCCATTCACAGGCGATGTCGACGCATCTCCGTCTGTCATGCTCTACCGACGCCACTTGCAACCCGCTTTGCAGGGGTGTCAAAAGCAAGAAAAAATATACTTGTAAGAAAGTATATTTTTTCTTAATAATAAGTACTTAATATTACTTGTAAGAAAATTCGTCATATTATTATACAAGTGTAAAAAAGATTTATAAATACTTAATTTGAAAAACGCATATCTGCGTGTGCTACTACCTCTATTGTATATAGAGTCTATAAAATCACTTTAGGGGCTGTCAAAACAAAATGTAGGTGTACCGAATATATCACTCGTTTATCAGCCACTCAACTTTGAATAGGATCCAGAAGCAATACAACAGCATTTCCGGTCAAATAATTCTGAAAACTTGGACATTTTCCACCTCAGCCTAAGAAAATATAAAGAAATTGTGAAATCTATTTTAAGTAACGTAAATCCCAATTAAATTAAATCATCTTGTAACAACCTGATTTTAACCTTCCGCAACATGTATTGGATTGTTACATTGTCTTTGTTTATTTTTTTGAAGTTCGTAATGCCATGCCGTGTCTGTCTATAATTAGAAACTGTATTTAGACTAAGATTCTAAATTTAATTCATTACATATTGTTAGTACATGTTTTTGTTGACTGCCCAATAAACAAATAAATAAATATACTATATAATATATGATTTCAGTTTTTTTTTGTTTAACATCTATGTATCGAATAATAACTGTAGTTAACAGTAGCAAAATCAGAAATGCAAAGATTAAGCTGCTGACACACCGTATTGCTTTAAATTCACAGGGATGCTTTAGATCACACCTTCTGAACTTATCTTATTCTTCTAGATTCAAAAAGTACTGTTGAGTTATACCTACATGATGTTGAAAATATGACATGTTGATTATTAAAAACAACTCTGGCTACATTAAATTATTTTCCGTTTAAGAAACTCAGAAGAAACTACTGAAAGTCTGTCTGACTTTTCCTACAGTAAAATTTCTCAGGTAAAAATAATTTTATAATGGTAAAAACGACTTACTCAGACGGAACTAAGACAATATGAAACGTACCTTATTATAACTTTTTAATTTTGCATTTTACAATGCTATTTTTATGTGATAAATATTAAACAAGAAAATATACTAGAAAAATGACATGAGACTAGGATCACATGAAACGTACCTATTATGGAAAACTTTTTTCTAAGCGAGATATAACTAATAAAGATTTTTATTTTTTTTACTCCGAAT